>OX388222.1:11327500-11927500 GCA_947578815.1 Epinotia ramella
GTCGTAAAGTGTTTGTTGAAACGGATCACAAACCTCTTGAAATATTATTTAAAATACCTTTATACAAAGTACCGGCTAGATTGCAGCGAATGATGCTAGCTGTTCAAGGTTATAATTTAGATGTAAAGTACAAGCCAGGCCGTGAAATGTATATTGCTGACACACTTTCTCGAAGTTGTAATAGAAATGAAACTGAAAGTAAACTGAAGGAACTAATTGTCAATACCATAATGCACGTGAAACTGCTTCGAGAAAGTTTGCCAATCTCAGATGCCTGGTTGAAGAAAATACAGGACGAGACGAAAATATGTAGATAGTGTGCTATGTACTGTAAAGTCATATATAGAAAAGGGATGGCCAGAAAATTGTAATCAGTTAGATTCAAATGTAAGACAGTAGGTACTGGACGTTTCGGGATGAACTGGCTATTTTGGATGTCATCATCTTGAAAAGCAATCTTGTGGTAATACCTAGGTCACTAAAGAGTTACATGATGCAAAAAAAACCCGAAGGACACGATGGTCTCAGTACATGCAAAACTAGGGCTCGTTCATGTGTTTTTTGGCCTGCAATTAATAAGGAGTTGGATAATTATGTAGCAAGTTAATTATGTAGCAACCATGTGCAAAGTTCATGCCTAATAATCAGAAAGAACCTTTGTTGGCCCATGACATTGAGCCTTTACCGTGGTATAAAATAGGTATGGATATTTGTACAATTTATGAAAAAGACTATTTAGTAATGATTGATTATTATTCTAAATTCATTGAGGTGTATAAATTAGAGAATTTGTCAAGTGATTGTGTTATTAATTGTTGCAAGTCAATATTTGCAAGGCATGGTATTCCATCATATGTTGTGACAGACAGCGGAACTCAGTTCACATCTGATAAATTCAAGCGATTTACTGTTGCTTATCAATTCACTCATATTGAAACAAGTCCAAAACACTCACAAGCAAATGGTATGAGTGAAAGTGCAGTTAAAATATTTAAGTCTATTATCAAAAAATGTAAGGAAGATGGCTCGGACCCCTTTCTAGGTCTGCTAAATTATAGAAATACAGCAAAGCCATACTTACCATCACCAGCTCAATTAATGTATTCAAGGAACCTTAACTCTCTTATACCAGTACCCTTGAAATGCCTAAGGCCCAAAGTGGCAAATATTGACAAACGTAAACATGACCATTATTGTGATTCTGTTAAAAAATATTATAACAAGGATGCTAAGGCTCTGTCAGGCCTGAAGCCTGATCAAAGAGTGATGTTTAAGAAGAATATGGACTCGCCGTGGGTCCCAGGTAGAGTTGTAAAGATCTGTGATGAGCCTCGCTCGTACTTGTTGGCGGATGATAGCGGTAGGGTCTATCGTAGAAACAGAAAATATGTGAATGATAAGCCTAAAATACAATGTGAAAATGATAATGCGTATGGAAATTGTGATATTCGGGATAATCCTTTAGCTTCAGCTGACACTTCTAGTAATGCCGATTTGCCTTTTAATACTGCCATGCGTAGTAATGCCGGTACGTCCGGTAATAGTGTTAATGTGGAATAGTCTTTAAATACTGACATGCCTAGTAATGCTGGGATGTCTAGTAATGATGAATACGTGTTAAATGATAACAATAATATAATAAACGTTCCACCACCATTAAAAACTAGAAGTGGCAGAACAGTTAAGGCGCCGAATAGATTAGATTTATGAATATGCTCATTTGATATTTTAATATGTTAGAAGTGGAATTTTATGTTATTAAAAGAGGGGGGATGTTTATATAGGAGTTTGTATAAACTTACGGTTTGTTGTCTTTGGTAAGAGTCTTGTATGATTATTATAACCATGACTACCGTGAATAAATAGTACTTCAAAATACCTAAAGTATTTCAATTCAATTTAAATGCTTAAATAAACAGTACCTTCACGACATAGTCCCGTGATCTCGGAAGGCATGCCAATTGTCAAGCCTTTTAATTGTTTTCGTCTTCAAATTTGACCTACGTCGAAATGTATGTACCTACCTACCTACCTACATGAAAAAAAGCCTTTTAATGAATATGATGAATTGTGTTAACAGTTTCGAATAATCAAAAAAGTTTGCATAAGCTGAATTCATTTTGATTTTCAATACAAGGGTGTACTGTGTGTAACAAAAAAGGTATGTTTCCCGATTAAGGCCATATTCGGTAGTGCGTTAACGCGATTCCGATAATCACTACCATTTATTTATTTACTGCGTTGATTAATCGCAGAATGAAAACCCTACCAGTAGTAATTCTTATTTGAAAGCCATATTCACGTCCAGATCTTAATGAAGGCAATTCGCTACCAAATATGCCCTTAATAGGTTTACACCCTGCATACAGTCGGACATATAGTTACTTTCACATTGATATCGAAGAGGTTGAAGCTGTCAATCTAACCGTACTAAATTTACGAAACCGATATCTCTCTCGCATCAAAACACGATACAGCAGATAAGTCTGAATCCAGCTTAACCTCTCCGCTTAAGGAGGAGAGAGAATGAGTTGTCTTTCACATGTGGAGCTGCATAGCGACCTGCCAGCTTCATTACTGGTATGTCAGTGAGGACAATAACCTCACTTTGCATATAGGCGAAAATATAGCAGTGCAGATATCAGGGTCTCAGTATATACAAGGATGCATACGAAACGATTTCAACTATGCGTATAACTTTTGATGGTCCCAATGAAATAGTGTCAGATGATACTGATGTGGTGACGACAGATGACACTGTAGTCGGCACGTCGGATGACACTGTAGTGGTGACGACGGATGCCACTGAAGTGGTGACGACTGATGACACTATAGTGGGTACGCCGGATGACACTGTAGTGGCCACGTCGGATGACACTGTAAACGTGACGACAGATGACACTGTAGTGGGCACATCGGATGACACTGTAGTGGGCACGTCGGATGACACTGTAGTGGTGACGACAGATGACACTGCAGTGGACACGTCGGATGACACTGTAGTGTTGACGACGGATGCCACTGAAGTGGTGTCGGGGACAACCCCGGAACCGGAAAGTAAGAAGCCGTCTTCTCACTTCAATCTTAAATATTTTAGGCCTCGCTCTTAATATACATATACAACGTGTTAATAAAATAACGCAAAACCTGAAAACAGTTTGTTCAGAATCGAGAGTAGAATGCAAAAAAATAAAAATAAATTTTTTTGACGCGATTTATTTTTTACATTTGTATGGAGCAGGTCGCCCCAGTCGGCCAACGCTCCATACAAATGTAAAAAATAAATAGTCAAAAAAATTTTTTTTTATTTTTTTCGCATTCTACTCTCGATTCTGAACAAACAGTTTTCAGGTTTTGTATGTCACACACGGATAAAAATAGATTGTAGTAGCCATACGGCTCAAGACAATTGCAGACAATTTATCTAATATCTATTCAAGGTTAGCACCATGCCTGCTGCCTTTTCGTGGACCCTGCTACTTTTAAGTTACTGTGTTTTGTTTTTTATACCCATTGTTTTGTCCACGAATAAATGTTTTCTTTCTTTCTTTCTTTCTATTCTCTCACCTCTGAATTATATCAATACAATACAATACAATACTTTATTGATAACACCATAGTTACAAGTCAAATGGTTAATTAATGTAAACAGTAATAAAATAACAATAATAATTAATTAGGTCATTACATTAAGTAGTTATGTGCACGGTAGTTTAAGAAACTCGTCGACACTGTACAGAGTTACATCTAGTAGCCACTTGCGTAGCTTCTGCTTAAATGCGGCCGTGGAAGTTGCATATCTGACCGTTTCGGGTAGTCTATTATAGATAGATGAACCCATTATATGTAGGCTGATCTTGCAGACTTTGCCAGTTTGTGCTTAGGAGTGATAAGGCGGTAGTCATACTTATTACTACGAAAAGCATGGGTTTCATTTATACCCTGTCGTTGGAATATATGCCTATTCGTGCGAGTGAATACGGCCACCTGATACACTAGCTCGCTCGGGAGTGTCACGATTCCGAAGTCTTTAAATAAACTCCTGCATGAAGTGTCACTGGGTGCACCTACCATTGCGCGTAGTGCTCGCTTTTGCATTACGAATGCGCGCTGAGAATCGGCCGCGCGGGCCCATATCTCTGTACCGTACGTGAGTAGGCTGTGTACAGTCGCGAAGTAACAGGACCGCACCACGCTGCGCGTTGCGGTGTTGGCCAGTCTGCCCAGTGCAAAACACGTTCGCCCGAGCTTGGAGCTTAGTTCATCGATATGGCTGTCCCAGGTGAGTGAACTATCGATCAGGAAACCCAGCAGTTTTGTTGTACGTACCTGTTTCAATGCCGTATCACTGGCGCTAACCTTCACCCTTCTCTGGTTTTTTACCGTTTAAGTTAAATGTCATGAAGCAAGCCTTGTCTTTGTTCAGCGCAAGTCCGTTTGCTGCAAACCACCTCTCGAGTTGGTGGACTACGTCGTTCAGCTTCTGGATCCGTTTTGACCCGTAATAAAGCGTTACCAATACACCAACTAGACATTTTCAAAGATGCGAACCTTGGTATGTAGAAAGTTCTCAATCATTTTGTTACATTATCCTTACAAAATTAAATCTGCCCTTCAGGACTCCTTAAACCGACACTTGTTATCTTATCTCGAAACTTTCAATAAAGTTGCTGAGGTAGTCCCTCACGAAGGAGTCGTGCTTGAGCAACTGCGTGAAGAGGGTGTAGGAGTTCACGTTGCACTGGTGTTCGTTGCTGGGCGCCGTGGAGACCACCCCGCGCAGGTACCAGCGCTGCACGCCGCGGTCCAGCGAGGGGAAGACGAGCCCGCCGCCGCTGTCCCCTTTGCATAGTGCCGATCCTGCAATACAAAACGGTCTTTGACTGGTAGGTCTAGCTGACACGTGGGAAGCCAGTCTTGTCAAGCTGGTCTCGTTTGGCAGACATTCAGTTGTACCTAGGTGATGATTCCAATGATAATACGTAGCAAAGCATGTGACTGATATTCAGTCAAATCACTAACTTTATATGAAACTATATTGGCCTGCCTGGCGCGCCTGGAAGTCGGCCTTACGCCAACTAACGACTGACAATGTACAGTCGAGGAAATTGAATGTTTAGCACTTTTGGACCTTAACGTCATTCAAATAGAGTTGACATGTGCCAAACTTTCATTTTCCTCGACCATACATCGATCTCTCTAGGTGTATATAGGCCGACTACGCAATGTAAGAGACCCCGGGGGCCAGAGCGCGCTCCTGGCCCCGTGTCATGGTGGTGGTGGTGGCTGGACTACTGTACCTATGAGTGAGGCGCCGGAGGCGTCCCAGCCGTATTGGCCCGCATGGCACGAGAGACTATGGAGTGACGAAAGACGTTGATCTCTCTAGGTGTATGGGTGCGAGAAGCGCGCCACGAATGTCAATTTCCAACATGCACGAATCAAGTTTATGACTACTTTGGATTTGACTTGAAGATGGTGGCTATGTTTTATTGCAAAAGTGATGGTAGTTTTCAAAATTATTGGAAAGTCTACAGTAGATTTCAAAAATAGTCACTCTCTTGGATTCCAAGATATAACATACCTGTCTTGCTCCCAGCGCAT
Source organism: Epinotia ramella (assembly GCA_947578815.1). NCBI lineage: Eukaryota > Metazoa > Arthropoda > Insecta > Lepidoptera > Tortricidae > Epinotia > Epinotia ramella. Next base: position 11,333,105 of record OX388222.1, read on the forward strand.
ATCTTGTCGCTCGTTACGAAGCTGCGGAAGTCGGAGGGCAGGTCGGCTATGCACTGCTCCACATCCACATAAGACAGCTCCATGACCTTCAGAACCGGCGACGCGTTGCCGTCCTGTGAAGTCAGGCCCCATCCCGCCACCTGCAATTGAATCATAGACGGTTGAGCGCGTGAAAAAACGTATGTGACAAAATTTATAAATTGTATGCTCTATAATTTGTATGATTTATTTACAAGAATAACCATGAAAAAAAAAAACAAAGATTTAAAAAAACTTACAAACTAACTTAAACGATGTGAACCTAAACTATATACATATTTCCCCCAAATCGCAGCCACTAGGCAGAGTGCCCATGAGACTGGCTTGACTTGCCTCGCTGAATGGCAATGCCAATACGTAGTGCGAGGAACGAGCCAGCCCTACCGTAACCAGAGGACTGGATGAGCATATAGCTTAGCTTTTTAAAAAGCTTAATTGCATCCGGTCCCTAAGGACCCAGGGTCTCCACGGCAAACGCCGCAAATAGGTAGTTCTCGCCAAGAGTTGCATGTTTGCGGCGCTTTGCTGCCTCAGCAACGGCGGCCGCTCCGCCAGCCCTCGACGACGTGACACACGTGCCATCCCAGACTTGTTTAATAGAAGTTGCGCGCGAATTGCAAAGAACGCAGGGAAACCTGCGGGATCCCATATAACCATCCAGAGAGGCACCAGAAGACACATCCCCATCGCCTTTGATTGCGAAGACGGAGCAGGAATTCTAAACTAAGCTAGATTTTACAACCAACATATTGAACGTGACTACGGCCATACAGGTGATCGGTTGTTGAGAATATATGTATCTCATAAAACAGCACGTTGTAGTCGATGCACACGAGTCTCACGTAGTTGGCTAGGACTATTGGAGTCATACAAGAATTACCAGCGATATTATCCTGGAGTCCACACTTAGTCAAGAGCACACTTCCCATTCCCATGTGAGCATGCTGCTTGGCATCGGTCCTTTCAGGAGGCCCTAATACCTCTATTGGAATGACGAGGATCAACAAACAACAACAACAGACTGACAAGATCAATTTGGGTAAGGAGCGGAGCGTTTTAATTTTAACCGTCACACTTTTTTGTCCTTTTCTGCGTGATGTCGTAGTCAGTCACTGATGATCACACTAAGCCAAGCAGAAGTGCCTGCCATCCAGGGAAATTTGTTCCTATTTGAGTAAGCTGTGTTTAGAGCAACATCAGCAGTCTAACAAAATTGTCTTACATCTGAATCTTGTCGGCTGAAAATGCCTATGTTATACTCGTAGGTATAGATTTCAAAGTGTGTTGGAACATTATTTGTGGAACCAACCTTGCCAACGTTCCCGGGCTGCAGCTGTTTCTCATCGGACAACACGTCGAAGTCGATGCAGATGGGCCTCACATAGTTGCCCAGGATTATCGGCGTCACCAGGATCACCAGCGCGATGTCGCACTGGAAGTTGTTGATCGGGCCGAGAAAACGCGACGGCACTTTTAGGTCGCTCACCTGCACGCAATGTTGAGTATTTTGAAGACCACTTGCCTATTTAGTAGTCATCCTGCCTACGAAGTACCTATTTAATTGTGTGATAAGAACGAATATAGATCATTAGAAGCTCAAATAATATAAAAAAACACCCTTATGAACCCTGAACAAGAATATATCGAATAGCCTCTTTCTAATAAAATGTGTTGAAAAGATTTTTGAAATTGGCCCCTGATCATGGTTGTACTTGTACTTAGCTTACATCAGACTTGTGTTCACAACATGGAGGGTAGTTAGTAACTCACATCAGACTTCTGTCCTCCCTCGTCAATTGTCCACGGACGGTAGATCTTCCCGACGCCCACGGCAAAATACTTCGCTGGCAGCACATGTACCAAGTCGTTCCAGAAACAATGAGCGGCTGTGAGCAACATAGAACCCATTATATTTGCCGGCACACTCCTTGTGATAAGTTAGGTACAGTCAGCAGTATAGCCACGGGCACGCGTATGAACATTTCAAAATAACATACACATGTCTTTATTATAACGGAATAAGAGCTTGTTTGCATCATTTGGAGCACCTCGCCCGCCTGTACGCGTTTTTGTGGCCCGGTGGGACGAACACCGACCTGGCCGACAAATTTGTTTTTTGATAGTTAAGGACGCTGAAGCCTATTTTGTAGTATTGAAATATATCCACATATAGCACTGCCGGCTTAGTTTGCGTTCTACATACTCCAGTAAAATAGGATGGGAAGGTCTCAACCGAATCTGAGGTTGCTTCGAGAAAATAATTAAGGCCGAGAGTGACTTGACGAGGGTAGTGTGGTGACCCTTGGGCCTACTCACCTGATATGACGACGGTGGTGGACACGAGCGAGCCCCCGCAGATCTGCATGAAGGGCGTGTATCGTTTGTTGTAAATGCCGGCGTGCCACGGAAACTCGCCACGCTTTGCGCTCACGCCGTTGTTCACGAGCGGCTCTGCATGCGTCGTTACTTTGCCGCATTCTGTATTTAGGCACAATAAGGTAAAAATACGGTTCACTATTGTCTTGCAGAAACTTTTTTGTTTGCATAATGATAGGCAGAAGTAACGTTTGGCAGAAACACCTTACGCAGAGTATACTATGGCATAAATAATTTAGCAGATTTTTACAATATCGAATCTTATATTGGCATAATATTGATGAGCATAACTATCTTCTAAACGAATAGTACTTTCGCAGATATTTTTTTTGCATAATGATTACACCAACATTACACACGGGACGACCGGCGGACATGGCAAAACTATAAGGGTTCCTTGTTGCCTACGGAGCCCTAAAAATCGGTTCTGGCGCTTCGCCGGCGGCTGCCGCGGCACGCTCGCTCCGTTCACTCGGCTCGCGCGCGTAGGGTCGCAGTACACCTAAAACTCCTCCTCGCTTCGCTCGTCGTCGTACCTAACGGTGACTCTGGGACTGTATTTCATTTTTGATAGCGAGTTGGGAATTATGCTATTGTAATAATTATGTTATTATGTGTCGGCCAAAGTAATGTTCTACAAAACAATGCAACAAGTGCTGCAAAATGCGTCGTATGCGTGGTAGTAGTAATGCCAACTATACCTTTAAGCGCTAAACTACCATTCGACCGAAAGTGTTTCTGCGAAACATGTTATGCCAAGTGTATTTCTGACCAATATTATTCTGCCAGGTGAGGGTACCCCTAAAAGTATGCTTCACCGGATATGCCGTGTCGCCAAATTTCCCCTATTTTAAGCTATAAGTCGAATAGTTACCTACTAATATTAGGTTGTGATATTTTTCCCCGCTAGCTAGGTAGATACCTATTCCATCCTCAACGCGGTAGAAACGTCCATTTTGGACCTCAGTTGGGCCGCGATAGTTGATCGAACCGGTCGATCGTCGCCATTTTGTATGGGACTCTTTACGGAAATCGGTACAAAATTGAGTGAACTGTTAAGGACATTAAACCAGAGGCAAATTTATGTATGAAAATGGTCGGTCTGGGACGTCTCTGGTCTTCCATGTATTTTCTCACTACTGCCATCCAGGTAAACCGGGGTCTACCTCGCCCTTGAGGTGCAACAGCCACGTCTAGGACTTTTCTGGTCATGTGCTAATAATCCATGATTGTAATATAACATTATTAAATTAGTTTTCGTCTTGAATGAATATAACTCATGTGTTCTGATCTGAACTACTTAAAGTTGAATTTCCAAGTTTAACATCCCGCTAAGATTTTTGAAGTCACAAAACTAGCGCAATTAGTTTGAAAAATTATGTCAATCAACAGTTTACCAACTAAAGTTTGAGCACCACTCAACGCCCAAATCCCATACATTTCTTCCCTAGTTCGGTGAAGCGACGCGCCGATTCGGTATTATGTGCAAATCACATTTCTTGGTTCGGTAAATGGTATGTACAAACAAACCATGGAAACCGACCCAAAAAACTTTAAATATATTTATAGCATAGCTATAATAATGTTATTCATTTCTAGGTACATTTAAATGATGACAAATTTATCTAACTTGCAATTGTACTTTTGTTCATAGCCCTATGAAACTCGCAGACCTTATTAAAAAATTAAACGTACATCCAGGTCTTAAGCGTTCGGTGAAACGTACTATTTAACCGACTTCAAAAAAAAAGAAGGAGGATCTCAATTCAGTTTTTTTTAAAATTGTTTGTTACGTCAGAACTCCGTCATTGATGAGCCGATTCGTAACTTTTTTTTTGGTTTGTAAGTATAAGCTTCCAGATGGGTTTCATTTTTTTCAAAAACTCAGTTAGATGATGGGATCCATGAGAAATTGAGGGAACTCCTCAATTATATTAGGCACGCGTGTAGTGATTTTGGTATTTTCTATTATAACTCGTGTATTTACACCCGGAAAAAATAAATTTGGTGGAGTGGAATTGATGATGAAGACCACAGATGACTTATGGAAATCCTCAATTATGTACTTAAAAGTACAAAAGTACGTTACAGATTCTGATAAGATTCCGTTGAAATAGCAACTAATGAAGCGCCAAAGGTGATCCTTTTGGAATCGACGGAAGTCCTCAAATTATCGGGCCACATACAGCGATTGTGTTTTTCTCTAATAATTAACGCATTAGCTCTCAAAAATCAGTTCATGTCGTAAATTGGAAAAGAAATGTGGAAATATTCTCGTGGCTTGACGGAGTAGTGAAGTCGGTTAAAACTTTGTTTTTAAAGTAAATTATACCTTTTATAAATTATCTTACTGTATTTACGGGAACGGTGTCCACAGGCTATAGTGTCTGTTTAACATCAGACAAGTCGTATGCTACATGCGTGCATACAAGTCGTATAGGCTGCAAAATTAATATGCGTCTTTAAGAAATTCCCACGGACCCCGATTTAGCGTACATAAGTACTTACTTATTTTGACACTGGGATAAAATTACTGTTTCGCGACTTCTCTAATATGATTATCATTATTGTAACTGTCTTTTATTTCGGAAAATCTCTCAAACAATGTGTCATTATTGATGCTATTATCATCCGCGCTCGTCCACAAATCTTCATCTATATCATACTCATCACCACTTTTGGGTTTAGTAGATCTCACAGTTCTAGGCACTGATATCTTACTCTCATTCAGTATATCTACTGCTACTACAGTGTTAGTTGAATTGAGAACTGATACGGTGTATTAGAACCTGTGACAAGGACGAATAAGTTGCCGTTAACATAGACAGAAACATTGGTGTTCGCCAGGCTGATGTTTGGTCTGTTTACTGTGCCGAAAACATTCGAAGTACCTGGTTGGCAAGTCACCACGTTGTCCCAAGAGCCGTCGATACAGTACATGTAGCTGAGGACCCCTTTGTGGTAGTAGTTGTTGTTGCAACGGGGATGGACCTTGGTGCCGCTTGGTTCGAAGTCGTTGCACTTTCGGTCGCCGCTGATGACGTTGGGGTCGGTAGGCTTGCAGGAATAGATGACGCTGGGATGAGGGGTTAGTTTGCAGAAGCCTGGAATAAAAAAGGGAGAAGTCAAAAGGGGTATAATATAATCAAAATTAGGATGGTTCTTAAAAAGCGCTTTTAATTCTTAGTAGTGTAAGTATCGTATCTCTCGTGCCTGCAGACAAACTGTTAAAACAGGTTTGCAGGGAAATGTAATAGATTAAGTTTTCTATCCATTGACGTCACATAAAGTAAAAAGACTCAATATGCAACAAAAATGTCAAGAAATGTGCCCCAAAATGACAACTCTAGCTACGATTCAGTAGTTGCTAATAGCATTTACTTATAACCTGCATTAAAATAAATGTTTCATACAAAAGAGAACTTAGTTTTATAGACTTTAAGTAGGATCAAACAGATTAAAAACGTTTTAGTTTATTGAGATTTTATCATAATGTGAAGTTATGGGCAAGTGCCTCCGCAGCACGGGAAAGCTTCGGACGGTGCCGCGTCGCACAGTTCTGCACGAAAGAAATCCGCGTATCATTGGACCAACGTATTATGAGCACCTGCCCGATGGTATAAATACCGAGTGCTGCGACGACGGAACATTTAAACGCAAATTTAAAAACCACTTATTGAAGAAGTCATTCTACTCCGTAAAAGAATTCATAGAAATTAAGAAATAGACTAGGTATAATATAATTGTGAATGTGTTATTTTTATTATGTGACATATTAGTTTTGATTATTTATTAGTAGGTATTAAGAGTTGACATTATTAAATCTTTTAAGGTTATTGATAGGTACCACTGGTACTGCAATTACTAAACTTATTGTATTATCCATTATTATTTTTTACATGATTTATTTTTATTTATTAAGGTTATTGCAATGAATAGTACTTACCTACCTGGATCTAGGTATGACCGTATTGTTATTTTTCATTATTATTTATTTAATTTTAAATTGACATGTTTTCCATTGTGTATAATCAAATAGTAAATTGCGTATTTTTGTAAACGATCGCTATATGAAAACTAATATAAGATAACCTGTACTTATATGTGAAATTTATATAATGAGATTGAATAAACTACACTATACTAAACTTATGTTATATCTTTATTGATCAGCCACATGCTTCGTCAAGAAACTTCACAAAAAAAAAATCTTTATTTAAATGTTGATGATGCTAATAAATCATACATTGTCAATTACATAAAACGATTAATTTAAAAAAATAACTAAATTTCTGGGTTCGATTGTCCTAAGAATAAAATTAAAATAATATGATTCAATTCAAATTCATTACATTACTAATGAAATGTTCATCTCCACAGGTTCATTCACCTAGCAACTCCTTACAGAGTAGTAAGCCCGTGTTGTGACTTGACTGCTCACGTCAAAAGTAAATAGTGCGCATTATACAATAATTTTAGTAATATTGTATTTATTTCAGTAGAAATAAAACCACAAATAAAACAGGGAATGCCTAACACTTCTCTCTTCTTCTTATTGTTAATACTTAACAAGATCTAATTTACCTATTTACCTACCTAGTATGCCTAGCAGCACCATCTAGGTTAATGGATGGATAAACAGATCAAGTGCCTATTGATTTACTCCTTAGATGACGCCACACGACCATGGAGTGAGGGCGACATCTGCGGAGTTGTATGTAAACTGTCTTATTAGCATAAGTAACGTAATTAAGCACTCTGTATACCTAGATAGTTCAGGAGCACCCGCCTAGAGGTCACTATTATCAATGTAATAGGATATTATAAGCGAGTGACACGGCGACTCCGTCTCTTATTTCTACCATCGAAACTGTAAGCACATACATAATTATAACCTAAACGAGATCCTTGTCTTTCTTTTGCATCCGCCATTAGCCGTCGCCGAACTACTTATTTAAGAGCTAAGCTCTTGTCGGTATAGCTCAAAGTACGAGTAGGCCCTTCATCTACTCCGATCCCACACAAACTCAAACTCAAAATAATCTTTATTCAAGTAGGCCTAGTAACAAGCACTTTCAAATCGTCAGTTAGAATCATAATCTTAAGCCAATTTCTTAGAAGATTTTTTTAAACATAAAAAATAAAAATTATACGAAGTAAAAATTGTATAAAATACTAGTCTAGAATGATTCTAGAAAAACAACTAATCTTTTGACGACCGGTTAGTCTAGTGGGTAGTGACGCTGCCTACGAAGCTGGAGGTCCTGGGTTCGAATCCCGGTAAGGGAAAATATTTGTGTGATGAGCATGAATATTTGTTTCTGAGTCATGGATGTTTGCTATGTATTTAAGTACAGTTCGGGTTCCTCCAAAGGAGAAGCCCCCGCGCACCGATGTGGATAAGGAGGGTTTTACAACGGTGTCGAGGAAGCGCAAGCCGCGCAAGAGTCAGTGTGGTACTGCAGAAATGGTTGGTTCCGGTCTGCGGGTTGCCACACCGAGCAAGGCGCTATATGTATCGCGCCTGCATTACACCGCCACGGCTGATGATGTGGTGGAGTACGTTCGTCAGAACACCGGCTTCTCGCTGAGGGTGTTCCAGCTGCGTTCGCGCCACTATGTGCACTTCAGCTCGTTTGTGGTGCGCGTGCCGCGGCCGCTGCAGGAGACCATCGCATGTGCTGACTTCTGGCCGAAGGGTGTCGTGTTTCGACGGTTCCGGGGCAACCTGCCGAATCCTACACCGGAGATGACGATGCAAGGGGATCACGCCGTTTCGTCGCCTAAATAGTATTATTTGTTGTTTTTAGTTTCGTGACGCATTGGTTTTTACTGTAATGTCACGTAAATGTATTTATCAATAAATAAATAAATAAGTATTTCTATATATTGCATATATCGTCGTCTAGTACCCATAACACAAGCCTTATTGAGCTTACTATGGGACTAGGTCGATTTGTGTAAGATTGTCCCCTAATATTTATTTATTTAATCTAATGTCAATAATAAATTCAAAACACAATGTCATCAATTTGCAAACGTAATTAAATAAATTATAAATTCAGTCACAATTAGTTCCATGGAGCTTTATCATTCACGTAGTCTTTTGTCCTATAATCTTTAAATTTTGTGTTATAAGTACAAAGAAAAACTGTATTATCAACTAGCTAGTCCCAATCCCTCACCTTTCACAAAGACACTTCCTTGCTCGTGCTTAACGTGATTCGTGACAAACTTAATACATTTAGTATTTTTCTCATTTAACAATAAATTATTAACAATAAACCAATTTACTACTTTATAAATAGCATTGTTTACATCATTGCAAGCATGTTGTTGTCTTATGAGTTTTTAAATAAATGAGGTATGTCATCTGCAAACAATACTATAACATGGTGGGTCTTTACGAGGTATGGCAAGTCATTTATGTAGATAAGGAACAGGAAAGGCCCCAATATTGATCCCTGCGGTACACCCATCGACACCAATGACCCCGGTGACCGCTGTCCATTCACTTCAACCCTTTGTATTCTACCATTCAGTGCTGATCCTCTGACTCCATAGTAGTCGAGTTCCCTAATCAATGTTTCATGACAAACGCAGTCGAAGGCCTTGGATAAATCACAGAAGATACCTTAAGCATCTCGTGATTCCTCCCAGGGATCGAAAAGTGTGTTGTGGGCGATGGTCTAGCAACCTATCACTGCAATATCACATTTTGTGGATCTGTTATCCCACATTTATGCTAAAAGTGACGCTGGAACATATAAGTTTCATGTGCTCTGCCTACCCCTTTTGGAAACAAAGGCGTGAATGTATGTATGCCATATTTGTGCTCATTCAGTAAGCCTAAGTACCAACTAGCCTCAATGACTGTGATACTTACGAGTACGTACACACTAGGGGTTGCAGTACCGGTACCACTCCAAGAACCGGGACTGATATTTCCTGTACTGAGCCAGTACCGGGAATTCCCGGTTCTTCGGTACTTTTCGGTACTGAGTATTTTTTATAATTAAATGAGAAATTCTTGAAATTTAACTCCAATTTTAGTTCAATTATATGTATAATTCAGAATAAATACAACCGAGAAAAATAATCAAATAAACGAAATACTAAACCATAATTTTATAAATATCATATTATTAGGTGCAACATTTAGCTGAATAAGATAATAACTTGTTATTGTTAGTTGTTAAAATCGTTAAGTTAAAGGTGTGGAGTGTAATGATCTTACTGTGGTTCACACCAATTGGTTAATCTATATCTCTATACTCTTTACTAATGCTATAGCTTTGTAAATACGGTTCCGTAAACAGCTTATCCGATTTCAGAAATTATTTTATTAGTATGATTGGACTTTCTACATGGACGGAGGTTATTTTTTAAAAGACGAATCAACAAATTGCACAATTAAACAAAAAAAAGGAAAAACAGTATCCTATAAAAACCATTCCATGTAAAAATAGGCCAAGTCTCGAAACTCATACACCGTAAAAAGTTATGAGATATTTCGTAGAGCCAAGTCAGGCATTCTTATTAATCTTTATTTGCTTGCTAGATAAAATTCTGCAACTTGGGAATCACACAACTTTACTGCCTGTATACATTTTTGCATACCTAAAACTATGTACCCTAAACTCACTTATTCAGTTTTTATATCTCTGAAACGTGGCTGAAATTGCAATATTTTTAGGCTTTTTATGAATTGATAGGCTAAAAACCAATACCGTTTAAAATTTGGAGCTTGTGGGTCTGCTAGAAGTACCATAGAATTAAGTTGATCAGTCTGTAGGTGGGTAAGTCAGTGAGTGTGTCAGTGACAAAACTAAGGAACTTTGACGGGCAACAGTTCTTAAACTACCAGTTCAAATCGAATGTTATTGAGAATATATCTAAGCCATATTATGCCCTACATGTTTCTGAAAATTCAGTGTTCTAGCTTGCCAGCACAAAATTACAGCCTGAATGGCTTCGAGAAAAGGATGGTATGGTAATCGGTATGGCCGTGCCTCTTTGCTTTGCTTGACTTGGCGGGGGCATTACCGTGCCTCCAGATTTAGTATACGCATATGTATGTTGTATATGTATTCCAAAAGTAAACCATTTTTACAGTCGTGTGAAATATTCAATCAAATGGAAGAAGAACCTCTCAATCTTATTAAGAACGCAAAAACTTAATAAAATGAAAATATTATTTCAATCTTAATTAGGCTCAAACTAGAGTATGTCAAGCGAGTCGTGTCCCTGGAAATTGAGCAAATTCTTTATATGTCAACAATTTTACCTATTAAATAAGCTGTCAGTTATAACGTTATGTACCTGTTACGCCGCCATACATTTCGTGTTACCAGCATGAGTTTATTTCACATTGGACGTCAATTTCCAGGGACACGACTCGCTTGACAGACTAATAGTGATATAGCAATAAGTACCTACGTAATATTATTTTACTGGTTTAAAGATGATTATAACATTAAAAGTTATTATATACAGCAAAATTTTGAAGGAATGAACGAATTAATTAATTAGTAAATATTATCTTCTTATCTTCATATAATATATTTGTTCAAGACAGTCATTATTTAGTAAATCTCGTAGTCTTATTCCCATCTATTATTATAAAACATATGTAGTGGGTGAATGTGAATGGAGACATTTCGATCCGCCCACATGAGAAAAAGCGTATTGAGCAAGCAGGCGCTCGATATTATGCATCTCGTTTTAATCACAAAACATATGTGGTGGGTAAATGTGAATAGGATTATTTCAATCCACCTACATTTGAAAAGAGTACTGAGCGAGCAGGCGCTTGATATCTTGCGTCTCGTTCTAATCATAAAACATGTGTGGTGGGTAGATGTGAATGGGAGTATTTCGATCTACCTACAATACGAAAAAAATAGGTAGTAAGCGCGGCGCGCGATATTTTCATCTCGTATTAATCGATACGAAAATATGACTGCAGCGCGCGCTTCAGTAGTTCCTGAAAATTGATGTACACGCATGTATTGTAAAGGTGAGAACGAAATTTGGATTGACAAATTCACACTCATATTTGTTTGATTAAGCTTGTGCTTACGTTTTAAGGGGAGACTGTTCAAGGCAGCCGTCTGTAAGACAAATACATAGCTTTGACTCTTTATTTTACCATCTTAACAGCTCTCTTTGGTTCATAGGTTTCGGACTTATGTCAAGGTACTTTCCCCTACAGTTAACATCTTATATGAGCGGATTGGTTTAGTTTACTAACCATCCAAATATACCCGGACTTGACAATAACGTGTAGGTAAAAGCCTCCGTTAAGAGCTTTAAGCTCCAAATATAAATAGGTAAACGAAGTTGTACCATTTATAGAGGTCACACCTTTGATAGGTGTGCCTCATGATCCGAATATTCCTCAATGATTGTGACTTTGGCCTGGCCGCCTGAAAAGCCGGTGGTTGCGAAGCTTTCAGAGTGCGCTTTGCAAAGCTTCCAGTCACATAACCAAAGCTGGGTTCATTTAGTTTTCATACAAGGTTGTTTCCATATTTTTCTAAATTTATTTAATTAACTTAATTTATATTCGACAGTAGAATCACAAAACAACCTTTGCCTTCTCATTCCTCATTAATTCTGCTTAAAACGGCAATGCGCCAAACGTAGTTAAGGATTTAAACAAGCGGCATTATGGCACAGAAGCTCTTTAAGCTAATTAGAAGCATGTATTAAAGTCATTTCCTTTGCATAGCTCATGTTATGGTAGTTTTCACTTGCACTATGCTCATCATTCATAAATATTAGACAAGCCTTAAGCTTAACATAGTAAACTTTACTACATTATTAATCTACAGTAAGATATTAATCTAATGAAATAACTGAGAATAGTGCTTACGACCTCTGTTAGATATAACAAAGGAATCAAAAGTATTAATTTGCATAAAACTACAAAAGTTTAGTGTTTAGATAGGTATTTCACCTAAACTATTTGAAATGTATTCATTTAGCCTATTAACAATTATGCACTGAGTAATTCTGTACAAGATTAACATAACTTAAGACCTAGATTTACCTAGATTAAGACGGTACTGGAATGTAAACGCTAAAACCTAAGACGAAGTTGTGTAAAGAAATGACTGTTTTCATTGAAATAAAGATGTTTTACGTTATGGTAATGCTGGAAGGTTTATATATAAGGTGGAGTACAAGCAAAATGTTCTTTGCTGTTTTTATTTTGCTGTTTTGACCCTCTGGTCATTTCACGCTCAGTCCAAGCCGAGCTAAAGGGTCCTGCGTAGGCCCGGCTCGAAGCAATCCACCAAAAAAAAAAAAAAAAAAGCAAAATGATCACTCATATCAAGCTCAACTATCACTAGAGCAACATATACCCATCTCGCTCCAACCAACCAGCCGTGCCATCAAGCTTTCTCAAGAGTATCGGAGTTTTATTTCCGCCTGTGGATCCCACTTGTGTGTGAGCGCGACGACAACAGAGCTCCCGTCACGCTCGCACCGTGCCTCCGCTGCTGCAGTAACAGTCGACGGCCACACATGCCAATTTGTGGGCGCGTCGACCACTTCCGCGGTTCGGACCAGCGACCTCACTAGGTCAGCACCCTTAGTCCGAGGCTATTGAAGCCAGGCACCAGACGTCGCAACCCTCTTCCCGTGATGTAACTACGGGGCACCGCGCCGTTCAATATTGCACCTAATATTTTTTATAGGTTTTAAACAAAGTATCTTGTGAGCTTTTGTTAATTCGTCTACTTTTCTGGATTGTGCATTTTCAGAATTATATGTATATGTATATGAAATAAAAATGGAGTTTTATTTCAAGAATTTGTCCTTTAAATACAAGAAATACTCAGTACCGAAAAGTACCGAAGAACCGGGATTTTAACCCGCAATAACTGGTACTTACCGGGTTTTGCTAAAAATCCCGGGAATTCCCGGTACTTCTGGTACCCGGGAGCTTGCCCTAGTACACACTGCGGCACAGGCGTGTACCACTGCCCGTTGTAGCAGTGCACCACTGCGGGGCCGTCGGGGCGGTACGGGGGGTCACAGGTCACCGTCAGCGAGGCGGCGTCGAGCGTCAGCCCCGGCCGGGCGCCCGCGCGGCCCACCAGGGAGTACGACCCGTGCTCGGGGTACGGGGGTAGCACGCACATCGACGACCTGGAAATGAGTTTTCGTCAATCCTCAGTTCATCACACGTCGGTACGACGGAATCCGAGCCTAAATAATATAAGTTTCTGTCAAATACAAAATTTTTGGTACAAGCTTTTATACCGTATACCGTATACGTATACCGTCATCTACTACTCATTGAGACGATTCCAACGACCCCGAACTCAACGGGGTTACGTCGGTTACTACGTATACCTGCAAACTGGGGGACTGCAAACTTTTACCTTATAAAAGACCGCATCCATAATAAGTACTACTTGCTCTTTAGGTATGTGGTGTTGTGTTTAATGCTGAATTCACATGACCACCTTCTGTCTCCATCATCAGATCAGCTCGATGGTACCATAGTATTGAATTATCATCCAAACTACACCTTTACCCCAAATTTCAGCTCAATCTGTTATAACGGATAAAAAATAAAATAATCCCCATACAATTTTTCAAACCTTCACCACCCTCCCAACCTCACAATCACCCTCTGAAGAAATTTTATTTAAAAGAACGCCACGCTATGTCCCAGTCTGAGCTCTAAACTACAATATTAGACATTTTCGTCAAAATCGATTCAGTCGTTTATGCTAAAATTTGCCACCAAACCAACAAGTGTATTGTTTTTTAACTTGTGTCTAACCTAAGTTTAGTATTTAATTTATTGTAAGAAAAGCCAATATTTGTAGCCGTAAATGGTATCACAGGTTGTCCTTTTTTTTGACTCGTATATACCATTTTGTTATCGTAGTATACTTATATTTACAGTGACTTATTCAATATTAGATCTTTCTTTACAACAAACGCATAGTAATCATTTTATTTGTCATATTCTAATATTTCGTTTTGTCTATTAACTAAATAATTAAGAGACATTGTTGTGGATTGTGAAAACGCCTAATTCAATGTTGGAATTTATATGTTAATGCTTTCGACGAAGACGCGGGTTGAAAAAAAAGTTAATCATATACGATGAAGCTAAAACTTTGCGCTTAAATTAAATATTCATCAATCAGAAAAAAAAATCAATTTATTCCTTACGCTCGTTTCAATTATTCATCATATTTTACATAATAATTATATATGCTTGAAAATAATTATGTCCCATGTATAAACAACATTTTTCCAACATTCAAATAATGAAAACTTTCAGGGAAAAATCCAATTTGGGGCTATTTGTGGTCGCAGCACTTCTGCCCCCGCGTGTAGTGAAAGTTAAAGAAAACATATTAATGGACATGGCCTAGACGAAGATCATTTCAAACCCATGTAGTGCCTACTCCCATCACATTCGGACACTTAAATGGTTGAGACGGAGACGATTATACGGTTGTACCTTGTTTTACCGACAGTTGTTCCATCGAATGTATGTTTCGCACAATTTCCAATTCAACGAAAACATCGAAAACCATTTTTTTCAAAATCAGTAAACTTTTCAAGAATGATATAAAATAAATCTAACTTAACCTATTGGTTCTACAGAATGAGCTTTAAGCTGTAGTTACAGCTAACGCGGTTTCTGAATAACAAAAATTCGATGAAACGAAAATTCGGCGATACCACGGATTCGGTGAAACGTTTCTCGGTGAAATAAGGGCACACCCGATTATACATATATACCTAGGACGGACTGTCGAGTTAGGTATAGGAGTAGGACCAACTTCAAGAAAGGGGTCAATCGTCGAATCCGACTCGGCTGGGCAGCGTTCGCGAAGCTGAGGCACGTATTTTCGTGTAATATTCCGCAGTGTCTCAAGACTAGAGACTTTGACCAGTGAGTGTTGACAGTGATGGTATATCGCACTGAAACGTGGTCGCTTACTACGGACCTCATAAGAAGGCTCATAGTCACCAAGAGGGGAATGAAGAGGGCTATGCTGGGAGTTTCTCTGCGTGATCGCATCAGAAATCAGGCTATCCGCAGCAGAACTAAGGTAACCGAATCGCAAAATTTAGTTTAGGCGGGGTACATTGCACGTAGAACTATGGCCGTTGGGGTGGAATGGTTCTCCAGTGGCGACTTCGTGCCGGAAGGCGCAGTGTGGTAGACCCCTTACAAGGTGGGTGGCGCAGGACCGGTCGTTGTGCCACTTTTTGGGGGAGGCCTATGTCCAGCAATGGACGTCATACGGCTGACATGATGATGTCATAATTGACGTGGTGATACTCTGTCCAAAACTGTTAGAGTAAAGTCTGTGTAACATCGTTCACGTCCGCCGTGCAAAATCGTGTCTGAACCCTAACTGATGTTAATGAAAAGGATATATACTCACTCGCTTTCGACGTGGTCGGCTTCCGCTGGGCTCAGTGATACTTCAACAAAATAAAATGTTTAACAACGCGTTTACGTACAGGCGTAATGTTGCGCAACACGCTGCGCGAGCGGTGAGGCGACTAGGTGTTTCATGCTCCCGCGACCGCTAGCCGTAGTCGCGCATGAAGACTACGAAGCTCGCGCGGAGTGTCGTGCAACAATACTCCAGTACAAGTCCTTCATCCGCGAATTACAAAGACCGCGGGATAAAATATAGGGCATAATGTCCATCCAAATATTTAGAGTTCCGTACCAAAAAGGTATACTGTACAAAGATGTACATTGTTTTCTGCAACGATGCGCGTGCACTTTGCACTAGCCCAAAATAATGTCATTAACCTCGCACACGCAGCGTTGTATCCGACGTGTAATTATAAACATAAGTGTAGCAATATGTTAGTGTACGATTGACCAGCTAGAATAAATCACCTTTCCCTTATTCGCGGTCTTTTACTCCTCGGCACTCGTCCTCTCATTGACACTTTACTGCAACTCTATACATATACGAAACCCTATAAATACCTATTTCTCGTGCAGGACTTTGTCACTGCCAAATATCAATAATATAAATAATAAATATTTAGGGACAATCTAACACAAATCGACCTAGTCCCAAACTAAGCAAGGCTTGTACTATGGGTACTAGACGACGATAAACATGATTATATAGATAAATAAATACTTAAATACATAGAAAACATCCATGACTCGGAAACAAATATTCGTGCTCATCACACAAATAAATGCCCTTACCGGGATTCGAACCCAGGACCTCTTGCTTCGTAGGCAGGGTCACCACCAACTATAGGCTAAAGCGGTCGTCCTGTAATTGTTTGTTTTATAATATTCCTTTGAAATAACTGTTTTACGGCAGATTTGAATTTAGAGTCAGTATAAGGTCGGTGATATGTGTTGGAATTTTATTGTTGAATTTGATACAATTTCCCAATGTCTTATGTCAAATGATGAAATATTATTTAACATTTTTATTATTATTGTTGGTTTTAAAGTACATTTAGTTTCGAGTTGATAGGGTATTATTTATGATTGCAGATTGCAGTAATATGGGATCATTGTCAGATTTTACTTTTAGGAAACCCTTCATGTTATCAGCGAAGCAAAGAAGATTAGATTGCATAAGACATTTACCAATGTCGTTAACAAAGATGTTGAACAACAAAGGTCCCCGTAAGGACCCTTGTGGCACTCCAACTGGGACTGTCCCCCATCAGATATTTAATTATTTACGACAACAGTCGGAGACTTATTGTCAATGTAAAAAGACAACCATCTCAGTACAGCTCCATTCTGTCCATGCATGCATGACTCGCACTTGGTCGGTTTTTTTTCGAAAGCCCTGGTACGAGCCAAAGTTTGACCCTACAACCTCTAGATTGAAATTCGCTTGCCTTACCGCTTGGCTACAGTAGCTAGGGAAAAGAACAAATATTAAGTTATGTGGTAAATGTAGATATCACTCGGTTACAATATCTGTGGACCTCTCTGGAATGTGAACAGAAGGGGGAGGCTTCTGTTCATACGTAGAACAGCGCACTCTCGGTGATTACGGATGAACCCGAATCCTAGATCACTTGTCATGTAAATCGATCATTAGAGCTAATTACTTAGTTGGTACACAGTGTCACCAGAAAGGGGCGCTGTCCCAACGATCTCCAGGGCTATTATTCAAATTCAGTAGCTAATTCCAAACTAGATCCTACAATTCCGCCACCAATTTTTAGTTTGAGATCACACAGAATGTGTTCTTGGATCTACCAGTCTCCATATTAATTACTTTCCATGTTGCTTTAATAATGTCAGAGCTATCTTTTATTTTCTGTGATAAATAATTACGCTTGGCTACATGACAATCTATTTTAAATTGCTTCGAATATTGCTTGGCATGTTCTTTAAATTCATCACTCGTATTAATCCGCCGTTCCTCATACAAGGCATACAGTACACTCAGCATCAAATGTAGCTATGCATACGAAGACGTCAAAAGCTCTTATTCCCTTTTAATAAAGACTTTTAACGTCTTCGTTTGCGTAGCTACTTTTGATGCCAAATGTACTTGTCTACGTTATGTAAGGCTGATTGTGTATCTGAAATCAATGGTTCTATCCAATTGTTTAGTCATAATAAATAAATAAATAATAAATAATCTCGTTCGGTTACTGACAAAATATTTGTTGTGCGTGAGTAGACCCCTCAGAAGGTTACGGGTTGTACAGGACGGGTTTTTGTGCCACTCTTTTAGGGGAAGCCTAAGCCTTTTGGTCTAGTAAAAGTCTTTCGGCTGACATGATGACCACTTTGTTGTTTTTACTTTCTATCATAAATTTTACACAAAACGGTAACCCTTACGCTTTAGGCTGGCACAGCTTGAACTTGACGAATATATTCGACGGCAAACTGTTCTACATAAGTATTGGTTATATTTGCCCGTGTGGTGTTAGAATTTCATCACCCTTCTTTTTTCCCATGGGTGTCGTAAAAGTCGACTAAGCAGGGTCGAAGTGTGTTGTTAGCGATGAGCTAGCAACCTATCGCTGCAATGTAACATTTTGTGGATCATTTATACCCACATTTATGCTCAAAGTGGCGCTAGAATATATAATAATAATAAATAATAATAATAATGCTGCCTACCCCTTTTGGGAATGAAGGCGTGAATGTATGTATGTATGTAAATTTGTGCTCAACCAGTAGGCCTAAGTACCAACTAGGCCTAAGTGACTGTGATACTTACGAGTACGTACACACTGCGGCACAGGCATGTTCCACTGCCCGTTGTAGCAGAGCACCTCTGCGGGGCCGTTGGGGCGGTACGGGGGGTCACAGGTCACCGTCAGACGGGCGGCGTCGAGGGTCGACCCCGGCCGGGCGCCCGCGCTGCCCACCAGGGAGTACGACCCATGCTCGGGGTACGGGGGTAACACGCATTTCGACGACCTGGAAATAAGTTTTCGTCAATCCTCAGTTCATCACACGTCGGTAAGACGGAATCTGAGCTTAAATAATATAAGTTTCTAACAAAAACTAATTTTTTGGTACAAGCAGCAAGCTTTTATTGCGGACTTACTTTTCTGTATACCGTCATCTACTACTCATTGATACGATTCCAACGAGCCCAAACTCAACGGGGTTACGTCGGTTGCTAAACAACACCGTTGACCCGTACACCTGAAAACTGGGGTAATACCTTTACCTTATAAAATACCGCATCCATAATAAGTACTACTTGCTCTTCAGGTATGTGGTGTTGTGTTTAATGCTGAATTCCCATGACCACCTTCTGTCTCCATCATCAGATCAGCTCGATGGTACCATAGTATTGAATTATCATCCAAACTACACCTTTACCCCAAATTTCAGCTCAATCTGTTATAACGGATAAAAAATAAAATAATCCCCATACAATTTTTCAAACCTTCACCACCCTCCCAACCTCACAATCACCCTCTGAAGAAATTGTATTTAAAAGAAAACCACGCTATGTCCCAGTCTGAGCTCTAAACTACAATATTACACATTTTCGTCAAAATCGATTCAGTCGTTTTTGCTAAAATTTGCCACCAAACCAACAAGTGTAATGTTTTTTAACTTGTGTCTAACTTAAGTTTAGTATTTAATTTATTGTAAGAAAAGCCAATATTTGTAGCCGTAAATGGTATCACAGGGTGTCCTTTTTTTTGACTCGTATATACCATTTTGTTATCGTAGTATACTTATCTTTACAGTGACTTATTCAATATTAGATCTTTCTTTACAACAAACGCATAATATTCATTTTATTTGTCATACTCTAATTTTTAGTTTTGTCTATTAAGTAACTAAATAATTAAGAGACATTGTTGTGGATTGTGAAAACTCCTAATTCAATCTTGAAATTTATATGTTAATGCTTTCGACGAAGACGCGGGTTGAAAAAAAAAGTTAATCATATGTACGATATTAAAATATTAATAATGCAGAAAAACCCCAATTTATTGCTTACGCTCGTTTTAATTATTCATCATATTTGATATAATAATTATATATGCTTGAAAATAATGATATCCCATGTATAAACAACATTTTTCCAACATTCAAATAATGAAAACTTTCAGGGAAAAATCCAATTTGTTGTGGTCGCAGCACTTCTGCCCCCGCGTGTAGTGAAAGTTAACGAAAACATATTAATGGACATGGCCTAGACGAAGATCATTTCAAACCCATGTAGTGCCTACTCCCATTACATTCCGACACTTAAACGGTTGAGACGGAGACGAGTATACGGTTGTACCTTGTTTTACCGACAGTTGTTCCATCGAATGTATGTTTCGCACAATTTCCAATTCATCGAAAAGATCGAAAACCATTTTTTTCAAAATCAGTAAACTTTTCAAGAATGATATAAAATAAATCTAACTTAACCTATTGGTTCGACAGAATGAGCTTTAAGCTGTAGTTACAGCTAACGCGGTTTCTGAATAACAAAAATTCGATGAAACGAAAATTCGGCGATACCATGGATTCGGTGAAACGTTTCTCGGTGAAATAAGGGCACACCCGATTATACATATATACCTAGGACGGACTGTCTAGTTAGGTATAAGAGTAGGACCAACTTCAAGAAAGGGGTCAATCGTCGAATCCGACTCGGCTGGGCAGCGTTCGCGAAGCTGAGGCACGTATTTTCGTGTAATATTCCGCAGTGTCTCAAGACTAGAGACTTTGACCAGTGAGTGTTGACAGTGATGGCATATCGCACTGAAACGTGGTCGCTTACTACGGACCTCATAAGAAGGCTCATAGTCACCCAGAGGAGAATGGAGAGGGCTATGCTGGCAGTTTCTCTGCGTGATCGCATCAGAAATCAGGCTATCCGCAGCAGAACTAAGGTAACCGAATCGCAAAATTTAGTTTAGGCGGGGTACATTGCACGTAATGCACGTAGAACGATGGCCGTTGGGGTGGAATGGTTCTCCAGTGGCGACTACGTGCCGGAAGGCGCAGTGTGGTAGACCCCCTAGAAGATGGGTGGCGCAGGACCGGTCGTTGTGACACTCTTTGGGGGAGGCCTATGTCCAGCAGTGGACGTCATACGGCTGAACTGTTAGAGTAAATTCTGTGTAACATCGTGCAGGTCCGCCGTTCAAATCGTGTCTGAACACTAACTGATCTTAATAAAAAGGATATATACTCACTCGCTTTCGACGTGGTCGGCTTCCTCTGGGCTCAGTGATACTTCAACAAAATAAAATGTTTAACATCGCGTTTACGTACAGGCGTAACGTCCCGGCCACGATTTCGAGCGGCGGCGGCAGCGACAGTGGTTTTTCTAATTCATTGCGTGTGATCCTAACTCACCACAGTGCGTTGCGCGTGTCGACCACGCAATGAACTGATAAAACGCTTGCCGCGCCGCAATTCGCGCAATGTCGTGGCAGGGCCGTAATGTTGCGCAACACGCTGCGCGAGCGGTGAGGCGACTATGGCGTTGCCCGCTCCCGCCGCCGCTAGCCGTAGTCGCGTATTCATGAAGCTCGCGCGGAATGTCGCGCAACAATACTCCTGCACGGCTAGCACGCGACGACGCGCGAGCTCTCTCGATTTTTCTCGCAGTATCCGTCTCTCACTTATTAGAACACTTAGAACAAGAGGTATAGTGCGATAAAAATCGAGAGTATGTCGCGGCCGTCGTGTGCTGGACGTGCTGGGCTGTTATTCGCTACGCGCTAAAGCGTCAAAGATCACCCGTCACGAAACTAGACCTCTACCTACGCATAGTTAGTACCTACGCATTGCGGTGTCAAGATATATTTGTAGGTGAGCGTTGAGGTGAGCTTTAAATAAGTTACAGAATAGGGGGGCAGTACGTGTCCTTAATCCATGAATCACAAAGACCGCGGGATAAAATATAGGGCATAATGTCCATCCAAATATTTAGAGTTCCGTACCAAAAAGGTACGAAACCCTATTTAAATACCTATTTCTCGTGCAGGACTTTGTCACTGCCAAATATCAATGATGTAATCATTTATTTTATAATATTCTTTTTAAATAACTGCCTGTTTTACGGCAGATTAGAATTTAGAGTCAGTATATAAGTTTTGTCTGTCTTATGTCAAATGATGAAATATTATTTAACATTTTTGTTACTATTGTGGGTTAGAAACTACATCAAAAAATCTTAATAATTTAAGACTAGTAGTTGAGCTTTAAAAAAAAATGTAAGTATGCTTTTATGTGAAATAAACAGAAGTTTTTTTTTTATATTTTCGAGTTGACAGCGTGTTATTTATGATTAGCTGATCCCACAAGGGGTTCAGATCGAACTTGTTTACTTCACAGCACTTCACCAAGATGTGCGAGGTCAGATTGCAGTAATAAGGGATCATTGACAGATTTTACTTTTAGGAAAACCTTCATGTCATCAGCGAAGCAAAGAAGATTAGATTGCATAAGACATTTACCAATGTTAACTACATCAAAGATGTAGAACAACAAAGGACCCCGTAAGGACCCTTGTGGCACTCCACTTGGGACTGTCACCCATCCAGACGGCCTACCGCGAAATGAAAACGAACTTCGTTCGTGTGTGTCCCTGTCTCGCACTTGCTCCTTCGAGCGACAAAGATTTAGTTTAGTTTATTAAATCTCATTATATAAATTTCACATAAGTTCAAATCTTATATTACTGCTTTTCATATAGCGATCGTTTACATAATTTCGCAATTTACTATTTGATTATACATAATAATGATGAAAAATAACAATATGGTCATACCTAGATACAGGTAATATTCATTTCAATAACTTTAATAAATAAAAATAAATAAATCATGTCGTAAAAAATAATAATTAATAATACAATTAGTAATTGCAATATCAGCGGTACCTATCAATAACCATAAAAGATTTAATAATGTCAACTCTTAATACCTACTAATACCAAATAAATAAATAATCAAAACTAATCCAACATCATGCTTTTTTCTGGCCGTAAAGTACCAACGCCATTGTCAATGGCAAGCTGTTCGATGCCGGTGTGTGAGGAAAGCAAGTTCGATTTATTATCGACTCCAATTTGAATTGGAAGCGCCATGTTGACAGTCTGTGTGAAAGGGTGAGTAGTGCTGTCTTTGCGAGAAAATTAAAGCCGCTTATCACGGGTGATTCACTGAAACAGGTTTACTTCGCATATTTTCATTCTCTGATGTCCTACGGTACCCTCCTATGGGGTAACTCCACGGATGCGCAAAGAGTTCTTGTAATGCAAAAACGTGCAGTTCGGGTACTTGTAGGAGTCAAGCATCGTCACCCCTGTCGGGAGTTATTCTCGACGCAACGCATAATGACGCACTACTCACAACATTTGTTCGAGCTTCTCTTATTTGTAAAAAAAACATCTCCCAGTTTGCGCGTGTGAATGTAACGGGTAAAGAGCTTCCTTCAACTGGGCGCCTAATGACAGTTCCTCGTCGCATGGCGCTTTCAAAGAAAAATCCCCGGGTTATTGGGCCTACTTATTTCGAGCACCTACCCGCCGATATAAGAAACAAACCTTGTGACGAAACATTTGGGCGTAGACTGAGAAATCTTTTGTTGGATAACCCTCTGTAATCTGTTCACGAGTTCATGGAAATAATGTTTTAAGTATAATTATTTGATTTATTGATACCTAATCTGATACTATTTCTTGTGTTATATTTATATTGTATTTCTACTGTGAAATCGTAATACGTAAATTGACATTGTTAATTTTTGTTTAAAATTAATTATCCACTACTTGTTAAATGACAATCCGTAATCGGAGATACTATTTCCACTTTCTGTATTGACATTTTGAACATTATTTAATTTTTATTTCTTATTATTGACGATCGTGATAAGGATTCTTATAAGTTTGACATTGTATGCGAATCTATATTGTAATTTTTATCTCGAAATAAATAAATTTAATCTAATCTAATCTAATATGTCAAATAATAAAAATAGCAAATTCACTATTTCCTTATAGTCTATTTCTTAATTTCTATGAATTATTTTACGGAGTAGAATGACTTCTTCAATAAGTGGTCTTTAAGTTTGCGTCTAAATGTTTCGTCGCAGCTCTCGGTCTTTATATCATCGGGCAGGTGCTCATAATACGTTGGTCCAATGATACGCGGATTTCTTTCCTGCAGAACTGTGCGACGCGGCACCCTCCGAAGCTTTCCTGTGCTGCGGAGGCACTTGCCCATAACTTCCACTCACTTAAACTCAGCCAGATGTCTCCGCGTGAACATAATGATCTCGTAGAGGTAGTGGGAGTAGTGTGTCATAATCCTGTGTTCCACAAACAACTCTTTGCACGACTGTCGCTGATTCAAGCCAAGCATAGCACGCACTGCTCGTTTTTGCATACGCATGACTCTGCCAGCGTCAGTCGAGTTCCACCACAGGATTACGCCGTATGTCATGAGCGAATGGAAGTGAGCAAAGTATGCTTGCCTCAGCGCATTACTAGAAATCAACGGTTTCAGTTTGCGTAAGGCGAACACCGCACCGCCCAGCCTATCACACAGAGAATCCTCGTGTGGTTTCCAGCTCAAAGTTGGGTCCAAGGTGAAGCCTAAGAATTTGCATCTATCACTCATTGGGATGTTGCACTGCATGTTGGTATTTGATGGACACCTACCCGAAAAAAGCATAATGTTTGATTTAGTCACGTTTAGTACGAGTCCGTTTACCGAGAACCATCCCTTGAGTCAGTCAGTAAGTCAGTTTCGAGGTGTTTCATTAGATGTGAACAAATGGACTCAATCATTTTAGGTATGTTGGGTACTAACGAAATTGGCCTATAATTATCAAAGACGGAGATACACGAACGAAGTTCGTTTTCACAACAGTGTGACACTTATTGTCAATGTAGAATGAAATCTCAGTAAATCTCCATTTACCCCCCTTCGGCGCGCGAGTCCGACTTGCACTTGGTCGGTTTTTTTTCGAAAGCCGTGAGGTACGAGCCGGGGTTTGATCACATAGATAACCTCCAGACTGAGAGTAGCTTGCCTTACCGCTTGGCTACAAGCTACAGTAGCTTAGGAAAAGAACAAATATGAAGTTATGTGGTAAATATAACTCGGTTACGATATCTGTGGACCTCGCTGGAATGTGAAGCCCCTAACCCTTCTCTTTTACCCGCGCTCGCCCCGCACCGTACCAGAGCGCCGACGTGATATCATCGACGCCAGGTCCACAGATATTGTAACCGGGTTATATGTGGTGTGTTCCTGGTGCTGAGGTTGCCACAGCAGTGGATGCACGTTAAGAGAGGGACCTGTATTGTCTCTAGCTGTCAACACAACGAATCCTCCAATGTAAGGGTCAGTAATGCGCTTGTGATTTTTCTGGAGCCGCAAACTTCCATAGGCATAATAGGTATATATGATATGTTTTAATTTAATTTATTTGCAATTCTACTTTATATGGGGACTAGTATGTTTCCGGAATAAATAACTTTCATTTAATTTCATTGGGAGATCAGACCGTTAAGTTGGTTTACCACCGTAAAAAGTGAAGTTAAATACCTGAACTGCAGCTAGGGAAGTCAGTATTCCAAGTTCCTCTGATGCAACTGGAATGGTACCCATTGAGCTTGTAGCCCGGCGGGCAGGTGTAGTGGAGGGTAAAGTCGGCCAGGTCGCCAGCCCTGGGTAGCTCGATAGTCTCGATGCTGTAGTCCCCGAGGTGAGGATACGGCGGGAGCTTGCATGTTCCTCTGCACACCAACAGGTAAGAAATTAGTCTTATTGAATGAAGGTATCGTTCGAGCGGACGCAGATGGACGGAGCAGAGCTATTACCACGAACATCGAATCTCGAAGTCCGGATATCTCCGTCTCTATTACACTTCACACACAGAGACAGAGATATACTAACTTCGAGATTCGATTTTCGTGGTAGCGCCGCACTTTGCGCGACTAGACATGTCCCTTTGACTCTTGACTGATAGTACAATCAGCCCCTTTTATCGTCATAAACGCTCTGTTATCGAAATGGAGGGAAATAAAAGAGTCACGATTTTTATGGTCAAAGCAGCAGCGTGATGTTTCCGAATTGCTTGGTGAGTTTTATTTACTGGCAATGTAAGAACTTAAGTGGCAGCGAGCGGGGGGACATTGCACGTAGAACCGATGGCCGTTCGGGCGGAAAGGTTCTCGAGTGGCGACCACGTACCGGTAGGCGCAGCGTGGGTAGGCCCCCCACAAGGTGAACTGATGACCTGGTAAAGGTTGCGGGTGTCCGTCGGATGCGGGTGGCGCAGGATCGGTCATTGTAACACTCTTTGGGGGAGGCCTAAGTGCAGTAGCGGACGTCTTTCGGCTGATATGATGAATGCAAGAATAGTTATTTGTTTTTGAAGTGTAAACTTCTTTAGCGGCGCTGAGCACTTTTTGGGATGGGGAAAAATTGTTAAATACGCGACAGAGTTTTGTGACGTCAGATGTGAATGAGGTCACTTTTTGCTGCTAGCCGATTCAACTTCGTTCAAAACTGAACGCTATTCGTAAGAGTATAAAGCCGTTTTATAAACACTATTTGCAATAGCATATTCTGCAAAAAAAATTGTAATAATACCAACGCGTCCTTCACCGTTTTGCTATTGAGAAAATTCGAATAGTTCGAATTTGGGCGTTATTCCTAAAGAGATAAAGCTTAGAAAAATATTTACTAACGGCAAAAACAAATTGATATTTCGGTCGCCACCGCCGTCTGCTGTGCAAATTCGAATAGTTCGAATTTAGACGTTATTCCTAAAGAGATAAAACTTTGAAAAATATTTGGCAATGGCAAAAACAAATAGGTATTGCGTTTGCCGCCGCCCCGTCGGCGCGCCGAGCCGGCGGCTCCCGTCGCACCCAACGCGCCCGCGGCCCGTCCGCCTAAATAATTGATAATTGTTTATAAATTTGCGGCAAATTCATTTTTAGGGTACACCGTAAGATGTCACGTGACCTGATCGAAAAACTGTTACAATGTTATTGAGTTTTCACTTCTGCCGGCACTCCCGGAATGCAACCTGGTCTTTTTTTTATTTAAATATGATTTAATAAAAATATTAGGTGACAATCTTACACAAATCGACCTAGTCCCATATTAAGCTCAATAAGGCTTGTGTTATGGATACTAGACAACGATATATTTAATAGATAGAAATATTCATGTTCATCACACAAATATTTGCCCTTACCGGGATTCGAACCCAGGACCTTCAGCTTCGTAGGCAGCGTCACTACCCACTAGGCTTACTGTACGGCTATCACGCGACTCTCTCGATTTTTCTCGCACTATCCGTCTCTCTCTTATTAGAACACGTCGATATAGTGCGAGAAAAATCGAGAGTATGTCGCGGCCGTCCCATGATAGACGTGGCCCCGTATCATGGTTGGCCTTATCACGCGATAAGTGACAAGATAGGAGCGTCGTCTCGTTCTATCGAACGGTATCAGCCAGTGACGGACGCTATATCTTGTCACTTATCGCGTGATAAGGCCGACCATGATACGGGGTCTGGTCGTCAACATTTGTGATTGTTTTATTCCTATGAAATACCGTATGACTGACTCTTTTGTGGACTTACGGAACACCGTTCTCCGCCGCCACCGCGTAGTAGCAGTACTGGGGCCAGCGGCGGCAGGCGTCGGGGCAGACCGCGTCGCGGCTGGCCGCGGGCTGCGAGCAGTGCAGGATGAGTGCCAGCAGGGGCCTCCTGCAAAACACGAGGTCAAAGGAAAAAATCCGCCAAGTGCGAGTCGGAACTCAGAAATTAGCGTTCCGTGTAGTTGTTTTACATGATTCACTCTTTTCCCATTCATTCACTGATTCTTAAGTTTCGGGTTTCACAGTGCGGTTCCACAACACTTCAGGAGCTCAAATACCGCGAGCCATCCGGTTGTCTCTTGGACACTGATACTACGCGTCATTGCTCTGAATATATGTACGATTCGAGTTTCTTTTATATATCTCAACTTTAACTATTTAATAAGAAACGGTCATAATATACAGAAATAAAAGAAATAATATACAGAAATATCTATCACATACATAAAAACAAACATGATAAGCTTAAAAAAGAGATATAACTAAGAAAACTAAACCTAAAGGTAAAAAATTGCCCCAGGACGCTGCCAGGTGGTAGTGTGCCCAGAAGGCTGGCAGCATTGCCACGTTGAATGGCAATGCTGATTCTCTGGGCGAGGTAAAAGCCAGCCTTCTGGTCACGTGAAGCCTCGACCAAGCGCTTGCACAATCCATTGAAGATTCGGTGCGCGTTACGCGCTACGCCGAACAGCTCAAATATGAAGCCACTGTCGATGGCTCCATACTATTTAATTACAAAAGGCACACTATTAATCAAAAGGAAATATACTCACTCGCTCTCCACGTTATCAGCTGCGACTGAGCTCAGTGATACTGCAACTAAATTTAAATTCATAACACCGTGTTTACGCACAGGCGTAAAGTTGCGCAGCACGCTGCGCGGGCTGTGAGGCGACTATGGCGTTTCCCGCCTCCGACGCCGCCAGCCGCGTATGAAGCTCGCGCGGACTGTCGCTCAACAATACGCCTGTGGATGGAGGTCCCCCGCCCGCGAATAACAAAGAATACAGCCGCGGGAAAAGATATACCGTAAAACGGGGTGAGTAGGGACAAAACTGACATTCAAACCTCGATAACATTTTATTTTTATTGTTCCGGACGTTTGTATTTTGTTTTTTTTTTATGATTTTGGGTAGTTCCATTAACTTTAACGATAAACACGAAATCCCACCTCACCCCGTAATCCCTCGTAGTTGGTGTGAGATGGGTTTTCATACAAAGGTTATTTTGGAAGATTGATCGATCGTTTTTTTTTTATTATGAATATTACTATAGCTCCATTTTAAATTGGAATACATTATTTAGGTAGCCTTAAAATCCCATCTCGCCCCCCTTTCATCCCTTCTCTCCCCATTCATAACCCAACTCTCCTCGCGATCCCTACTCACCCCATTTTACGGTAGCGTATAATGTCCATCCAAAAAGCCCGTTCAATACTTGATTTAAAGTATTTAGAGTTCCGTACCGAAAATGTAACAAAGGAACCCCTGTGCTACTCTGTCCGTGTCTGTCACAACGTTAAATATCTCAGGAAATAACGACTTATGATATCAATTTGAAATTTGTAATGATTGTAAACGAACCGTGTAAAGAAAATTCAAAATAGACTCGTATTTTTTTCTTATGAATAATGAAGAATAGGAGGGGACAGAAATTCAAATAAAAAGCCAGTAATAATAATAAGGTGCGCAGCGTTAGCGCTTGTCGATTGTAACCTTGTCTAGGCCCCATTGAAAAGTTTAGTGGCCTAGACGGATCGTTCCGATAGCTTTAGTTGGTTAGTAGTGACAGCATTACATTCTTCAATTTTTCCTTGTATTTGAGAGGTATTAAAAGTGAACTTACCATAGAGCACCACTCCAGGAAACATTTTCTTGAAACTGAAGCAAAACGAGGAATAGGTAGGTACTGTGCTGTGACATGACGAATGGTGTTATTATTGGCGTGTTTTTCCTTCATAACATTAATTATTTAATTTACCTCATAATAATATAGGTAAAATCGTCTGTTGTTAAAATGATGCAAACATTTAAAGGCTACTGAATGCAGTATAAGAAAAGGCGGCCACGTGCGTGTCGAACCACGCGCAACGAAGGGTTCCGTTCCTACTATTACTACACTACAACATTAAGACT
Organism: Epinotia ramella; assembly: GCA_947578815.1. Taxonomy (NCBI): domain Eukaryota; kingdom Metazoa; phylum Arthropoda; class Insecta; order Lepidoptera; family Tortricidae; genus Epinotia; species Epinotia ramella. Next base: position 11,362,762 of record OX388222.1, read on the forward strand.
AGTGGTACTCCTCAAACTGACTTGATAAAATATTTTTGTCTTATTCATTCGCCTAATAAATTTCGTACTACCGAGTATCATCAAACAAACATGTATATGTACCTACATGTTTGTTTGATGATAGGTACTACAAATGTCGGATTGTTCCCGTAGACTCGGGAGGATTCACTCTCTCGTTCAAATACTGTGATTACACTGATTATAGTTTCGCTGTTCCGCATTCTGTGACAACATTATCCTTACTCATGCAGCCATAAGGAATGTGCTAGCGTCGTGTCATCATGTAATCAGTAATTCCGCTGCACAACAGGTCAGCCGAGCTTCAGATTCTGGCTACATAAAACTCACAAAAACTACAATGTGAATCCATCATGTAGCATAAATGTATGTAAACAAGTGCGAGTGGCCGGACCGTCGGGCGAATGAAGCGGTCCCCCGACGCGACAACGCTTGGAAAATAAAAATATTTGAACTTACATAATATATGTGACGATAATAATTATAATAGGTTTAAAATATTATTTTTTAGTTTTTAGAGTTTAGAGTTAATCCGTCAGCGGGGCATTTCCGTCAAACGGCGTTTGCGGCTATTCAAACAACAGTAGACGCTTACTGACTCGATCGGTAAAGCAGAGAGAAAATGTTATACCCACAGTCAAAAACAGATGGCGCTGTCTAGCCAGTGAACGGAAAAACCCCGCTTTCAAAGTTAACCCTTCGGATGCTTTAACGCTGACATTGCTGAAGGATAATACAATTTGCGCTTCTGTCATAGAGTCAATTTTCAATAGCACTGATCAGTGCTAAGACATACGAAGGGTTAAGTTGCGCTCCGAACTCGAACGCGAGTGTAGTGTGCTGCTGTGTTTCGTGACGGTGCGATGACAAAATGTAAGTTTAAGGCTTAGTAATTGTGTTAATTATATAGTTCGATATGCTTGTTTGATGGCAGTTTTATTCATTTTCCATTATAATCTGTTGGTGAGAAACCATGGGTGGTTAAATATTGGTATTAACAAAATGATCGAGTAGACAAATCCGTCAATTGAGAAACGGGCAAAACCGTCATGTGCCGGAATTTCCCCATTTCATATATTACCAACCTTTTGATTTGACTTACTTAACCCTTAAATGCATAATGATGTATATATGCATCGTATATTGTATATGTTTTTTTAAATACTATGATTTTTTTCTTTATTTTTCCCTCAATCTATACAACATGACACATCTATTTCAATTTATTAAAAAGTTATACAAAAAATCATGCATTTAAGGGTTAAATAATAACTGATTATTATACTATAATTTATTTTCAACGATTCTTAGTTTTATTTGCAGAGGATCACGTTTATTTTTTATTTTTGCTTGATTTTTTTAGGTATTTGTTTTTTAACTCGGGAGACTGAGATTAGTCCTGATTAAAAATCAGTAGGTACTAAAACTGTTGTATGTAAAGGCATTGCACACCAGATGTTTTAGACGTGCACTTCCCACTGCATTTGAAGGTAGGTACCTATACATTTCCGTGGGACAGTTCTTACCGCTTGTGTGACGTGAGCACGCGTGCGTCTCGCAAGCAGTGTGACTTGTATTAGGAGGGAATACCTTAAGATAGCTACGTTTAAATTTTCATGCCTGTCTACGCATACCCATCTGGTGTGTTAATATGTCCATATCATTAAACGATTTCAATATTAAAATTGTTGATTTTTTTACTCGCTATTTTTATATGTTAAGCATAGTTGCAGTTAAATAATTAATTTTGATCGATAAAGGCAAAATAGCAGTATGATGTTAATCACGCTCTTCGATTGTTGAGCATTTAGGGTATTAGCTAAATTGGTCGTTCAATACTTACGCTATGAAATGACCGATTTACTTATTAAATATGATTTGAAATTAAAAATATTGTCGCGCCCATATTAACAATGAGTTTGCCACTGTACTTCGCACCTTATTCAACAGTGGCGCCATCTGGTGAACACAAAAACAGTAGCCCATTATTTTAAAAATATGATGTCAGTTGACGGATTTTCCCTACGGTTTGGGAATTTGTTTTAAAAGGTTTAATACTCCTGATTATAAAAATAGGCCGGAATTGCCCCAAAAAAATATATTTGGCAATAAAATCTAAAATAAACCTTAAATTTAGTTGGCTAAAGTTTAGTTTCGATTAAGAGTTCAGCGGTATTTGTTCACTTGACGCATATGTTTGTAATACGTCACGATACAAGATTTTTTTTATTTATTTATTTAAAAAGAAAAACATATTTTTATAACCAGCAGTACTAGCAATTTATTATGAGTATATTTATATAGCTAAATAAATGCCCAATCTATTACATTGACCAGGTTTATTAAAAAGTAAATATCCTCTTAGTTATGACCAGCCAAAGTGAACTTATCAAAAAGTATGACGGAAATGCCCTCATTGACCTTAATTTTGTTGACACGGAGGGTTTTTTAAATTTTACTTTTATTTTGTCCTTTTTAAAGTGATGATCTTCAAACGGCTGATCAGGTCATGGTTACCTTACCATATACTTTCAATATCATTGAAGTAACGCGGTACCAAATTTCGAATCGATAGGACATAATGGAAGGTAGTCAGATCCCCTTATCAACAATTAAAGAGCTGATGATCTTCAAACGGCTGATCAGGTCATGGTTACCTTACCATATACTTTCAATATCATTGAAGTAACACGGTACCAAATTTCGAATCGATCGTCCATACGGAAGGTAGTCAGATCCCCCCATCAACTATTAACACGTTAACTGCGGGACTGATTTTTATGTACTTTCATACCATGCGATACCAGGTATTTTGTGCCGGGTAGTAGAGTTTCGTCTGATGCGAACCAGGTTTAAATGGCCTGGTGAAAGTCATTCATATAAATATGAGTCCAAGATCGCCAATATTAAAAGTGAACAAATGAAATTTCACGTGTATCTAGTTCATGAATGTACCTGTTCAAACTTAGCTTCGCCCGGGAATTGGACCGAAAATGACTGTTTTTTTTTTACAAAAAGATACCAGGTTTTATAGACCTGTTAAGGCACCAATAAAAAGTTATGCCATGTATTTTAAACCTGGTAATGCATTACTAAAATATAATAATAGGGATGGGACAATGAAACAAATACATCAAATCGACAATTTTATTACAAAGGAAGAGAAGTAATTGGGTCAATCAACTATTTTATGTTGCTCGTTGCCATGGTTACGTCTCCTGGGTCACTCTTTAAAACTACGATTTTATAGGGTTTAAATCCACGAAACACGTGTTTTTGTTATATTGGTTAACCCATTCCCTGCGGGGGCATCTCCTTAGCATGAAATAAGTCCAATTTATAGTATTTTTTCTAAGAAACTCTGTCACAGTTGTCTCTTGGCTTACCGGGACAGAATAACAACAAGAAAAAGTTGATTGACCCAATTATTAAAAATGTTTTTCATTGAAACATGGTAATAATATGATTTTTGACATTGTTTGCATTCAGGTTTAATTTTTTTAATTTTGTCTGCTTTTTTTTGGGTATGTTTGTCGGTTCATTTTCCCTGTCAGATCCGAAAAATGATTCAATACTGTTTTGATTATTTTCGACAGCTGCATTCACCGTGGTAGAATTAGGTGATGATAAATTTAACTTTCATTTCGATTTTTTTGACGGAATTTTAGGGTTTTTAACGGGAAATATTTCAAACTCGTCGTCACTTCGAATTAACATTATTTGACGCCATATCACATCACGTCAAATTTACCACGCCATTCACACCGAACAGCCGAAAACACGTGTGCTCGATCTACAACAAACAAATCACTCGACAGCACTAGCGGCGGCGAACGCCCCTCTCCTCCGCTGACACTCGCTCAGTGCGGCTACCAGGCCCACTAATCAAGACCTGGTACTCGCACTGAATTTATTCAAATTTAACTAAGTGCGAACTATGTCTGAAGGACCTGGTACATTTTTTAATCGCTACACGTCATAACCTTTAAAATCGAATCATGGATATATAACTATCTCTTTCGTACGCATAATATTTCCCGAGTTATGGCGTCCGCACGAGGCGAAATGACACGATTTCAGAGCGCGCACGGGGAGGAATACATCTACCAGGCATATTGTACCTTGCTTCGCAGTAAACGTGTTAAAGAGCTGATGATCTTCAAACGGCTGATCAGATCATGGTTACCTTACCATATTATAATTTCAATGTCATTAAAGTAACACGGTACCAAATTTCGAATCGATCGGACTTAAGGAAGTTAGTCAGATCCCGTCATCAACTAGAAAAGAGCTGATGATCTTCAAACGGCTCAACAGATTTTCATGAAACATGGCTAAGAACACTCGAGTTAAAATTATCTATGACATAAAAAAAACACATTCAAATCGGTCCACCCGTTTGGGAGCTACGATACCACAGACAGATACACAGATACACACCCCTCTCTTTGCGTCGGGGGTTAAAAAGACTATTTGAAATACGCGAGCGGTGACTTCTATTTAGCACTGACTCCGTATCATGGTCGGCCTTATCACGCGAGAAGTGACAGGATAGGAGCGTCGTCTCGTTCTATCGAACGGTGTTAGCCAGTGACGAACGCTCTATCTTCTCACTTATCGTGTGATAAGGCTGGCCATGATACGGGGTCTGTTTTGCAAAAATCAAACCGGTCCACCTAATAGGAAAACGACTTAAGAAACTCGTATCTATAGCTCAGTTAGCGCCGGACTTCCCTCGGAGATGGGTTTCTGAGCGTATGACGCACACAATCATATTATATATGTAACTTTTATGACTTATAAGGTTCAATTGTTTAAAACGTTTCCTGGTGAAATTTGATACGTGACAGTGTTAGTTAAATATGTTCCGTTATATTGTTTTGGCGTTATTCGGTGAGTTGTCTGTCTCATGTTCACTATCCTATGTATATGGAACAACGTTTGCCTTGAACCTTATGCAAGGGCGGCTTGTCCCAAATTTAAGTTTCTAATCGAGTTGTTTTCAGAGAAATCACCATATTTTAATACACTTACATGTAGTGACTTTTGTGGATAGAAACACAATATTTATAACTTTACTCGATAAAAAGAAAATCAGAAGTAACGTCGATTTTGAAAGTAATTTAAGTTGTATGAAACTTGGGGGGAAGCAATTTTTATGAAAATTTAACATTATATTTACTAAACGAGTTTACAGCGATTTTATTGGATAGATTTATTATATGGCACTTTTTTTTTATATAAAATATATTCGTGAAAAACAGCTCGCGCGCACCGCGGCAGCGCCGCCAGTAGGTACCCAGCCCGACCTCATCGAGGGAGGAAGGAGGACCTATGCTATTTTTGCTCGCGACCACATTTTCGTCCCAGTACAATGTTTAGTAGCAGTAACCAATCTCTTGCCCTTTAAGAGCGCGCGATGCCTACTATCCCTGAGCGCACAGGGTTGTCGCACACATTTGAATGTCAGGTGTTATTAAACAATTACGTAGTTGATATTAAGTAATACGCTAGTAATAGTCGATATGTACCACATCATCAACAAGCGAATTATTATACTTACGTACTTACCTACTTCATTGAATTAATAGTATACACTTGAATACGATTATTTAAATTTTTGCTATACGGAATTATACGTGCTACGTAAATTGGAGTGTAAGGTACCTCTTACCATATGCGGCATTCTTTGATAATGCGGCGCGCGGCAGGACGCTCGCTCTACCTTATGCCGGCTGTACACATTGGGCCAACGTTGGCGCGTGAGCAGGAGGCAGCTATGTAAACGAAAGAGATCGAGTTATAGTCCTCTCCCTCTAACGCATAGCTGCCTTCTGCTCACGCGCCAACGTTGGCCCAGTGTGTACAGCAGGCTTTACACGAGGCGGCAATGGCGGCATCTTTTGACCGTCAGCGGCGGCGGGTGCCGCGTAGCACTTTACTAAGAACTCTATATAGACCAGTAGCACACTAACATTAGGAAAGAAAGAAAGAAAGAAAGAAAGAAGACATTTATTCACTACGCAAAAGACACACAGAGACAAAGGGAGACGACGGCTTTCTACAAATTGTGTTATCTATTTTATAGACTTATACGATAAACTTGTATACGGGTATACAGGATGTTAACGGGGTCATGATCCGGAATGACAAAAAGCGAATAAGATGATCATACTGAACAACCTTTCCCATGGGACCAACCACGAAATCGCAAAAAAAAGAGCCAATTAAGAGTTAACTGTGAGTTAACTGCGATTTAATTGAGAGTTAATGTATGGAATACCTGGTTTTTTTTTGCGTTTTCGTGGTTGGTCCCATGGGAAAGGTTGTTCAGTATGATCATCTTATTCGCTTTTTGTCATTCCGGATCATGACCCCGTTAACATCTTGTATAGTTGATAAATAAAAGTTTATATTAGATATTTATGGACAAAACATTTTACACAACACTTACAAATTAGCTACACTAAAATAGTTCTCTCTATTTCTTGATGTACGGAACTCCTGGTTACTATTATTTAGTGTAAAATAGATCCGTATCCTTTGTTTAGGAAAACAAGGGCAGGGTAATGTAAGCTCGATCTCATTCATTCCCTCATACATTGAAAGACCTATCTTACAATTTAAATATTGTTTTTGGAAAGCTTTACGGGACACCTGCTCCATCTTTTCTTTACTTTTGACAAAATCATCGGGAGGAACCAATAGTAAGTTTCGATCGGTTCCATAATTTCTATAAGATAAGTACCTTGATTCCTCAAAGTTTCAAGCCTGCCCATGACCTTCCCGGTATGACTTAATAATTCGCAGTCTTTATTTGATTGATGCAATTTCTCATTAGTGCCTAGTTTGTATGTACGTGGACATAAAAAATCATTTTTTTTTGGAATGTCCATTTCAATATTACCACAAAGTACAATTTCACGGAGACCATTTTCTTGTTCGTTAGTACTTGAAGGATTAAGAATGGAGTTCCGTCCCCAGCAGTGGAATGAAGCCGTACCTCATCCATTTGCCATCATTCAAATCCGTTCAGCCGTTTAGGCGCGTAAGTGTAGCAAACGTGGTTACCTATCTGAAACACTAAACTTTTTTGTCCTATTTAGGCTTCAGTAGACAAGGAACCCTTATAGTTTCGCCATGTCCGTCTGGCCGTCCGTCCGTCCGTCTTCGGCTTAGCTCAGTAATCATTACTACTAGATAACTGTAATTCGGCATGGGTATATAAATCCATCACGCCGACAAAACAGTACAATAGAATCTAAAAAAGGTTTTTTTTATGGTACCTCCCCTACACCTAAAACGGGGATGTATTTTTTTTTCTCGCTAAACCCTTGGTGTTTTTCAGCCATGCGTCAGCAACAGGTTGACAACACCTACATTGCACTCGTTGGAACTATCTACCAACAAAGTACAGCCTGCATTAAATTTAATATTTCCGGTCCTAAATTTCGCATCGAAAAAGGGGTTAAACAGGGAGACCCGCTTTCACCGAAATTGTTCACCAGTTGCCAACAGGAAATTTTCCTGAAGCTTGCGGCCAAGTGGGAAGCAATGGGCATCGACGTCGGCGACACAAGGCTGACTAACCTGCGTTTCGCTGATGACATTGTCTTGTTCTCCCACACTGCACCCCAGCTAGAACAAATGCTCCAAGATCTGAGCACAGCCAGTCTTGAAGTTGGGCTCAAAATGAACAGGGCAAAGACCCAGTTGATGTCCAACGGCGTAAAGCATAGGGTTAAGGTAGATGGGCAGGATATGCAATATATCGACGAGTATACCTACTTGGGCCAGACAGCATCCTTCGATAACAGGCAGTCTAAAGAAATCGATCGACGCATCGCAAACGCCTGGAAGAGCTTCTGGTCCATGAAGGCGCTAATGAAGGGTAACCTTCCTTTGACACTGAAGCGCAAGCTTTTCGATATGTGTATCCTGCCTATCCTAACCTATGGCGCCCAGACTTGGTCACTAACAGAAGCCCAAAAGTCCCGACTCAAGATTTGCCAGCGAGCAATGGAACGCAGCATACTCGGAGTTCGTAGGATCGATCGGAACAGGAACACGGAGCTGCGTGCCAAAACTGGCATCGTGGATGTGGGTGCTAAGACCGCGAAGCTAAAGTGGGACTGGGCTGGACATGTCTGCCGGATGCACGCGGGGCGATGGGCCAAATTAGCCGCCGAATGGGTTCCACAAGATGGCTTCCGAGGTAGAGGCAGACCGAAAAGGAGATGGGACGACCTTGATACGTTTTGCACAGATTGGCGAACAGTAGCACAGGAGCGAGACGAGTGGCGGAAAAAAGGGGAGGCTTTTGCCCAGCAGTGGTACACAATTTAAGCTTTAAAAAAAAAAAAAAAAAACCCTTGGTGTGCGGTATTGTTGGATAGTTTCTTCGCCCAGCTCAATAATAATTCAAATATATGATGGGTTTTTTAAAACCATTTTTCCAATCACTGATTGGTTTGCGAGATATTCGGCTTTAAAGCCCTAATTTTTGCTCGAGTCATGTGTGTCATATAAATTGTTGTGCTGTCCATTCTAAATCGATCCATGAAATGATCTAGGATTTTGATATGATTTTTATGATTTTATTTAAGAATTATTCGTAGTCAGCCATTTACAAATATATTACCTAATCCGTTGCTTTAAAAGTGCCAGAAATTAATTAAACAAGTAGGTAAGTACATAATTTATTTATCATATCTAACAAAATTCCTCTAAGGATAGCCAGTTAAATTGAACTACTGATTTATTTATAGGTACTGTGGCGCGCGGTCACTGGAGTTCATATCGCGACGGCTCCGGTGCGACGCGGGCGCAGGCCGTACCTGTCTGTGCATAAAATGCCTAAACTGTCAGGAAAAGGGGCCCTTAATCACACCTTAATTGAGGTTCTTAATTGAGTTAGGTGATTAAAAAAACAACACATACGTGCGTTATGTCTGTTAATGTTTCTGATAAGTTGTGCAGGATCAAATAACAAATACCCACAAAAAAAGCCTTTTGTACCTATAACTAGTTTTTGTACATGGTACAATAAAGATTAATAAATCTACAGGTCGATTCACGAGAGCTGGAGCGGAAAATGTATGAAACTGTCATTAATTAGATTACGCGCCAGCTCTTGTGAATCGACCTGGGGACCGATTCTTGACTTTCGAGCGCTCGAAAATCAAATAAAAGTAAATAAGTTTGTAGTGCCAAAATGGCAGGCACTTACTTTCTACCAATATAATTAATTACAGTGGTGAATACCACTCGTTTTTCAAGTTTCTATCGCTATTTCAAAATAGCATTTCATAATTTTTGTCAGTTTTCGAGTGAAAGAGTCGAGCGCTCGAAAGTCAAAAATCGGTCCCCTGTACTGATGCTAAAATTGTAAAAAGGAAGTCTTTGAGATTGTAGCTTTGCGTAGATATTCATATTTATACCATTCATATCATTTATTGCACTCATGTAAGTTAAGTATACAGTTCTTAAAGTAATGGTAACAGATTAACATGAACCCTGGAAGGGCAAAGCAATTTAAAAAAAAAAACTGTTAAACATTGAGTAGGTCTTCCTCTTCTTTTACAGACTCTAATTATCTTATACTAATAAAATCTTAATTGTCTTGTACATAATTATTAATTAGATACAATTTATTTTATATTATTATTTCTCCATCCAGTTCACGCTCATATCATTAAAAACCTCATCTGAATGTATAGAAGGCTTTCCTCATAAGGCATGATTTCACTGTATTTTTAAATATTTTAGTATCGTTAATGTTTTTAATTGTGTTGGAGATTTTATTATATTCTTTTAATGACACGCCATAAGAGCTTATGTGTTTCATTTTAAGTGCTGAATCCAAATTCAGCACTTAAAATGATACACATCCAATCCAATCCATCCATCCTAGCCAATTTGTTTTTCGGTCGTAATTTTTGAGAGCGGGAATATTGAGGAAAAAGATTGTAATTATTTTTGACGAAAAGGCAAAGGAGAATGGGCAGACTGGGACCACCCTCCAATAGCAATAATATATATATCGTTGGAAAGGTATTTTCAATTGGAACAACAATTGTTATGGCAGCTTTGTTGTAATAACTGTCCGTTCGGAGTTATAAGACTAATAAGTCTGAAAAAAAAATATGATACTAAGTATTTTCAAACTTATGTAAGTACTTTGGTCTTGTATATACATTGTTACACTAAGAATACGTTCACTCACTGGTGACGGTGAACGTCTACCCTCATTTAGGCAACAATATAGTACAACACTACTGTACGTGTCTGTCAGGGCGACGAACGATGGGTACATGTGCGCACATAATATCTATTTTATGGTATTTAGGGCATGCGGTGCACGAAGGATTTCATGCACCAGCACTATTTTTAAATAATGTTATTATAGACCATTATGTAAAACAAAATATATAATTAAATAATAAAAAACTAACGGTGCTATTACTTTCCCCTGAACAAAACATTTTGTTTAATCTTTACTTGCATATAACTCCGAACGGACAATTGTAACAACAAATCTGCATAACAAATTGTTGTTCCTATTGAAAAGACCTTTCCAACGATATATATCTTGTTGCTATTGGAGGGTGGTCCCAGGTTCCATATATTTTTGCCCATTCTCCTTTCTAGGATATATACATGGACACTAAGGTTAGGATTTTTAGTTTTCTAAAGTAAAATTTGCAACTTACCATGGGGTCTATACTTACTAATATTCTGATACAACGCTAATGTCGGATATGGAACTGGGTGAGCAACGACCATCACGTCGGGGTCACCACTTTAGGGGTATATATATCTGGGAGTTAAATGAGAATAATAATAGACATAATAATATTTCTCACCAGACATCGTAGTCAGGAAGCGCTCAGTGATCAATCTTCAAACTTGGGTTCGAACCCCAGTGAGGCGATAATTTATGTGTTATGATAACTTTTTTCTTGCGTGGTTATTATTAAATTTAATTTGTATTTAATTTTAGTTTCTTTTTTATAAACTAAATTTAGTAGTTTCTTTTTTTTCTATGATTGATTTATGTTTTTATGTTGTTTATAAACGAACCGCATTACAATGCCTCGAAAATAGTACATTATTGCCGTGGCCGGGAAGGAGGCAATTGCAGGCTGAGTATTTGTTTAAACAGACGAGCTTGCGAGTCCGTTTAATTATAATACAAAGCCTGCAATTGCCATTCCGGCTGAGGCTAATATAGTGCTTTTCTCAAAAATGGGGGAATAAAAAAGACTAAATTTATATAAACCTTCTATATCGTTGCACAACGTAAAAATGTTTACGATTTCCCGCCGTTTTTTTAAACAGAATCGCAAGTGTATTTTTCCACCAAAAAAAAACAAACTATTTGAGACACATACAAAAACGCCGTGTTTGCAACAGAATAATTTACTTTAAAAACAAAGTTTTAACCGACTTCAATTTAGTACTCCGCCAAGGCACGAGAATATTTCCACATTTCTTTTCCAATTTACCACATTAACTGATTTCCGAGAGCAAATGCGTTGATTATTAGAGAAAAAAACCGAATCGCTGTATGTGGGCCGATAATATTTGAGGACTTCCGTCGAATCCACAAGGATCACCTTTGGCACTTCATTATTTGCTATTTCAACGGAATCTTATCAGAATCTGTGATATACTTTTGTATACTTTTAAGTGCATAATTGAGGAATTCCATAAGTCATCCTGTGGTCTTCGTCATCAATTCCACTCCACCAAATTTATAATTTCCGTGTGTAAATACACTAGTTATAATAGAAAATACCAAAATCACTACACGCGTGCCTAATATAATTGAGGAGTTCCCTCAAGTCCTCATGGATCCCATCATCCAACTGAATTTTGAAAAAAATGGGACCCACCTGGTAGCATATACTTACAAACAAAACATTTTTTTTCGAATCGGCTCATCAATGACGGAGTTCTTAGGAAACAATTGAAAAAAAAAAAAAAAAATTACAACCGAATTGAGAACGTCCTCCTTTTTTTTGAAGTCGGTTAAAAATACGAGTTGAATTGGCTAAATACGAGCTGTGCCGTCTTTTATATGTCAGTTTCTACTTTAAAACAAATTTGGTACTCGACAAATAAAGGAATAACATTCCAGGCGGCCTTAGTTCACCAACGTCAAAGGATGTGGGTATAAAATTTGGACAAAACGGTATTACGCGGAGAATTGAGTTTTTTTTATGTACAAAACTTCCGTGACTTTCTGAAATATTAATAGGGCTTTCATTTCTACGAAAACCTCAGCCTTCGCTTCGCTTCTTCTTCGCTTGCCTCCCTGTTTACCTTCAGGATTTCGGCCCTCAAGTTTCGCTTGCATTGCTCGCATTGACACCGCTATTAGAAGGGTTGCGAAGGGCCCAATCCTTTCATTCCAACGAAAAGGCTTGGAACTTTGGCCTGGGGTTTCGCTTGCAAGACCCCGGCGGATAGTAAATTTATGTGGGGGCACGCCCTCAGGTTTCGCTTGCAAGAACAGGGAGATAATGAGTGTCCGTCCATGGGGGCGCATTTAGAGCGTTTTCTGAAGGAATGCCTCGAGTCTTTCATGCCAACGAAAAGCTCGGCCTTTGGCCTCGCTTGCCTCGCCACTCACCTTCGGGACTTGGTCCCCAGTTTCGCGGGACAGTGTCCGTGGGGGCTCACCCACGGGCCTTCAGCCCCTTGAGCTCGCATACCGACCGATCTCTAAAAGCATGCTTATATAGGGCCTTTCATTCCTACGAAAAGCTCAGCCTTCGGCTCCGCTTGCCTCCCCGTATACCTTCAGGAATTCGGCCCTCATTAGGTTTCGCTTGCAAGTTGAGTAACTTAATAATAACGAGTATCCGTGGGGGGTCGGCCTCGGGCCTTAGGCCCTCGGGCTCGCATTGAGACCGCTCTCTGAAGGATTGCTTTAGGCCTTTAATTCCAATGAAAAAATGAAATCTTTATTTTCAAATTGTCAAATGTATGGTTAAATATAAGATAAACATAAAAATATCACGTACTTAAATCATAATTTATAGGCGTACGAAGTCGCGGGCAGAAGCTAGTCTATAATATACGGGTTTTTGGGACTGCATGATCGTCGCAGCTGGGAATACAAGTCAGATGTTCGGTTTATCTCGGTTATATTCGTCAGACAAACACGCGAAGCCACTATAAACAGTTATAGGTAAGTATCTGGGGCCTCATGCTAGAACATGTTTTGAAATATTGATTTTGATCAGTTACTTTTAACGTAATGTGAGTCGGGGCAAGAGCTGTCAAAAGCTTCTCCAGCTAATTCTTTTGAATTGAGCGCCTTTTTGTACCGTCGGTAAAACAGACAGGCGTGTATTAGTTCCATCGTCAAATCATAGATGTCTCTTTCACACGCCATATTGAAACAAAACAAGTGGAAGTGCACGTGTATAATTCGGTTTTGTGTGATTTATGCTGTTAATTCGGATTTGTTTGTTGGTGAGTCGAATATTTATAGTTTATTTCTTATGTTACATCGTTATTTTCTGTTATTCCTATCGATTATAAGTTTTTATCAAGCCAATAAAATTTTTAACCTCAAATTATTTAAGTGGGGCAAGAGTGCCAGTTCAGTCCGTGGGAAGGGAGTCATATGGTACTCTTACCCCATGTCAGGGCTGTCAAATCTGTCATGTTTATTACAAATTGGCACTGCTTAATTCAGGGATGTGCGTATGCGATTTTTCGACATTTAAGGATGCGGATGTTGGGTTCAAGCACTCAAAAACATAAATAATCAACCATATCGTGACAGAATTACAATTACGAACAAAACAAAAAAATCGCCTCAGTCCTTGTCACCTGATAAAATGCGGCAAATTGGTATATGTATAACAAAAACAAAATAAAGATTTTTATTGGTTAAAGACGAAAGTAATCACGAGTGGCATTAATACTAAATACTACTACTGTAATACCTACGAGTATTACATAGGTACTCGTAAAAAGTATAGTTTTCAAAGTGAAATAAAGCATTCAAAGGTTTTTTTTTTTTTTTATTGTTAGTTGGTTTGTCACCCCTGATAACACCTACTATGACACTCTTGCCCCAGAATATGTATAAACGCAGTTTCTCTGAATTTTGGAGAGTTTTTCAACTTATTAAGGTATTCATTTTCTTGACAGCGTCTACCAACTGTGTTACTAAATACTTAATCCACTGGAGCTAACCTAGTTCAAGTTGGATATGTACGATACTCTTACCCCAGTCATGGGGCAAGAGGAACAGTCGTGCCGATTTATATTTTTTACATATTAGTGCATGTTTTAATAGTTTCTTTGCTTGATAAGTAGTTTCAATTAAAAATATATTTATTTTACTTATATTTTATCGCTTTAGTATACGAATTAATGCAATAATAAGATCACAAACACTATTTGAATCTAACTTTCAAAAAAGTATCATACTCTTACCCCGACTCACCTTACAGTCAACGTACTGGCCATGTTCCAGGTAATATTGCCGGTGGCAATATTAACAACGGCACACCAGCATTCATTATTTTACATGGACTAGGCAATTCCTTAATTTGAACCTTTTGTTACAGCCTGTTCGCCGGTGTTGACTGCCGTATCTCCTGACCACATCAACTTTTGCAGGTAAGTAAGGATTACCTGTATAAACTATATTATTACTAAAATTATAAATCAGAAAGTAACTCTGTTTGTTTGTCAGGGGGGGGGGGGGTGGGGACCTCTCAAACTTTCCATTCAATCCGATTTGATTGCGGTCAATGGTGCCAATTGCTGCCAAATCCGATGCCAATCGCGGTGGCGGTCAATAGTGCCAATTGCTGACACATTTACTACTGGCCGTCACCGCAGACCGCGTCAGTGTCATTCAGACATAAAGCCTCTCACAGACTGGCGCCGCCTGAGGTGGCCGTCAATAGTGAATTTGGCAATTGCTGACAAATTTACTATACTGACCGTCACCGCAGCCTGCGTCAGTGTGATTCAGGCCTTACGATTACAAACGTATTGAAACAACCGACCCTCAGTAATTCAACCACGTCTGTTCCGTTCCAGTAAGAATGAGTTCTCGTGCTCGGACGGCACATGCGTCAGCCTGGAACGGCGCTGCGACGGCGCCCGCGACTGCGCAGACGGCAGCGACGAGAACACCTGCGCGAGCAATTCGTGAGTACCATAATGGCAATCTTTTTCCTGACGCCGATAGAGGATTTAATAGATTGAGTCCAAATGGGGTTAGAGTTACGTTACTTTACTTACGTTAATCTGACTAAATTGAGAAGGATCAGAAGACAAATACATCCTTTGCATCTCCTGTCTCTATACGTTAGCCATATAATATCCGTGACCTCAGTTTCAGTGCAATATTTTGACAGGAGATGGGTTATACAGATTATGTGATTTTACCCCAATTTCTCAGTACAACATGTCGAAGTCATAATTGGGTGTAGCGTACAGATGTAACAATCCGACCAAATGTGCATGTAATTTCTCAGTACAACTCGTTTGACTGTTGGATCAGCAGCGCAACATGCCTCCAGATGATAGCAATTAGTCAGCTTCTGATAAATTGGGACTGACTAATCATAACATGTATATACACCCCATTATTTGACATTGTGTCTCATTCCAACTTGTGGTATTGTCTATGTGTGTACCTATGTGTGTATGAATCCCTCTTTTCTATCCTTTCTCTATGTGTCCTTAGCATAGAGAAATAATAAATATAGAGGGCCTCACACCTACAAACGTGAGTGATAAAGTTGTTAGCATTATATACATATAATAAAGCTGAAGAGGGTCGGAGGTCTGTAAATTCGGCCAATGAACATCTTTAGCATACATAGAACCATGCCATTTTGAAATTGTAACTTCGTTTCAGTTCATTTCTTTGATTGTCAAACATGACGTTCACTGTAACAAAGAACTAAAGAGCGCAACATTTTCATTGGCTGACTGTACATGATAACATGATATTCTTATGTTTAACCATACATCTGACAGTAAAAATAAAGTTTTGATTTACATAAACTGTTGTGCGTGTAACAGTTCACTTCGAATAGACACCCTTATAAACTTGTTCGTCAATAATATTATATATAGATGCCCAAAATATCCTTTTAGAGAGCGCTCCCTATGCGAACCCCAGGTCCGGAGGCCCTAGGACGAGGCCGACAGACACTTACTATCCTGAGGAGTCTTGCAAGCGAGACCTGAGGCCAAAGTCCCGAAGGTGAGCGGAGAGGCAAGCGAGGCGGAAGGCCGAGCTTTTCAATGGAATTAAAGGCCTAAAGCTAAGGGCTTCAGGGAGCGGTCTCAATGCGAGCCCGAGGGCCTAAGGCCCGAGGCCGAGGCTCCACGGGTACTCGTTATCTCCGAGTAACTTGCAAGCAAAACCTGAAGGCCGAAGTCCTGAAGGTATACGGGGAGGCAAGCGGAGCCGAAGGCTGAGCTTATCGTAGGAATAAAAAGCCCCAAGCATGCTTTTAGAGAGCGGTTGCTATGCGAGCTCGGTGGCTGAAGGCCCGTGGGTGAGCCCCCACGGACACTTACTATCCCCAGGTGGCAGGGAGGACAAAGGTCGAGCTTTACGTTGGAATGAAAGGCCCAAAGCATCCCTTTAGAGAGCGCTCTTACGCTCTCACTGCTAGCCCCTACGGACACTACGGATCTTCAGGTGTTGGCTTCAGGTATTCCTTCAGAAAGCGCTCTAAATGCAACGCCATAGACGGACACTCATTATCTAACTGTCTTGCAAGCGAAACCTCAGGGCGAGCCCCCACATACATTTACTATCCCCCGGGGTCTTGCAAGCGAAACTCCATGCCAAAGTTCCGAAGGTGAGCGGCGAGGCAAGCAAGGCCTTTTCGTTGGAACGAAAGGATTGGGCCCTTCGCAACCCTTCTGAGAGCGGTCTCAACGCGAGCAATGTCTCAATACTTGTCCGTGATAGTTTTCCTTTTTAACCGACTTCAAAAAAAAGTAGGAGGTTCTCAATTCGGTTGTATCATGTATTTTTTTTTTCAATGTTTGTTACCTCAGAACTCCGTCATTGATGAGCCGATTCGAAAAATATTTTTTTTGTTTGTTAGTATATGCATCCAGGTGGGTCCCATTTTTTTTTTTAATTCAGTTGGATGATGGGATCCATGAGGAATTGAGAGAACTCCCCAACTATATTAGGCACGCGTGTAGTGATTTTGGTATTTTCTATTATATCTCGTGTATTTACACCCGGAAATCATAAATTTGGTGGAGTGGAATTGATAATGAAGACCACAGATGACTTATAATAATAATAATAAAATAAATATTAGGGGATTCCTCAATTATGTACTCACTTACAAAAGCACGTCACAGATTCTGATAAGATTCCGTTGAAATAGCAGCTAATGAAGTACCAAAGGTGATCCTTGTGGAATCGACGAAAGTCCTCAAGTATTATCGGGCCACATACAGCGATTGGGTTTTTAGGGTTCCGGAGCCAGAATGGCAAAAACGGAACCCTTATAGTTTCGCTATGTCCGTCCGCAGCTTAGCTCAGAGGCTCTTGGTACTAGAAAGCTGTTACTTGGCATGAATATACATATTAGTCATGCCGACAAAGTGGTAAAATAAAATCTTGAAAAACATTTTTTTTAGGGTACCTCCCCTACATGTAAAGTGGGGATGATTTTTTTTATTGTCGTCTACCCCATAGTGTGGGGTGTCGTTGGATAGGTCTTTTAAAAATATTGGGGGTTTGTGAAAACAATTTTTCGATTAAACGATCCGTTTGTGAAATATTAAGCCTTAAAGTGCTAATTTTTGTTAGACTCCAGTGTCCCCACCCCCTGCTAGCTAAATGGTTGTTTTGGGATATGTGAAAAAATTCATGGTAGTAGTACATATAACGAAGTTAAAAGGAAAACTATCACAGCTAAGTAGGCTTTACACGTTTACGAGTAATAGTCGACCAACTTATAAAATGTACTTCAAGAAGTAATAGTTTCGTACAAATTCTATTGTAACTTACTTATAAAACGTTGTTAGGTGTGTAAAAGAGGTAGTAAATATAAGTGAATGAACCATGTAAAAATATTGTAATATAAAATCATAATATCCTTAATAACAATAAATAAATAAATAAATAATAATGTTTAAGCTCGAATGCTTTCGCATAGTGGTCGGCGCGCGGCAGAGCCGGGCGTACGCCGGGCCGTACGGGGCCGGCGCGCGGGGGGGGAGTCGAAGTAACAAATTGAGCGGCAGCCGCGCTCATTAGCGCGAGCGCCTAGATGCTGTTAGCATGTGCCCCGAAATGCTGCCTATAAGTTTGCGATTTGCGCTTTGAAAGTTAAGAAATTTTTGATACGATTATTTGATTTGAGTTGAGTATCATTTGAAAAAATTAAAATCCAATTTTTTTTCAATTTCAGTTAATTATTTCATGAAAGATTAAACTTTTGTTGTTGCAATTTAGAGTTGGTTTGAGGCAGTTTAGGTGCTCAACTACCTACTGATCTTCTCAAACTTTTAAAAGCTTGGCTGTTATCAGTGGAGCGATTGCATCTATTTAAATACATACCTACCTAAATATTGTACTTACTTACATTTAGTGCTTATAATAAATTGTATGTACCTACTTTTTTCTAACTTCACTTGTGAAGTTGGATTTTATAACTCCTTCAGTTACCATCGTCCTATGTGGGCTCGTTTTTATTATATATAATGGTACGGAACCCTTCGTGCGCGAGTCCGACTCGCACTTGGCCGGTTTTTTCTCTAATAATCAACGCATTTGCTCTCGGAAATCAGTTCATGTGGTAAATCGGAAAATAAATGAGGAAATGTTCTCGTGGCTTGGCGGAGTACTAAATTGAAGTCGGTTAAATTAAAACTTTGTTTTTAAAGTAAATTATAAATTCATTATATGTACTACTACCACGTATTTTCACATCCCCAGTAGTAGCCGTTTAGCCGGCAGGGGGGGGGGGACACATGACTCGAACAAAAATTTAGGGCTTTAAAGCCCAATATCTCGCACCCATAATATTTTTGAACAAGCTATCCAACGATACCACAACTAGTAGTGTTTATTATACTTATTATGGCTGCAATCTTTTATAAGGTAAAGGTATTACCCCAGTTTGCAGGTGTACGTAGTAACCGACGTAACCCCGTTGAGTTTGGGCTCGTTAGAATAGTCTCAATGAGTAGTAAGTACCTTAGTAGATGACGGTGTACAGAAAAGTACAGTCCGCAATAAAAGCTTGTACCAAAAATTTTGTTTTTGACAGAAACTTATATTATTTAGGCTCGGATTCCGTCGTACCGACGTGTGATGAACTGAGGATTGACGAAAACTCATTTCCAGGTCGTCGATGTGCGTGCTACCCCCGTACCCCGAGCACGGGTCGTACTCCCTGGTGGGCCGCGCGGGCGCCCGGCCGGGGCTGACGCTCGACGCCGCCTCGCTGACGGTGACCTGTGACCCCCCCTACCGCCCCGACGGCCCCGCAGACGTGCACTGCTACAACGGGCTGTGGTACACGCCTGTGCCGCAGTGTAAGCGTAAGTATCACAGCCACTTAGGCCTAGTTGGTATAGTGACTGCCTACGAAGCCGGAAGTCCCGGGTTCGAACCCCGGGCGTGATGAGCACAAATATACATACAATACATACGTTCTTCTTCTTCTTTCTTCCCAAAAGGGTTAGGCAGAGCACATGAAACTCATGTTCCAGCGCCAGTTTTAACATAAATGTGAGTATAAAAGATCGACAAAATGTGATATTGCAGTGATAGGTTGCTAGCCCATCGCTAACAACACACTTCAACCCCGCTCCCTTAGTCGACTATTACGACACCCACGGGAAGAAATGGGGGGTGGTGAAATGATAACCCGACACGGGCAAATATTACCAATACTTATGTAAAAGAGTTAACCGTCGAGTATATTCGCCAAGTTCAAGCTGTGCCAGCATAAAGCGTGAGGGTCACCGTTTTGTGTAAAATTTATGATAGAAAGTAAAAACAACAAAGTGGTCATCATGTCAGCCGAAAGACTTTTACTAGACCAAAAGGCTTAGGCTTCCCCTAAAAGAGTGGCACAAAAACCCGTCCTGTACAACCCGTAACCTTGTGAGGGGTCTACTCACGCACAACAAATATTTTGTCAGTAACCGAACGAGATTATTTATTTATTTATTATGACTAAACAATTGGATAGAACCATTTATTTCAGATACACAATCAGCCTTACATAACGTAGACAAGTACATTTGGCATCAAAAGTAGCTAAACAAACGAAGACGTTAAAAGTTTTTATAAAAAGGGAATCCCACCAAAAACATTACATGTAAAGTGATGCCAAGACTTCATAGCTCATACAGCTTTCAGCGTGAAAAAGATATCAGATCGCAATTCTCTATCGCATGTATAACGGGGAGTGCTCCGAGGAATTGTTCGGATTAATCCCTGCCGCTTCTTTTCGCCATCGTCCAACGCGACAACATTACCATCCTCACCACTTAGATGGTTGGCAGTCCTCAACTGTGCGCTTCTCCAGAAACTTCCTGCCTCGCACAGCTAAACTGTGGAATGGATTGTCGCCTGCGGTATTTCCGGACCGATACGACCTTCAAACCTTCAAGAAAAGAGCGTACTCCCATCTTAAAGGCCGGCAACGCACTCACAACACCTCTGGTGTTGCAAGTGTCCATGGGCGGCGGTAATCGCTTACCATCAGGTGATCCGTCTGCTCGTTTGCCTCCTATACCATAAAAAAAAAAAAAAAAAAAATTAGAGCCAAGCTTCCTACTCCACACGGCGTAACTCTACCACTACCAGCCACGCTCTACAAATTCTACATCTTGGCTAAAAAGTATAGCTTTGTTGGGCACATCCCGGTCGCCGCATAGACTTTCACGCCGAATGAATTTATGATGATATTAGTGACGGGTCTATACTTTTTAGCCAAGATATAGAATTTGTAGAGCGTGGCTGGTAGTGGTAGAGTTACGCCGTGTGGAGTAGGAAGCTTGGCTCTAATTGCGATCTGATATCTTTTTCACGCTGAAGGCTGTATGACCTATGAAGTCTTGGCATCACTTTACATGTAATGTTTTTGGTGGGATCTCATTCCTTTTTGTAAGGTAATTTCTAAAAAAGTGAATGGGAAAACCTATACATACTTCCATCCCCTAATTTAAAGAGTGGGGGGTGATTTACTAAAAATCCTGAAATACATATTTTATTATTTATAACAAGGAGTCCCTATATAAATTTTCAGACCCCTAGCATCAAAATTTGCGGAAGTCTCATACAAAGCTCCATCCCCTACTTTAAGGGGTTGGGGGGTAGAAGTTCCAATTTTTTGAATGATTTTGTTGATTGTATACTAATACTAGCTTACATACCAAATTTCAGCTTTCTATTACGTCATGATCAACATCAGTGAGTCAGTGAGTCAGTGACGAAAGCGGCGTTTTTTAGATATTAATAAAATCTTAACTAAGAGCTATGTTACTGAAACTTTATATGTTTAATAAGTCCACTATTGACACCATATCCCGAGAATTTTGTTTATCTGGTATAATCCAAACCCAAGTTACGAGGGTTCAAAAAAACGACGAACCGCTTCGAGAAAAGGTAGGTAGTGCCCTTGCGTTGCGCTTCGCTTGGCTCGTCTTGGCGGGGGCACTGCCGTGCCCCCAGATAAGAGCTTTTGAAGTCTTCGTATGCATAGCTACACTTGATGCTGCCTGTACTGTATGCCTTGTATGAGGAACGACGGATTAATCGAGTGATGAATTTAAAGAACATGTCAAGCAATATTCGAAGCAATTTAAGGGGCTCCCGTCTAAAATCAACGAAATGTAGAAGTTTTCATTTCGACACTCGTCCTCGGTTTATTGAAGCTAGCTTTTCAGGTGCAGATATGGGAAAGTTTAATTCCTGTTTAACATTTTTGATATTGAATAACTTGAAAAATGTTAATACGGAATTAATTATCAATTTTTAAAGAAAGGTCTGTAAAAATACAAAACCCGACACTTCATCCTCATTAAAACTTTTATACACCCGAAACTCATACCTACTCATACATACTGAACTTACCTATAATTTTAATATGCGTTTTTATAAGATTACTAATTAAAACAAAAGTTATGGCCAGAAAACCAGTTTTTTGGCCTAAAATTGTTCAACTTTGATGCCATATATCTCGAAAACAATGAACTTTGAAGTAAGTATGGGATACTATATTGCTTAAAGCCGTTGTTGTTAATATAATAAGCTACAAAAAACATTAGAAAACTAAGGGATTCAGATCGAAGGTCATTGGCGTATGGGAGCCCCTTAAAATAGATTGTCATGTAGCCAAGCGTAATTATTTATCTCAGAATATAAAAAATAGCTCTGACATTATTAAAACAACATGGAAAGTGATTAATATGGAGACTGGTAGATCGAAGAACACACGGAATGATCTTAAACTAAAAACCGATGGCAGAATTGTAGATTCTAGTTTGGAAGTAGCTACTGAATTTGAATATTTCTTTACTGAGATACCAGTCTCCACAAAATATGTACTATTATTTTGTGACCAAAATATTGAAAAAACATACAATAATAGCTACTGAAACGTTTTTACTTTAGTATAGACGAATTTCAAACTATAATTACGATTTGAAGTAATGTAAAACGTAACGTGTTTTAATCCAACAATCAGCGTCTGGTGACGTCACTCCTGTGTAAAGTCAAAACTTAGGCAACTCTTGACATCTAACGACGAACCACGGATAAACAAATATGGCGAGTGACACACATGAGTGACGTCACAGGAACTGTAGATCCGTTTAGGCGCAAAAGTTTAAATTGACAGTTTGTAACATTTTATTTTTTTAATACTTTCGTCGTCTATTCTACATGCGATTCTTTCAAATGAAAGCAAAAATTAAAATATTGCATCTTCGCGGTTCATCACCTTCCTCTGCCATTACATTGTTGAAAGAAAACGCCCCAGAATGTAATACAAACCTTCATTTTGAACACGTTAGTTTCTCAGATGTAGTAAAAGCGTTTAAATCAATTAATTTCAAAAAAAATAGTGACCTCTGGGGAGTTTCTGTTCATGCGCTCAAATCCCTAAAAGAAATCATAGCGCCTGAGTTGGCAGTTATATTTAACAACAGTGTCGATTGCGGTGAGTTTCCTGATCTAATGAAACATAGTAAAATCACTCCGTTATTCAAATCAGGTAGCACTCCTGACCCCACTAACTTCAGACAAATATCTGTAACATAAATGACTAGCCATACCTCGTAAAGACCCACCATTATATATGTAGTTTGTTTGCAGATGACACCTCACTTATTTTCAACAAGCTTGCAATGATGTAAGCAATGCTATTTCTAAAGTAGTAAATTGGTATTATGTTAATAATTTATTGTTAAATAACAAAAAGACAAAATGTATTAAATTTGTCACGAATGAAAAGATGAGGAATTGGAACTAGTTGATAATCCAGTTTTTCTTGGTATAACGTTAGATTCCAAGCTTCCATGGAGTCCCCATATTGCTAATCTCCCGAATATACTGAGTTCTGCAGCATTTGCCAGTGAGCAAGATCCGTCAATTAACAGACGTGAAAACAGCTCGATTAGTATATTTTAGCTACTTCCATAGCACTATGTCGTATGGTATTTTATTGTGGGGCAGTGTTTCGGAGATTTATACGATTTTAGTTTTATTCGGGTGATATATAGATTGAACCATAGAGACTCACTTAGAGATATTTAAGTTCAAAGATTTTAATATAATGACATTACATTGTCAATACATCTTTCACAATATTGTGTATGTACAGCAGACAGCATAAGTGCATGGTCATTCCAGAAACAGATTCGCTTGTCCGCCGAATCCTACGCCATATTTGAGCACGACGTGTAATATAGTTATGGATGGTAATTTAAACCTCAGAGGATTAGCGAGATTTCACTAGATGGCGTTGTCTATTTACTTTATGTGACGTCAATGGATAGAAAACTAAATTTATTACATTTCCCTGCAACCTTGTTTTAACAGTTTGTCTGCAGGTACGAGAGATATGATACACTACTAAGAATTAAAAGCGCTTTTTAAGAAACAGCCGAATTTAATTATAAACCATTTGACTTCTCCCTTTTTTATTCCAGGCTTCTGCAAACTAACCCCTCATCCCAGCGTCACCTACTCCTGCAAGCCAACCGACCCCAACATCATCAGCGGCGACCGAAAATGCAACGACTTCGAACCAAGCGGCACCGAGGTCCATCCCCGTTGCAACGACAACTACTACCACATCGGGGACCTCCGCTACATGTACTGTATCGACGGCTCTTGGGACAACGTGGCGACTTGCGAACCAGGTACTTCGAATGTTGCCGGCACAGTAAACAGACCAAACATCAGCCGTGCGAACACCAATGTTTCTGTCTATGATAACGGCAACTTGTTCGTCCATGTCACAGGCTCTAATACACCGTATCAGTTCTCAATTCAACTAACACTGTAGTAGCAGTAGATATACCGAATGAGAGTAAGATATCAGCGCCTAGACCTGTGAGATCTACTAAACCCAAAAGTGATGATGAGTATGATATAGATGAAGATTTGTGGACGAGCGCGGATGATAATAGCATCAATAATGACACGTTGTTTGAGAGATTTGCCGATATAAGAGACAGTTACAATAATGATAATCATATTAGAGAAGTTGCGAAACAGTAATTTTATCCCAGTGTTAAAATAAGTAAGTAGGTTAAATCGGGGTCCGTGGGAATTTCTTAAAGACGCATATTATTTTGGCAGCCTATACGACTTGTATGCATGCATGTAGCATACGACTTGTCTGATGTTAAAGATACACTATAGCCTGTGGACACCGTTCCCGTCTCTTATTCATTTGAGGATTTGTTGCGTTGACAGCTAGAGACAGACGTAGGCGCGCTTGTGCCTCCTCTAGCTAGCTTTTTCTGACGTCACTATGGAACAAGCATCTGTCAAAAATTTCATTTTTGGTACAAGCTTTTATTGCCGACTGTACTTTTCTGTATAGAGAAGCAATGTACTAGGAACCAGACTGTCAAGTTGTTTAATAAACTTCCTGTAGAGCATCGTAAAATATAATAGATTTAAGGAAAAATTAAAGCAATTTTTATTAAGAGGGTGCTTCTATAGTGTTGACGAAATATTTGATAGAGAGTAAGTAGAGTGTGTAGTTATTAGATATTAGAGCGTAGTTATTACATATAACATATTATATTGTTAGCTGTAAGAAATTCAAACACAATCTTGTATTGTTTACTGAATAAATATGTCTATGTCTACCTTCATCAACTACTCATTGAGACGATTCCAACGAGCCCAAACTCAACGGGGTTACGTCGGTTAAGTATTGAATTCCCATGGACACCTTCTGTCTCCATCATCAGATCAGCTCGATGGTACCATAATATTGAATTATCATCCAAACTATACTTATACCCAAAATTTCAGTTCAATCGGTTACCGGGAAGTGGGTCCAATTTAACTTGCAAGATTTGATTACAGACAGACAGACAACGGGACAGGTGAAGTAAATAAAAGCTTGTAAAAACTAAAGAACATCCAAACTCACAATTATGGTATTAAAAAAATACCGTAAGATAATTTATGAGGTAAAAGTACGTTTCACCGAACGCTTAAGACATGGATGTACGTTTTTTTTTTTTAATAAGGTCTGCCAGTTTCATAGGGCTAGGAACAAAAGTACAATTGGACGTAGTTAAAGGAAAAAGATCCAATCCACAGAAAGTTGAGCAAAAGTTATGGCGGTTTAAAGTTTCAACCGTGATTCCTCAAAACTGGTACATTTTTTTTATAATATATGTTTGGATGAAAATTGAGTTGAGTCGTGTATTATACATTCTTTCACACAGAATTCAGTTAAATGCTATATTTTTCAGGATTTCGACCAAAAGTGGGGTTGGATCTTTTTTGCGAAAATGCACTTTTCATAGACCCTTCCTTTTGTTTAATTTTGTAATAAGGATTCACGAAATAAAACTGGCATAATAATCATGTAAAACCATCTCTATACATACATAAAATAAAGCTGAAGATGGTCGAAAGTCTGTACATGGAAGATATTCGAAAAAAAGTTTGCTGGGATACTTAGAATCGATAACAGAACACGTTCCAACAGTTTTTAGAATTTTTGTCTGTTTATCCGTTTGTCTGCTTATGTGAACGCGCACCACGTGAAAACGGCTGAACGGATTTTGATGCAAACTTTACTAATCTGTTGAGAAAATCCCCGGCCAGGTTTTAGGCTATAAAAAATATTATGATAAGGGTGCAAAGGGGACCAAACCTGGGGTTGAACTTTGTATGGGAACTCCTTGAATCCCATAAAAATCTAAAAATGCGGGTATAAAATTTGGACAAAACGGCATTCCGCGGAGAATTGAGTATATAGGTGCCAATTCTTTTTATGTAGAAAACTCTCGTGACACTGAAATATTATTGGGAGCGCATAAGGAGCGCTCCCTAAAGGGATATTTTGGGCCTTTCATTCCTACGAAAACCGCAGCCTTCGCTTCGCTTCTTCTTCGCTTGCCTCCCCGTTTACCTTCGGGATTTCGGCCCTGAAGTTTCGCTTGCAAGACACCGGAAGATAATGAGTGTGCTTAGGGGTGCTTGCTCACATTGAGAACTGCTCTCAGAAGGGTTGCTTTGGGCCTTTCAGTCCAACAAAATGGCCTTGCTTGCCTCGCCGCTTACCTTCGGAACTTTGGCCTGGGATTTCGCTTGCAAGACACCTGGGGATAGTAAGTGTACGTGGGGGTTCGCCCTCAGGTTTCGTTTGCAAGACAACGGGAGATAATGAGTGCCCGTCCATGGGGGCGCATTTAGAGCGCTTTCTGAAGGAATGATAATGAGTCTTTCATTCCAACGAAAAGCAAGGCCTTTGGCCTCGCTTGCTTGGTGAGTGGCGAGCCGATGTAAGTCCCGTAGGTGAGTGGCGAAGCAAGCGAGGCCAAAGGCCTTGCTTTTCGTTGGAATGAAAGACTCATTATCAATAAAAAATTGTAAGTGTCCGTGAGGGCTCGCTTGCCTCGCCGCTCATCTCCGGTACTTTAGCCACAGGTCGGTTTGGTCGTTTGCAAGACACCTAGGGATTGTAAGTGTCCGCGGGGGCTTGCATTCGGGTCTTGGGCCCTCGAGCTCGCCTAGGGAGCGGTCTCTTAAAGCATGCTAAAGCCTTTAAGTCCTACAGAAAAGCTCACCCTTCGGCTTCGCTTGGCTCCCCTTTTACCTTCGGGAATTCGGGCCTCAGGTTTCGCTTGCAAGACTCCCGTAGATAATGAGTGTCCGTAGGCGCTCGCATTGAGAGCGCTCTCTAAAGGGATGCTTTGGGCCTTCCATTTGAACGTAAAGCTCGGTTTTTGGCTTCGCTGCCACCTGGGGATAGGAAATGTCCGTGTCCGTGAGGGCTCGCCGTCGGGCTCGCATTGGGAGCGCTTTATAAGGCTTGATTGTGACCTTTCATTGTTACGAAAAGCTCGGCATTTGGCCTCGCTTGCTTGCCCACTCCCCTTGGGGACTTTGGGCTCCGGCCTTCGGCCTTCAGGCTTGCATTGGGAGCGCTTTCTTAGGGCTTGATTGGGACCTTTCATTGTTACGAAAAGCTCGGCCTTCGGCATCGCTTGCCTGCCCGCTCCCCTTGGGGACTTTGTTCTCCAGTTTCACTTGCAAGACACCTGGGGACAGTAAGGCCTTCAGCCCCCGAGCTCGCATAGCGACCGCTCTCTAAAAGTATGCTTAGGGCCTTTCATTCCTACGAAAAGCTCAGCCTTCGGCTCCGTTTGCTCCCCGTTTACCTTCAGGTCTTCGGCCCTAAGGTTTCACCTGCAAGTTACTCGGAGATAACGAGTATCTATGGGGGCTCGGCCTCGGGCCTTAGGCCCTCGTAAAAAAAAATTAAGACCACTCTCTGAAGGTTTGCTTCGCCTTAGGGACTTTGGCCTCAGGTCTCGCTTGCAAGACACCTGGGGGATAGTGAGTGTCCGTGGGGCTCGCCATCGGGCCTTCGGACCTGGGGCTCGCATAGGGAGCGCTCTCTCAAAGGATACTTTGGGGATCTATATAATATTATAGACGACCAAGTTTATGAGGGTATTTATTTCGATTCGAAGACAATTTGAACTCTTACACGCACAGTATGGAAATGGAATGTTTATTTTCAAATTTGTCAGTAATATGGTTAAACATAAGAATATCATGTTTAAACCATAATTATACCTACACGTACGAAGTCGCGGGCAGAAGTTAGTTGTTAATATAACCATTTTCCTAAAAATGGTTTATGTGCGCTGGATCGGATAATACATTTACGTAAAATGATCCAAGACAATAATACTGACAGCAAAAATCGTAATAAAGGCTGCTTTATAGTGAAAACTTCTTTTAATGATTAAAAATAAAGCTAAATAAATTTAAAAAATCAGATTTACAAAAAAAATATTGTAATAGGATTGTTTCTGTTGTTTACTAAGACACCATTGCAGGATTCAAAACAACTCAACAAAACTGATCCAAGTGAGTTGAATCTATTTTGTTATATATCTAAAAGATTTAAAGAATCTAAATTTAGTTTTTCAAAAAGAATCCAAACGGATTGGATCCGTTTCGTTGAAAATATTAAAAGTAAAACGTGTGAATTGCATTTTCTTAAAAATGGTCCAAGCAGGTTGGATTTCTTTTGTTAAAACAAATGTGAATCAATTATGTAACTGATCTAATATCACTATACGGTTCCAAGCGTTATGGGTCTTTATGAAGGATATCTTTTTTACTCCGTCATACATGTGGGATGGTATCCCATGTTGATTAAAATATGAAAACACTATGTGAGCGGGGCGTCTTTTTGCTGAATGAAAATATACGCCTCAGAGACCTCTCTGGTATACTTAACTCATGTTTTGGTCATTTTGTGGATTGGATCCTTTTCCTTTAACTACGTCCAATTGCAAGTTAGATAAATTTGTCATCATTTAAATGTACCTAGAAATGAATAACATACTTATAGATATGCTATAAATATTTTTAAAGTTTTTGGGTCGGTTTCCGTGGTTTGTACCATTTACCGAACTAAGAAATGTGATTTGCATATAATACCGAATCGGCGCGCCGCTTCACCGAACTAGAGAAGAAATGTATGGGATTTGGGCGTTGAGTGGTGCTCAAACTTTAGTTGGTTAACTATTGATTGACATAATTTTTCAAACTAATTGCGCTAGTTTTCTGACTTCAAAAATCTTAGCGCGATGTTAAACTGGGAAATTAAGCTTTACTTCAGATCAGAACATACGAGTTATATTCATTCACAATAATTAGGTATGATAATATTTTTAATTATTTTGCCTTTATGAGTTGTAGACATTTAACAAAAAAAGACAAAAACTAATTTAATATGTTATATTATAATCATGGATGCGCATGCGCATGACCAGAAAAGTCCTAGACGTGGCTGTTGCACCTCAAGGGCAAGGTAGACCGCTGTTAACCTGGATGGCAATAGTGAGAAAAGACATGGAAGCGGGAAATTTAAGACCAGAGACGTCCCAGGACCGACCATTTTCATACATAAATTTGCCTCTTAAAGGTTTTATGTCCTTAACAGTTCACTATTTTTTTTACCGATTTCCGTAAGGATCCCATCCCATACAAAACGGCGACGATCGACCGGCTTGATCGATTATCGCGGCCCAACTGAGGTTCAAAATGGACGTTTCTACCGCGTGGTGGATGGGATAGCTAGCGGGGAAAAAATATTAGTAACTACTCGACTTATAGCTTAAAATAGGGGGAATTTGGCGATAAGGCAGATCCGGTGAAGCGTACTTTATTGTTTTACCTTATTGTTCCAAAATACAGAATGCGGCAAACTAACGAGGAATGCAGAGCCGCTCGTGATCGGCGTGACCGGACAGCGTGGGGAGTTTCCGTGGCACGCCGGCATCTACGACAAACGATACACGCCCCTCATGCAGATCTGCGGGGGCTCGCTCGTGTCCACCACCGTCGTCATATCGGGTGAGTAGGCCCCAGGGGCACCACACTACCCTTATTTTTTTTCTGGATCAACCTCAGATTCGGTTGAAACCTTCCCATCCGATTTTACTGGAGTATGTAGAACGCAAACTAAGCCGGCAGCGCTATATGTGGATATATTTCAATACTATAAAATAGGCTTCAGCGTTCTTAACTATCGAAAAAATGTTGTCAGGTCAGGTCGGTGTACGTCCCACCGGGCCATAAAAACGCGTACATTTTGGCGAGTACAGTCAGCAGCAAAAGTAATTAGGCGGGCGAGGTGCTCTCAATGATGCAAACAAGCTCTTATTCCGCTATAATAAAGACGTGTATGTTATTTTGAAATGTTCAAACGCGTGGCTATGCTGCCGACTGTACCTAACTTACCTCAAGGAGTTTGCCGGCAATTAAATTAAATTCTATGTTGCTCACAGCCGCCCACTGCTTCTGGAACGACGTGGAACGTGTACTGCCAGCGAAGTACTTCGCCGTGGGAGTCGGGAAGATTTACCGTCCGTGGAATATTGACGAGGGAGGACAGAAGTCAGATGTGAGTTGCTAACTACCCTCCATGTTGTGAACACCCGCTCATTGTTTCTGGAACGCGTCCTGCCAATGAAGTTCTTCAAGGAAAGGCAGAAGTCTGATGTAAGCTAAGTATTATCTAAAACCATTATCAGGGGCCCATTTAAAAAAGCTTGTAAGTAGGTACCTAACCTGTAATAAAAACGGAACAATCTTTTCAACTCATTTTATTAGAAAGAGGCTATTCGATATATTATTGTTAAGGACCCCTTAATAGGGGCGGTTTATTGATATTTTTTTGAGCCTCTAATGATATATTCGTTCTTATCACACAATTAAATAGATACTTCGTAAGCAGGATGACTACTAAACAGGCAAGTGTTCTTCAAAATACTCAATCATAACTTTGCGTGCAGGTGAGCGACCTAAAAGTGCCTACGCTTTTTACCGGCGTGAGGAACAACTTCCAGAACGACATCGCGCTGGTGATCCTGGTGACGCCGATAATCCTGGGCAACTATGTGAGGCCCATCTGCATCGACTTCGACGTGTTGTCCGATGAGAAACAGCTGCAGCCCGGGAACGTTGGCAAGGTTGGTTCCACAAATGATGTTACAACACACTTTGAAATCTATACCTATAAACATGGGCATTTTCAGCCGACAAGATTCTGATGTAAGACATTTTTATCTACGCACATATCATTAGTACTCTAAAATGCGTTCAGAAACCGTAGGAAATGATCAGCATTATTACAACCAATTTTACTATGAGAACATTCTTGTCTGTGGTAGTAGGTAAAATCTGTACTGTAATGTTATTACAGTACAGATTTTTGTAAGGTTATGAGTTTAAATTTGGAACAGCTGTCAAAACTCAAGTGGGTCTCTATTCTAGTATCCATAGATATTAAAACAGTTATCGATGCGAAACGTCAATTCAGTATGTTTTTTAATATAAACCGCACGACATTTGATCAAGAGTGACATGAGAATAGGGACTTCATTCGTTTGTCTATGATTAAAAAAAACATTCGTCTTGACGTAGGATTGAATTGCCGCCATTACTGTTGTCATTTCTTTGTTGGTTTTTGCTGTGACGAAAGTAGAATTGTGAAAAGTTATTTGTAATTCACATTTTAGTTGAAAATATGAGTAGTAGTGACTCCGAGAACGATATGAACACTCCGCCGGATATCGTAAATGCAGCAATGATTGCAACAAAGACATTTTACAGGTAGCACTATAGTAGCAATGCAGGTCATTTTCCTACGGCTTCTGAACCCATCTTAGAGTACTTATGATATGTGTTTAGATAAAGTAGTGTATGCAACTGTACATAATTTAGCCTTAAAACACTCGTGTGATCCTAATATGAAACTCGCTCACGCTCGTTTCATAAAACCACACTCGTATTTTAAGGCCTCTGATTATGTATCAGTTGCATAAACTACTATTGTTAGACTGCTGATGTGGCTCTAGACACAGCTTACTCAGATAGGAAGTGACTGACTGCGACATCACGCAGAAAAGGACATCAAAGTGTGGCGGTTAAAATTAAAAGCTCCGCGGCCTACCCACAGTTGATCCTCGTCATTCCAATAGAGGTATTAGGGCCTCCTGAAAGGACCGATGCCAAGCAGCATGCTCACATGGGAAGTGTGCTCCAGGATAATATCGCTGGTGATCCTGGTATGACTCCGATAGTCCTATTAGCCAACTACGTGAGACTCGTGTGCATCGACTTGAACGTGCTGTTTTATGAGATATCTAGGGGACCGGATGCAATTAAGCTTTTTAAAAAGCTAAGCTATATGCTCTGATTACGGTAGGGCTGGCTCGTTCCTCGCACTACGTATTGGAATTGCCATTCAGCGAAGCAATGCAGCCAGTCTAATGGGCACTCTGCCTAGTGGCAGCGATTTGGGGGAAATGTGCATATTAGTTTAGGTTCACATAGTTTAAGTTAGTTTGTAAGTTTTTTTTTATCTTTCTGTTTGTTGTTTTTTTTTTTCATGGTTATTCTTGTAAATAATTTATAAAAATTATAGAGCATACAATTTACAAATTTCGTTGCATATGTTTTTTCATGCGCTCAACCGTTTATGACTCAATCGCAGGTGGCGGGATGGGGCCTGACTTCACAGGACGGCAACGCGTCCCCAGTGCTGAAGGTCATGGAGCTGTCTTACGTTGATTGGAAGCAGTGCATAGCTGACCTGCCCCCAGACTTCCACAGCTACTTAACGAGCGACAAGATATGCGCCGGAACCAAGACAGGTATGTTATGTCTTGGAATCCAAAAGAGTGACTATTTTTGAAATCTACTGTATATTTTCCAATAATTCTGAAAACTACTTTTACGAAAAGCGAGCGGTAGAAAATATTCGAACACGGAAATTTGTCACTAGGTATTATTTTCGCATAAACCCAATAACAGCTATTTTTGAAAGCATCACTCGAAAACTAGTGATTGGCTATAGATACTTTTGCGTTTCCTTGAGTACTTAAGCAAAAAGTAGATAATTGGCATGGTGCCTCATGTTCAAATCGGTAACGTAGTGATGCTAAATGGATAGTAAACCATCAAATTATCTTAATAAAGTATAAATTAAGTATAAAATATAATTATTGAAAGTTTAGAAAATATATGCATTTTTTTTTATTGACCAAGAGTAAGTTTAAAGTTACCAATAGAATCCTTACGCTTTTATAGAAACAAAATTGTATGACAACTATGTACTTAAACGCAGTATTTCGCGACCTGAACAACAATTTACCTGATTTTCCATACAACGATACGTGTACTTTGTACTACAAATGTCGTTGTGAGGTCATACCTGTCCGTCAATCAGTATGAAGCGTTTTACGCTGCCGCCAGCGAGGTAAATCTTTGTCTCATTTTTTTGGAGTTGCCCCCATACAAACATTTGTTCCTCTCCAAAAACTGGTTCGAATGACATCATAAAAAAAAATCAGTCACCATGCGTATTACCGATTTTCAAATTTGAATTTTCAACATACTAATATAGAGAATAGTACTTTATTGGAAGTTGTGTATAAGTACTTAGGCAGTTGGACCGCAGCCCGAGCCGGCATGTGCGCGGAGGCGCCCCGGCCGGGCGGGTATGACAGCTCAGCTGTCATTATACAACAACAACAAGATGCTTCAATTCAAGTCTTTTGCCTGAAGAATAGTGCTCGTTTTATTCAATATTTAGTGTAATGCTACCCAAGTGCGTGTAAATCAGTATTTCTTATTAGTTTGCTGCTGTAAATCATAACCTGCGCTTTAACCTTGCTGAGAGGACAATTGCCAATTGGTGAAGTGACACTATATTTACTATATATTTTATACTCGTTTTGTTGTTATTTGTCAAGCTTTATTAGTGTTTTAAGTTTTACTTTAATCTGTATGCCCTCGCAGCCCTGCCTAAACCCGCCTGAGTTGCTGTGTTGTCCAGCTTGCAGCGACCTTAAGCAGTACAAAGGTCAGCGGGGGCTTGCTATCCATACCGCTCGCCGACATGGCACGCGTATGGTGGTCGATCCCCCGCTGCCAAGTATCTCTCAACCTACGCCTTTGCATTGTGACAGGGGCTCTTCACCTGCTCCCACAGCAACACTGGCGGAAAGACTGGGGCTGTTGAAGAGGAACATCCCAATTATAAAGAGAATCCCACGCGGAGCGCGCATCTCAGTTGCCACTTCCCTTACAGAATGTGTAGCCAAAGTCGTCGCGGAAAACTCCCTTCGAGCTTGGGAGCTCCTTTTTTCTTTTCCATACGCTGTTCTTCACGCCGACAAATCAAACAAGGATTCACTCACATCTCAACTTAAAAAAAATGCTTCAACGGTCTCACAGTTAACTGTTAATCCCCAAAATCCCCGATTAATTATCCATACAACAAACAATCGAGAAAATTCTAAAATAAAAGCCATAGAAAATAAAATTTCTGAGGGAAATGTGAGCGGTGCTGCCCGCCTTCTTTTCTCCAATGATGATTTGGCTACACATTCAGCCGGAACGCATGCCGCCTTGAGGGAGAAACATCCAGTTCCTTCCGCTGCCTCTTCGCTTCCAGATCCACCAGCCACTGACGCTTCTACGATCCTCGTGTCTGAAGATGCCGTTCTTGGTGCCATATCTTCGTTCCCCAATGGCTCTGCTGGTGGACTGGATGGACTGTCGCCGCAGCACCTAAAGGATTTAACCACCTTTTCCATGGGCGACACGAGATCGGCTCTACTGAAGGAAGTAACGGCTTTGATAAACCTGATGCTTTCAGGCCGCGTCAATCCCGAGATCGTCCCACTCCTTTATGGCGCCAATCTTGTAGCCCTAGCCAAAAAGGATGGCGGCATACGCCCGATCGCCGTCGGCTGTACCTTCAGACGCTTAGCCTCGAAGCTCTGCTGCCGGAAATTTCATCAAAAGTTGACCGATTTCTTTAAGCCCCGGCAGTTGGGCTTTGGAGTCAAAGGTGGCTGTGAGGCAGCGGTCCACGCTGCGCGTTCCTTTTTGAGTCGTCCGGACTTTGAAGTGTTCGTAAAAATTGATGTCAAAAATGCCTTTAATTCGGTGGAACGCGGTGCTCTGTTAGCAGCAGTGAAAAAAGAACTTCCGGAACTTTATCCCTACGTGTGGCAATGCTATGGAGCACCAACTAAATTACTTTTTGGAAACCAAATCATTTTATCAAGCATGGGTTGCCAGCAAGGAGATCCGCTTGGGCCTGCGATTTTCAGTCTCATCATCCACCCAATCATCTCTCATCTAAATTCAAAATTCAATCTGTGGTACCTCGACGACGGTGCCCTTGGCGGAGACGCGTTGACGGTTCTACAAGACTTGCAGCTAATCATAAACAAATTTTCAGAGATCGGCCTATCTTTAAATTTCACTAAATGCGAAATCTTTTTACCTAATCACCTTTCATCAGAAAAGAAAATAGAAATTTTAACAAACTTTAATGCTGTTCTGCCAAATATTTCCGTCCTCTCAAATTCATCACTCACTCTTTTAGGCTCACCTATATTTGACGAATCAATCAACCCTGTTATTGACTGCAAATTAAATTTATTTCATCACACATCCGATTTACTATTTCAAATAAATCCCCACATGGCCCTCTGTATCATTCGATTCTGTTTGTTCACCCCAAAATTTATGTATTTACTCCGTAGTTGCCCAATTTGGAAATTCCCTACCATCTTATCACGCATTGACGGTTCTCTCCAGGCAACACTCTCCAAAAGCCTAAATATAAATTTTGACACGTTGCCTTGGACCCAAGCGGTTCTCCCCATAAGTTTAGGAGGGCTAGGTATTCGCTCCGCGTCCAGCGTGGCATTACCGGCTTTCCTGTCCTCCGCATATGGTTCGCTATCTCTAGTCAGTAACATTTTAAACCTTCCTCAGTTACCTGATGACGAGATAGCGAGCCTGATGGCGGCCAGGGAAGCTTGGTGTGTTTCGTGCCCTGGAGTGGACATCCCAGTGAATCGGCATAGTCAGAAAGCATGGGACTCTCCACGTCTGCTGGCAACCCATGCTTATCTCCTTTCCAGCAGTCCGGACGACTCCGAACGCGCTCGTATTCTGGCGGTATCTTCACCGGAATCAGGCCACTGGCTCCGCGCTCTCCCATCCCGTCAAATAGGCACAGTTCTGGATCCAAGCTCTCTAAGGATTGCAATATGCCTGAGACTTGGCGCCAGAATCTGTGTTCCCCATACGTGTGCCTGTGGCAGGGGTGTGGACCAGCTGGGACGACATGGCCTCTGTTGCTTTAGAAGCGCCGGTCGTTTGTATCGCCACGGCACCATTAATGACCTAGTCCGTCGCTCGCTTGCCACCGTCTCTATACCAGCGACCTTAGAACCCGTGGGTATGGCAAGAGACGATGGCAAGCGCCCCGATGGAGTCACTTTGGTGCCGTGGAAGCTGGGTAAGGCTCTGGTGTGGGACGCTACGTGTGTCGACACATTCGCTCAGTCCCATATCCAGGTGACCCGCTCCCAGGCCGGTGGTGCAGCCGACCAGGCCCAAGTTCTTAAGCGCCGCAAATATTCGTCTTTATTAAAAGACTACGAGTTTGCGGCGTTCGCAGTGGAGACACTTGGACCCTGGTCGTCTGACATGAAAGCATTTATCAGGGCCCTGTCGTCGCGGCTGGTCGACACCTCAGGGGACCCCAGAGCCGGCGCTTACCTCGCGCAGAGAATTTCTCTGGCCATACAAAGAGGTAACGCGGCCAGCGTATTGGGGACCATGCCGCAGGCGGACCTTTTAGATGGTGTATTCTGTTTATAGTTGGGTTTTTTAGTATGTATGTTACTTTCTTTCTTTTTTAAGTTTATTTTTAAATTGTTTTTTTTTTTGTTCTCATAATGTTTTGTTTGTATTTAGTCAATGTTTTTCTACTTTATAAGGCCCAGCCTAATTCCTTAGGTATAGTAATTTTTTTTATTTTAAATATATTATGCGTTTCATAACAGAAAAAAAAAACAAAAGTAAGTAGTGAGTAACAGTAAACGAAACGCTTAATTCTTACTTTTTTGCTATGAGAGTAATCTTGGTTTTCAACCACAAAATTCGGCAAGAAATTAAATATAATCGTACACCAGCCAATTCACTTAGCATCGAATCAATATATTTTATAAGATAAGATAATATATTTTATTTAAATATATCTATCTTTTAAATGTATGGTCAGTCCAAAAAAAATTATACCGGTAGAATTGAATACGAGTGGTCAAATACCACCCGTTTTTCAATTTTCTATCGCTCGTATTTAATAAATAGCATTTCATCGTTTATGACCGTTTTCGAGTGAAAGAATCGAGCGCTCGAAAGGCAAAAATCGATCCCCTGGCCCCCTATACTTAGTCGGCCGAAGCCCGAAGGTGACTTCAAGACTTGCCAGGCGGGCCCACGCATTCCGTTGCACGGGAATTGACGTCCCTTACATTGATACACCTAGAGCACAGTATAATAAAGAGTACTACCGTACAGTATGGACACTCCCTGCCTCCCGTTGAAAGTGCCGCCCATCCGCTCTCAGTTATCTCACAGTTACCGGATGGCAAGGACGCGACGACGCGGTGCACAGAGCGGAGGCCAAGTAAAATGTTTAAATATCAAACAAATATTTCCTTATGTAATGGGCGTGTGTTGTGCTGTGTCCGTCCGGTTGTTTAAGCTCTATAAACGACAAAACTAGTTTTAGTGGAACACCAACTTACAATAGGTACTTATGTTTAGTATTTATTTTACCCTATCGGTTTTAGACCTAAACCTATCAGATCACACTGAAAACAACACAATATCTATATGAACAAAAATTCATATTTTCAATTTACTTACGTAATATTTTGGTGGTCTGGATTTCCTACAAAAAATTAGTTACCTACTTCGTTTAATACTGATTCAAAATAGGAAACTATTGTATAAATCGAGCTTAGATACCCACCTCACAGCATTATTATGATTCTTATTTCTTCCTAATTCGCGCAATGAGTTTTGAGTCATTGAGGTCATCGAACTGCTTATGCTGTAACCTTGTGCGAAAGAATATTCAAAAACTGGATCAACAAAAAAAAACTATTTAATCATAGAATCTGTTCACAAAATTTCATGCGAATCGGTTAAGAATTGCGACCTGCGGCGCTACCACGAAAATAGAATCTCGGAGTACGTATATCTCTGTCTCTGTCGCTCGAGTACCATAAACCATAAGTGTGATAGAGACGGAGATATACGAACTACGAGATTCGATGTTCGTGGTAATAGCTCTGTAGAGGAGAACATCCGGACATACAAAAGCACATACACGAGCTTAGACTGTGTGAGTAGGAACGCATTTGTTTCATAATTTGATCGCCAGTGTCCAAGGTGTGCCTAGAGAGATCGGTGTACATTGTCACTCGTTAGTCGGCGGAAGGACGACTTCGGCGCGCCAGGCGGGCCAATATGATTTCATATAAAGTTACTGATTTGACTAAATATCAGTCATATGCTGTGTTACGTATTACCATTGGAATCATCACTAATAGAGTGAGTACATCTGGATGTCTGCCAAACGAGGCCAGCTTGACAACACTGGCTTCCCACGAGGCAGCTAGACCTGTCAGTCAAAGACCGTCTTGTATTGCAGGATCGGCACTATGCAAAGGCGACGGCGGCGGCGGGCTCGTCTTCCCCTCGCTCGACCGCGGCGTGCAGCGCTGGTACCTGCGCGGGGTGGTCTCCACGGCGCCCAGCAACGGCCACAAGTGCAACGTGAACTCCTACACCCTCTTCACGCAGCTGCTCAAGCACGACTACTTCGTGAGGAACCATCTCAACAACAGCTAATTTAATAATATTTTACTCTATTCTGTATCTAGCCAGACAAGACCATTTAAGACTATCCCATAAAAAAAAAATCCATAAAAAAAGAGGCCAAGTCTCGATACTCTTTCACCCTAAAACGTTGTGAGATATTTCGTAGTACCAAGTCTAGGCATTCTTATTAATCTTTATTTGCTAGCTAAATAAAATTCTGCAACTTGGCAATCACACAACTTTACTGCATTTATAGTGTCGCAGTTAGGTATAAGTTAGAATAAACATTGTATTAGAAAATAAGTTAATCAGATTACGCGTGTTTCTTTTATTTACTTTTCTTTATTTCCACTGTTTTATGTTTTATATATTTTACCTTACCACCTAGAAAAATGAGTGTACCTATCTATAACCCCTGGTAACTATGTAACCGAATGTGTTTAAATAAATGACTATTACTACTATAAGATTATTATTTACAAATAAAGGGATGTCGTGGTTGGTCCATGGTATTACACACATACAATCAATAATACACAAGGTATGATCGGCCGCCTACTCTAGCGGGCGACACAACTAGGTGACGGACAGGCGAGGGTTTTAATACTACCGCCCGCCCGGCATTTGGCACTACACCCCACCCCGGCGAACAAAAACCGGGTCAACAGAAAGCAACGACAAGCAAAGGAACGGCTGAGGGACTTCAGGGAGGAGAGGTGGGACGGTTTTCTCGAGATCTCGCCAGGGTACCTAGCCTATTGGCAACTGGCGAGGTCTCTAAAGAGTGACACAGTTGTGTCAATGCCACCACTTGTCCGCCCTGACGTGTTGTTGACGCCGTGACGTGAATGTTTTCACAGAATGCGGAACAGCGAAACTTAATACTAATCAGTGTAATCACAGCATTTGAACGAGAGAGTGAATCCTCCGAGTCTACAGGAACATTACGACATTTGTATGTAGATCGGGTCGGTAACGGTGGCTCGGTCGGGTACACTGACTCACGCCTATATTTCCTAGATAGAACAGCAATATCTGTCTGTCTTCTTCATTTGGCGGAAGCGCTCGACACCCAAACACGTACAAACCAGTGATCCGCCCGCTCCCGTGCAGTTCACATGGGTAGCAAGTTTGTGTTTCCGTGGGTGAAAAAATACTTTTTCTCAAACTTGCAATGAAATGTTGACGTGACTTACTTCAAATTAGGTTCGGAAATACTACGTATCCGGTGCGATGAGTGAAGATGATTGATCAAAGGAATTTCATACAGCCTTACATACCTAGGCCTGTAAAGCAACCTTCTTTTGTTTTTAAACGGGGAGGGCGCGGGCCCGGAGCTGGCGGCGCGGCGGTGGCGGTGCAGGCGGTGCAGTTGAGAAACGTATTATTTATAAAACAAATTGACTACTTTTTATTTCTTTCATTGCAATTTTGAGAAAAGCACTATACAAATCTCGGCGAGAAACGGGGTTGCCGACCGCGTATTTTTTTTTTTTTTTTTTCGCGGCCCGCTAAATCATACTCGTCCAGGATGGCTTACTTACTGGTCTCTGCAGTAATGTACTATTTCACCTCAGCAACTCGAACAAGCATATTTTACTGCGTGAAAACAGTGTGCAAAATGCGAAGCATATTTTACTCCGTGAGACAAAGTAGCTTTTTAATTTTAATGCGGAGCACTGACATTTCGTCGTATGGGGTCTATTACAAGTTCAGAATATTTGAACTTTATTAGCACTGTCCCTTTCGTTCCATTACGAAAAACGAAAATGCCACACAGGTCGATCCATAGTTCGACCATCGAATTTCAAAGTAGACCCCCAAATAACGCGACACACATTGCCGATCAGGATCGGCATACATTATTTTTGGCCTTTAAAGTTTATCACTCTTTAGTACCACCCAGGGGACACGTGCAGGGTTGTGGTAGGTAGCTCCTCCGGACGCGAGTAACAGTTGTCTCCCCTTTGTCAAGTGAGTGGGCAACTCGACTGTTAGGAGTTCTTAAGCCGCCCGAAGGCCTCTAACTCGGCTTAACGACTACTGTCATAGACAGCAGCCGGGAGTGTGCCTTCCAAAGCACGGAAGCGCTCATTTATATTAAATATTAACCACCCACTCAAACA
The DNA here is from genome assembly GCA_947578815.1 of Epinotia ramella. Lineage (NCBI taxonomy): Eukaryota > Metazoa > Arthropoda > Insecta > Lepidoptera > Tortricidae > Epinotia > Epinotia ramella. The sequence continues at coordinate 11,403,877 of OX388222.1, forward strand.
TCAGGCGGTCACCCATCCAAAGACTGACCGCTGCCATCTTTGCTTAAAGCCGCCGCTAGGCTATGATGCTAAAGTTTGGACCTCAATCACGCACAAACGGATTAAAATGAATTTTGGTATACATATAGTGTTTATTCCGGGAATCATCGTCTAAGGGGGCGAAATAGGGGGCGCAAGTTTGTATTTAAGGAGCTACGATATAAAAGAGTTTCACGCGGACGAAGTCGCGGGTAGAAGCTAGTGTGAAAATAAACATGGCATATTTTATTCCTTATGCTGACGTCCCGACTGGCTACAAAGCTCGGCCGTGGTATAACGCTGACTGCGACCGTGCCGACGCACTTAAGCGAGCAGCTTATCTGGCTTGGGCTGATGCTCGTAGGCATGAGGTATCCCTCAGTATATGATTAAAGACTGTCGTGAAGTGTTTGTGAAACCCTTACATTTCATTCTAAATCTTTCACTAAAATCAAAGCTGTTTCCGTCTTTGTGGAAAATGGCAAAAGTGCTACCAATCCACAAATCCGGTTCAAAGGCTGACATTAAAAACTACAGGCCAATTGCAGTGCTATCTATATTTGGCAAGGTGTTCGAAAGTATCCTCTACGCTCGCATATATCAACAGCTCAACGGCTGGTTTTGTGATGAGCAGCATGGTTTTTTACCAAAGCGATCGACTTCGTCCAATCTTATAAATGCAACAACTTTAATTGCCAACAATCTGGATAATAAGACACAAGTCGATGTAGCTTATCTTGATTACAGGAAAGCTTTTGACAGAGTAAATAATGACACGCTACTAGTAAAAATGGCCTTAGCGGGATTGTCCCGCTCATTATTAATGTTACTGGCAAGCTACTTATCAGGAAGGAAACAATATGTTCAATACGGTCAATGTAGGTCTAACTTATACTCGGTATTATCAGGAATTGGGCAAGGCAGTAACCTAGGTCCTCTCCTATTTCTCATCCTGATCAATGACTTGCCAGCATCCATTAAGCACTCAACGTGTTTAATGTTTGCCGATGACTTAAAATTAGCGGAACCGGTCATGAACAATTTCGACTGTGCAAAGCTACAAGAGGATATTGACAGTGTTTGTGAATGGAGTGCACGAAACAACCTTTCTCTCAATGAGGAGAAATGCCAAGTGATGTCATACACCCGTGCACACCATCGCTTACAATTTGACTACAAGATAGAGAACAACCCTTTGCAGCAAGCCTCATCCGTAAGAGATCTCGGCACTTTATTCGATCCGCACCTCTCGTTTAATGACCACATTACTAGCACCTGCAGTGCTGCAAGGAAATGCTTGGGCTTTGTAATCCGGCAATCTAAATACTTCTTTTCACAAAATGCCCTTAGTGTATTATATAATGCGTATGTTCGAAGCCGGCTCGAAACGAATGCAATCATATGGAGCCCCCATGAACAGAACTACACTCTTATGTTAGAAAGAATACAAAAATCCTTCGTTCGCTCCCTTTTACTCAAGCTCTACGGGTATTACCCTCGTCTATACCCCACTTTCTATGTATTAGGGATGGTAAATTATACCTCCCTTGAAACCAGACGAAATATATACCTCGCTAAATATTTTTTCCTGATAATACGAGGCCAAATGATTAACCCATCATTGCTTGCTCTTATCCCTTTACGGGTGCCCTCCATCACAGGTGTTCAGCTCCGTCACCGTGCACTGACTCTTCTGAACGGTATACTAAACAGCGACAGTGAACTGGATATTTTTTACAGCTCTGAATCTCGATTTCTCTCACTTGCCACCAGGTACTTGGAGTCTATTTCTACTCCAAGTTCCATCAATATATCTTAGAATATTTTAGTAGTAAGCAAATTGTTTTTTTTTTATTGTATAATTTATACGTTGTGCAAATATTATGGCTCTCCTGTTAACACGTGTAGCTTGACTGTAAGGTGTTAATTTATGGAATAAATAAATAAATAAATAAATAAAGCTTCGAATACGCGTCATCCGAAGAGAGCGTTTAATAAAGCCGCCAAGTCAAGCAAGAAACAGTTTCGTAGGGCACGCTTCGACCGCGTTCGTCGTATTGGGACTAAACTGGCCTCGTATCCTCCTGGAAGCAAGGCGTTCTGGTCCTTGGCGAAAGCGGTTGAAGGAAACTTCTGTCGGCCCTCTCTACCTCCTTTGCTGAAACCAGATGGCTCACTTGCTCACACTGCCAAGGACAAAGCCGACTTATTTGCTTGTCTTTTTGCGGAGAATTCGCGCTTGGACTCCACAGGTAAACTTCCTCCGGTGCTTTCAGAAATGAATTATTCTATGAGCAATATTCGTATTCGCCAGAAAGAAGTTCTTAAAAACCTACGAGCTCTAGACGTGAATAAAGCTAGTGGGCCTGCTGGAATTTCTGCCATTGTTCTGCGAAACTGTGCGGCAGAACTGTCTCCGGTTCTGACTCGCCTGTTTCGCCTGTCACTAGAAACGGGTGTAGTTCCCATTTCTTGGAAGCTGGCTAATGTGCAACCCGTGCCCAAAAAGGGCAGTCGGGCAGACTCTGCCAACTATCGACCGAGTTCTGTCACCTCCATACTCTGCAAGAATATGGAGCGTGTACCGAATAGGCGTCTCCTAACATACCTAGAAGACAATGATCTCCTCAGTGATTGTCAGTATGGTTTCCGCCGGGGACGATCAACTGGGGATCTTCTAGTGCATGCTACTCATCTTTGGAGCGAGGCTATCGAGAAGCGTGGTGAAGCTCTTGCCGTGTCTCTCGATATCTCCAAAGCATTCGATAGGGTCTGGCATGCTAGCCTAGTGAGCAAGCTTCCAGCTTATGGGATACCAGCTGGCTTTTGTAACTGGATGGCTGATTTCCTGAACGGGCGATCGTTCCGTGTGGTCTTAGAAGGCTACACATCGGATCAATGGGCTTTAGATGCCGGTGTTCCTCAGGGATCTGTTCTGTCTGCAACCTTATTCCTATTGCATATCAACGACATGTTATTGCCCGGAACCTTTGGGTATGCTGATGATAGCACAATTGCAGTCAGATATTTATCCAGTGATAAGGCCAGCAATTATGAAATTCAATCTTGTCGGCAGGATATGGTTGATCGTTTGGATTTGACTCTTAGGGCAGTCCCCGACTGGGGCGATGCTAATCTAGTCAAGTTCAACGCAACCAAGACGCAGGCGTGTTTGTTCTCCACTAAACGGAGTCCTTTCAACTTGACTCCAACTTTCCGAGGTGTATCCGTACCAATTCCATCTGCAGCTCCTTGGCATGGACATCAAGTCCAATATGAACTTTGGGCTCTACATTGAATCCTTGGCGCAAACTGCGGCAAAAAAACTTGGCTTCATCTCTAGGGTGAGGCGGTACTTCACACCCAGGCAGCTTCTTCAGCTTTACCAAGCACAGGTCCGGTCATGTATGGAGTACTGTTGCCACCTCTGGGATGGATCCGCTAAATATCAGCTAGCCGCCTTGGATTCGATTGATGGGCGTGCCAGGAAGCTCATTGGTGACCTAAATTGAACTGAGGCTAAAATGCAAAGACTGGAACACCGTAGAAAAGTTGCCTGCTTATCGGTGTTCTACAGGATACATTTCGGAGAGTGTGCTCTATGATTACACGAATGAATGAATGAATGAATAATTTATTTCAGACGTATGTCCATATGGGTTATTAATCCCGCCTTCACCATTTCGCCATCTTGGGACTAGGCGCGGTCGCGGGTTCCACCCTTATGTTGTTGATTTACCACTGATTCGCACGAAGCGCTTTGCTTCCAGTTTTCTCGCGTCGCGAGGACAGCCAAAGAGTGGAACTCGCTTCCGGCAAACCTTTTCCCAGTTACATATAACTTGGATCTTTTCAAGACGAGAGTGAATAGGCACTATCTAGGTATGCATGTAACACCCTCGACCTCATCATCACTTACCATCAGGCGAGATAGGGGTACGCATTTGAGTACCGGCAGGGAGTGCCGGTAGAAGTGAAAACTCAATAACATTGTAACAGTTTTTCGATCAGGTCACGTGACATCTTACGGTGTCACCCTAAAAATGAATTTGGCGCAAATTTATAAACAATTATCAATTAATTAGGCGGACGAGCCGCGGGCGCGTTGGGTGCGACGGGCCGGCTCGCCCGCCGCCGGCGGCGAACAAAACACCAATTTGTTTTTGCCATTGCCAAATATTTTTCAAAGCTTTATCTGTTTAGGAATAACGTCCAAATTCGAACTATTCGAATTTGCAAGAACAGCGGACGGCGGCGGTGAACAAAATATCAATTTGTTTTTGCCATTGGTAAATATTTTTCAAAGCTTTATCTCTTTAGGAATAACGTCCAAATTCGAACTATTCGAATTTGCTCAATAGCAAAACGGTGAAGGACATGTGAACAAAATTACAAATTTATTTGCAGAATATGCTATTGCAAAAAGTGTTTAACGGCTTTATACTCTTACAAATAGCGTTCAGTTTTGAATGAAGTCGAATCGGCTAGCAGCAAAATATAAAAGTTTGTGATTCTTCACATCTGACGTCACAAAAATCTGTCGCGTATTTAACAATTTTTCCCCATCCCAAAAAGTGGTCAGCGCCGCTAAAGAAGTTTTCACTACAAAATTCCTCCTCCTTTTGCGTGATAATGGGGTTTCATGCCCTAATTTTTGTAAAAGTCATGTGTCCCCCCCACTCGGTCGGCTAAAAGGTTACTAAATAAGTTACCTCCCGAGATTTCAGTTACTGAATCACTGGTCCCCAAGTCGCCGATAAATCGAAAAGTTTGAACTTCTTCGGGTGTTTCTTGATTTCAATTGATTCTCGTACCGCGTTGCGCGCTCATGGATGGTATGTACGAGAAAAAAGTAAATATTCCATATTTTAATCCAGGTTATGGACTGCCTTTAGGTATGTCAAATTTCATCCAAATTTTTTTGCCATTTTTTTGTATCTTGGTACCCAACTGACTAATTCTAAACAAAATAATAATAAACAGAAAATTAGATCAACTCATGTTTTGTACTCGTACATGTTTGTAATAAAACTATTTCAATAAATATACCTGGGTTTATTTAATAAACGCTGTAACATAACGGTTTTCCAGTTACATTTTATATTAGGAAGATCTCTTAAAGGCCGTTACACACCGTGCAATTAGTCTAAATGACAGAACCGGCTATAGTTCAAATTAGACGGCATTCATTCAATTCAGTGCAAGTTGCATTACGACAAACTTGAAGGTGTATAATGGCCTTTATCTTAATACTTATGACTAAGACAAATGGTTCAAAAAACTATTGTTACCGCTACTGATGTGCCGAATAGTTGCCAATATTCATTTTTTTTATGGCCTGGATGCGGGTCCTTTAAGCCAAGTCTTTATCATATTCCCGGGAATACGTGTCGCTGTTGCCAGTATAAGAAAGAACGGCACATCAGAAACCTCACAACCATTTAGCACATGAGTATCTACAAAAAGGTTTGCTTCAAGAGAGCGATGTCAATTTTACTTACTTAGCATTAATATTACTTTGAGAGTTTAGGTAAAGTCTGGCAAACGAAAGCGTGACCTGGACTTTTTTAAAAGTGGCAACATTATTAATCTGTCAAAGGCACGTCAAAGTCTTTGGTTAGAGTATTTTGTGAACTCAATTATTTTGCATTTATAATTGCCGTAATATTGGTAAAACAATACAAAGTAATGTGCGAAAGCTGCTACATACTATGATCAGTAAGTTCAAGCAAAAACAAGAGGAGAAAGAAGTTGTTTTCTAAGAAAAACAACAATGTTTAAATGCGATGTCGGATTTTTTAGGTTAGTAATCTTAATCCTTGTATTCCTTGTGTCTGATTATTTGATATAATAATATTGACGACAATGATGATACCGTACGAGTATCTTATGTTTACAGATAATCTTGAAAATATTCAAGGAATCTGTAAAAAAAAATCCTACTATAATTAGTAATACCATTTGTTTTTTTTTTTATTTGCGTCACGCTTTCGTATGCCAGACTCTACCTACGAAATAACGCCTGGCACTACCTATAGGAGACGTTACACGGGCCGATATCGGCCGGACTGCATGCCGGCCGACGCGTGATTCGGCCCGTGTGGATACGTGTCGGAAGCACGGCGGCCGGCCAAATCAAGGTCACTCCACACTAGATTTTTGACCGTCCGCCGATATCGGCCCGTGTAGCGTCTCCTCTCCTTATGGGCCCGAACTGAACTGACTAAAGGTGGCAAAACGTTATTTGAGTTGGTCATGTATGTTTTAATATTCCAATTTTTGTTATTTTTGATTCCCCGTGCCCTACAACTTCACTTTCAGCATTAACGCCTTAATAAAAACTATAAACAAGTAAAAAAATAAACTACCTACGACGTAAATGTTTTTTTTTTTAACTTTCTTTTTAAAAATCAAACAGGGTGGTTAAAACATTCAGATTGTTTTTAAACTGTTTTACTTAAAAAATGTAGGCTTGGCAAGAGTTGATTTATTTTTTTCAGCATCATTTTACTTTGTTAAGTTTTATTTAGGTAATCGTCCATACAGCGCGCGAGCCGAGCGAGCGAAGCGAGCGTGCCGCGGGAGCGGCCGGCGAAGCGCCAGAACCGAAAATATTTTAGTAATAACTTACATGACATATTATGTAAGTACCTATAAAAGTGTAGAGGATTATTCTAGTATGATGAGTAAGCAAAAAAATGACGCCTACTTATACTTATAGAGTCAGTACCTACTCAGTAAGTTAGTCAATGTTTCTTATTGGTCCGGTATTATTTGTTATAATATGAAAATTATAGAATGAGATCGTTATACAAATTGATGTTCTATCCACAGTGCAACATACGATATCATGCAATATTTTGGGAAGAGTAAGTTATGCCAAACTATACATTTGAATAAATGATACATAGTAAAATGAAACATGACCAAGTAATAACTTGTTAAACAATAATTTGCCAAATAAAAATTTGGTAACTGTAAAGTTGCGATAAGTCGTTTTGACTAATGATTCATTGCCAAATGATAATTGGAGTAAAATGGTTTGGGATGTGATACTTTGGGAAAAGTTTTTTCACCGCACGTCGACGTAACTATGTAACTAAGGCAGACAGGCAACTACGGAACCCGACACGCACTTGGCCGGTTTTTATTGTGTCAATAGCATAACTACCTATCTAAAAAATATTTAGAAGTGGAAAAACATTTTCTCTTTTTGTATGGATGAGTACGTAGTACCTATTCCAAAAGGTATTCCTCCTTCTTCATATCTGCCATAACAAAAAGGGCAAACATATGTGACACAGAAATTAAGTCGTGGCGGATAATTACGGACAGTTTGTTGTCGCAGATATTGATGCTGGTCATTGTACGGGAGACTAGGTCAGCGACACTTTAGACGACTATCGAATGGAAGGTCCAGTTATTGTACGAACCAATAACCCGCGTCCACTTGTCTTCATAATGCATGGGTTAAAAAAACACAGGGATATACTTAGTGGACGCGGATTATCAAGCAATACAATAACCGGACCCGAACATAGTCACGTAAAGTGTCACCAATCTTGTCGCCTATACAAGGCCTTAATGGACCCGATTCTACATGCACATGGCTTGACTAGCCTAAAACTAAATTGTCTAATTTTTAGACATAATTTAGGCGGCAGATTAAAAACGAGATATTTAGAATAGCGTTTAGGCAGCTAAGTAAGTTGTATAGACCGCCTAAAATAAGAAACGTCAGTTTCAAATTAGCGCTGTCATTTGATTATGACAGCTGCTCATTGAATAGCAAAGTGTTTTAGCGACACCTAAATAAAATTAGGAAGTTTAGAGGCCACTGTAGAATCGGATCCAATATATTCTTAACATGATATTGTCTGGCCAGATGCAGAATATACTAAATCATCTGTTCTTGAGATGCTTCCTCACGAAGTTGTCGTGCTTGAGTAGTTGCGTAAAGCTGGTGTAGGAGTTCGCGTTGCACTTGTGACCGTTGCTGGGCGCCGTGGAGACAAGCCCGCGGAGGTACCAGCGCTGGACGTCGCGTTCAACTTCTGGGAAGACAAGGCCGCCACCGCTGTCGCCTTTGCATAGCGCCGATCCTGGGAAACAATAGGGTATTTATAGGAATGATGGGTCAAACCTCGTGGGACGGCAGGGCAGCTGGTCAAATTTGACAGACATTCAGATCTACATGAGTGATGATTCCAAAAAGAATACACTCAAGGCATTTGACTTACAGTCAAATCTCCAACTTATTATTATAATTTTTGAAGTGAATACTTCTATTTAGCGACGCTGAGCTGAGAAAATGTGTTAAACTCGCGACAGATTTTTGTGACGTCAGATGCGTAGGAGGTCACGTGACCGTAAGATGGTGAGAGATTCGGGACGAGACTTGGGGGCGGGGGGGAAAACGGGGGTTTGACTAGGGGAACATAGTTCTAATCTGTACTTTATTGTTAACTGTACGAGTAAGGTCGTAACACATTTTCCGTAAGTGCAAATTCCATTTTGTTTTATCAAACTTTTATATTTTGCTGTTAGCCGATTCGACTTCATTCAAAACTGAACGCTATTCGTAAGAATATAAAGCCGTTAAACACTTTTTGCAATTGCATATTCTGCAAATAAATTTGTAATTTTGTCCACGCGTCCTTTAACGTTTTGCTATTGAGCAAATTCGAATAGTTCGAATTTGGACGTTATTCCTAAAGAGATAAAGCTTTGAAAATTATTTGGCAATGGCAAAAACAAATCGGTATTTTATTTCTTCGTCTCCTTCATCAATTTTGCTGAGTTAAGTTGAACTATAGCGTACTACTAATAAGGTTGTTATGAGATATATTGGCACGCAGGGGGAAAGAGGGGGGAGAAAGGGGTTTTTTTTTTTGCAAAATTAAAATTATTCAAGTTTCACTTCTGCCTGCACTCCCGGAGTGCAACCCGGAGTTTTTTTTATCGTAGGTATGGCATACATTATTTTTGCCCTTTAAAGTTTGTCACTCTTTAGTACCACCCACGTGCAGAGTTGTGGTAGGTAGCTCTTGCGGACGCGAGTAACAGTTGTCCCCCCTTTGTCAACTGAGTGGGCAACTCGACTGTTAGAAGTTCTTAAGCCGCCCGAAGGCCTCTAAGGGTGAAGACACATCTATCAGCATCGAATCGCATTTTGTAATACAGTAAACGTAATTTTGTATGAGATGCGTCCGCATGAATTCACCCTTCCGCATGCGGACGCATCTCATACAAAATTACGTTTACTGTATTACAAAATGCGATTCGATGCTGATAGATGTGTCTTCACCCTAACTCGGCTTAACGACTACTGTCATAGACACCAGCCGGGACCAACGGCTTAACGTGCCTTCCAAAGCATGGAAGCGCTCTTTTATATTAACCACTCAAACATCAGGCGGTCACCCATCCAAAGACTGACCGCTGCCATCTTTGCTTAACCTGCGTTATCGTTTCCGACTCGCAGGTGCCGCTAGGCTATGAGCGCTTATTATGAAACGTCTAAACAGTTTATTGGCAATCTTAAATTATTATTAAGCTCTAAAAATTGCACATTGAAGATATTGGAAAAAAAAACTATCAAAAAACCGATAAGGATGAAAGTGTATGCTTGAACCTTGCGCGTCTATACTCTATAGGCTACGGTGTTGGTGTCGGTGGCTTACCATCAGGCCGTATGATGATTTGCCTCTGTGTTGTATTAAAAAAAAACGTACCCGTCTTGGTCCCGGCGCATATTTTATCGCTCGTAATGTAGCTGCGGAAGTCAAAAGGCAGGTCGGCTATACACATCTCCACGTCAACGTAAGGTAGCTCCGTGACCTTCAGGACCTGGGACGCGTTGCCGTCCTCTGACGTAAGGCCCCAACCCGCCACCTGCAATTAAATGATAAACGGTTGAGCGATGAAGATTGTCAACGACAGAAGCAAGAAACCGCAACGTCCGCAACAGAACCTCATGTCTAGTACGTAGGCGTAGTTTAAGTAAATAAAGAGAACCCCCATATAGGACCCCAAGTATATAGGTCAAATAATAATGTAACTTGAAGTATAATATAACAGAAAACATGAAACAAATGAATAAACACATGTCAACGTATCGTATTAAGAATGCTATGCCTATAATGGATAACCAAAACACATAGTTAAAATCATTTGAAATCGAGTATATCTCGCTAGCTTGACCGTGGAGAAGCCCGGCGCCACATGTGACGTGACACGCCGCGCGCCGATTGGCTAATAATAACGCGTACAAAATCTAAATCTAAAGTAAATAACGAGTAATTTGGCTTATCATACCTAGCTATCAGCGCAACCATTGCATAACCCTTTGTAGTACGGGTAAGGTGATTATATCACCAGACAGGTAATAAAAAGTCCTTGCTGCTAAAAGGACTATAATATCCAGGGCAATTGAATTGTATTCACAAATCCAACGAAACCGTGTAAAAACCGAGCCCAAACGAAAGCATCCAACGTTCCTTGTATAAAAAGTGTTTTAAGACGTCCTTCCGAGTCACGAAATCAGATATAAACAAGATTTAAATCTAACAAGATTAATAAAGAGTCGTGCCCGTGAGCTATCGTGGGCTGCTGCAGGGATCGATCATTTTTTCTAATGTTCTTTTATGTATTTTTTTTTTTGTATACCTACCTAAAATCTCTGTAGCAACTTAAGCATCCACCAAATTGTAAACTGGTTGTCACTAGGGGTGAACTGAAAACCAGCGCTGTGTGTAGCTAGTCTGTGCCGCAGCAAATGCTAATTTCACTCCTATTGTCGAACAGATATACTAGATTTAGTTTTTTTTTTCTGTTTACTATGTTTTTAGGTAATGTTCCTGTATCTGGTATGTTGTGTGGCAATAAATTACGATTCTATTCTATCGAGAGCCAGGATTCTGTTCCGGGTCGTTCCTGCAGGCAGTCTGTTAGGTGGCTGAGGAGTATCATACGTCGCTGCTCTAGGCGTATGACGCAGCACTCAGCCGGCGCAACGAGGTTGCCCCAGCGTGAGACAACGCGGCGCGTCGAGCGAGGGTGCCGCGCGCAGGCACTGCACGCTTTCAAGGGCAGTGCGTCAGCCACAAAGATGTAAACACCAATGGAGCTATAAATCCATTATATACAAGTAAGTGTTTCTGTATACTAAAAGCGCTCTTCATTGGACGTGGCTATGATCATACAGGTGCTCGGTTGCTGAGAGACCTAGCAAAATCCAGGAGCCAAAAGTCTTTGCAGAATCTAGTCTTCTAGAACTTATCTTGCCAACGTTCCCAGGCTGCAGCTGTCTCTGATCAAACAGCAAGTTCAAGTCGATACAGACGGGCTTCACGTAATTGGCCAGGACTATCGGAACCACCAGTATCACCACACTGACCGCACTTAGAGACCAAGAAAGACGACAATCTATTTAATCTCGTGTCATTCTTCATTATGCTTCTTGGCAATTCGGTTTTTCAGGTGGTTCTGAAGGAAACTTTCTATATAGAAGTGTATAACCACCAACCACAATGTTAGGGGCTGCTACAAAGAAACAAGGTTTTTGGCGTAAGCGTCAGTCTTCACAGAAGCGCTACTATCCAGGGCAATTTGTCCTTAGCTGATTCAGCTATCACTGGAACCACTCCAGTAGCATAACATAAATGTCTTGAATCTCAACCGTGTCGTCTGAAAATGCTTATGTTGAACAGGTAATGGTATATATTTCAAAGTGTGTTGGGACTTTATATGTGGAACCTACCTTGCCGACGTTCCCAGGCTTCAGCTGTCTCTCATCAAACAGCACGTTAAAGTCGATGCAGACGGGCCTCACATAGTTGGCCAGGACTATCGGAGTCACCAGGATCACCATCGCGATGTCATCCTGGAAGTTGTTTCCGGCGCCGAGGAAGCGCGGCGGCACTTTTAGGTCGCTCACCTACGAGCAAAGTTATCATTATAGTACTTTGAAGATCACTAGCTCAGTTGAGGGCCTGCCTACGACGCTGGCGGTCTTGGGTAAAAAATCTGGTAAGAGCATTTCAAAATGTGTTATTAGGACGAATAATGCATTATGGGGTCATTAAAAATCAAGTCAACAAGCCCTATAACCCCTTAACAAGAATATATCGTAAAGCCTCTTTCTGATAGGAGTTTTAATGAAGCTTTCGTTTTTATTGGAAGGCATAAGCTTTTGTGCAATCGGCTGAATCGGCTCCTTCCAGGTGGTAATTAGCTCACATTGGACTTTTGTCCTCCTTCCAAGGGCAGCAAAGCTTCCCGACCACTCACGGTGAAGTATTTGGGAACACGCCTTTCAGAAACATTGGATTGCTGTTCACAACATGGAGGGTAAATAGTAACTCACATGTCCCTCCTCAATGTTTCACGGAGACGGTAGAACTTCCCGACTCCGACGGTGAAGAACTTGGCTGGCAGTACGCATTCTACGTGGTTCCAGAAACAATGGATGGCTGTTTGGCTGTTCACAACGTGGAGGGTAGTTAAGGTAACTCACATCTGACTTCTGCCCTCCCTCGTCAATATTCCACGGACGGTAAATCTTCCCGACTCCCACGGCGAAGTACTTTGCTGGCAGTACACGTTCCACGTCGTTCCAGAAGCAATGGGCGGCTGTGAGCAACATAGAATTCATTTTAATTGCCGGCAAACTCCGCGTTTGAACATTACAAAATAACATGCACACGTCTTTATTATAGCGGAATAAGAGCTTGTTTGCTAATTTCGTCCGTAGCTACTTTTGCTGCAGACTGTACTGTGCTAAAATGAACGACTTTTTGTGGCCCAGTAGGACGTACACCGAGACAAAAAATTGTCACTCTATTTTCGGTGGGGCCTAATTTAAAATGTATCCACATATGGATATAAAATAGGATGAGAAGGTTTCAAGCGAATTTAAGAATGCTTCGAGAATATAAATAAGGATAATTTGTAGGGGAGGGTTTTTTTTAATACTGATAATTAACTAGGCTAACATTTTTGATACCCAATAAATCATTTTCATTCATTTTCATTTTCAATTAAAGCAATTCGCAAATTTTCATTTCTGCCGGCATTCCCGGAGTGCAACAGGTCTTTTTTTTAATGTATTAATTTTTCGTGATATTTAAAAATTTGGAATAAAAATTAAGAAAAGTTAAAAGTTCTTAATTAACTTCAGTATCTTTTTTAAATTTCTTGATAGTCGGTGTGAAAAATAGTATGTGTCACTCAGTAACAAAATTATTTTCGTCTCGGGCGTTACACTTGTATCCCTCACTACGCTCAGGATCCTACGTTAGAATTGCTATTACGGTATAGCTGTAATTCTTGATACAAAACTAAATCTTTGTTCTAAGTTAAAGTTAAAAGCAAAACCGATAAAATTACCCATCTTTCTTTTTTTCTTCTGACAGTTCAATTCTCGCCGTGATGCCAGTCGAGTCGATTTTAGACATATTTTTACCTTCGACTTGGCGAGGGTAGTGTCGTGCTAGATACTCACCCGATATGACGACGGTGGTGGACACGAGCGAGCCCCCGCAGATCTGCATGAAGGGCGTGTATCGCTTGTCGTAGATGCCGGCGTGCCACGGCAGCTCGCCACGCTTCGACTTGGCGAGGGTAGTGTCGTGCTAGATACTCACCCGATATGACGACGGTGGTGGACACGAGCGAGCCCCCGCAGATCTGCATGAAGGGCGTGTATCGCTTGTCGTAGATGCCGGCGTGCCACGGCAGCTCGCCACGCTTCGACTTGGCGAGGGTAGTGTCGTGCTAGATACTCACCCGATATGACAACGGTGGTGGACACGAGCGAGCCCCCGCAGATCTGCATGAAGGGCGTGTATCGCTTGTCGTAGATGCCGGCGTGCCACGGCAGCTCGCCACGCTTCGACTTGGCGAGGGTAGTGTCGTGCTAGATACTCACCCGATATGACGACCGTGGTGGACACGAGCGAGCCCCCGCAGATCTGCATGAAGGGCGTGTATCGCTTGTCGTAGATGCCGGCGTGCCACGGCAGCTCGCCACGCTTCGACTTGGCGAGGGTAGTGTCGTGCTAGATACTCACCCGATATGACGACGGTGGTGGACACGAGCGAGCCCCCGCAGATCTGCATGAAGGGCGTGTATCGCTTGTCGTAGATGCCGGCGTGCCACGGTAGCTCGCCACGCTTCGACTTGGCGAGGGTAGTGTCGTGCTAGATACTCACCCGATATGACGACGGTGGTGGACACGAGCGAGCCCCCGCAGATCTGCATGAAGGGCGTGTATCGCTTGTCGTAGATGCCGGCGTGCCACGGCAGCTCGCCACGCTTCGACTTGGCGAGGGTAGTGTCGTGCTAGATACTCACCCGATATGACGACGGTGGTGGACACGAGCGAGCCCCCGCAGATCTGCATGAAGGGCGTGTATCGCTTGTCGTAGATGCCGGCGTGCCACGGCAGCTCGCCACGCTTCGACTTGGCGAGGGTAGTGTCGTGCTAGATACTCACCCGATATGACGACGGTGGTGGACACGAGCGAGCCCCCGCAGATCTGCATGAAGGGCGTGTATCGCTTGTCGTAGATGCCGGCGTGCCACGGCAGCTCGCCACGCTTCGACTTGGCGAGGGTAGTGTCGTGCTAGATACTCACCCGATATGACAACGGTGGTGGACACGAGCGAGCCCCCGCAGATCTGCATGAAGGGCGTGTATCGCTTGTCGTAGATGCCGGCGTGCCACGGCAGCTCGCCACGCTTCGACTTGGCGAGGGTAGTGTCGTGCTAGATACTCACCCGATATGACGACCGTGGTGGACACGAGCGAGCCCCCGCAGATCTGCATGAAGGGCGTGTATCGCTTGTCGTAGATGTCGGCGTGCCACGGCAGCTCGCCACGCTTCGACTTGGCGAGGGTAGTGTCGTGCTAGATACTCACCCGATATGACGACGGTGGTGGACACGAGCGAGCCCCCGCAGATCTGCATGAAGGGCGTGTATCGCTTGTCGTAGATGCCGGCGTGCCACGGTAGCTCGCCACGCTTCGACTTGGCGAGGGTAGTGTCGTGCTAGATACTCACCCGATATGACGACGGTGGTGGACACGAGCGAGCCCCCGCAGATCTGCATGAAGGGCGTGTATCGCTTGTCGTAGATGCCGGCGTGCCACGGCAGCTCGCCACGCTTCGACTTGGCGAGGGTAGTGTCGTGCTAGATACTCACCCGATATGACGACGGTGGTGGACACGAGCGAGCCCCCGCAGATCTGCATGAAGGGCGTGTATCGCTTGTCGTAGATGCCGGCGTGCCACGGCAGCTCGCCACGCTTCGACTTGGCGAGGGTAGTGTCGTGCTAGATACTCACCCGATATGACAACGGTGGTGGACACGAGCGAGCCCCCGCAGATCTGCATGAAGGGCGTGTATCGCTTGTCGTAGATGCCGGCGTGCCACGGCAGCTCGCCACGCTTCGACTTGGCGAGGGTAGTGTCGTGCTAGATACTCACCCGATATGACGACCGTGGTGGACACGAGCGAGCCCCCGCAGATCTGCATGAAGGGCGTGTATCGCTTGTCGTAGATGTCGGCGTGCCACGGCAGCTCGCCACGCTTCGACTTGGCGAGGGTAGTGTCGTGCTAGATACTCACCCGATATGACGACGGTGGTGGACACGAGCGAGCCCCCGCAGATCTGCATGAAGGGCGTGTATCGCTTGTCGTAGATGCCGGCGTGCCACGGCAGCTCGCCACGCTTCGACTTGGCGAGGGTAGTGTCGTGCTAGATACTCACCCGATATGACGACGGTGGTGGACACGAGCGAGCCCCCGCAGATCTGCATGAAGGGCGTGTATCGCTTGTCGTAGATGCCGGCGTGCCACGGCAGCTCGCCACGCTTCGACTTGGCGAGGGTAGTGTCGTGCTAGATACTCACCCGATATGACAACGGTGGTGGACACGAGCGAGCCCCCGCAGATCTGCATGAAGGGCGTGTATCGCTTGTCGTAGATGCCGGCGTGCCACGGCAGCTCGCCACGCTTCGACTTGGCGAGGGTAGTGTCGTGCTAGATACTCACCCGATATGACGACCGTGGTGGACACGAGCGAGCCCCCGCAGATCTGCATGAAGGGCGTGTATCGCTTGTCGTAGATGTCGGCGTGCCACGGCAGCTCGCCACGCTTCGACTTGGCGAGGGTAGTGTCGTGCTAGATACTCACCCGATATGACGACGGTGGTGGACACGAGCGAGCCCCCGCAGATCTGCATGAAGGGCGTGTATCGCTTGTCGTAGATGCCGGCGTGCCACGGTAGCTCGCCACGCTTCGACTTGGCGAGGGTAGTGTCGTGCTAGATACTCACCCGATATGACGACGGTGGTGGACACGAGCGAGCCCCCGCAGATCTGCATGAAGGGCGTGTATCGCTTGTCGTAGATGCCGGCGTGCCACGGCAGCTCGCCACGCTTCGACTTGGCGAGGGTAGTGTCGTGCTAGATACTCACCCGATATGACGACGGTGGTGGACACGAGCGAGCCCCCGCATATCTGCATGAAGGGCGTGTATCGCTTGTCGTAGATGCCGGCGTGCCACGGCAGCTCGCCACGCTTTGCGCTCACGCCGTGGATCACGAGCGGCTCGCCATGGGGCGTTAGTGTGCCGCATTCTGTATTTAGGAACAAGGTACTCGTAAATTATCCTACCATAATTTTTAATATTATAAAATTAACCGGAAGGCGCGTGAGTAGACCAGAGCGCACAAGGTGGACAGATGGCCTGGTAAAGGTCGTGGGAATCCGCTGGATGCGGGTAGCGCAGGACTGGTAATTGTGACAGTCTTTGGGGAGACCTTTGTCCAGCAATCATTCGGCTACATACATGATGACTGTAAATGTAAAGTTTGGATGACTCTACCACGCAACAAGGTGAATGTAAATACCCTTATCACGAAACAAATTATTTAATTAAATATTTTTTGTTTTCGTGTTATTTTTAACGAAAACAAAAAAGAGAGCGAGCGAGGGCGCTAGTCTTAGCGGGAATGTAATGCAAAAATACACAGCTTCTGTCACTGTCCTCGTAGGTCAGTTGGTAGAGCAGTCTAGCGTTAATAGAAAGGTCGCAGGTTCGAATCCTGTCGGGGGCTACAGACGAAGATGGTTTATTTTTCCATTATATTCTTTCTCTGTATCATATCGATTAAGGTGAATGTATTTAGATGAAATTTGGCATAGATATTGAAGACATGGATTCTTATCCTAAAAATCAGAGGCATGAAATTAAAGAAGTGAAGAATATGTTGTCTAAGGACTACGTGTTACGAGCTCTTCGGGAGTTCTCCTTTGGCCCCGTACACTAACTGAATTCGAAACATGTCGCCCATAGTGATAAGTAATATATAGGGCTAACCGTATAATACATATACTAATATTATAAATGCAAAAAAGGCTGTCTATCTGTCTGTCGGCCTGTCTGTATGTCTGTCTGTGTGTTACCTCTTCACGCTTAAACCGCTGAACTGATTTAGATGTGGTATAGAGATAGTTAAAGTCCCGGGGAGAGATCCGGGGGGCCGGAGGGGAGGGGTCCGGGGGAGGATAGTTTTTCTCCTTGAAATCAGGGTTCGAAATTATCAAGATAATTACGCTCCTTGATATTTATCCGATAATTATCGGATAATTTTCACCAGTGTAAGAACCAATGACACTCGAGTTCGCTCAACTTTGCATAATCCGAACTGATTTTTTCTTGTAAGAGGAATCTCCACGGCGCGGCACGTCACGTTGACACTTCGTGCGTTCGGATAGACGCAAGTGCGGAAATACACCTTAGAATACTTCGAATACAGTTCACTTTCACGAGCTTATTTTTTTGTTATTATCAATTGATAATTATCTATCTGTTATTATAACACGATAATTATCATGAGATTATCATGATAATTATCGTGATAATTATCATTGATAATTATTTTCGGGTTTCAGATATAATAAGTTCGGTGTGCCACAGGGTAGCGTTCTAGGGCCGATATTATTTCTATTATATATCAATGATATAACTGACATTACGCATCACAGATGCATTTTATTTGCCGACGACATTTCTATTATTGTGACATCTAGTAAAAATAAGAATACAAGTAATGACCGCGAAAAAGAGATAAATAATATAATTAGCATAGTGAAAGATTGGCTATTTTCAAATAATTTAATCTTAAATCTTGACAAATCGAAATATGTACAATTTAATAAGGCTGTTCATGCCAAGACAAATATCGATCTTAATATTCCCACTATAGACAAGATTCCGCAGATAAAATTTCTAGGAATAATTGTGGATGAGAAGCTTGACTGGAAGCCGCATTTAGATTATGTTACAAATAAAATAAATAAATATGTTTTTGCTCTTAAACAAATAAGGATGGTTACAGATATAAAAACCGCGCTCTCCTGCTATCATGCATATGTGGAATCTGTCCTACGCTATGGCTTGATAATATGGGGGAACAGCACTGACATAAATCGCGTGTTCGTTGCACAAAAAAAATGCATCAGAGCAATGCATGGTATGCGACCAGATGAGTCGTGCAGACCAATTTTTAAAGAGCGTAATATATTACCACTTCCTGCCTTGTATATTTATGAGATATGCATGTTTGTTCATAAAAATAAAAGTATTTTTGAAAGAGCATGTGATAGTCATCCACGAACATGTCGAAATCCGGATAGACTACTTCCTGACGAGCACCCTACTTTGTCAAAATACAGGAAAAGTTGCATAATATTGTCAATTAAGATCTATAATAAAATACCAACAGACATTAAGAAATTAAATATTAGATTATTTAAACAAAAATTGCACCAATGGCTAAATAATAATAATTTTTATTCGTTAAATGATTTTTTTTTGTTCGTTGACATAAAATGATGTACTTAAATTTTAATTGACATGAAATAATGTAATAATGTATACGTATTAGAATGTATTAATTTAGTTTGTTTTATTTAATGATTTTATAGTGTTTAAATATTTTGAATGTGTAATTAATTTTGTATAATTCTTTTAATTTTTATTTTGCATACCAGCTAGTCCTGGTTAAGCATGGAAACATACCTCTAATTTTGTTTGTAACACCTGTTTGGTAATGTTTAACGCAAATAAATATTCTTATTCTTATTCTTATTCTTATCCTTTCGAACCCTGCTTGAAATCATCCTCTAAGGGGGTGAAATGGGGGATGGAAGTTTGTGTGGAGCTTCGATGTAAAAAGAGTCCACGCGGACGAAGTCCCGGGCAGAAGCTCATGATAAGTATAATTTCAAACATGGCTGACGAAAGCTTGAAAGTTTGAGTTAAATTAATTAGGTTATGGAATATTTTCTTCCGACTGTTATATTAGCAACTACCTATCCTATTTTCAATATACCTTAGTTTTACCATACTGATGACAGAAAACTTATCTATCGGTCATTTTGGCAGCTCAATAAACGAATTGAAAATACTCACTTTAATTATTTTTGTATTTTAAGCAGGTACAACTGTTTAATCCACCACCGAGACGATTCTCTCTCCTTTTTGGTAATAATTCGGTAAACGCAGCCGTGTCCGACGCCATTTTGAATGGCGCACAATGTCGGCTCGCCGCGAGCACGCTGCCTTGCCCGCGCATGTTTATGTGCAACAATTTGGCTTGCGAGCAGCTCGCCGCGCGGGGCGAGCATGCCTCAAGCTGAGCCGCTCAAATTCGTAGGTACGCAGCTTTAAAAAAATCCTTTCATTTGAAATTTATAATACTCACTTTACCTCACAGCTTCGTCCTCCACAGAGGAGTCACTCAAGCGCGTTGCCGACCTACAGTTATCGCTAGATGTCTAACGACTCCTCAAATCAATAAAGGTTATAGTTAAGTGGCTACCCGAGGTTTTCGTCGATTTTTGACAAGTTTTGAATCGTATCTCCTACTTTTGCAGTACAGATAGAATTATAAGTCAAACGGCTATCGGTTCTTCAATCTTTTATCTCCATTTTGTCTACCGGATTTTGAACGAAATTAATACTTGATTTTGTATGATTTTTTTAAACATTGTCTAAAAAACACTTATTTATTTCGTATCTCTATTGTCGTAAAAGATCCAACATATACGAAATCTACATATTTTAAACTAATGTTATGGCCAGAAAACCAGTTTTTTGGCCTAAATTCAACTTGGATGCCAAATATTTCGAAAACAATGAACTTTGAAGTAAATATGGGATACTATATTGCTTAAAGCCGTTGTTGTTAATGTATATAATAAGCTACACAAAACATCCAGATCGAAGGTCATTGAGCTCCCGAAGCGTTGTAGAACCGCCCTGTGCAACCTGGACTGAGCCCACTTGGAGTGGGCCGGAAATTAGAGAGGGGTGAAAAAAAAATTGTCACCAGGTATTCGAATAAAACAGCATTTTAATATATGAACAGGGTGCACACTTTCAGGCAGCCGCTTACCCCCTTATTTATATTTCCACCCCAGTCCAAGTTGGCTCAGTTCGGGTTGCACAGGGCGGTTCCACAACAGTTCGGGAGCTCAAATATCGCGAGCGAACCAGTTGCCTCTTGAACACTGCGACGACGCGTCATTGCTCTGAATTTTAAGCAATATGCGTTTGATTCCTCTGGAACCTATACATGTTTACCATCGTTTTGGCATTACCTAATCTCACCAGTTATTAAAGAGGACCAGCAAAGACTTTGGCTTTGACTTTGAAAGGAATTTGGAGAAGGAGAAGTCTGTATAAGACCAACGACCATTAGAGCAGGACAAAAGACAAAAATGAGAGTCCAAATCAGACATTGCTATCGGCTATACCAATTGACAGCTACGAGTCTGGCTAATGCTTCGTAAAATTCATAGACAATCTGGGCATCGTTCTGTCAGATATTTTTGAGGTAATTCGTCCGTTACTTCGATTATTGAAGAAATACTTATTATAAATTATTATTTTCAGTGGTTACTTGGTTGATTTCAATACTTTGTGAGTTTCTTTAAGTATACAACAACATTTTAAGTGATCATTATTGAGAAGTGTGATAATATCTTCGAGGTGTTTGTTTACATGACAAGACACGTAAGGATGAAAAGACTTTATGCCAAATCTTGGGATTAGGTGATAAAGCGGACCCCGGGCTCCTTTAGGGTAAAACCGGGAATAACGCTAGGAAGAGGATGACTCAGGCTAATATAAGATGAGCCAAGAAAAAAATGGCGTTTTTAAAAAAACAGCGTGTTGCAAACTTGCAATGCATCACCGTGTAAAAGGCGATAAAGTAATAATATCATATTGCGCCATACTTATTTAACGTGTTAAGGCTTTAAACCCAAATTTTGATATTGGACCCAAACAAGTATCTAAATTGCCTTTGTAATTTTTAACGTGTATGATTAGAACATACTTAATATTATTGATGTGTAACTAGACGTCCTACACTGTTAATATTGTATTGTGTATTAAAAATATGCTTGTTAATGTTCCCGCATTGGACCCAATGACTGTTCAGAGAAATCATGAATTATTTAGATATGAAAATGAGGATGTTAAAAGGATGGATCAGGGTAAATTAAAAAAACATCATTTCGCATGAAATATTTATTAGAAAGTACAAAAATCCATCCTGTTAACAAAATACAGTACATAATATACACATTATTATAAACTTGGTACACAAAATATAGTTTGACAGTCCTTAAAATGGATATACAACATAATATGTGATGGGTAAACGTATGCATAATAATCTAACAATAGCATTGAGTATAAAACATTGACTTGGATGGATTCATCGCCATGTTCCAAGATAAGACACTAACATCTTCACACACTATTTATAATCTTTAGACATAAATTTATGAAATATAAGGAACTTGGAAGGTTATGGATAAGATAAGCATTGTAACCTTTGTTTACGCTGCAGTTCTTAGCTTCCTCAAGTAAAACGCTAAGTTAATATGTAAAAGCAATCTTTGGTTCCTAATCACTGAAATAATGGATGCGGTTTTATATCTACTCTTTTGGTGTTGAAATATAATACTTTGTATTTGCTTAGTCGAAATCAAGTAACATAATCAGTTAGCAGAAAAATTTAAAAAAATATCCGGCAATGTAATATGCGTCTTTATCTTTAAGAACTTCCCACGGACCCCAATTTAGCCTACTTACTAATTATTGACACTATAATACGATTACTGATTCGCGACTTTTCTAATATGATTATCATTATCGTAACTGTCTTTTATTGCGGCAAATCTCTCAAACAACGTGTCGTTACTGATGCTATTATCATCCGCGTGCCTCCACAAATTTTCATCTATATCATACTGATCGTCACTTTTAGGTGTAGTAGATCTCACAGGTCTAGGCACTGATTTCTTACTCTCTTTCGGTACATCTACTGCTACTACAGTGTTAGTTGAATTAAAAACTGACACGCTGTATTGAGAGCCTGTGACATGGACGAACAACTTGCCGTTAATATAGACGGAAACATTGGTGTTCGCCGCTTTATTAGCACTGTCCCTTTCGTTCCATTACGAAAAACGAAAATGCCAGACATAGGTCGATCCATAGTTCGACCATCGAATTTCAAAGTAGACCCCCAAATAACGCGACACACATTGCCGATCAGGATCGGCATACATTATTTTTGGCCTTTAAAGTTTATCACTCTTTAGTACCACCCAGGGGACACGTGCAGGGTTGTGGTAGGTAGCTCCTCCGGACGCGAGTAACAGTTGTCTCCCCTTTGTCAAGTGAGTGGGCAACTCGACTGTTAGGAGTTCTTAAGCCGCCCGAAGGCCTCTAACTCGGCTTAACGACTACTGTCATAGACAGCAGCCGGGAGTGTGCCTTCCAAAGCACGGAAGCGCTCATTTATATTAAATATTAACCACCCACTCAAACATCAGGTGGTCACCCATCCAAAGACTGACCGCTGCCATCTTTGCTTAAAGCCGCCGCTAGGCTATGATGCTAAAGTTTGGACCTCAATCACGCACAAACGGATTAAAATGAATTTTGGTGTACATATAGTGTTTATTCCGGGAATCATCGTCTAAGGGGGCGAAATAGGGGGCGCAAGTTTGTATTTAAGGAGCTACGATATAAAAGAGTTCCACGCGGACGAAGTCGCGGGTAGAAGCTAGTGTGAAAATAAACATGGCATATTTTATTCCTTATGCTGACGTCCCGACTGGCTACAAAGCTCGGCCGTGGTATAACGCTGACTGCGACCGTGCCGACGCACTTAAGCGAGCAGCTTATCTGGCTTGGGCTGATGCTCGTAGGCATAAAGCTTCGAATACGCGTCATCTGAAGAGAGCGTTTAATAAAGCCGCCAAGTCAAGCAAGAAACAGTTTCGTAGGGCACGCTTCGACCGCGTTCGTCGTATTGGGACTAAACTGGCCTCGTATCCTCCTGGAAGCAAGGCGTTCTGCTCCTTGGCGAAAGCGGTTGAAGGAAACTTCTGTCGGCCCTCTCTACCTCCTTTGCTGAAACCAGATGGCTCACTTGCTCACACTGCCAAGGACAAAGCCGACTTATTTGCTTGTCTTTTTGCGGAGAATTCGCGCTTGGACTCCACAGGTAAACTTCCTCCGGTGCTTTCAGAAATGAATAATTCTATGAGCAATATTCGTATTCGCCAGAAAGAAGTTCTTAAAAACCTACGAGCTCTAGACGTGAATAAAGCTAGTGGGCCTGCTGGAATTTCTGCCATTGTTCTGCGAAACTGTGCGGCAGAACTGTCTCCGGTTCTGACTCGCCTGTATCGCCTGTCACTAGAAACGGGTGTAGTTCCCATTTCTTGGAAGCTGGCTAATGTGCAACCCGTGCCCAAAAAGGGCAGTCGGGCAGACTCTGCCAACTATCGACCGATTTCTGTCACCTCCATACTCTGCAAGAATATGGAGCGTGTACCGAATAGGCGTCTCCTAACATACCTAGAAGACAATGATCTCCTCAGTGATTGTCAGTATGGTTTCCGCCGGGGACGATCAACTGGGGATCTTCTAGTGCATGCTACTCATCTTTGGAGCGAGGCTATCGAGAAGCGTGGTGAAGCTCTTGCCGTGTCTCTCGATATCTCCAAAGCATTCGATAGGGTCTGGCATGCTAGCCTAGTGAGCAAGCTTCCAGCTTATGGGATACCAGCTGGCTTTTGTAACTGGATGGCTGATTTCCTGAACGGGCGATCGTTCCGTGTGGTCTTAGAAGGCTACACATCGGATCAATGGGCTTATGATGCCGGTGTTCCTCAGGGATCTGTTCTGTCTGCAACCTTATTCCTATTGCATATCAACGACATGTTATTGCCCGGAACCTTTGGGTATGCTGATGATAGCACAATTGCAGTCAGATATTTGTCCAGTGATAAGGCCAGCAATTATGAAATTCAATCTTGTCGGCAGGATATGGTTGATCGTTTGGATTTGACTCTTAGGGCAGTCCCCGACTGGGGCGATGCTAATCTAGTCAAGTTCAACGCAACCAAGACGCAGGCGTGTTTGTTCTCCACTAAACGGAGTCCTTTCAACTTGACTCCAACTTTCCGAGGTGTATCCGTACCAATTCCATCTGCAGCTCCTTGGCATGGACATCAAGTCCAATATGAACTTTGGGCTCTACACCGTGTCCAATAAGTTCGAATACAAACTTTTAGCACTTGCTGTATAGACATACGGATCGCTGGCTATAAAATTCTTATTTTAATTTAAAAAGTATATTGACATAAACATAGTACTATAATTTCATAAGTCACGTATTTTTAGTTTGGCTTCAATACACGATGAAGTACGTTCGTGAAGAAATTATTAGAAAATTCCTTAAAGGCGACAGGCCATGTGCTATATTCAAGGCGTTACAACCCCATGGAATTAAACGGAATCTGGTTTATACTACTATAAAAAGGTATAAAGAGATCTCTTCTACAGAGGACAGGAAAAGATCCGGTCGGCCCCGCTCAGCTAGAACTGAAAAAGTGGTAAAGGCTATAAGAGAGCGAATTCGGCGGAAAAAACACCGTTCTATTAGAAAATTAGCTGCTGATCTGAAAATTTCCAGGGGATCTGTACATAATATATTGAAAAAAGATCTTGGATGTCATGCTTATAAAAAACGAAAAGTACATGGCATTTCAGATGCAACCAAGAAAAAGAGAGTAGAAAGATGTAGCACCATACTTTCTTGGCACGCAGGTGACGAATTTGTTTTCTCGGACGAGAAACTCTTTGTGTTAGAGCAGCCTCATAACGCCCAGAACGACCGGTTGTGGGCAGCACGGATAGAAGACATTCCAGAGTATGAAAAGAATGTGCCTAGGTTCCAGAGCTCACCATCAGTGATGGTTTGGGGTGCTCTTTGTAAGAGGGGCAAACTGCCTCTAGTTTTTATTGATAAAGGCGTTAAAATGAATGGCCACCAAGTTCTCCAGATTTAAACGTACTAGATTATTTCGTATGGTCATACATGCTCTCGAAGCTAAATAATTATAAAGTCGCAAACCTGAGCCATTTTAAAAAGGTTATCGTGCAAATTTGGGACGATATGCCGATGGATGCGGTGCGTGCCGCTTGTGACTCTTTTGAGAAACGTTTGAAACTTGTAAAAAAAGTTAAAGGTGGAGTAATTCCAAAACATTTGTTGTAAATATTGTATATAAATGTGGCTTTCATTTAATATAATTTTCATAACATAAACTACGCGTACATTTATTTCATTAAGGATCATAACTGTATTCGAACTTATTGGACACGGTGTACATTGAATCCTTGGCGCAAACTGCGGCAAAAAAACTTGGCTTCATCTCTAGGGTGAGGCGGTACTTCACACCCAGGCAGCTTCTTCAGCTTTACCAAGCACAGGTCCGGTCATGTATGGAGTACTGTTGCCACCTCTGGGATGGATCCGCTAAATATCAGCTAGCCGCCTTGGATTCGATTGATGGGCGTGCCAGGAAGCTCATTGGTGACCTAAATTGAACTGAGGCTAAAATGCAAAGACTGGAACACCGTAGAAAAGTTGCCTGCTTATCGGTGTTCTACAGGATACATTTCGGAGAGTGTGCTCTATGATTACACGAATGAATGAATGAATGAATGAATGAATAATTTATTTCAGACGTATGTCCATATGGGTTATTAATCCCGCCCTCACCATTTCGCCATCTTGGGACTAGGCGCGGTCGCGGGTTCCACCCTTATGTTGTTGATTTAAGTACCACTGATTCGCACGAAGCGCTTTGCTTCCAGTTTTCTCGCGTCGCGAGGACAGCCAAAGAGTGGAACTCGCTTCCGGCAAACCTTTTCCCAGTTACATATAACTTGGATCTTTTCAAGACGAGAGTGAATAGGCACTATCTAGGTATGCATGTAACACCCTCGACCTCATCATCACTTACCATCAGGCGAGATAGGGGTACGCATTTGAGTACCGGCAGGGAGTGCCGGCAGAAGTGAAAACTCAATAACATTGTAACAGTTTTTCGATCAGGTCACGTGACATCTTACGGTGTCACCCTAAAAATGAATTTGGCGCAAATTTATAAACAATTATCAATTAATTAGGCGGACGAGCCGCGGGCGCGTTGGGTGCGACGGGCCGGCTCGCCCGCCGCCGGCGGCGAACAAAACATCAATTTGTTTTTGCCATTGCCAAATATTTTTCAAAGCTTTATCTGTTTAGGAATAACGTCCAAATTCGAACTATTCGAATTTGCAAGAACAGCGGACGGCGGCGGTGAACAAAATATCAATTTGTTTTTGCCATTGGTAAATATTTTTCAAAGCTTTATCTCTTTAGGAATAACGTCCAAATTCGAACTATTCGAATTTGCTCAATAGCAAAACGGTGAAGGACGCGTGAACAAAATTACAAATTTATTTGCAGAATATGCTATTGCAAAAAGTGTTTAACGGCTTTATACTCTTACAAATAGCGTTCAGTTTTGAATGAAGTCGAATCGGCTAGCAGCAAAATATAAAAGTTTGTGATTCCTTCACATCTGACGTCACAAAAATCTGTCGCGTATTTAACAATTTTTCCCCATCCCAAAAAGTGGTCAGCGCCGCTAAAGAAGTTTTCACTACAAAATTCCTCCTCCTTTTGCGTGATAATGGGGTTTCATGCCCTAATTTTTGTAAAAGTCATGTGTCCCCCCACTCGGTCGGCTAAAAGGTTACTAAATAAGTTACCTCCCGAGATTTCAGTTACTGAATCACTGGTCCCCAAGTCGCCGATAAATCGAAACTTTTGAACTTCTTCGGGTGTTTCTTGATTTCAATTGATTCTCGTACCGCGTTGCGCGCTCATGGATGGTATGTACGAGAAAAAAGTAAATATTCCATATTTTATTCCAGGTTATGGACTGCCTTTAGGTATGTCAAATTTCATCCAAATTTTTTTGCCATTTTTTTGTATCTTGGTACCCAACTTACTAATTCTAAACAAAATAATAATAAACAGAAAATTAGATCAACTCATGTTTTGTACTCGTACATGTTTGTAATAAAACTATTTCAATAAATATACCTGGGTTTATTTAATAAACGCTGTAACATAACGGTTTTCCAGTTACATTTTATATTAGGCAGATCTCTTAAAGGCCGTTACACACCGTGCAATTAGTCTAAATGACAGAACCGGCTATAGTTCAAATTAGACGGCATTCATTCAATTCAGTGCAAGTTGCATTACGACAAACTTGAAGGTGTATAATGGCCTTTATCTTAATACTTATGACTAAGACAAATGGTTCAAAAAACTATTGTTACCGCTACTGATGTGCCGAATAGTTGCCAATATTCATTTTTTTTATGGCCTGGATGCGGGTCCTTTAAGCCAAGTCTTTATCATATTCCCGGGAATACGTGTCGCTGTTGCCTGTATAAGAAAGAACGGCACATCAGAAACCTCACAACCATTTAGCACATGAGTATCTACAAAAAGGTTTGCTTCAAGAGAGCGATGTCAATTTTACTTACTTAGCATTAATATTACTTTGAGAGTTTAGGTAAAGTCTGGCAAACGAAAGCGTGACCTGGACTTTTTTAAAAGTGGCAACATTATTAATCTGTCAAAGGCACGTCAAAGTCTTTGGTTAGAGTATTTTGTGAACTCAATTATTTTGCATTTATAATTGCCGTAATATTGGTAAAACAATACAAAGTAATGTGCGAAAGCTGCTACATACTATGATCAGTAAGTTCAAGCAAAAACAAGAGGAGAAAGAAGTTGTTTTCTAAGAAAAACAACAATGTTTAAATGCGATGTCGGATTTTTTAGGTTAGTAATCTTAATCCTTGTATTCCTTGTGTCTGATTATTTGATATAATAATATTGACGACAATGATGATACCGTACGAGTATCTTATGTTTACAGATAATCTTGAAAATATTCAAGGAATCTGTAAAAAAAAATCCTACTATAATTAGTAATACCATTTGTTTTTTTTTTTATTTGCGTCACGCTTTCGTATGCCAGACTCTACCTACGAAATAACGCCTGGCACTACCTATAGGAGACGTTACACGGGCCGATATCGGCCGGACTGCATGCCGGCCGACGCGTGATTCGGCCCGTGTGGATACGTGTCGGAAGCACGGCGGCCGGCCAAATCAAGGTCACTCCACACTAGATTTTTGACCGTCCGCCGATATCGGCCCGTGTAGCGTCTCCTCTCCTTATGGGCCCGAACTGAACTGACTAAAGGTGGCAAAACGTTATTTGAGTTGGTCATGTATGTTTTAATATTCCAATTTTTGTTATTTTTGATTCCCCGTGCCCTACAACTTCACTTTCAGCATTAACACCTTAATAAAAACTATAAACAAGTAAAAAAATAAACTACCTACGACGTAAATGTTTTTTTTTTAACTTTCTTTTTAAAAATCAAACAGGGTGGTTAAAACATTCAGATTGTTTTTAAACTGTTTTACTTAAAAAATGTAGGCTTGGCAAGAGTTGATTTATTTTTTTCAGCATCATTTTACTTTGTTAAGTTTTATTTAGGTAATCGTCCATACAGCGCGCGAGCCGAGCGAGCGAAGCGAGCGTGCCGCGGGAGCGGCCGGCGAAGCGCCAGAACCGAAAATTTTTTTGTAATAACTTACATGACATATTATGTAAGTACCTATAAAAGTGTAGAGGATTATTCTAGTATGATGAGTAAGCAAAAAAATGACGCCTACTTATACTTATAGAGTCAGTACCTACTCAGTAAGTTAGTCAATGTTTCTTATTGGTCCGGTATTATTTGTTATAATATGAAAATTATAGAATGAGATCGTTATACAAATTGATGTTCTATCCACAGTGCAACATACGATATCATGCAATATTTTGGGAAGAGTAAGTTATGCCAAACTATACATTTGAATAAATGATACATAGTAAAATGAAACATGACCAAGTAATAACTTGTTAAACAATAATTTGCCAAATAAAAATTTGGTAACTGTAAAGTTGCGATAAGTCGTTTTGACTAATGATTCATTGCCAAATGATAATTGGAGTAAAATAGTTTGGGATGTGATACTTTGGGAAAAGTTTTTTCACCGCACGTCGACGTAACTATGTAACTAAGGCAGACAGGCAACTACGGAACCCGACACGCACTTGGCCGGTTTTTATTGTGTCAATAGCATAACTACCTATCTAAAAAATATTTAGAAGTGGAAAAACATTTTCTCTTTTTGTATGGATGAGTACGTAGTACCTATTCCAAAAGGTATTCCTCCTTCTTCATATCTGCCATAACAAAAAGGGCAAACATATGTGACACAGAAATTAAGTCGTGGCGGATAATTACGGACAGTTTGTTGTCGCAGATATTGATGCTGGTCACTGTACGGGAGACTAGGTCAGCGACACTTTATACGACTATCGAATGGAAGGGGTCCAGTTATTGTACGAACCAATAACCCGCGTCATCTTGTCTTCATAATGCATGGGTTAAAAAACACAGGGATATACTTAGTGGACGCGGATTATCAAGCAATACAATAACCGGACCCGTAAAGTGTCACCAATCTTGTCGCCTATACAAGGCCTTAATGGACCCGATTCTACATGCACATGGCTTGACTAGCCTAAAACTAAATTGTCTAATTTTTAGACATAATTTAGGCGGCAGATTAAAAACGAGATATTTAGAATAGCGTTTAGGCAGCTAAGTAAGTTATATAGACCGCCTAAAATAAGAAACGTCAGTTTCAAATTAGCGCTGTCATATGATTATGACAGCAGCTGCTCATTGAATAGCAAAGTGTTTTAGCGACACCTAAATAAAATTAGGAAGTTTAGAGGCCACTGTAGAATCGGGTCCAATATATTCTTAACATGATATTGTCTGGCCAGATGCAGAATATACTAAATCATCTGTTCTTGAGATGCTTCCTCACGAAGTTGTCGTGCTTGAGTAGTTGCGTGAAGCTGGTGTAGGAGTTCGCGTTGCACTTGTGACCGTTGCTGGGCGCCGTGGAGACAAGCCCGCGGAGGTACCAGCGCTGGACGTCGCGTTCAACTTCTGGGAAGACAAGGCCGCCACCGCTGTCGCCTTTGCATAGCGCCGATCCTGGGAAACAATAGGGTATTTATAGGAATGATGGGTCAAACCTCGTGGGACGGCAGGGCAGCTGGTCAAATTTGACAGACATTCAGATCTACATGAGTGATGATTCCAAAAAGAATACACTCAAGGCATTTGACTTACAGTCAAATCTCCAACTTATTATTATAATTTTTGAAGTGAATACTTCTATTTAGCGACGCTGAGCTGAGAAAATGTGTTAAACTCGCGACAGATTTTTGTGACGTCAGATGCGTAGGAGGTCACGTGACCGTAAGATGGTGAGAGATTCGGGACGAGACTTGGGGGCGGGGGGGAAAACGGGGGTTTGACTAGGGGAACATAGTTCTAATCTGTACTTTATTGTTAACTGTACGAGTAAGGTCGTAACACATTTTCCGTAAGTGCAAATTCCATTTTGTTTTATCAAACTTTTATATTTTGCTGTTAGCCGATTCGACTTCATTCAAAACTGAACGCTATTCGTAAGAATATAAAGCCGTTAAACACTTTTTGCAATTGCATATTCTGCAAATAAATTTGTAATTTTGTCCACGCGTCCTTTAACGTTTTGCTATTGAGCAAATTCGAATAGTTCGAATTTGGACGTTATTCCTAAAGAGATAAAGCTTTGAAAATTATTTGGCAATGGCAAAAACAAATCGGTATTTTATTTCTTCGTCTCCTTCATCAATTTTGCTGAGTTAAGTTGAACTATAGCGTACTACTAATAAGGTTGTTATGAGATATATTGGCACGCAGGGGGAAAGAGGGGGGAGGAAGGGGTTTTTTTTTTTGCAAAATTAAAATTATTCAAGTTTCACTTCTGCCTGCACTCCCGGAGTGCAACCCGGAGTTTTTTTTATCGTAGGTATGGCATACATTATTTTTGCCCTTTAAAGTTTGTCACTCTTTAGTACCACCCACGTGCAGGGTTGTGGTAGGTAGCTCTTGCGGACGCGAGTAACAATTGTCCCCCCTTTGTCAACTGAGTGGGCAACTCGACTGTTAGAAGTTCTTAAGCCGCCCGAAGGCCTCTAAGGGTGAAGACACATCTATCAGCATCGAATCGCATTTTGTAATACAGTAAACGTAATTTTGTATGAGATGCGTCCGCATGAATTCACCCTTCCGCATGCGGACGCATCTCATACAAAATTACGTTTACTGTATTACAAAATGCGATTCGATGCTGATAGATGTGTCTTCACCCTAACTCGGCTTAACGACTACTGTCATAGACACCAGCCGGGACCAACGGCTTAGCGTGCCTTCCAAAGCATGGAAGCGCTCTTTTATATTAACCACTCAAACATCAGGCGGTCACCCATCCAAAGACTGACCGCTGCCATCTTTGCTTAACCTGCGTTATCGTTTCCGACTCGCAGGTGCCGCTAGGCTATGAGCGCTTATTATGAAACGTCTAAACAGTTTATTGGCAATCTTAAATTATTATTAAGCTCTAAAAATTGCACATTGAAGATATTGGAAAAAAAAACTATCAAAAAACCGATAAGGATGAAAGTGTATGCTTGAACCTTGCGCGTCTATACTCTATAGGCTACGGTGTTGGTGTCGGTGGCTTACCATCAGGCCGTATGATGATTTGCCTCTGTGTTGTATTAAAAAAAAACGTACCCGTCTTGGTCCCGGCGCATATTTTATCGCTCGTAATGTAGCTGCGGAAGTCAAAAGGCAGGTCGGCTATACACATCTCCACGTCAACGTAAGGTAGCTCCGTGACCTTCAGGACCTGGGACGCGTTGCCGTCCTCTGACGTAAGGCCCCAACCCGCCACCTGCAATTAAATGATAAACGGTTGAGCGATGAAGATTGTCAACGACAGAAGCAAGAAACCGCAACGTCCGCAACAGAACCTCATGTCTAGTACGTAGGCGTAGTTTAAGTAAATAAAGAGAACCCCCATATAGGACCCCAAGTATATAGGTCAAATAATAATGTAACTTGAAGTATAATATAACAGAAAACATGAAACAAATGAATAAACACATGTCAACGTATCGTATTAAGAATGCTATGCCTATAATGGATAACCAAAACACAGTTAAAATCATTTGAAATCGAGTATATCTCGCTAGCTTGACCGTGGAGAAGCCCGGCGCCACATGTGACGTGACACGCCGCGCGCCGATTGGCTAATAATAACGCGTACAAAATCTAAATCTAAAGTAAATAACGAGTAATTTGGCTTATCATACCTAGCTATCAGCGCAACCATTGCATAACCCTTTGTAGTACGGGTAAGGTGATTATATCACCAGACAGGTAATAAAAAGTCCTTGCTGCTAAAAGGACTATAATATCCAGGGCAATTGAATTGTATTCACAAATCCAACGAAACCGTGTAAAAACCGAGCCCAAACGAAAGCATCCAACGTTCCTTGTATAAAAAGTGTTTTAAGACGTCCTTCCGAGTCACGAAATCAGATATAAACAAGATTTAAATCTAACAAGATTAATAAAGAGTCGTGCCCGTGAGCTATCGTGGGCTGCTGCAGGGATCGATCATTTTTTCTAATGTTCTTTTATGTATTTTTTTTTTGTATACCTACCTAAAATCTCTGTAGCAACTTAAGCATCCACCAAATTGTAAACTGGTTGTCACTAGGGGTGAACTGAAAACCAGCGCTGTGTGTAGCTAGTCTGTGCCGCAGCAAATGCTAATTTCACTCCTATTGTCGA
Organism: Epinotia ramella; assembly: GCA_947578815.1. Taxonomy (NCBI): domain Eukaryota; kingdom Metazoa; phylum Arthropoda; class Insecta; order Lepidoptera; family Tortricidae; genus Epinotia; species Epinotia ramella. The sequence goes on from OX388222.1 coordinate 11,437,183, forward strand.
ACAGATATACTAGATTTAGTTTTTTTTTTCTGTTTACTATGTTTTTAGGTAATGTTCCTGTATCTGGTATGTTGTGTGGCAATAAATTACGATTCTATTCTATCGAGAGCCAGGATTCTGTTCCGGGTCGTTCCTGCAGGCAGTCTGTTAGGTGGCTGAGGAGTATCATACGTCGCTGCTCTAGGCGTACGACGCAGCACTCAGCCGGCGCAACGAGGTTGCCCCAGCGTGAGACAACGCGGCGCGTCGAGCGAGGGTGCCGCGCGCAGGCACTGCACGCTTTCAAGGGCAGTGCGTCAGCCACAAAGATGTAAACACCAATGGAGCTATAAATCCATGATATACAAGTAAGTGTTTCTGTATACTAAAAGCGCTCTTCATTGGACGTGGCTATGATCATACAGGTGCTCGGTTGCTGAGAGACCTAGCAAAATCCAGGAGCCAAAAGTCTTTGCAGAATCTAGTCTTCTAGAACTTATCTTGCCAACGTTCCCAGGCTGCAGCTGTCTCTGATCAAACAGCAAGTTCAAGTCGATACAGACGGGCTTCACGTAATTGGCCAGGACTATCGGAACCACCAGTATCACCACACTGACCGCACTTAGAGACCAAGAAAGACGACAATCTATTTAATCTCGTGTCATTCTTCATTATGCTTCTTGGCAATTCGGTTTTTCAGGTGGTTCTGAAGGAAACTTTCTATATAGAAGTGTATAACCACCAACCACAATGTTAGGGGCTGCTACAAAGAAACAAGGTTTTTGGCGTAAGCGTCAGTCTTCACAGAAGCGCTACTATCCAGGGCAATTTGTCCTTAGCTGATTCAGCTATCACTGGAACCACTCCAGTAGCATAACATAAATGTCTTGAATCTCAACCGTGTCGTCTGAAAATGCTTATGTTGAACAGGTAATGTATATATATTTCAAAGTGTGTTGGGACTTTATATGTGGAACCTACCTTGCCGACGTTCCCAGGCTTCAGCTGTCTCTCATCAAACAGCACGTTAAAGTCGATGCAGACGGGCCTCACATAGTTGGCCAGGACTATCGGAGTCACCAGGATCACCATCGCGATGTCATCCTGGAAGTTGTTTCCGGCGCCGAGGAAGCGCGGCGGCACTTTTAGGTCGCTCACCTACGAGCAAAGTTATCATTATAGTACTTTGAAGATCACTAGCTCAGTTGAGGGCCTGCCTACGACGCTGGCGGTCTTGGGTAAAAAATCTGGTAAGAGCATTTCAAAATGTGTTATTAGGACGAATAATGCATTATGGGGTCATTAAAAATCAAGTCAACAAGCCCTATAACCCCTTAACAAGAATATATCGTAAAGCCTCTTTCTGATAGGAGTTTTAATGAAGCTTTCGTTTTTATTGGAAGGCATAAGCTTTTGTGCAATCGGCTGAATCGGCTCCTTCCAGGTGGTAATTAGCTCACATTGGACTTTTGTCCTCCTTCCAAGGGCAGCAAAGCTTCCCGACCACTCACGGTGAAGTATTTGGGAACACGCCTTTCAGAAACATTGGATTGCTGTTCACAACATGGAGGGTAAATAGTAACTCACATGTCCCTCCTCAATGTTTCACGGAGACGGTAGAACTTCCCGACTCCGACGGTGAAGAACTTGGCTGGCAGTACGCATTCTACGTGGTTCCAGAAACAATGGATGGCTGTTTGGCTGTTCACAACGTGGAGGGTAGTTAAGGTAACTCACATCTGACTTCTGCCCTCCCTCGTCAATATTCCACGGACGGTAAATCTTCCCGACTCCCACGGCGAAGTACTTTGCTGGCAGTACACGTTCCACGTCGTTCCAGAAGCAATGGGCGGCTGTGAGCAACATAGAATTCATTTTAATTGCCGGCAAACTCCGCGTTTGAACATTACAAAATAACATGCACACGTCTTTATTATAGCGGAATAAGAGCTTGTTTGCTAATTTCGTCCGTAGCTACTTTTGCTGCAGACTGTACTGTGCTAAAATGAACGACTTTTTGTGGCCCAGTAGGACGTACACCGAGACAAAAAATTGTCACTCGATTTTCGGTGGGGCCTAATTTAAAATGTATCCACATATGGATATAAAATAGGATGAGAAGGTTTCAAGCGAATTTAAGAATGCTTCGAGAATATAAATAAGGATAATTTGTAGGGGAGGGTTTTTTTTAATACTGATAATTAACTAGGCTAACATTTTTGATACCCAATAAATCATTTTCATTCATTTTCATTTTCAATTAAAGCAATTCGCAAATTTTCATTTCTGCCGGCACTCCCGGAGTGCAACAGGTCTTTTTTTTAATGTATTAATTTTTCGTGATATTTAAAAATTTGGAATAAAAATTAAGAAAAGTTAAAAGTTCTTAATTAACTTTAACAGTATCTTTTTTAAATTTCTTGATAGTCGGTGTGAAAAATAGTATGTGTCACTCAGTAACAAAATTATTTTCGTCTCGGGCGTTACACTTGTATCCCTCACTACGCTCAGGATCCTACGTTAGAATCCCTCGCTACGCTCAGGATTCTAGTGTATCCCATTCGTATCTATTCTTAAACTCGTTCACAACAATTCTCACACTTCTATCCTATTACGGTATAGCTGTAATTCTTGATACAAAACTAAATCTTTGTTCTAAGTTAAAGTTAAAAGCAAAACCGATAAAATTACCCATCTTTCTTTTTTTCTTCTGACAGTTCAATTCTCGCCGTGATGCCAGTCGAGTCGATTTTAGACATATTTTTACCTTCGACTTGGCGAGGGTAGTGTCGTGCTAGATACTCACCCGATATGACGACGGTGGTGGACACGAGCGAGCCCCCGCAGATCTGCATGAAGGGCGTGTATCGCTTGTCGTAGATGCCGGCGTGCCACGGCAGCTCGCCACGCTTCGACTTGGCGAGGGTAGTGTCGTGCTAGATACTCACCCGATATGACGACGGTGGTGGACACGAGCGAGCCCCCGCAGATCTGCATGAAGGGCGTGTATCGCTTGTCGTAGATGCCGGCGTGCCACGGCAGCTCGCCACGCTTCGACTTGGCGAGGGTAGTGTCGTGCTAGATACTCACCCGATATGACAACGGTGGTGGACACGAGCGAGCCCCCGCAGATCTGCATGAAGGGCGTGTATCGCTTGTCGTAGATGCCGGCGTGCCACGGCAGCTCGCCACGCTTCGACTTGGCGAGGGTAGTGTCGTGCTAGATACTCACCCGATATGACGACCGTGGTGGACACGAGCGAGCCCCCGCAGATCTGCATGAAGGGCGTGTATCGCTTGTCGTAGATGCCGGCGTGCCACGGCAGCTCGCCACGCTTCGACTTGGCGAGGGTAGTGTCGTGCTAGATACTCACCCGATATGACGACGGTGGTGGACACGAGCGAGCCCCCGCAGATCTGCATGAAGGGCGTGTATCGCTTGTCGTAGATGCCGGCGTGCCACGGTAGCTCGCCACGCTTCGACTTGGCGAGGGTAGTGTCGTGCTAGATACTCACCCGATATGACGACGGTGGTGGACACGAGCGAGCCCCCGCAGATCTGCATGAAGGGCGTGTATCGCTTGTCGTAGATGCCGGCGTGCCACGGCAGCTCGCCACGCTTCGACTTGGCGAGGGTAGTGTCGTGCTAGATACTCACCCGATATGACGACGGTGGTGGACACGAGCGAGCCCCCGCAGATCTGCATGAAGGGCGTGTATCGCTTGTCGTAGATGCCGGCGTGCCACGGTAGCTCGCCACGCTTCGACTTGGCGAGGGTAGTGTCGTGCTAGATACTCACCCGATATGACGACGGTGGTGGACACGAGCGAGCCCCCGCAGATCTGCATGAAGGGCGTGTATCGCTTGTCGTAGATGCCGGCGTGCCACGGTAGCTCGCCACGCTTCGACTTGGCGAGGGTAGTGTCGTGCTAGATACTCACCCGATATGACGACGGTGGTGGACACGAGCGAGCCCCCGCAGATCTGCATGAAGGGCGTGTATCGCTTGTCGTAGATGCCGGCGTGCCACGGCAGCTCGCCACGCTTCGACTTGGCGAGGGTAGTGTCGTGCTAGATACTCACCCGATATGACGACGGTGGTGGACACGAGCGAGCCCCCGCAGATCTGCATGAAGGGCGTGTATCGCTTGTCGTAGATGCCGGCGTGCCACGGCAGCTCGCCACGCTTCGACTTGGCGAGGGTAGTGTCGTGCTAGATACTCACCCGATATGACGACGGTGGTGGACACGAGCGAGCCCCCGCAGATCTGCATGAAAGGGCGTGTATCGCTTGTCGTAGATGCCGGCGTGCCACGGTAGCTCGCCACGCTTCGACTTGGCGAGGGTAGTGTCGTGCTAGATACTCACCCGATATGACGACGGTGGTGGACACGAGCGAGCCCCCGCATATCTGCATGAAGGGCGTGTATCGCTTGTCGTAGATGCCGGCGTGCCACGGCAGCTCGCCACGCTTTGCGCTCACGCCGTGGATCACGAGCGGCTCGCCATGGGGCGTTAGTGTGCCGCATTCTGTATTTAGGAACAAGGTACTCGTAATTTATCCTACCATAATTTTCAATATTATAAATTAACCGGAAGGCGCGTGAGTAGACCAGAGCGCACAAGGTGGACAGATGGCCTGGTAAAGGTCGTGGGAATCCGCTGGATGCGGGTAGCGCAGGACTGGTAATTGTGACAGTCTTTGGGGAGACCTTTGTCCAGCAATCATTCGGCTACATACATGATGACTGTAAATATAAAGTTTGGATGACTCTACCACGCAACAAGGTGAATGTAAATACCCTTATCACGAAACAAATTATTTAATTAAATATTTTTTGTTTTCGTGTTACTTTTAACGAAAACAAAAAAGAGAGCGAGCGAGGGCGCTAGTCTTAGCGGGAATGTAATGCAAAAATACACAGCTTCTGTCACTGTCCTCGTAGGTCAGTTGGTAGAGCAGTCTAGCGTTAATAGAAAGGTCGCAGGTTCGAATCCTGTCGGGGGCTACAGACGAAGATGGTTTATTTTTCCATTATATTCTTTCTCTGTATCATATCCATTAAGGTGAATGTACATATTTAGATGAAAGGCATAGAGATTGAAAACATGGATTCTTATCCTAAAAATCAGAGGCATGAAATTAAAGAAGTGAAGAATATGTTGTCTAAGGACTACGTGTTACGAGCTCTTCGGGAGTTCTCCTTTGGCCCCGTACACTAACTGAATTCTAAACATGTCGCCCATAGTGATAAGTAATATATAGGGCTAACCGTATAATACATATACTAATATTATAAATGCAAAAAAGGCTGTCTATCTGTCTGTCGGCCTGTCTGTATGTCTGTCTGTGTGTTACCTCTTCACGCTTAAACCGCTGAACTGATTTAGATGTGGTATAGAGATAGTTAAAGTCCCGGGGAGAGATCCGGGGGGCCGGAGGGGAGGGGTCCGGGGGAGGATAGTTTTTCTCCTTGAAATCAGGGTTCGAAATTATCAAGATAATTACGCTCCTTGATATTTATCCGATAATTATCGGATAATTTTCACCAGTGTAAGAACCAATGACACTCGAGTTCGCTCAACTTTGCATAATCCGAACTGATTTTTTCTTGTAAGAGGAATCTCCACGGCGCGGCACGTCACGTTGACACTTCGTGCGTTCGGATAGACGCAAGTGCGGAAATACACCTTAGAATACTTCGAATACAGTTCACTTTCACGAGCTTATTTTTTTGTTATTATCAATTGATAATTATCTATCTGTTATTATAACACGATAATTATCATGAGATTATCATGATAATTATCGTGATAATTATCATTGATAATTATTTTCGGGTTTCAGATATAATAAGTTCGGTGTGCCACAGGGTAGCGTTCTAGGGCCGATATTATTTCTATTATATATCAATGATATAACTGACATTACGCATCACAGATGCATTTTATTTGCCGACGACATTTCTATTATTGTGACATCTAGTAAAAATAAGAATACAAGTAATGACCACGAAAAAGAGATAAATAATATAATTAGCATAGTGAAAGATTGGCTATTTTCAAATAATTTAATCTTAAATCTTGACAAATCGAAATATGTACAATTTAATAAGGCTGTTCATGCCAAGACAAATATCGATCTTAATATTCCCACTATAGACAAGATTCCGCAGATAAAATTTCTAGGAATAATTGTGGATGAGAAGCTTGACTGGAAGCCGCATTTAGATTATGTTACAAATAAAATAAATAAATATGTTTTTGCTCTTAAACAAATAAGGAGGGTTACAGATATAAAAACCGCGCTCTCCTGCTATCATGCATATGTGGAATCTGTCCTACGCTATGGCTTGATAATATGGGGGAACAGCACTGACATAAATCGCGTGTTCGTTGCACAAAAAAAATGCATCAGAGCAATGCATGGTATGCGACCAGATGAGTCGTGCAGACCAATTTTTAAAGAGCGTAATATATTACCACTTCCTGCCTTGTATATTTATGAGATATGCATGTTTGTTCATAAAAATAAAAGTATTTTTGAAAGAGCATGTGATAGTCATCCACGAACATGTCGAAATCCGGATAGACTACTTCCTGACGAGCACCCTACTTTGTCAAAATACAGGAAAAGTTGCATAATATTGTCAATTAAGATCTATAATAAAATACCAACAGACATTAAGAAATTAAATATTAGATTATTTAAACAAAAATTGCACCAATGGCTAAATAATAATAATTTTTATTCGTTAAATGATTTTTTTTTGTTCGTTGACATAAAATGATGTACTTAAATTTTAATTGACATGAAATAATGTAATAATGTATACGTATTAGAATGTATTAATTTAGTTTGTTTTATTTAATGATTTTATAGTGTTTAAATATTTTGAATGTGTAATTAATTTTGTATAATTCTTTTAATTTTTATTTTGCATACCAGCTAGTCCTGGTTAAGCATGGAAACATACCTCTAATTTTGTTTGTAACACCTGTTTGGTAATGTTTAACGCAAATAAATATTCTTATTCTTATTCTTATTCTTATCCTTTCGAACCCTGCTTGAAATCATCCTCTAAGGGGGTGAAATGGGGGATGGAAGTTTGTGTGGAGCTTCGATGTAAAAAGAGTCCACGCGGACGAAGTCCCGGGCAGAAGCTCATGATAAGTATAATTTCAAACATGGCTGACGAAAGCTTGAAAGTTTGAGTTAAATTAATTAGGTTATGGAATATTTTCTTCCGACTGTTATATTAGCAACTACCTATCCTATTTTCAATATACCTTAGTTTTACCATACTGATGACAGAAAACTTATCTATCGGTCATTTTGGCAGCTCAATAAACGAATTGAAAATACTCACTTTAATTATTTTTGTATTTTAAGCAGGTACAACTGTTTAATCCACCACCGAGACGATTCTCTCTCCTTTTTGGTAATAATTCGGTAAACGCAGCCGTGTCCGACGCCATTTTGAATGGCGCACAATGTCGGCTCGCCGCGAGCACGCTGCCTTGCCCGCGCATGTTTATGTGCAACAATTTGGCTTGCGAGCAGCTCGCCGCGCGGGGCGAGCATGCCTCAAGCTGAGCCGCTCAAATTCGTAGGTACGCAGCTTTAAAAAAATCCTTTCATTTGAAATTTATAATACTCACTTTACCTCACAGCTTCGTCCTCCACAGAGGAGTCACTCAAGCGCGTTGCCGACCTACAGTTATCGCTAGATGTCTAACGACTCCTCAAATCAATAAAGGTTATAGTTAAGTGGCTACCCGAGGTTTTCGTCGATTTTTGACAAGTTTTGAATCGTATCTCCTACTTTTGCAGTACAGATAGAATTATAAGTCAAACGGCTATCGGTTCTTCAATCTTTTATCTCCATTTTGTCTACCGGATTTTGAACGAAATTAATACTTGATTTTGTATGATTTTTTTAAACATTGTCTAAAAAACACTTATTTATTTCGTATCTCTATTGTCGTAAAAGATCCAACATATACGAAATCTACATATTTTAAACTAATGTTATGGCCAGAAAACCAGTTTTTTGGCCTAAATTCAACTTGGATGCCAAATATTTCGAAAACAATGAACTTTGAAGTAAATATGGGATACTATATTGCTTAAAGCCGTTGTTGTTAATGTATATAATAAGCTACACAAAACATCCAGATCGAAGGTCATTGAGCTCCCGAAGCGTTGTAGAACCGCCCTGTGCAACCTGGACTGAGCCCACTTGGAGTGGGCCGGAAATTAGAGAGGGGTGAAAAAAAAATTGCCACCAGGTATTCGAATAAAACAGCATTTTAATATATGAACAGGGTGCACACTTTCAGGCAGCCGCTTACCCCCTTATTTATATTTCCACCCCAGTCCAAGTTGGCTCAGTTCGGGTTGCACAGGGCGGTTCCACAACAGTTCGGGAGCTCAAATATCGCGAGCGAACCAGTTGCCTCTTGAACACTGCGACGACGCGTCATTGCTCTGAATTTTAAGCAATATGCGTTTGATTCCTCTGGAACCTATACATGTTTACCATCGTTTTGGCATTACCTAATCTCACCAGTTATTAAAGAGGACCAGCAAAGACTTTGGCTTTGACTTTGAAAGGAATTTGGAGAAGGAGAAGTCTGTATAAGACCAACGACCATTAGAGCAGGACAAAAGACAAAAATGAGAGTCCAAATCAGACATTGCTATCGGCTATACCAATTGACAGCTACGAGTCTGGCTAATGCTTCGTAAAATTCATAGACAATCTGGGCATCGTTCTGTCAGATATTTTTGAGGTAATTCGTCCGTTACTTCGATTATTGAAGAAATACTTATTATAAATTATTATTTTCAGTGGTTACTTGGTTGATTTCAATACTTTGTGAGTTTCTTTAAGTATACAACAACATTTTAAGTGATCATTATTGAGAAGTGTGATAATATCTTCGAGGTGTTTGTTTACATGACAAGACACGTAAGGATGAAAAGACTTTATGCCAAATCTTGGGATTAGGTGATAGAGCGGACCCCGGGCTCCTTTAGGGTAAAACCGGGAATAACGCTAGGAAGAGGATGACTCAGGCTAATATAAGATGAGCCAAGAAAAAAATGGCGTTTTTAAAAAAACAGCGTGTTGCAAACTTGCAATGCATCACCGTGTAAAAGGCGATAAAGTAATAATATCATATTGCGCCATACTTATTTAACGTGTTAAGGCTTTAAACCCAAATTTTGATATTGGACCCAAACAAGTATCTAAATTGCCTTTGTAATTTTTAACGTGTATGATTAGAACATACTTAATATTATTGATGTGTAACTAGACGTCCTACACTGTTAATATTGTATTGTGTATTAAAAATATGCTTGTTAATGTTCCCGCATTGGACCCAATGACTGTTCAGAGAAATCATGAATTATTTAGATATGAAAATGAGGATGTTAAAAGGATGGATCAGGGTAAATTAAAAAAACATCATTTCGCATGAAATATTTATTAGAAAGTACAAAAATCCATCCTGTTAACAAAATACAGTACATAATATACACATTATTATAAACTTGGTACACAAAATATAGTTTGACAGTCCTTAAAATGGATATACAACATAATATGTGATGGGTAAACGTATGCATAATAATCTAACAATAGCATTGAGTATAAAACATTGACTTGGATGGATTCATCGCCATGTTCCAAGATAAGACACTAACATCTTCACACACTATTTATAATCTTTAGACATAAATTTATGAAATATAAGGAACTTGGAAGGTTATGGATAAGATAAGCATTGTAACCTTTGTTTACGCTGCAGTTCTTAGCTTCCTCAAGTAAAACGCTAAGTTAATATGTAAAAGCAATCTTTGGTTCCTAATCACTGAAATAATGGATGCGGTTTTATATCTACTCTTTTGGTGTTGAAATATAATACTTTGTATTTGCTTAGTCGAAATCAAGTAACATAATCAGTTAGCAGAAAAATTTAAAAAAATATCCGGCAATGTAATATGCGTCTTTATCTTTAAGAACTTCCCACGGACCCCAATTTAGCCTACTTACTAATTATTGACACTATAATACGATTACTGATTCGCGACTTTTCTAATATGATTATCATTATCGTAACTGTCTTTTATTGCGGCAAATCTCTCAAACAACGTGTCGTTACTGATGCTATTATCATCCGCGTGCCTCCACAAATTTTCATCTATATCATACTGATCGTCACTTTTAGGTGTAGTAGATCTCACAGGTCTAGGCACTGATTTCTTACTCTCTTTCGGTACATCTACTGCTACTACAGTGTTAGTTGAATTAAAAACTGACACGCTGTATTGAGAGCCTGTGACATGGACGAACAACTTGCCGTTAATATAGACGGAAACATTGGTGTTCGCCAGGCTAACGTTTGGTCTGTTTACTGTGCCGGCAACATTCGAAGTACCTGGTTCGCAAGTCGCCACGTTGTCCCAAGAGCCGTCGATACAGTACATGTAGCTGAGGACCCCGTTGTGGTAGTAGTTATCGTTGCAACGGGGATGGACCTCGGTGCCGCTTGGTTCGAAGTCGTTGCACTTTCGGTCGCCGCTGATAATGTTGGGGTCGGTTGGCTTGCAGGAGTAGGTGACGCTGGGATGAGGGGTTAGTTTGCAGAAGCCTGGAATAAAAAAGGGAGAAGTCGAATGGTGTATAATCAAAGTTAGGCTGGTTATTAAAAAGAGCTTTTAATTTTTAATAGGGTACCTAGCATCTCGTTCGGTTATGGACCTAATATTTATTTTGCGTGAGTGTATGTCACAAGGTTACGGGTTGCACAGGGCCGGTTTTCGTGCCACTCCTTTGGGGGAGGCCTATGTCTAGTGGATGTTTTTTTTTAATATTTATCATAAATTTGCTTCTGCTTTGCAGCTTGAACTTGGCGAACATATTCGACGGCTAACTCTTTTACATAAGTGTTGGTTATATTTGTGCTCATCTCGCCCGGGTTTCGAACCCGGGACCTCCGGCTTTGTAGGCAGTCACTGATATACCAACTAGGCCTAAGTGGCTGTGATACTCACGTTTACACTGCGGCACAGGCGTGTACCACTGCCCGTTGTAGCAGTGCACCTCTGCGGGGCCGTCGGGGCGGTACGGGGGGTCACAGGTCACCGACAGCGAGGCGGCGTCGAGCGTCAGCCCCGGCCGGGCGCCCGCGCGGCCCACCAGGGAGTACGACCCGTGGTCCGGGTACGGGGGTAACACGCACTTTGTCGACCTGGAAAGCATTTTTTGTCAATCCTCCGTTAATCACACGTGGGTACGACCGTAGCCAGTGAATTTACTTAAGTCTTACTTACATGGAATACAAAGGGTCGAAGTGAATGGACAGCGATCACCGGGGTCATTGGTCTCGATGGGTGTACCGCAGGGATCAATATTGGGGCCTTTCCTGTTCCTTATCTACATAAATGACTTGCCATACCTAGTAAAGACCCACCATGATATAGTATTGTTTGCAGATGTCACCTCACTTATTTTCAAACTCATAAGACAGCAACAAGCTTGCAATGATGTAAGCAATGCTATTTCTAAAGCAGTAAATCGGTTTTATGTTAATAATTTATTGTTAAATGAGAAAAAGACTAAATGTATTAAATTTGTCACGAATCACGAGCAAGGGAGTGTTCTTGTGAAAGATGAGGAATTGGAACTAGTTTATAGTACAGTTTTTCTTGGTTTAACATTAGACTCTAAGCTGCAATGGGGTCCCCATATTGCTAATCTCTCGAATAGACTGAGTTCTGCAGCATTTGCAGTGAGCAAGATCCGTCAATTAACAGACGTGAAAACAGCTCGGTTAGTATATTTTAGCTACTTCCATAGCATTATGTCATATGGCATTTTATTGTGGGGCAGTGCCTCGGACATTCATTCGATTTTTGTTTTGCAGAAACGGGCTATTCAGGCGATATAGATTAGATTTAGATTAGATTAGATTTATTTATTTCATAATACAACATTACATGATAAATTATACATGTCAATTTATATGAATCCGTATTATGATCGTCAAAACAAATATAATTATAATCAATAACAATTTAATACAATTCAAAGTCCGCAAATAAATATAGCTAAATACAATTAATTAAGTACTGTATTGTCCCCATTAATGGATCGTCAGTCTAGATTACAATTTAAGTACAATACAAAGTCAACAAATAATTAAACAAAATTAGAAATAAATTACTAGATTGTCCCCGATAATGGATCGTCAGTCTATGTGCCTAGGATACAGCAGCTAATTTAATAATAAATGCAGGTTACATGTCCATAAATTCACTAACAGAGTATAATGCCTTATCTAACAAAAAGTTTCTCAGTCGACGTTTGAAGGTCTGATCAGATGATTCATTTCGGATATCGGCAGAAAGACGTTCATAATACGTAGCCCCAATAACTCGCGGGTTTTTTCCTGCTAGGGCCATGCGACGAGGGCCATGCGACGAGGGACAGTACGTAGTCGCCCTGTTGAACGTATATGTGTGCCAGAAACATTAACGCGTTTGAACGTTGCAAGATTGTCTCTGACATACATTAATACTTCATAGAGGTACTGGGAATAGTGTGTCAGGATGTTTTGCTTCGCAAAGAGATCTCTGCAAGAGTGCCTGGATTTCATTCCGACCAGAGTGCGAAGTGCACGTTTTTGAATAGTAAAAACCCGTTTTGCGTCAGTCGAATTTCCCCAGATTACTATTCCATACGACATCAACGAGTGGAAGTGGGCAAAGTAAACAGATCTTAGTGCGTCATCCGATATCAGGGGTTTTAGTTTTCGCAGCGCGAAAGCTGCACCACTCAGTCTATATAGATTGAAACATAGAGACTCACTTAGAGATAAGTAAAAATAATCATATAATGACATTACATTGTCAGTATATCTATGATAAACTGTGATATACATAGTATTAATACTAGAAATAAGCATAAGCTCGCGGTGCCCACCACTCAGCTCCAAAAATAAAAAAATCAACTATGTAATCTTTTTTAAATTAAGTTTTTGCTATAATTTGTGATACATATTGGAAACTATAGGTCTGATTTGTAATTAACTAACAAGTAATATTATACTTTTGTATGACCGTTTGTTTCAAAAAATAAATAAATAAATAAATAAATATTTTGTTTTTTGACATTAGATTGTTTTTCTAGAAACATTCACTAGTATTTTCTATACAATTTTTATTTTTTATGTTACTTACATAAATTACTTTAAAAAAATAACTGACGATTTGAAAGTGCTTGTTACTAGGCCTACTTGAATAAAGATAATTTTGAGTTTGAGTTTAGCCGAGACAAGATAAACGAGTGAAATCATTCAAGGCCGATTTCTGTATTGCTTAAGAGTCTCCAGGACGGGTTTTTTGCTAAGGAACGTTAGGTTTTCGCCGAGGGAAAACATCGTGTGGATACTCGTACTGGTCTAAACCCAATAACGCAGTTATTCCTCTTTCGTAAAATCTCGCCTATGCCAAATCAAATTGGACCCCGGGCTCCTTTAGGGCACAACCGGGAATAACGCTAGGAAAATGATGATTAAGAGTCCCCATGACGCTTGACACAAGTCACGTAGAGAGAAAGGAGTTTACTATGAATTTTTTCTTCTGTCTCTATTGGTTTTTTGCTTTAGTTTCTAGAAACAGAAACTTGTTTTCGACCTAGATATACCGAATACCATTGTGTATACAACGTTTCATGTAATCCCAGGATGCCGTTTTAAAATGAGAACCACTTACGTTTGTATGGATAGTCAATTAAGTGTCTTGGAGACTTAAAAAAGAATTCCGTCGGAAATAGGAGTCCCATATTTGTGTTTGGCGCGATGGATGAGTACATCGTGCCAAACACAAATATACCTTGTACCATGGTATAACAACACGGGTACTCTCTTCCGAGACTCGCGAACCACGTGACTGACTGACACAAGCCTACGTCATCAGACGGCATTTAACAGCATGATGAAGAAAGAAAGAAAGAAGAAAAGAAAGAAAGATACATTTATTCACAAACACACAGGACACACATATTAAACAATAAAATAATCAAAGAACAGATAAAACATGAAACAAGTGTGTCTCTGCGGAGGTGAACCGGACACTGGCTCAGCATTATGCTGCGGTGTCAGACACCTGCAGCGCTGATTTTCAGCCAGCACCGTCGGTGACTCACGGAAACGTCATACAAATGTAATAAATAAACTACCTACATTATTGGGAGTATTGGGACAGGCGAAAGAGAAATAAACATAACTACTTAAAGTGAGATAATACATGTGCCTACACACTACCTGGATGCAGCTTCAATAAAATATCTATATTTACCGTACCTACACATTAAAAAACAAAAACTAGATAAAAAATTAGCAATTGGCAATTGGCATATTTATTGCTGGTCACAGTGCTGGGGATTAGGATCTTGATGTCTGGAGCGTCAACAAATAGCCTTTAAGCTTCTGCTAAGCGCCCCTTGGATAGGAGGAGGGATATCATTCCAGCACTTAGACGCCGCGTACTTGAAACTACCTCTGAACGCAGCTATGACGTAGGCTTGTGTCAGTCACGTGGTTCGCGAGTCTCGGAAGAGAGTACCTGTGTTGTTATACCATGCCTTGTACGATCTTTTGATCGCGGTACCTTGCGGTTGCGGTCTTACAACGTAACAAATAAAAGGAGGTACTAACGAGACGATGGGTGTCGCCGACGATCGGTTACAGAGCTCGTCCGACTCGTCCGACCCGTCCGCACAGTGCTGGGTCCCGTCCTGTCAAGCAAAGAACAATAAAGTTATTATGAAAACAATCAGGCATTGTTGGAGACCACCGCGTAGACGTTTAAACATTATAAAAAACTCCAACAAGTAAAAAACCTCGCAACATGTGCCATTGCGAGGCCTCTCAGAGCAACCACCTGCACGTCTAGCACAACTTGCTGACAAGTCGCTTCGCGCGCTACTGAGCGCCTCCTGTCTCACTCGCACCGTGCAAACTAGAAAGAGGTGGGTAGATCTTTCTCGACTCGCTTCGCGGCGCGGCGTCAGTTGTGCTAGCCCCCCTGCACATTCGCGACGAAAAAAGCCGAGGACACGGCGGGGGAGCAGCTGGTGATTAAAGTCGCCAAGAAGATTCAAGACGGACACGACCTTCATCAATGAACACACGACCATTGATGCCACGGCAATAGGTGTACGGGAAAGGGTGTACAGTATTTTGCGATTGAAATCAAGAAAGTATTGCAATTACTTTGTTACCGGGCAACGTGTCCGGAAATATTGCCGATGGCAGGGAAGGGTCACTTGGTCCGCGGAAGATGTATACCATCCCATAGAGCCATGAATAAGTACATGGTTGCGGCTTCAGTTAGGTAGGTAGGGTAGCTATCTGGCGTCGATAGTCTGCTTATAATTGTTTAAGTAACATTGCCCAGGACCTTATCAGAATGCAAACCCGGTGAAAATATCCGAATACCTATAAGCAGTTTCGCTCAGAGTGATTTTTCGGTAAATGTCGTTAGAGTCCTTTGAATTCGGAAGGGTCCGGACCAGTCATTGTGGTACGCTTTGGGGGAGTTTTATGTCCAGCAGTGGTGGTTTCTTGGCGGATTTGATAATGATGGTCTTGATAATGGGGTCAGTTCTCGAGCGGCTGAAACGTTTCAGGGTCTCAAAATCCTATTGCTCAGGGAAAAAAAGACTTACCTCGTTGCACTCGGCGTCAGCGTCGACGCACGCGCCGTATGCGCACTGGAACAAGTATGGCGCGCAGCGACGCCCCGCGCACGCCTCCAGCGTCTCGTCCGAGCCGTCTGCGCAGTTTTTTACTCCATCGCACAGGTCCGTCGAGGATATCTTGTCGCCGTTCTTGCAAGGGAATTTGCCTCTGTAAAATTATTTAAAAAAAATAGCACAATGAAAATAATTCGCGGTTCAGCGGGACATGAACCCATATAAATAATCAACGGCTTTACCAATTAGGCTAAAGGTCCAAGTTAAGTATTTAATTTTAATAATATCGCTTTAGTAGAGCATCAAGATTTTCATAAATTAACATGTTGATGGACACTACTCCAGACACAATATAAATAGCAATAGAATTATTCCTCTAGGCGTCTACAGTCCATCGACCAGTTAAGTTTATTTCTAAGGTTTTTAACTGTTCAAAACTTAACTGTTAGGTCTATCAATACCTCCCCATGATATGAGGAGGCTCTTTATGAGGAGTTGGCTTCTCACTCACGCTTTTTTAGACCACCTAAATTTGCCTCGTTCCTGGATTGCCAATATGTATCCTCACTTAACTACAGTTGTCCCGTTTCCTCATTGCAGATATGTACTCACTTGAGTATAGTCGTCTCGTTCCTGCACCGCGGCAGCAGCTCATCGGAGCCGTCCGCGCACTCCTGGGTACCGCTGCACGGCGCAGTGCCGTCCACGCAAGCGCCGTACGAACAGCGGAACAGGTTGGATTGGCATCTGAAACCAATCATACTTAATATTGATAATGGGAACTAATCATCACTTTCATCATCAGTCCAATATATACATGAGCATACCACCTTCAATCCTCCACACAATATCTCGCATCGCGCTACCGACGTTGTCACTGTTAGAGTCACACAAAACGTGACAATCTTAACTGGACGAAAGAGCACGTGCTATGCGTTCGTGCGGGATGTCATGACTAGAGTGTTCTAGGTGTCAGACGTCGGGTTTGTTAAATACAGGACCTTGTGTACAGTAGGTAAGCACTTACTCACTCCGTTGGCTCAGTGACCCAAAATGAATCTTGGATTCCGCACGAGAGTGCGCCATTTTTCTCCCCAATTGCAGATTTGGAGCTCGCGCAAATCCGCCTGGACCATGTCGCTTCGGTACCTTGGACGTCCGACAAAGGATCGACTATAATTTATTCTGTGGTTCTGTTGTGATTCTTACCGCATATGCCTGCAGAGGGCGTGCGTCTCATCGCTCCCGTCTGGGCAGTCGACCACGCCATCGCATTTCCCGTCGAACGGGATGCAGGAACCGTCACGGCAGCGCCACTGGTTCTTACTGCAATAGATATGCATAAATATTAGTGGACTATCTTACACACATCGAACTAGACCCATATTAAGCTCTACAAGGCTTGTGTTAGGGGTACTAGACGACGATATATTTCATCAGACTCCAGGACCATCAGCTTCGTAAGCAGGGTCAGGCCTATTCATGGAACAGAATAGCTACGTGTCTCTGATAGGGATATGTAAACCAAGTCTCTCTGTAGGCAGTATCTGGTTGCTCTGTCTACATGAAACAATTAAATTGGATAAATAATCATTAAATCCACTAAGTTAGCGTCCCACTCCCATTGCCACTATGCTATAGACATAACACAGCACAAACGAAATACACAATTAGAACGACTGGGGTGGGGTATTATGGTGATCAAAAGGATCTTGAGCTTTTTTTTGATCAGTGGCTTTTCGGTGAAGAAAAATGTCGTGAGGAAACCGTTCTACTTGATCTCATCAAGCTCTAGTTTTTCCCTCTGGGTTGGAAGGTCAGATGGCAGTCGCTTTCGTAAAGTACTTACGCTAAATCTTAAGATTATGGGCCAAAGCGGACCCCGGGCTCCTTTATGGTACAACCGGGAAACAGAGGATGATGAGAAGGGTTTCATTTTGAAGATATACTCACCGACACCCGGACTGCCGCCTGTGCCGATGCAGCACTAAATCCTGGAGGTCCAATTGATTTCTGTAACAAAACAACAGTACTTAAACTTAGCTCTTTCAGTATCTTTTGCACGGTTGTCCCAACCCTGTTTAAGCCACTCCACTCCAGGGGCTACTACGCTAAGTTTTATGTCGGACATAAAGCATTCGTCCCATTCTGGCCAATATGCGAGTGCAAGAGGGACAAATGCTTTATGTCGGACATAAAACCTAGTGTGCTAGGGGGGCTGGATATGTCAAATATAAATTTAACTTCGTCACCCCTCGTCCAGGCGCTTAAATTCGTTTTTTATAGAGGTATTCTCACTTCCTTCGCTGTTGACGCTATCATCTCTGGAATGATTCAGACGAAAAGACAAGCCCCAAGTAACTGTATATTCAACCAAGCTCTTCCAGCACTTGCTGGAACAATCCTAGCTAATCATTCGCTAGGACTCCATCTATTAAACCCTCTATCTGCGTCAGGACAAAGATTGCCATGTTGGTACTCACGAGCTGCTCGCGCAGGTGTTCTCGTCGCTGCCGTCTGCGCAGTCGCGGGCGCCGTCGCAGCGCCGGTCCAGGCTGACGCATGCGCCGTCCGAGCACGAGAACTCATTCTTACTGGAACGGAACAGACGTGGTTGAATTACTGAGGGTCGGGTCGGTTGTTTCAATACGTTTGTAATCGTAAGGCCTGAATCACACTGACGCGGGCTGCGGTGGCGGTCAGTAGTAAATGTGTCAGCAATTGACAAATTTACTATTGACCGCCACCGCAAGCCAACCCAGTGTGGGGGAGGCTTAAGTTATGTCCTTTCAAATCGGATTGAATGGAAAGTTTGAGAGCCCCCCCCCCCCCCCCCCCCCGACAGACAGACAGCCAGAGTTACTTTCTGATTTATAATTTTAGTAAGGAAGTATGGATAAAGTATATAATATAGTTTATACAGGTAATCCTTACATACCTGCAAAAGTTGATGTGGTCAGGGTAGACGGCAGTCAACACCGGCGAACAGGCTGTAACAAAAGGTTTAAATTAAGGAATTGCCTAGTCCATGTAAAATAATGAATGCTGGTGTGCCGTTGCCAATATTGCCACCGGCAATATTACCGGGAACATGGCCAGTGTGAACGTTGACTGTACGTCAAAAGTAATTGACCAAAATCAATATTTCAAAACATGTTTTAGCATGACGCCCCAGATACCTAACCTAACCTAACAAATAACCGACTTTTTATAGTGGCTCCGCGTGTTTGTCTGACGAATATAACCGAGACAAACCGAAAATCTGACTTGTATTTCCAGCTGATCTTGCGAGGCCATGTAGTCCCAAAAGGATATTATACATATCAATAATGACTTTAACTGGCTGTTTGAATGGCATGTCACTTACTCATTTTATGACACGTTTAGAGTTAATCATGATTAGGTATCTACATAAAAATGTCTGCAACGCAGGCTTCGTCAATTGCGTACAAACAAACATCCCCTAGGTACAATGATAGAATCCGCAACAGGCTTCGTCAATAACACGTTATAACCTATTTTAACTAACAAAAAAAACCGGCCAAGAGCGTGTCGGGCCACGCTCAAGGTAGGGTTCCGTAGTTGTTGTAATTTTTTTCAAAAACTATTCAACCTATCAAGTTCAAAATAATTTTCCTAGAAAGTTTTTATAGTTCTACTTTTGAGATTTTTTTCATATTTTTAAAACTTAGGTATGGTTCAAAAGTTAGCGGGGGGGGGACACATTTTTTTTACTTCTGGAGCGATTATCTCCGAAAATATTAACATTATCAAAAAATGATTTTATCAAACACCTATTCATTTTTAAATACCTATCCAACAATATATCACACGTTAGGGTTGAAATGAAAATTAAAACACTGCCCACGTTACGTATAGGGGAGGTACCCTAATAATAATAAAAAAAACACTTTTTATTTTACAACTCTGTCGGCGCGATTGATATACATATTAGTACCAAATTTCAGCATTCTAGTGCTAACGATTACTGAGATTATCCGCGGACAGACAAAGCGAAACTATAAGGGCTCCTAGTCGACTACGGAACCCTAAAAAGGACCGCCCCGGATCGTTGGTGGCCCGAAAGTTCCCATGACACAGGCGGCGTTACCACGCCGAAAGGCCAAAGAAATCTGTTGAGCCAGGAACGATCCGGAACGAGAATCACATCCCCTATAAGAGAGTTAATTAACTTCTGATAAACTACAATAGTCAGTAAGATCTGACCTAATTATTTTGGGACCGTATTTCATTAGTTTATTTTGCTGTTGGCTGTGCAAGAGGTATAAATGTGACATTCCCAGTCCGGTGATTGTGAGACACAGATTTAATCTCACGTGCCTTACCTCGTTACAGTGACTCTCAGAAGACATCCATAACTCAGAAACAAATATTCATGCTCATCACACAACGCCTTTACCCGATTCGGACCTCCAGCTTCGTACACAGGATTACCAACTGTAAAGGTACTACAAGGTACTGCGACACTAATAATGGTTTCTATGTATTTCTATGAAATACCTTTCGTAGCTAGCGACACGTCGCTGTCTAAGAAATACATAGAAACCAGTCGTCGCTGCGTCACGTCGCCTGCTGCTGTGGGGTTCCAACAAACATTTTATCGTTCGTAATAAATGTGTTCTTTGATTCATACCCTAATTAATCTCGAATTATAGCTAGCCTTCGGCAATAATCCCAGAGCTCGGGATTGCGTGCGGGCAGCCATTGTTCTGAAGAAAGTACGCCCTTTACCTTGCGGTACAGGGCAAGGACTATTCCAATTGTTCAGTTTAGTACTAAGAAAACGCTCTAGGACAGTTTGGCAGTTAAATCTTAATTCTGTAAGGATCGTGTTATACGTATTAGGTTGTATTAACTATCCATCCTCCTAGCGTTATTCCCGGTTGTGCCCTAAAGGAGCCCTGGGTCCTAATAAAAAGATTTGGCATAAGCACTAGTTTTACGAAAGCGGCTGCCATGACCTTCCAACCCAGAAACCTTATTGGTCTTAGACCGGTTTCGTCACGATGTTTTCCTTCACAGGTAAATATTCGTACATTCCGACTGATGATATTATCAAACCGCGATTAGAATTACACTTGAGCACATATGCCATTTTCGAATTAATACATGAAATGGCATTGTCAATGGTAGAGTGTGCAGATAAATGAAAATAATTATTTCAGTACCTACGAAGATCTAAAGCTTATGAAAATAACATAAATTAAATATGTAGGAGGATATGAAGTAATAGATTTGGTTCTTCCTTTTAATATGTTTAATGAATTAATGATGTTTAATTCACAAACAAGATGTTAATGTTACACAGAGATAATTCGTTGCACTCGCGCGAATGCGTACCGTCCGAATGACATAATGGCCGCCGTTCGCCAGCGAGCGAGAGAGCATGAGAGAGCGACAGAGAGAGGAAGAACGGCGCACACGGCGCATAGACAAGGCGAGTTAAAGTTGCGTTTAGGAATAATGTTAGGCCACGGTTATAAATAGGTTATTCCCTCATAACATAACATCATCGTCTTCAGAGCTGTCAGTATCATGACATGCCCCCCTAGCCCACTAGGTTTTATTTATTTATTTATTTGTAAATAGGTACAATTTATCAACATAACAGCTTACGCCATGGCGTTGGTAAACTTAAAGTAACGAATTAAGTAAGTACATATACATCGCACAATTAGTAAAATCAAATCATAAGTATTGAGAGTAGTTACAATTTAAAAGAAAAGACCGGGTTGCACTCCGGGAGTGCCGGCAGAAGTGAAAACTCAATAACATTATAACAATTTTTCGATCAGGTCACGTGACATCTTACGGTGTCACCCTAAAAATGAATTTGACGCTTTATAAACAATTATCAATAACTTAGGCGGACGGGCGGCGGCAAACACAATACCAAATTGTTTTTGCCATTGCCAAATATTTATCAAAGCTTTATCTCTTTAGGAATAACGTCTAAATTCGAACTATTCGAATTCGCAAGAACAGCAGACGGCGGTGGCGACCAAAATATAAATTTGTTTTTGCCGTTGGTAAATAATTTTCTAAGCTTTATCTCTTTAGTAATATTCGAACTATTCGAATTTTCTCAATAGCAAAACGGTGAAGGACGCGTTGG
Source organism: Epinotia ramella (assembly GCA_947578815.1). Lineage (NCBI taxonomy): Eukaryota > Metazoa > Arthropoda > Insecta > Lepidoptera > Tortricidae > Epinotia > Epinotia ramella. Next base: position 11,459,069 of record OX388222.1, read on the forward strand.
TATTATTACAAATTTATTTGCAGAATATGCTATTGCAAAAAGTGTTTAACGGCTTTATACTCTTACGAATAGCGTTCAGTTTTGAATGAAGTCGAATCGGCTAGCAGCAAAAAGTGACCTCCTTCACATCTGACGTCACAAAACTCTGTCGCGTATTTAACAATTTTTCCCCATCCCAAAAAGTGCTCAGCGCCGCTAAAGAAGTTTTCACTTCAAAAAAATTGTTTTCACAAAACTGTAAAAGAGTAGGACGAAGTTTGCTCCATTTACAGGCAATCAGGAGTGCGATTTTTGAATCTCACTGGTGATATCAAAGTCACCGGTGACTAAAATTATCACCGATGACTTTTATGTCACCATTTTCCAAGAGCCGTATTTTTGAAAGTCACACGCTGTTTACCAACATGCAGAAATTTTACAATGTCAGTCAGAGACAATCTTCCCGTTACGTTCCTTTTTACGCAGATGTTATAGTGTTGTTCTTGATACCGGTTTTTAGGGTTCCGTAGCCAAATGGCAAAATACGGAACCCTTATGGATTCGTCATGTCTGTCTGTCTGTCCGTCCGTATGTCACAGGCATTTTACTCGAAAACTATAGTGTATTTGAATACAGTTTTGAGGTGTATTTTGTTTGCCGTTACATAGTTTTGTAATGAAATTACAAAAAAAAAATTTTTTAGGGGTGCACTCCATACATAAAACGCCATATGGCATTAAGTCCTCCTTTTGTACGATAAGTTTTCTTTTGAGCAATAAAGTTTAAATAAATAAATAAAACTGAGTTAATTTTTTTTTCATTGCAATCCCACGTGTGGCACATCAATCGATAGGCCTTTCTAAATAAATATAAGGTTTCTCAGCATTTTTTTTGATTAAGTGAATAGAGTCGGAGATAATCGCCCCGAAAGTCACTAAAATTGTGTCCCCCCCTCTAATTTTTGAACCGTGTATTTTAAAAATATGAAAAAAAACAAGGACATAGGGCTTATTCAATTCTTTCAGCGAAAATTGTTTTGAACAAGATCGGTTCAAAGGTTTTTGAGGTATTTCTAAAAATAAAAAAGCGGCCAAGTGCGTGTCGGACTACGCACAACGAGGGTTCCGTGCCTATTAAAAAGGTCGTATGTTACTGAAATCTTATGGCACTTACGTCCTTTTCTTTAAGGAAGGCAGTTTTTTAGGAATATCACGAAAACCTTTGCACCGATCTTGTTCAAAAGAATTTATTTTGAAAGGCCTATCGATCGATGTGCCACACGTGGGCTTGCAATGAAAAAAAAATTTTTGACTTTCTGTTTTATGTATGGAGTCCACCCCTACAAAATTTTTTTTTAGTAATTGAATTACATAACTATGTAGCAGTTAATAAAATACACCTATCCTCAAAATTTTATTCAAATACATCTTATAGTTTTCGAGTAAAATGCCTGTGACATACGGACGGACAGACAGTCAGACAGACATGACGAATCTATAAGGGTTCCGTTTTTTGCCATTTGGCTACGGAACCCTAAAAACTGTCTTCCTTAAAGAAAAGGATGTAAGTGCCATAAGATTTCAGTAACGATACGACCTTTTTAATAGGCACGGAACCCTTCGTTGTGCGTGGTCCGACACGCACTTGGCCTCCTATTTATACTATCAATAAATCGTCGCAATCACAATCGAGCCCCGCTGCTAATTCTTCCGAAAGACATACTTTGGTAGGTACTTTTGGCAGATGTCACAAACGTCAACTGTCAAAAACAATCGCATGGTGATTTCAATTACGAGTGGGTAGGGGCACTCGTAAATCGATATCATAGGTATGACAAATGTAAGTCACCGGTGAGTTTCAAAAATACGAACTTTCGGAAATCACTCACAGCGGTGAGAATTAGTCACTTGGTGAGATTCAAAAATCGATCCCCTGGTCGCAATCTACGGCAAACTACATCAATTTATTTAGTAGTTTTAGATGTTTTTTAGATTTCGTTAAACTTTTTTAGATGTAGTTAAACTACGGTACCTATAACCTAACCTAACCTGAAACTGAATCGAAATGTCCACTACAAAAATGTGTCCACGAAAATCAGGTGGTTGAAACGCTCGAATGGGATGTTAAACTGGTTCTTCTGATACGTTGTTAGTGTTATGAACACCAGTGTTGATGATGCTTGCAATCGATTCGTGCACTGGATTAATATACTTAAAAAAACAACCGAATTGAGAACCTGCTTTTTTTTTGAAGTCGGTTAAAAAACCCGCTGCCACTTGACCGGAGGTCAACCGAGCTAATAGTTATCTTGTTTACCTACCAGCTGCTCATAGCGAACGTTTCTTTAAAAAAAGCGGCCAAGTTCGTGTCGGACCACAAACAACGAAGGGTTCCGTGCCTATTAAAAAGGTCGTATCGTTACTGAAATCTTATGGCACTTACGTCCTTTTCTTTAATGAAGGCAGTTTTTTAGGAATATTTCAAAAACCTTTGAACCGATCTTGTTCAAAACAATTTTCTCTGAAAGAATTTAATAAGCCCTATATCCATCACACTAATATTATAAATGTGAAACAGTGTCCATATGGAAATCCATGTGGTCAAAGATACATAATAAAGTAACAGAAGTAAATTGTATTTATACAACTAACGTTAAAAACTTCAATAGTGCGATACAGAGCTTCACACATTTCCAGGCATATTCTAGCCGTAGTAGGTAATTCTTCCGATTTTTCTATGCATTTAAACTCTGCCAAACCATATGAGAACGTATAAAAAAGAGTTTGATGGAGTTTAGGTATCGTAGACAGAGTTCGAGAAAGAACGATTTAAGAACACATCACCAGCGCCATCTTTTGGTAATCAGTAGAAACATGGATTCTTCTCTAATGTGGTATAGTGGCGTTGAGGACAAATTAAACAAAAATATGCGAACCGATTTTATTGAAACTTTCCAATATTGTTGTTTATACCTCAGAGTAGGATATAGCGTGCCGTTTTTTTAGATATAATTACTTCAGAGGGTGGAATAAGGAACCAAAGATTGTATGGGACTTAATTTTTTTTTTTAAATAGAAACTTGAAACTTCGTAGATTGATTTTATATCAAAATATTAGAAAACTAATTTCTGCGTTTTTGAAAATTCATTCCCTAAGGGGGTCAAAAGACGTTTGAGAATTTGTATGAAAAAAAACGGTCACCCATCCAAATATTGACTTCTCTCGACGTTGCTTAACTTTGGTGATTGTTGCGAAGTGTTCAATCGCAAGTAGTTTCTGAAGGTTACATTATCTTTTAATGATTTTTATAATTACAATAACAGTGTTTTTAAAATAAAACTGTACTGTTTACTTATAATTACAATATCAGTGTTTTTAAAATAAAAATGTACTGTTTACTAGAAGGCGACATATTTGTATAAGTCAGCTACTGATCACTAGAATCAGAGGATATTTTGCACAGATTCGAAAGAATGGGTCAGATCAACAATGATCTCTGTTTAAATGAAGCGCTGCGCCTAATAGAAGACAAAATATTATCAATATCCGGAAAGAAACTTTCCGACTTTGGTATGCCCACGCCAGAGCGTAGAGAAGGGTTGTCAAATGATTTGATTAGAGAGCTCAGCTACGATACCAATATATTGGACACTAACGTAAGAGATACTGAGTCACGTCTACTACCCGAGCAAAAAGAGATATATCATAAAGTTTTACAACGAGTTGTAAGTGGGAAAAGTGGTATTTTCTTTCTTGATGCGCCGGGCGGCACAGGCAAGACTTTTTTGCTTAATTTGCTCCTCGCAAAAATTCGCAAAGACAAACATGTTGCATTAGCTGTGGTTTCCTCTGGAATCGCTGCAACATTATTAAGTGGTGGCCGAACAGCACACTCAGTTTTCAAGTTACCTCTTAATTTAGCAAGCGAAGAAAATCCAACTTGCAATATTAGCAAGAGTAGCGCCCGCGGCGCCCTATTGCAACAGTGCAAACTGATTGTATGGGACGAATGTACGATGTCTCATAAGCGAGCTATTGAGGCGCTCGATCGTTGTCTGCAAGATATGCATAGCAATCGAACGTTAATGGGTGGTGTGGTTGTGTTACTGGCTGGTGATTTCAGGCAGACATTGCCTGTTATCGAGCGAGGCACTCCAGCAGACGAAATAAACGCATGTCTGAAAGCATCACGCGTGTGGACCAAGGTGGAAAAGTTCCATCTCACGACAAACAGGCGAGTCCAGCTGTTTGATGATGTAGAGTCGGGTGCGTATGCTCAAAAATTACTCGAGATAGGCGACGGTCGATTAAAAACTGATGTTGAAGGTATGATTCTATTCACCAACCAATTTTGTCATGTTGTGGATTCGGAAGACGAGCTTATTGCTCAAGTTTTTCCGAATCTGCAACAAAATATTCTGGATGAAAATTGGTTGTGTGAAAGAACCATACTGGCACCAAAAAATGAGACAGTATCAAAAATAAATTAAAAAATCTTGGAAAAAATATCAACCGAAACAACAGTGTACAACTCCATAGATACAGTAATGACATCCGACGACAGCACCAGTTACCCGGTTGAGTTCTCAAACTCTCTGGAGCTATCCGGGGTACCTTCCCACAAACTCGAATTAAAAGTAGGCGTACCTACCCGTAATGTTAATGCGCAACTTAGATGCACCAAAATTGTGCAATGGAACAAGATTACGGGTCACTGAATTGGGAAAATACATAGTAAAGGGCACAATCTTAACTGGTGAAGCGAAAGGAGAAGATGTACTCATACCCCGTATTCCAATTATACCTAATAACTTGCCATTTAACTTTAAACGACTACAGTTCCCGTTAAAAGTAGCGTTTTCAATGACAATTAACAAATCGCAGGGTCAAACTTTAAAAGTAGCGGGATTACATTTAGGCACGCCATGTTTTTCCCACGGGCAGTTGTATGTAGCTTGCTCACGTGTGTCTAAATCTAAAAATCTACATGTTTTAGCAGAACGAAATAAATCTTACAATATAGTTTATAGAAGTATATTGGAATAAGTAGCAGCGGCGAAGCGGCCAACTTATTTTTTTGTTTCAGTATTTTTGTAAGCTTTTCTCTTAGGTGCTTTATTGTCTGTCAATATACTAGGTAAGCAAAGTAATTTTTTTAGTTTTAATTATGAATAGCGTGAAAAAGAAAATAATCTCTAGAGGGGGTAAAATAACAACAATTTGTGTAGTGAAACGAATTCTACGCGGACGAAGTCGCGGGCAAAAGCTAGTTTTTCATATTTTTAAAATACACGGTTCAATAATTAGAGGGGGGGAGAGTGACTTTCGGGGCGATTATCTCCGACTCTATTCACTTAATCAAAAAAATTGCTGAGAAACCTTATATTTATTTTCAAAGGCCTATTGATTAATTGGTCACACGTGGGCTTGCAAGGAAAAAAAAAATGTTGACATTCAGTATTATGTATGGAGTGCACCCCCAAAAAATATTGTTTTTAGTAATTTAATTACAAAACTATGTAGCGGCTAACAAGATACACCTATCCTCAAAATTTTATTCAAACAGCTTATAGTTTTCGAGGCATTTAAGCCTATGACATACGGACGGACAGACAGACAGACATGACGAATCAATAGGGGTTCCGTTTTTTGTAATTTAAATAAATATTAGGGGACAACCTTACACAAATCGACCTAGTCCCATAGTAAGCTCATTAAGGCTTGTGTTATGGGTACTAGACGACGATATATATAATAGATATAAATACTTATATACATAGAAAACTTCCATGACTCTGAAACAAATATTCATGCTCATCACACAAATATTTGCCCTTACCGGGATTCGAACCCAGGACCTTCAGCTTCGTAGGCAGTCACTACCCACTAGGCTAACCGGTCGTCGAGTTGGCTACGGAACCCTAAAAACCGACTATTATACTTTACCAAATTGACTCTGTCCGCGTGGTGTCGTTTATATCGTAGCTCCATACAAACTTTCACCCCCAGTTACACCCCCTTAGGGGATGATTTCGGGGATAAAAACTATCCCATGTCCTTCCCCTGTACTCGAACTATCTAGGTATAGCAAATTACATCTTAATCGGTTCAGCGGTTTAATCGTGAAGAGGTAACAGAGTGACAGATAGACAGACGGACAGACAGACAGACACATATTCGCATTAATAATATTAGTATGGAATAATAATTAAATTTTCTAGGAGTTTCATGTTATTTCCACTGAAAATCACGAAGTATTTCAATTCATTCTAATAGGACATGAAAAAATACCCAAAGATGTTTTCCTATTGTGTTACCATTTTACACTGCGGTAACACTAGGAAAGTTCAAAAACTGTAACATTTCTTTCTCCAATTTAGATGGAAAGACATCGTAATTTTGAGTACCTACCTAGGTACAAATAACATTAACGTTGCACAAAGTATCGTAAAATATGTAGTGGTAATCTCTTATGCCGGCTGTACACATTGGGCCAACGTTGGCGCGTGAGCAGGAGGCAGCTATGTAAACGAAAGAGATCGAGTTATAGCCCTCTCCCTCTAACGCATAGCTGCCTTCTGCTCACGCGCCAACGTTGGCCCAGTGTGTAGAAATGCTCGGGTCGGGTATAGGTAAATAACTGGCCACCGCATACTAAAAATTAACTCTCCTATAATAAAATTCAGTTTCAGTTTAAGGTGTTAATTACTGGCCAGCCTTCAATAACTGGCCACGTTATACTAAATTGAATTCTGTTTGTTGGACACCAGAGTTCATTTTTAGAATGAGCGGGCCAGTTATTGAAGTTACTGGCGATTTACCACAAGATTAATAAATATTTTGAAATGTAAATTTTTTTTCATCACACTTGCTCGAAAAGGGCTTCATAATGCGCAGACATATAGAGCTGTAATAGCCTGTGTTACGCCCACGGGCGTAATGGGTTTTTTTTTAAATTGTATCTGTCACTCATGCGGCAGTTACAAAGCAAAGAGGTTTTATATCAAATACGATGTCTGAAAACGTATTTATAAATACATTTGAACTTAAAAAACTACTTAAACATGTTTAACTGAATTATTTACAGATTGAATATGTAGTTATTTAGTGTCTATGTAAAATGTTTTTAAGTGTTTTCAAATCGTGGCTGTATACCGAAGGGTCTTTGCCATACGCGCCTCACGTCAAATTCAACAAAATGGACGACTGACATGTTGAAGTTTTTATTACGATTTGTATTAATTTCATCTAAAATGTATTTGTTTTCTCGCAAATGTGATGAAAAACATTGTGTATAACACGGGCGTAAGAATATTGCAAACTCCACTTACGCCCCTCGTTAAACAATGTACTTATATTACTTATATCAATAAATGAGCATGAATATTTAATTTCGTCTATTTCCATTTCAATCATGGTCATCATTACAGTGTGGTCTTAAAAGAAGGGAGGGTTACCGCGTGTTCCCACTGCGTCCGTTTCCGTGTCCGGGAGGCATCCCTCTTTTTCTCGCTTGCGATGTTTCGCCCGAGTGCGAAAGAGACGGATGCCTCCCGGACACGGAAACGGACGCAGTGTTAACACGCGGTTAGTAGCATGATGCCGTATACAGATATGTGATTTTCCCGCAATTTGTCAGTACAACATGTCGAAGTCATAATTGGGTGTAGCGTACAGATGTAACAATCCGACCACATGTGCATGCAATTTCTCAGTACAACTCATTTGACAGTTGGATCAGCAGCGCAACATGCCTCCAGACGATAGCAATTAGTCAGCTTCTGATAAATTGGGGCTGACAAATCATGACATGTATATATATACCCCATTAATAATAAGTATGTCAACTCGCGTATTACAAGGAACGCAGGCAAACCCGGGATAAAACAGAGCCTATATATCCATCCAGATGATCCATTCTATGCAAAATGTAATTCACAAAATCAAGAAAGAAAAAAAAACTTTATTCAGGTAAATTATAAATAATATTTTTCACAGGGCCGGAATAGGGGTGTAGACACTAAATAAAATAATCAATAATGTCATATTTTCACGAAAAAGGATTAAAAATCGAGTCAAATGGAGAAAAAATCAACGTAAAAGGTTAAATAATCACGAAGTTATAAGTGTCCAAAGTTTTAAGAAGGGGTATGTTCTGTCCCTTTTTCGCAAAACGCAACTTCATATGAAACGATGACGCTTGAAAAATGTGACGTCACAGAAGACGGCAACGTGCCGCGCCACATCGTGGTCGGCGCCGCCGTCGACGCGGCCCCCCGGCAGCATCCTGTAATGTGACGTCACACACCGTTTGCGTTTTCTCTCTCTAACAAGCAATATTAAAACGGTTGTAGCTTCGTGATCCTTTGAGATATCTGACCCCGTATCATGGTCGGCCTTATCACGGGATAAGTGACAAGATAGGAGCGTCGTCTCGTTCTATCGAACGGTGTCGGCCAGTGACGGACGCTCTATCTTGTCACTTATCGTATGATAAGGCCGACCATGATACGGGGTCTGAATGGGATTTTCGTCACTAGGCATATTTTGATGCCTTCTTTCTTTTGGAGTAATGATAATTTTTGAGTCTATCTATACCTACCCCTATTTCCTAGTAAGTGAATATACACCTGTAACAGAAAATCCCACTCTTCCAGGGTGATATTGAATACAGCAACAAGTATTCAATATCACCCGAAGTAAATAGACTTAAATAACATGCATTGATTAGTTACATAAATTTACAGATCCTTAGATAGTCTTTATTTATTTATATTTATTCTATATTCTTATTTATTTACTATAATAACTGTGGACAAATGTGTTTTGTGTGATCGAGTGTGTACTAATTATGTTCTGCCTAGTAAATTTTCTGTTTGCAAATAATTGAGTATTTTTAACATGTAGATATGTTAAGTCACTTTACAGTCAAACAGCGTCAGAGAGTAAATGTTGGTTTCTTTGTTAATATTACAATCAGATACGTGGTTCCGCAGATTACTCGTACAGACAAAAGTACAAAGCTAACAGCTACAGTTTACAATTTTAGCATAAGTAGATTGATTAATCTTTATTGCACCATAGCAAAACTAGTTCTAGATTCAAAAGGCGGAGTTTTTGTGGGTATTTGTTATTTATCAGAAACATTGTACATAACGCACATATGTTTTGTTTCTTTAATCACCTAACTCAATTAAGAACTGATTAAACATCAATCAAGATTCACAAGGTTCAAGGCAATCGTTGTTACAAATAAATAAGATAGTGAAGATGTCAATAACTCACCGAATAACGCCAAAACAATATAACGGAACATATTTAACTAACACTGTCACGTATCACATTTCGCCACGAAACGTTTTAAACAATTGGACCTTATAAGTCATAAAAGTTACATATAATATGATTGTGTGCGTCATACGCTCAGAAACCCATCTCCGAGGGAAGTCCGGCGCTAACTGAGCTACTACGAGTTTCTTAAGTCGTTTTCCTGTTAGGTGGACCGGTTTGATTTTAGCAAAACAACTGATAATTAGAAGTCATCGCTCGCGTGTTTCAAATAGAGTCTTTTTTTTAATGTGTTATTTTGAAGAAACAATTCATATCGAAAATAATACGATCACGGGCATCCTCGAAATTGCAAGATTATGACCTATACATCTATGAAATATCATTATTTATATCTTTATATGTATGTAGCGATCATTGGATTCTCCGTTTCAGGTTGAACCAAAATTATTTCGTATATCCGGATGTCCAGATTTCCATATCTCCTCCATAGCAGCAATGTACAAATTGCAGAACATTCCCAAAAAGCGGAAACGTTCTCGAGAATGTTCTCAGAACATTCCTGCAACATGGAAATTATTGTTTAAACAAGAGAATCTACTTGAAATAAAGTTTAAATAGGCATAACTTAAAACTAAATGTTATTATGCATGTGTTATTGTCTATTACAGTTAGCTATTTTGTTGATAAGTGATAAGTTACCAATAAGTTGCTTAAATTCTCACTGTATTTCAGAGAACATTTCCACTTTCGGACTTCACACTTTACACTAGCCCTGACTTTTTAAACTAAGTTACCGAACTATTTCTTGATGCGTGTCTTTGGACTCTTTGATCGTGTCGTGTCACGCGTGTCAAATAAATAAATAAATTCTCGTTCTCGAGAACATTCTCAGAAGTTACCGAGAAATTCTCATGTGGAAAGTTTCGCAACTTTGGAAACTTCTCGTGAGTGCATTGCTACTCCATAGTCACATTTCTCAACAGATACGTTATTTTTTGTGAGCAGGTTCAATAGTTTTATATACGATGTATGTAGTTATATATAAAAAGGCAGGCAGGCGAGTTTTACGGCACACAGAGCCACTAGTGCCAGCTGGACTGTTAGCTAGCATGATCGATTATATGTCGGACATACAGCATTCGTTTAACGCGCACTTAACTGCAGCCCGGCTATTCTGTAACTTATTTTAAGCTCACGTCAACGCTCACCCACAAATGTATCTTGACTTGACACCGCAATTATTTATTTAATCGTATGACATGTATTATTTTGGCCTTTAAAGTTTGTCACTCTTTAGTACCACCCAGGGGACACGTGCAGGGTTGTGGTAGGTAGCTCCTGCGGACGCGAGTAACAGTTGTCCCCCCTTTGTCAAGTGAGTGGGCAACTCGACTGTTAGAAGTTCTTAAGCCGCCCGAAGGCCTCTAACTCGGCTTAACGACTACAGTCATAGACAGCAGCCGGGATCAACTGCTTAGCGTGCCTTCCAAAGCACGGATGCGCTCATTTATATTTACCACTCAAACATGAGGCGGTAACCCATCCAAAGACTGACCGCTGCCATCTTTGCTTAACCTGCGTTATCGTTCCCGACTCGCAGGCGCCGCTAGGCTATGAGAGAGACACCGCAATGCATAGTGCCAAGCGTATTAGGTAGAGGTCTAGTTTCGTGACGGGTGACAGGCGGGGTGAGCCGCATTAGCGCGTAGAGAAGAGAATTATTATGACGGGCAAAGTTGAGGGCCAGAGGTCTCGGGGCAGACCACCCGCTAGGTGGAGCACACAAATCACTGCAGCCTTGCACCTACATCTGCACGAGGCCATACATAAAGCGGGTGCGGGTGATAGGAGCCTTAGGGGAAGTCTGGTCATCAAGATTAGGACATGATGCCACGATCCTTATCATCGAGGGAACGATTAAGGATGTCGAACCCATGATAATTAGCAACAAACTTCAAAATTAAGCGTAGCGGGCGTTTTTCAAAAAAAGTGTACAACTTTTTTTTTCAGATTTAGTCTTTTTTTTGGTTTTTCTTACTCAGAATCGTTGACACTATCGATCGTCATACAAGAATAAAAGTGTCCCAGATTTTACTATGTAAGTTTGTTCTTCCAGTGCGTCACGACCATATAAATAAAAAAAGACTGCATAAGTACAAAAATGTGACGATCTGGAATGGAAATTTTGGACACTTTTTTTCTTGTATGAGGATCGATAGTATCAACGATTCTGAGTAAGATAAACCAAAATAAAACGAAATCTGAAAAAAAAAAGTTTTGTACACTTTTTTTGAAAAACGCCCAGGCATCGTTTTATAGAAGTGTGGCTGTATGTAGACATTGACGAAACAACAAGAGGATTTCCAATGTCTATGCTTTTCAAAAATTAGTGTGGTGGAGGGTAGACTATATACCTACCCAACTAGCGAAAAAAAACGAACGATTTCGATGAGGTTTGCAGTAAAGGGGTTTATGGGGTCGAAAAATCGATCTAGCTCTCATGTCTGGGAAAAAACATTTTAAGTAGGTATATTATATTTTTATCCGAGCAGAGCTTGATCGCCGCGTTTTATAAAATTAATATGACTATTGTGATTAGTTGAACTATAGAGAGGTCTGTCTAGGTACCATTCGTGCATTCGTATAGTACTTGGAACTCTACTTAAATTTGTTAAACAGGGATAGGGTAAATCGCCAATAACTGGCCACCGTTCAATAACTGGCCACCTCATACTAAAAATGAACTCTATTCACCTATAATAGAATTCATTTTTAGTATAAGGTGTTAATTACTGGCCAACCTGCAATACCCACGTTATACTAAATTGAATTCTGTGTGTAGGGGAAAAGAGTATATTTTCAGTATGAGAGGGCCAGTCATTGGCGATTAACCCTATATAAAAGATACTTTAAGCTCAATACGTTTTACCGCCCTTGTGCAAATATCGTGTCGTGTACAATCAATTAAAATGTCTGTGAATGTGATAATGAAATGTTTACCTAGATGTGCACAAATAACTATTAAAATAAATACCTAACACAATATCTATATTAATGCGCTTGCCACTCGATAGAGGGGTCGCCGGGCATATGACCCTATTCCGATAAGAATGTATTGTTTTATAAATGTTATAGGGTCATTTCGCTGGTTACGCGACCACCTGAAGGAGAAGGTTTTTTCTATTGAAGATAACATCAATTCTACACACCATATTGAGACAATTACTTGTACATGCATTTTTTTGTTGTTTTAGAATAGAAATCTACTAAAAAACCGAGAAAATATCCTTTCAGTTCACCAACTCAGTGGTCGTCCACCGGCACATTAAATTAGGTGGTCGCTAACCGGCGAAATGACCCTACATACATATGAAACATACCCATTTATAGGTAAGAAAACTTAACAGTAAAGCCTAGTAGATACAATAGACATTACAAATCTGCCAAAGTCACGGAAAACGAAGAGACACGGCCGTACCGTTCTGTTCTCGAAGCAATTCAGGCCGTTGTTAACCGACTTCAAAAAAAAGGAGGTTGTATTTTTTTTTTTTTTTTTTAATGTTTTTTACCTCAGAACTCCGTCATTGATGTGCCGATTCGAAATTTTTTTGTTTGTTTGTAAGTATATGCATCCAGGTGGGTCCCATTTTTTTTTTATTTAGTTGGATGATGGGATCCATGAGGAATTAAGAGAACTCCTCAATTATATTAGGCACGCGTGTAGTGATTTTGGTATTTTCTATTATATCTCGCGTATTTACATCCGGAAATCATAAATTTGGTGGAGTGGAACTGATGATGAAGACCACAGATGACTTATGGAATTCCTCAATTATGTACTTAAAGTACAAAAGCACGTCACAGATTCTGATAAGATTCCGTTGAAATAGCAGCTAATGAAGTACCAAATGATCCTTGTGGAATCGACGGAAGTCCTCAAATATTATCGGCCCACATACAGCGATTGGTTTTTTTTCTCTAATAATCAACGCAATTGCTCTCGGAAATCAGTTCATGTGGTAAATTGGAAAATAAATGTGGAAATGTTCTTGTGGCTTGGCGGAGTACTAAATTGAAGTCGGTTAAAACTTTGTTTTTAAAGTAAATGATTATTATCAATTCAACATCCTCTACTCGTAATATTGTGCTAGCTAAAGCTAGAACCCTGAATTTTCAGTAACATATAGGGCATAATATGGCTTAGATATATTCTGAATAACATTAAATTTGAACTTGTAGTTTAAGAACTGTTGCCCGTCAAATTTCCTTAGTTTTGTCACTGACACACTCACTGACTTACTGACTGATCAACCTAATTCTAAGGTACAAACGCCAACACAGTTAAGTGACCATCCTGTATTTATACAGGGTGCCATCGGAGACGTAATCAGAAACCACTTTTTCAGACCTGGTAATTGATGGTCATTTCAACATAGTAGGAGTTACATGAAATTAAACGTTCTTTTTTTTTGGTAATTTAGTCCTAAATTAAATCGCTGATTCACCAAATTATGGTTACCCTATTTATTTAATCAAAACCTCTTTGGTTATCTTTCTTACGCATGTGAAACAAGTTTATCTTTGCATCTCTTTCTTGGTTATAGGGTGACCACGCTGTTTAGAGGACATAATTTAATTTTAAAGATTGCATGATTAAGTTTAAATAATGCAACTAACCACCTCCATTCCTGTGTCATTGTAATCTCAGTTTAATGCTTAATTAAGTCTTGTCATTTCTGATTACGTCTCCGATGGCACCCTGTATAGAACCTTATTACAATGCACATAAAGTGCACAGATGGTCAGTTAGCTGTGTTGTCGATAGTACTAGCAGACCCGCAAGCTTCAAAGGCCATGCCAGGATAAGCCAAGTGAATCTGCCCCCAGCGAGTTTTGGTTTGTAATTTTTTTGCGATGATGTGGCTTTAGTATCGGTAACAAGTATGCAAAGTTGGAGCCCCCAAAAGTTTTCAATATATCTTTTTTCAATATTTCTTTTTCTAGCCAGCCGATTTTTCTTGCGTCATGAATAATGTGCATATAGTAAAGACATTTTATACCGAAGAGCTGGCGGCTTCCACGCTCAACGCATTAGTGTAAGGCCTGAGTGGACGCCCCGCTCAGAGCGGGGCGTGCAGCGTCCATATAAAACAAATGCAATTTATATGGACGCTCGACGCCCCGCTCAGAGCGGGGCGTCCACTCAGGCCTTACACTTAGTATTGCTATACAGCGGGGAAATGCCGCCAGCATCTTCGGCACCATGCCGCGGGGAGACCCTTTATTTTAGTTATAAGTAGTAGTGTATATTTTTAATGATTAATCGGTGCCTTATCTATACTGTGATTAAATAAATATTTATAAGATTTATACAATTATATGACATCAATTATAAGATATATTGCGATACAAAAAAGAAAAAAAATACAGTTACTTATTTCAATAAAAAAAAATACTTTCACGTCAGCTTCCAAATTTTTCACCAAAGCAAGCCTTTTTAATAAGTTACAAAATGAATGTGTTTACTTAATTTCATCTGTGGTAGAACAAGGTGTTTTTTTTATTGGTTTTACTGATAATATTCAAGTTTTCACTTCTGCCGGCACTCCCGGAGTGCAACGCGGTTTTTTTTATGTATGTTCACCGATTTCTCTGTCAAGTGTCAACTGTGGACCGATTTTCAAAATTAATTATTTATTCGAAAGAGGTGAGGTGGTCCCATTGTCACCAAGTCAGGATCTGATGATGGGATCCCAGGGAAATTGAGGCCAACCCTCAAATTTTATGGGCACGCCTGTGATTTCGGTATTTTCAATTATAACCAAGGACCGGAATTCTCCAATTAGCAATAATCAAACTGTCAGAGGGTTTGACCAAAGTGTTTTATCGACTATCGATAAATAAATGCCACTTAATGACACATCGTCAAAGTAATTAAATCAGGCTTCTGGATATATACAATGTACGTAAGCATAATGGTAAGGAATAAAACAGAAAATATTTTTATTTTACAGTTTTAATATGGCACAATGAAAAGTTTAAACAAGTATACTAAGAGTAAACTAACCTTCATTCAAAGTAACAGATTCGAAATCTGTATCTGTACTAATTATGTTTTCTTGATCTTCCGTGTAGTAAAAGAAAATTGACATTATTTTCTCCACATTGTCACCTTTTAAATTGGTCCTGTTTTCATTGTAGATCCATTTATACGATGAAAAAGAGCGTTCCACTTCAGTTGAACTAACAGGAGCATATTTGTAGAACTCGATAATCGTATATGTCGATATGCGATAATATTCCGTAACATCGATAAGTGGAATTGTCGATAAAACAATTTGGTCATTCCCTCTGACAGTTTGATTTTTGCTATGAAGAATTCCGGCCCTTGATTATAACTCGTGTATTTACCCTCGGAAATCGCAATTTTGATGTAGTGGAACGGATGATGAAGACCATAGATGACTTGTGGAACTCCTCAAAGATGTTAAGTACGTCAAAGATTCTTATAGGATTTCGTTGAAGCAGTAACTAACGAAGTTACATTTCTGAGATCCTTGAGGAATCGACGGAACTCCTCAAAATATTATCAGCCCACATACTTATAGCGATAATATTTCTGCAATACCTAAAACACGCATTTGCTCTCGGAAAGCAGTTCATGTGGTAAATTGGAAAGTAAATATTGCTTTTTAGAGAAAGAAAACGCTCGCAGAACGTGACGTCACGATCTGCAAGCGTCATAGTAACTGACAATCGTTACATATGAAGGTCCGTTTTGCGGAAAAGGGACAGAATATACCACCTCTTAAAACTTTGGTCACTTTATAGCTTTGTGATTATATTTTCCCCTGTTTTACATTTTTTTCATTTGAAAATATTTTAAATTTAATCCTTTTTCTGGAAAATTCAACATGATTCGCTGTTTTATTTGGTGTCTACATCCCTATTGTTACTAGAACCACGATCCAAGTTGGTCGTAAATACTTAAAGTTTTTTATTTATACAACGTCGGTGGCAAACAAGCGTACGGCCCGCCTGACGGCCGTTATTTATACGACGTTGTTCAAAACACTTAAGAAATCTTATTTTATGAGACTTGGATTATTATTATAAAGATGTACAATTGACGTCAAAGATGTAATGCTTTTGCACCTCATTTCTGTTTTAATAAGGAAAAAAATCTTCTGTTTTTAAGTAGGAGTTGCTACGGCCACATAAAGGTACGCCCACACCGCTGCTCAAAATACGCTAACGCACCGTAAACGCAGCAAAATGTATGAAGAATACGTGACGCATCCGACACGTCAATGCGTATACGCAGCGTTACGCACCGGTGTGGTCGCTCCCTAATAGTACTTTACTACAGAGGCCGGGAAGTAAGGAGTTGCCGGCCGAGCGTAGCGAGGTCGGATAGTTATGAGGCGTGGCAACCCTTTTTCACGCCGAGGTATGTATAGTGCTTTTCGCAAACATGCAATGAAATAAATCAAAAAACTCCAAGAAATCAAACTTCAATTTTCATGGCTGACCGCCGTGATCCTGTGCCACAAATTGTGAAATGGAAATTAAAAAAGACCATCTTGCAGGCCTAGGCCTCCAATTTTGTATGAAATGCCATTACGGGTCTCTCGTCTCGCTGCGCCCGAAACGTGACACTTCGAAGCCCATTATGAAGAACACAATGACAATATTTCATTGCATGTTTGAGATAAGTATATAAAAACCGCTAAGCCGGTATAAAACTTCGATTAAATTGTCAACATTAATTGTCCTTTTTCCATGTTTCTTAATTGGAGAGCGATAAAACTAGAAATTATTTTTTATTCAGCTAATGACTAATGAGTACTAGCAATTAATTAATGAGTTGATTATGTTACTCCTGCGCTGCGTGAATCGGTGTACAGGATGGGAAAAAGAACATTGCCCCTTCATTGTGGTTCTTCTGGAATTCCAGACACCGTAGTGTGCGCTTACCATCAACCAGGCTGTGCGCTGTTTGCCACTAAGGCCGGGGCTATTCATAAATTGGGCGTTTTTCAAAAAAAGTGTACAAAACTTTTTTTTTTTCAGATTTCGTTTTTTTTTGGGTTTTTCTTACTCAGAATCGTTGACACTATTGACTGTCATACAAGAAAAATAGTGTCCCAGATTTTACTATGTAAGTTTGTTCTTCCATTGCGTCACGTCACGACCATATAAATAAAAAAAGACTGCATACAAAAATGTGACGATCTGGAATGGAAATTTTGGACACTTTTTTTCTTGTATGAGGATCGATAGTGTCAACGATTCTGAGTAAGATAAACCAAAAAAAAACAAAATCTAAAAAAAAAGGTTTGTACACTTTTTTTGAAAAACGCCCAATTACGTCATTTCAAAATAGGGGAGGGGGGAGTCTGGCCATTGAATAACGATAGTCATTTTATTAGGCGGGGAGGGTGGTGAAAAACGATGACGTAATTTATGGATAAGCCCTAACGAGGAATTAAAAAAAACACTTTGTAGGCTCACGGAGGTCTCGGTGATTCCTTTGCCCAGCAGTGAGACACTCGCCAGACAAAAAAGTGGGTATTTTAAGGCGGGTGAATTGGAAATTATCGCGTGCTTTGACAAGTTTGACACGCCGCGCCGTTCTGACTAGATTAAGAAACAATATTAGGGTCTGATTCTCAGATATATGATTCTTGACTATATGATTGTTGTTTATCTGATTTAATCGATACATGTTTGCCTAAAATAACCTCGATCGAAAAAAAATCCAAAGTTGCGTCTTTATTTTCCTTTTTAGTGATCCGTACCAAAATTGGTCCAACGGAACACTTATGCGATCACTCGGAGGCTGTCCGTCTGTCGCAGCCAGTTTTTTTACTCAGCCTACTCAAACAATACATTATTTTACGACGTAATCAATATATACTATAGTATTTGCACTCATCTAAAACCTCACTTAATTAAATATCAATAAAACTTCACTAAGTTAGGTATTTATCGAAATTTGTCGAAAAATGCCATTCCCGAAGTGTTGCATTTCTTTTTCTCGTGCGCGGAAGGCATAAGCGTGTCTCTGTCAAGGAGGCGTGGCCGACTCGAATCAAGGCATCTCCTTAGTAAATGCCCATAAAAATCCACCCTGTAACACCAAACGGCACAAAACGCACAAATCTAATTAATTAATCTGTATTATAATATTTATAATATCGGTCAGATCGGATAAGGCGCGGGGACCGCAGAGTCCTGCGCCGTTTTTTGTTTTTTTTGTTCAATAAGTAATTGAATAATTAGACGGCTTGATTGAAATAATGTTTTGTTTTCCAAGAAAAAAGACGTTCAATGTATCTAAGGCTGTCGCGAAGCCACTTCTGGTCACTCTCATGGCCGCGAAATAGTACCTATAGCACTCTAGCTTAGGTATCTGTATTAGCATATATGCAACTATGAACCTACACATACAGCTTCCGGAATCCTTTATATATCTGACATATGAGCTGCCGCCTTATGCGTAGCAGCTCCATCTGAGATGTGGGGACCTTCGTCCCCGAGAATGTCCTCCACCTCCCCTTACAGACATCCCTTACCACACGACTGATACTGTACCAATTCACACACTATATTGTTCCAGTTATAATTACCCGGGTGCACCCTTGATTGATGACGACATGGTCTGAGGCTGAAACTACCGAACCTGAGACCCTTGTTGTTACACTTGTTACTAATCCTTTCACACTAAAGAACTCCACGACTAAGAACTGTGTTATCGCATGTACGTGACATGTAGGAAAACCTTATTCATATACATAATATACCGTCACGCCTCCCAAATAGAATAAGACCTGTGGACGCACATACATACATCACATCATGAACAATCATCGTCCGAGCTGTGTAAACACGTGAACCCACGTGTAAATGAACCAAATCGTTACAATGTCATAGGATGCATTGTGTTGAAGTATTTTTGAAAATAGAACTTTAGAGTCAATGACGTATGTTTGTCTCGCTCTTAGCTTGTCACTTCTGTATAACGTTCACACCGCGAACAACGCTCCGTATTTTAATATATATTATGTGGTCAATAAATAGTGTTCTTAGTATCGTGCAACTGGTTTAAATTACAACAGGTTATGGCCCTCGCACGTTTGAATAATAAAGTTGCATAAAAACAGTCATATTTCGTAAATTCAGTGGAAAAATTGTAAAACAACTGCAGATCGTCATTTTTGTTATTCAAAAAAATGCAGAATAAATGTCTTCAGTGAACAACATGACTGATCGAAAGGTTGCAGGGCAGAGAAGTGCGCGTGCTGGAAGTTTGCCGTAGAAACATACTAGAACATGAACATTTATGGGAATGTGAGACCACGTCGACACCGGCTGACCCGGACAGGCAAAGTCGAAGATAGTGCTTCTGGTGCAAACTAGCAAATTTGTGCAAAGCCTTCTATTACTCCGGCCTTACTCGACGTGCCAGGTTGCTATGCGATATAATAACAAAAACACTCGATAACTGTCAGTACGTCGAATAATATAGGACTAAATTCTTGAGAACAGCAACGAGCTCCGAAACATTGGTTTCAGTGTGATGACGAATGGTTGGGGACATTGTCTCCCAGGAACCTACAAACCAATTTAATGATAATGGCAATTGAAAGCTCCGGTGTTGCTATATCAGCCGATTTCGCTGCGACGAAACCGATACCGTAAGTCAAGAATTCCGAGTCTAGCGTGTTTTTTGTGAACAAGTCCAAATTTAAGCCACCTGTCAAACAATACAACAAAGGTCCAAGATGTTACAAATGCAATAAATATGGACATGTAACGCAAGGACTATAATGTGAAGAAAAGTAAAGATAGCTCATATTCAGCAGTGTTTTCTGCCGCAACCAGCTATGACTCCAGTTGGATGGTTGATTCAGGTGCCTCCCAGCATCTGACTATGCACAAGGACTGGGTTTATGATAGATCACCATCTCCTATCAAAACTATCCGTGTCGCAGACAACAAGGAACTGCAAGTTGAGTACTGTGGCAAAGTGGACATTTAAGCAGTACAGAAAAATGGAAAGAACTGTAAGAACCATTCAAGTAAAAGATGTCTTCTACGTGCCTGGGCTATCTAAAAATCTTCTCTCCGTCAGTCAGGTAATTAAAATAAATGTGACATAAAGTTTGACAGTAATGGTTGCAAGATTTTCAACGTGTACAAGCAGGAAGTAGCAACTGTAAACAACGTGTACAAGCGAAATGTTGCTCCCGGCCAAGCTTTTCTTTCCGAAACTGTCATGGGTGACAGTTATCTATGGCATCAGCGGCTGGCTCATCTCAACTTCTCCGATGTTAAGAAGCTTGAAGAGCATAACGGAAGCGTGAAAATATCTCCGAGCATGAAGGTTACCTGCATTGTCTTGTCTTAAAGGGAAACAAGCAAGACTTCCTTTTACAAATGAAGGCTCCAGGGCAAGTAAGTTGCTAAAAGTCGTTCATTCCGACGTATTGGGACCGATGGAGGTGAATTCTTTGGAAGATGCAAGGTATTCCGTCACGTTTATCGATGACTTCTCTAGAAAAGTATCGGTTTTTATACTTTTCAAAGTCAGAATGCCAAGATAGATTGAAAGAATATAGACTCTTGGTTGAAAATCAACTAAACTAGAATTCGAAAAAGTAATTGAGAAATATATGACTCAATCCGTCTGTTGTTATCTATTGCAGCTGAGAAACATGACTATGATGCAATTCGATGCTAAAACTGCGTTTTTGTATGGCGAATTACAAGAAGAGATTTTTATGAAGCCACCAGAGGGCATTACTGTTCAACAAAACCAAGTTTGTAAACTTATAAAGTCTTTATATGGATTAAAGCAAGCACCGAGGTGCTGGAATGCCGAGTTTGACTCTGTGTTGAGGAAATATGGCTTTGAAAACAGTCATGCTGACAGATGTGTATATGTAAGCTGTAGCAGAACAGCTAAAGTATATCTACTGTTGTATGTAGATGATGGATTGTTACTTTCCACAGATTCCAGTATACTCACAGAAGTCTTGAAGGATTGGCAGACTGAGTTCAAAGTCAAAATATGTAAAACGTCAAATTTCATCGGGATGCAGATTGAAAAATGTAATGACTTCATTTTCATACACCAACGGAAATATATTGAAAAAATGCTTTTAAGATTTGACATGTGTAATGTCAACCCGATTAGCATACCAGCTGACCCACATGCGACATTAGAGAGGAGTAAAGAGCCTGAAAATGAAAAGGAGATACCATATAGGGAAGCTGTCGGCTCCCTCGTCTTCACTGCTATAGTGACCAGGCTGGATATAATGTTCGCAGTGAGCACAGCAAGTCGCTTTCTTAACTGCTATGACAAAACGCACTGGAATGCAGTCAAGCGTATATTTAAATACCTAAAAGAAACTATGTGTTTTGGGCTCTGTTACAGATCAAATGAAAGCAGCATTTTAGAATGTTACTCAGACGCTGACTACGCCAACGACCCCTTGGCGAGAAGGTCCACCTCCGGGTACGTGTTCTTGAAGAACGGGGCCGCCGTGACGTGGAGCTCTCATAGACAGCCAACCGTCAGTTTGACAACGACCGAATCTGAGTTTGCATCTTGTAATGCTACCAAAGAAGCACTCTGGGTAAGACAGTTAATTGTTGATATTGGCAAATTCCATCAAGGTTTTATTATGTTTAACATTGATAACCAGAGCGCTATCTGTTTAATTTAAAAACTATGATTTTCAGAAGAGATGTAAACAGATATAAAATATAACTTTGTGAAAGAAAATATGCTGAAAAGCTTATAGAACTTAAATATGTTTGTACTGATAATCAGTTAGCTGATATACTTAAAGCTACATAGGTTTGAATAACTTAAGTAAACTAGGTGTTTATAGAATCCAAGTAGTGTGACAAAATAATATAACTTTTTGGAGTACAGTTATACTGAAATTTGTTATACTTCTAAGTACAGTCATATTAATTTATATAAGCATATCTTTGAAACATTTTTGTTGTTTAACATTAACATGTTATTGTGATTCTTAAGCTTTGTATTTCCTTCACTAAGGTTCAATTTTAGAGGGAGTGTTGAAGTATTTTTGAAAATAGAACTTTAGAGTCAATGACGTATGTTTGTCTCGCTCTTAGCTTGTCACTTCTGTATAACGTTCACACCGCGAACAACGCTCCGTATTTTAATATATATTATGTGGTCAATAAATAGTGTTCTTAGTATCGTGCAACTGGTTTAAATTACAACATTGAAAGTGATTATGGAAAGAGCTCACCCTGGTTTTCCTCCAAATCTAACACTACAAATCTGCACTTAACTGTTCGTACGCAATATAGCCGTTAAGAATTGTGACTACTCGCCTACCCGTCAACATTGTTATAAAAAGATTGTGGGTGTTGCTACATGAAATAAATCGGCTGTTTGAGACATGATTATTAACATCAATGTAAATACTATCGTGAATCATGACTATTCACGACACTCCCGGCCCCCCAGAAAACTAGCGATCATATCTCCAGTAGAGTATTAATATAATCATCATTCACAGCTTTATTTAAGTCTTCCTCAGATCTTTGAAATAACCGTTCTTTTCCCATTGTGAATTTTGACAAGCTCTGGATCCTGTCCTTCGCCTTGATTGGCCAATGCAGACTTTGTAGGTGATTGCAACATCGAATAAAATGGATTAGCTGGAATAATGATCTACATAATTTCTGATAGCTGTAAAGTCTGATAAGCTCATCTTGACGCACTTTCTAAATCAGTTCCAAACGTTTCGTGAGACCCGAGGTATACGTGCCAACTGCGAGGTCCTTTATCCTCTAGGCCAACCAAGCTTCATCGTGTTGTGGCATTTCATTTTGTAATAAGCAATCAGTCGTATCCTATATACTATATCGTAAACAGTATGTTGGATTTGCTAGCGTATTTTTGCTGTTAACGTGAATTATCTATCCATGGTGGCAAACACATCACGACTTCTTCGAATCTACGTATGATCCACGTCGAACTGAGACACATGCATACCGAGTACATAATGCATCAACGTCTTTCACTCTCACGACACTGAAAGTTACGAAACGACAAAGAACTGAAAAAATACTTCTATACATTGTGCATTGCTGATTCATGAACGTACTTTTAGGTTGCCGCAATAGGAGTTACTTTACCTTGCTAGATTAAAACGAATGTCTGGACAGATTTTACTATCGTCTTAATATTCGTTTACTTTTTCCATGGTATGGAATCCTCCACGACGGGCAAAATTGCTTACCATAATTATTAAACGGTCGTCCATTACCACCACTAATCTTAATCTATCTGCGTACTCATTTACTTGATTTCCCTGATTCCTCCTCGAATGTAACTATTTAAAAATTATTCTGCGCAGCTCAGTGTGATTGAATTTTAATTTTCTTGACAATGCAACAAATAAACTTTATTGTACACCTCAAAAGATAACACTTTATTTTATAAAACCGAAAATAAAATGAATTATTTCAGTAGGTACAGGTACCTACCACCACAAACTAAGTTTGACCGTGGAGTGAGCACTGCAGTCTCAATAGGTACATAAATAAAATTAGTAATGTTTCATACTTGATATAAAACCTTTTGATATACAGTAAACTTGGTTTAGTGGGACCTCGATAAGTAAAAACCTCGATAGCTGGATCTCATGCTTAAGCACTGAATTACCTCTGTTAGTGGCATAAACCAACCCTATCTATCTGGAATTATTGCTTTCGATTTTATCTTCATAATTGCTTCTATAATTGAGACAGACAAGTGTATTTTATCTCTTTTACTAAGACTATATTTTAAGAATATTTTTTAGTGAATTGTTTTCTTTTATTTCATACCTCTTAACTTAACTCGGACTTTATTGCTGACTAAGCGACCCGCCCCGGCTTCACAAGGCAATTATACATATGAACCTTACTCTTGAATCACCCTATCTATTAAAAAAAAAACCGCATCAAAATCCGTTGCATAGTTTTAAAGATCTAAGCATGCATAGGGCATAGCGGGAAGCGACTTTGTTTAATACTATGTAGTGATAGTGATATACTTTGGTCTTGTTCACTTATTCTTAGTTATTCCGTAAAATTCGCACTTGGCCGATTTGTGCCTAAATGACCTCAAGTTACTTCCAAAATTCAAAGTAAAATAACAGTGTTTGTTGATTGACTGATTCTGTATGCGTTTTTGTACTGTTCATAAAAACGTGCTTGATTATTTCTGTTTATTATTAGAGAGAAATTAATTTAACCACAATTTTATTTATAAACTTATATCTTATATGTGTTCAATATTATCTTGTTTGTAATTTTTATGTATTTATACCGGCCTTAATACGAGTCGCGCTATATGCTGTCCCGCACACCTCGCTGAATCCACAGAAAACCAGCGTCGCTGGCACTGCTGTGTCAACTGCATTGCTGAGTGGAGACCTTTTCGGTAGCACATCCCTATTTGTTAGTTCTTAAGGTGCATTATATTGTGAATGTATGTGTAATGATGTGTTATCCGAATACATTTCTATTCTATTCTATTCTATTAACTTTTTTTATTAACATTTAAAAATCGCACCTTTATAACAAACATTATTTCTTGATTCACCTGTATTAATGGAACCCTCTGTAAATGAGACAGACATTAATTAAGACACTGGATAAGTGGAATACCTCTTTAAGCGAGACACATTTGCCGGTCCCTTTAAGTCCCAGTTATGTCAAGCTGTCACTGTATATATCTGGCTACTTCTTTATCGGATCTTTCCTATTTTTATGCGCAGTTATATACGTTTTAAATCAACAATGACAGTAGTATCTACAACGGTGATCAGTGGTCCAGTCAAGCAAAACCAGCAGTGTTAAATGAGTATTTCCAAAGAAACGGTGCAAAACATTCGTGTATTGAAACATTGAAGCACTATTGCAAACTGTGTTGAAAATTGTGCTCGAGTCTGAGGACTGCCAAGACCAGGATTCTGAACACCATGAAAACTATTCTGAGGACCGCTTATCTTACGCCACTGAGACTCTTGAAAATAATTCTGAGGACTGCTTAACCTACGAGTAGGCTCCTGAGCCTTACGAGAACTGTTCTGAGGATCGCTAAACCTAGGCCTCTGAGCCCTACGAAAACTGTTCTGAGGACCGCTAAACTCAGGCTTCTGAGCGTCACAAAACTGTTCTGAGGACCGTGAAGCTATTTTGAGCACTGCCAAACCAGTATTCTGAGCACTTCCAAAGTGTACCAATGATATATTGAAGAATGATTTTTGAGGGATACTAAAAGTCAACATTTTGAGTATCGCTATTCGCTACGTGATTAAATTGGTTGAGTTTTAAATAAACACTTTGTTTCTGAGCTGAAGGCATGAAAATCATTATTTTCAACTATTTCTTGTATTCCTCATATTCTTTACCTCTGCCAAGAGCCACCGAGGGCGCCATTTTTGTACGGCGACTGTTCTTTAACATGTGATTTTTCGATGAGATGTTAAGCGATATGCATGTTTCGGAGACTGAATATTGCTTATTTTCAATCCTCGCACA
This sequence comes from Epinotia ramella, assembly GCA_947578815.1. NCBI lineage: Eukaryota > Metazoa > Arthropoda > Insecta > Lepidoptera > Tortricidae > Epinotia > Epinotia ramella. Next base: position 11,484,926 of record OX388222.1, read on the forward strand.
TGGACAATAGGCGCCAGTACATAGGTACAACACTTGTTATGACCGTGCAATGTCACATGATGTCCAATCCCATAGTGTATCGGTTATTATTAATGCTTAATTAGTTCAACTATTCGCTATACAACTCCACCTCTTTAGTTCATAATCATGCACTGTGTCACAACATTGTCTATAAAATAACATCAGTGACTAAATTAAATTATTTTGTAACTTATTTCTCGGATATTACAAATAAAAGTTAACGATATAAAATTAACGCCTGCTATTAACTAAGTGTCACTTGCAGCAGTTCGTATTTCATTCGTTATCGATGGATAGTCTCTGTATGATTCCGAGTTTATATACATTTGGTGTGACGTGCATTCCATAGTGTTTGCGACATCTAACGCAACGTTCAGGTCTTTGTACTAGGTATACGGAAATACTTCATTATGAGCTTTGGATCAGTTTGGTCCTTATAGTGGTTTTTCGAATCTTTCAGATTTTATAAATCTCAGTTACTTATCTATGTTTGTAGAGATTATTCTCCTACTGTATTCATTCCGAATTTAGTCAAATAGTGTGACGCCCGCTCGCTAACATGGTAGCTTATTTTTAATGCTGCCTGTTGATCGCCCAATATTGAATATTATATTGAATACCGACCATTTACTATCAGTATACACTTATATGGAAGTACACTTACTTCCATTGTAATTTTTTATAGTAACGGTATTAGTCTCAATTTATTTTCCTTATCTTTTACCATCTATGTAAGGTCAGGTATCCTTGTCAGTTTGCACTAGAACGATATCGATTCTGGGTTGTCTGTTCATATATGACCAGGTTCCTTACATTACATCTTTTCTAATATTGGGCTACCACGTGGATTTTGGTCTACCTCTTCATCTCGGGTGTTCGGGAAGCCTTAATGCAATGATAACGATATTGTCGATATTACGGTATTTTTCTCTTTTTGCGAACCATCACAGACGGGTTTTGAGAAGTTTGTCTTTGATTGGAGCTACTTTAAAACTTCCGTCGACATAACGTTATGTTGTTAGTGTCATTATCACTGCCGTGCACGCATGATATCTCTTCTGAGTGTTTTCATCAAGAAGACAAAGATTTTCACTAGTTTTTCTGCAGTTCCCAAGATTAGAACAACAATCGTTGCTCTAAAAAATTATCCAAGGTGATGGTTTTGATGTCGTTTATAATGAGATCCATAACGCATATACCTATAGAACACGGGTGCCTATTATTTTCTGAGAACTGCCTCCCGAGATACCGACGAACGCCTTTTCAAAATCTATAAAACGTATTAATTGTAATTAAGTACCATTTGAAGAGCTGCTCTAGGATGGATTGAAGAAAGTTTCTTGATTGAATTCTAGCTCGTAGCTGTCCACAATAGGATTATATATCAACTCGGAAGGTACCTCAAACGATACAATACATCCTGTTAAACCCTAGCCTATTAACGCATAAATTCCTTTGATGCTTGCATACTGTTGGCGTCAGCTTATGCGACGGGCATCAGGTATATTCATATCGCAAGGCATGTTCGCCATATGAAGCTTATGAACTGGACCTTCTTTGCTTTGACGGTTTGTTGAGTTTCTGAGTTCTTGAGACATCCATATATTTATTTTATCGGATCCACTGAAAATCAGCATCGTTGCACTCTTTGTCTCGATTCATCCTGAGTGGAGTCCTTTATAGAAGCAACAATAAATTCCATTTCTAGATTTAAGCCTTATGTGACGTGTATTACTGTTGTTGTTCCAAAATAAATTAATTCTGTTCTATTCTATATTTCTTACAAGTTAGTTACAAAATTAAAGCTTTCAACCAAAATTGAATTAGACTGAGATGAGCAGTGCGTTTGAGTTAGAGAAAACTCTATGAACTGAAGATCAAATCGGGATATCTCTGAACGTGCACGTAGACGTAGCAGACCACTCACCCACTGGTCTTATTAAATTAAAGTATGTGGTATATCTGTCTCTACCGGTCTTTATGCTGACTATAAAACATACGAATATAGAACCGACTGAAAAACTAAGTATAAAAGAAAGGTAGAGAAACACTAAGAAGAATTAACAATATGAAGTGTCATGCGTCTGACATGAGATGCTGCTCTGCGACTGTGCACACGAAATAGGACTATCATCCTTGATCTCTTTCTGCTACTAATCGCCAGTTGCTGACATTTTTCTGATTAAGGAAGCGTGGTGCTTCGTAACTTTAGCTTCTTGAGGTAACACTAATAACTGGTGGTCAGTCTTGCAGCAATCTTGTCTAGAATATAGTTGTTCCAGCTCCGAGGCTATCTGTCTGCTAATGTACTTACAAGTTCGAGTTTTCTGAGCTGTTGTCACGATATTACATTGAGTATGATCATTGTCTGCAGGATACTGCATTATTTGTTTTCCTTAACGAATGTTTTCCATTTCAGATTCAAGTCTAAAGTCATGTTTGCAATATATCCAACGCCCGCTGCGCGTGTCTATACATATATATGCTCGAATGATGCTTAGTTACATTAGGGATAAGACGTATTTTTCAAGGTGACATGTTGAAATTATTCACATAGGATTCTGATGTTCACATCGTGAGGAAACCGGTCCAATCACAAACAAAGTTCATTCTGGGCTTAGTATTAGGTGTGCGACTAGCCATATTCCTAGACACTGCTTTTACACTCGATTGTGAGCTGTTAAAACCAAGTGCTAGATGCAGCATTATGTACCTACACTCTGTGATTTGCCTCCTAGAGAGGCGTTAGACTCATCAGCCTCCCCATCGTGTATCGACTGTGTCTGATAAACCTGATTGATAATAAACATTATGCATTTTACACTAATGCAGTTTAAACAAAACATAGCTTACTAAACATAACCACCAACAACACCATTCATTCACCATCACAGATTGACTTTGTATATGAAAGGCTGTCCGCTACGCTACGTGCTACACACTGTCTAGAATCGCATCTATGTATATTGTCTCCCAGTAACTTGAGTAACGCTTATTTCAGTAATTTTCACTGGATTCTAATTCAAGGGGTAGATCTGTCCAAAGCGAACCTTGCGTATCACTGACCCTAACACGGTTCAAAAACTGTAAATGATATGTATTTAGGCTTGTAAACGTGATGCACTTATCAATAAATAATCTATAATCTGAAATCTAATATTTGCCTTTGTATGAAAGTCCAATTACGAAATATTAAAATAGTCCGGATTAGTAAATCTTTGTTTAACATTACCGAAGCCATAACATTAGATGATGCTCGAGTCTGAACGTATTCTACCCATGAGCCGAACTTTCGGTTGCACCTACAAAATGTTATTCTTGGAGATCACTTGACAAAGTCACGTGAGTTATCGGAGTTTCTACTTTCAAGTCAGAATTGAATATACTTATACAAGAATTCATACAACTACTTTGTAAGTAACGGATTAACAGAAACATCAACCTTTTACATAACCATTTTAGATCCTGATTCAGAGTATAGTATCGGAGTCGACGAAGGTAAGTGTTTACAACTTCTAGGTGTAGATCTTGTTGTATTTACCAAATAGCTACGGCTATGGTCACGCGTGTATATATTCATGATTCATATGTTGGTAATTTTACGATTTAATTTTTCTTTCTACTATGATGGGAAAAATTTGAATGATTAATACCTACTGATTATAGTCAATAGAGCATTTTACAATATTTCAACGTATCCAATGAATCTTAATTGATTTATATTCCAAGACTCCATCTAATCTATCGCGTGATGGATATGTGATGAAGATGTTTTGTAATAAATACCTAGAAACAAATACACTGATCAAATCTAAACGAAACTTGAGAATAACATTACGGTCCGTCCGTATACCGTCTAAATATTCCTCCTCCACTCCACATATTATTTCAAAAGGTAAAGTGTTACCGGCATCGGCAAATTGAGAAAACTCATTCGCATTTTATTATTTGTGCCTGCTAGCTAATAGTCTCTTAAGTTCGTCCACTCTTGACCATCTGACGTCTTGACTGCCATCAGGACAATTAATCCGATTCACCAGAAAATGTTGCGCTCAGCGCTGGAAGACCGGGCCTTGCTCATTGGTTTTTACAAAGAAAACGAGGTGATTATTTTCACCCCCGTAAAGTCGTGCAGTAAATAAATATCGAAATCCTTTGCGCTGTTTTCTAAAAACCATTGATAATCAAATAAATATACCAATGCTGCTCATTTAATAGTGTAGGATATATTAATATTAGTAATATAATCCCATAATTTGGCATTGTTTCAATAAAAAATACAAATGGTTTCAACTCTTTTTAATTGCCATATAATTTCTTTAAGCCAGTAACCATAACGTTACTTATCGTAACATAATATTGAAATGTACTGTATGGGAGCTTAATTATACTGTCTAAAAAGTCTAAAATTTTTGCACCACACTAAATATTGATTAATGTTATTGTTCTGTTAAATAACCTGGTTTTAACCGTCACCTTTGTATATAAGTAACATCTACTGACATAATACAAAGCAATTTGATCTTCTTATGTATGTTTTGTGTAAAGTTAGAAATGACTAAACCGATTAAGACACGTTTCTACTAATGATAAGCTCTTTCTTCTCATGGATGGTTTTAAATCTTTAGTTTAACTTTATGAACAGTAATCTGCTTTTGAGTCCATCATGCGCATGGTACATTTTACATTGTATTATCAGGAAGCTGGGGCAAATAAAGTGTTAATTTCATAAACAAACTAAGCTAAGACTGGTTTAGATCCCAGCATCTCCACCATGTCGCGAAGCCACTTCTGGTCACTCTCATGGCCGCGAAATAGTACCTATAGCACTCTAGCTTAGGTATCTGTATTAGCATATATGCAACTATGAACCTACACATACAGCTTCCGGAATCCTTTATATATCTGACATATGAGCTGCCGCCTTATGCGTAGCAGCTCCATCTGAGATGTGGGGACCTTCGTCCCCGAGAATGTCCTCCACCTCCCCTTACAGACATCCCTTACCACACGACTGATACTGTACCAATTCACACACTATATTGTTCCAGTTATAATTACCCGGGTGCACCCTTGATTGATGACGACATGGTCTGAGGCTGAAACTACCGAACCTGAGACCCTTGTTGTTACACTTGTTACTAATCCTTTCACACTAAAGAACTCCACGACTAAGAACTGTGTTATCGCATGTACGTGACATGTAGGAAAACCTTATTCATATACATAATATACCGTCACGCCTCCCAAATAGAATAAGACCTGTGGACGCACATACATACATCACATCATGAACAATCATCGTCCGAGCTGTGTAAACACGTGAACCCACGTGTAAATGAACCAAATCGTTACAATGTCATAGGATGCATTGAAAGTGATTATGGAAAGAGCTCACCCTGGTTTTCCTCCAAATCTAACACTACAAATCTGCACTTAACTGTTCGTACGCAATATAGCCGTTAAGAACTGTGACTACTCGCCTACCCGTCAACATTGTTATAAAAAGATTGTGGGTGTTGCTACATGAAATAAATCGGCTGTTTGAGACATGATTATTAACATCAATGTAAATACTATCGTGAATCATGACTATTCACGACAAAGGCTGAACTGGGTAAGTTCCAACTTATGTTACGTGGGGTACATAGGTACCATATATTTATTGCCCTTTATATAGGGTATACCATATATAGTTCATCACATCATATCAGACGTTCAATTTATCTAAGGCTGAACTGGGTAAGTTCCAACTTATGTTACGTGGGGTACCTATACCATATATTTATTGTCCTTTATATAGTGTATATCATATAGTTCATCATCATCATATCAGCCGAAAGACATCCACTTCTGGACATAAGCCTCCCCCAAAGAGTGCCAATGTGACCGGTCCTGCGCTTTTTTGTATCTTCCATGGGGGTTTTATACGCCATAATCGCCACGCTTGGCATGCGGGTTGGCCGCAGTATTTCCACCGTACTCCCCACGTATCCCCCGGTGATTTTGGTCTTAGTTTTAGGACGTATAGATGAATTATCGAGAACATGCAATTGCATTTGTAGTGGTAGTACGAGAAAATAAAAAAATCAAATATAGAATGCCTGTAAACATACAATACAACTACATATGCAATTCCATGCTCTCGTTAATTTATCTATACCCGGGTCCTTTAGGATGTAGTACCCGTAAAACTAGAGAGTATTTATTACTATTTTGTGATGACATAATAAACTCTCTTATAGTCTTTATAGAGTGTTTAATTAAAACTTACAAAACACACAAAAGATTTTTACAAAAATAAAATCTCTAAAAAGTACAGTATATATACAGTAACAGTATTTCCAAAAATCCAAATGCCATACTGGTACAAATCGTTAAAAAAAATATTTTTTTCTCACATCTTGTCTCAAGTGTGATAATTTTCCGCCCTATGGTTACATTATGGGTTTTTTTTGAGAATTGTTTCCAAACGAACAAAATACAATGATCCCATGCTGTAAAAAAATATTGTACGTATGGTAAAGTCGTATTTTGAATTCGAATTGAATAAATAAGTTTTTCCCTACTAGAAATAAGTATGGCAAATATAATAACGGTCATACTGTATCATACATACTTTCCAAAAATTTAAGCGAAAAAATGGTCGTTGGCGGTATAGCGGCCATTTGGAACCGTCGGAAAGGTATGGCATGGTGATTTTCGTGATAGCGTGACGAATGTTTGAATGTTTTTTTTTATTAATGAGTTCTCGTCGGTATGGCGGGCACACAGTCACACCTTTGTTCATCGACAATCGGAAAATTCTTTTTTTTTTGTAACAAATCGTTCAACTTTTGGAATTTATCCGACACGTGTAATTAGACCCCTGAACGGTCGCCATACTTGGTACAAATGACCGGAAAAAATTTGCCTGCTCATACAAAATCCAGTCCCAAGAGCAAACCCTAGTACCAGCGCAATGACCATCATTGTCCTTTTCGTTATCACGTAAATAGAACCCTGAAGGGTCTCTATATTTAGTACGATTGACCGGAAAAATTATGGTAGTATCTCCCGGTCTATAACGAAATATTGCTTATTAAAATAAAATAAAAAACGTTTATTTTAGACAATTTTGATCCATATTGTTATGTCCCCAAAACAGATGTGGAGCGCATGCTGCGTGAAAGGGACGACAGTGTGACAGTGATAGCGCTACAGCCGCTGCGTTCTGCGCCTGAGTCCCTGTGAGTCTCAAATTAATATTAATATCATCATACATTAGTATGATATGACGTTTCTAAGCATAGTCTCGAAAAAAATCACCTCGCTTTTTGGAGAAGCCTAACTGGGGATACTTCACCTCAGAAGACTACTTGCTCTGTATGTACCTTTGTCGTGTAGATTTCCTGGTGGTAAAGCGGCCAGAGGTCAGGAGGCAGTGTTGAAGGTAGCTATTGATTACCCACAGGCGTAGGCGTAATATTAACTAGAGTCTGGCAAATGAAAGCGTGACCTGGACTTTTTTAAAAGTGGCAACATTATAATCTGTCAAAGGCACGTCAAAGTCTAGTTAGTATTTCTTGTAAACTCAATTATTTTGCATTTATAATTGCCGTAATATGGGTAAAACAATAAAAAGTAATGTGCGAAAGCTGCTACATACTATGATCAGTAAGTTCAAGCAAAAACAAGAGGAGAAAGAAGTTGTTTTCCAAGAGAAACAACAATGTTTAGAATGCGATGTCGGATTTTTTAGGTTATTAATCTTAATCCTTGTTGGCCGATTTTTGATATAATAATATTGACGATCATGATGATACTGTTTCTTATGTTTACAAATAATCTTGAAAATATTCAAGAAATCTGTAAAAAAAATATTCCTAGTATAATTAGTAATACCATATGTAATTTTTTAGAATTTGCCGCGTTTTCTCAGGTCACGCTTTCGTTTGCCAGGCTCTATCGCACTCCCATCGACGACAATCGCTTTAGCCTAGTGACGACCGCTTTAGCCTAGTTGGTAGACACCCTGCCTACGAAGCAAGAGGTCCTTGGGTTTAAATCCCGGTAAGGGCATTTATTTGTGTGATGAGCACGAATATTTGTTCCTGAGTTATGTATATGTTTCCTATGTATGTATTTAAGTATTTATTTATCTATATAAGTATGTTTAGCGTCGTCTATTACCCATAGTACAAGCTTTGCTTAGTTTGGGACTAGGTTGATTTGTGTAAGATTGTCCCCTAATATTTATTTATATTTATTTATTTATCGAAACTTCCACCCCCTTTTTATACTTATTTATTTAATTATTTAATAGCTTCAAATTGCAGGATACAATTTTACCCGTAGGGTGTCGCTAAATATTAATTACAAACTAAAGATTAATGCATTAATTAACAAGTTACATTAGTACTCATTTTACATTCTACAATAATGAATTAATTAATAATCATTATAATAATCATAAAATTAATTCATTCATATATTATAATTATAAAATTCATTTAGGTTATAAGAACATAATACATTAATTTACAAATTATATTAATTTTACATTCTACAAAATACTAATAATCATTATAGTAATTATAACATTAATTCATTCATTCATACATTATAATTATAAAATTCATTTAGGTTATAAGGACATAATTCAATCAGGTGTTTTTTCAATGCAGCTACAAATTTAGAGTATGGCAGGGACTTTATTTTGCTTGGCAGGGCATTATATACTTTTGCTGCAACAAACCTAGTGCATTTCTTAAACCCCGCCGTTCTGGCAACAGGCACTTGAACGTCCAGTGAGAATATATTATTTAATCTATCGCTTCTAAAGTCTGCCTTCGCAAGAATTTTTTAAGGATATCACTTTACTAATTTACAAAGTTCCATTATATACAGGGTGGAAAATTAAGTCGGGCCCTGGAGGGAAACTACCTTAAATCCTTAAGTTGGCTCATTTTACTTAAAGGAGACATTCCTTTATTTTTTTAAAGAAACAAAACTGCATTCAAAGATTTTTGAAAACTCGCTTGCCTCGCACGGGACTCGAACCAACTAAAATTAAAAAAAAAAAAAACATTCGCTATTTTATTAGTTTATTACACTAATAAAATTGATAGGATTATTATTCAGGATAAAATGTATCTAACAAACATTTGGTCTTACTCTCGTCTGTCGTACAAAGATATCCATGAAGAATACCTATTTAGTACAAACGTGACCTGACGCCCATGGACTTCTTTTTATAGGGTCATGTTAAAAATGATATTTATGAAACCTTTTATGAAGCCGTGCAAGAGCTAAGGGTTGAGGTAGAAAATGTTATTAGGGGCATACACCACAACACTTTGCTGAATGCTACACGAAATGAATTTCAACGGACACTAAATTTGTGTATCCGGAACGAGGGAGATCATTTCTAACAATTTATTAGTTAAATAATTTAAGTGTAACAAATTGATAATAAAATAAAGTTAGTGTTAGATTTTATGATCATTTTTAATCTTAAGACCAAAAGTTTGTTAGAGAAAATTTATCCTGAATAATAATCCTATCGATTAGTGTAATAAAATAGCGAGTGTTGTTTTTTTTTAATTTTAGTTGGTTCGAGTCCCGGGCGAGGCATGCGAGTTTTCGAAAATCTTTGAATGCAGTTTTGTTTCTTTTTAAAAATAAAGGAATGTCTCCTTTAAGTAAGATGAGCCAACTTAAGGATTTAAGGTAGTTTCCCTCCAGGGCCCGACTTATTTTTCCACCCTATATAGCGAAATCAGGGTTGGTATTTCTAATTTTTTAAAGGAATTTCTAGATGACACACGATTGACTTAATGCCATCCAAAATACGCACGCATCTTTTTTGCAGCCTGAATAGTCGGTCCAAGTCTGTACATCCACCCCAAATAGGCAACCCGTATAGCATGTAGGATTGAACAAAGGCATAGTACGCTTGGACTGCGGCGGTTCTTGTTGAATATCTGGCTAGGGCTCTTAAGGCGAACGTGAAACTACTGAGCTTGCTGGCAATATAATCCACATGTTTCTTCCATGTTTGATTTCTATCAATATACACGCCAAGAAAATTTGTGTCGACTACAACTTCAATTGTATCATTATTTAATGTAACATCAATAGTTAGTTTATCAGTCCTATATATATGTAGATAGGTTCATGCCATGAAGCCAGTCAATTACGTTTGTAAGGGTGTTTTTGATTAAGTCACTAATATTATTAATGTCATGACGCTTAAACCTAAATAGAATAGTAATGTCATCAGCAAACATGACTAACTTATGAAGTATGAATCTGGGTAAAAAATTAACATAGAGAAGGAACAGGATGGGGCCGAGGATGCTCCCCTGGCACAATGTAATAAATAGACTACCCACATTATTGGGAGTATATTAAATACATTTATATTCTTCTGCCAAACCACAGTGGTTTGTTGGCAGACGAGGCTCCTTTACTTTTGTGTAAGCTATTATTATTGTGTATTTATTTATGACATGAAGTTAACTTAACTAACTTTATAATAACTTATCTTAACTTTATAATCCTAGCATACAGTATAAAAATGTAATGTATTAAGGTTGTATTTGACCTTTTATTCGATTTAATAGAAAATTACTCAATTTCTTCTAAAATGTTTGTTTTGTCATCCTTGTGGTCTTTAAATCCGATGGCAACTCATTATAGATCTTAGGAACTAAATATTTTCTACATCTCTGGCCAAAATAATTCGTAAAACTAGGTACCAGCAGTTTATTACTATCTCTGTTTCTTATTAACCTTTGATTGACAATAGGTATTTTAAATTCATCATTACAAATTTGTTCCAAAGCTAAGAACAACGTGACTTTTTCATGAACTGTTAAAATTTTACATTCTAAGAAGAGTTGTTCATAGGTAGTACTCTTACATTGAAGTTTAGTTTTTTTGTCCCCCATTAATTTCATGAATCTAATCTGCAATGCCTTTATCTTGTCTAGATACGTTTTAAATGTACGACCGTAACTTGACAGCCCATACGACAGTAGAGAATCCACTAGAGCATAGTACACTGCATATACATAGTAGCCCTATTTAAAACAAATTTCAGATGGTGGAATTTTGCAAGTACTGCTCTTAATTTACTGCATAAGCCATTAACATGTGGCTGCCACGAGAACTTATAATCTATAAGCAAGCCCAGATACTTGTATTGTTCCACCACCTGGAGCTTGACACAGTCGCACGCGACCCCGGACTGCCGCGCACTGTGGAGGCAGTCAAAACTGTGCCCCACAATGCACGGCGGTCTGTACATATCTCTAGAGTAGGGCGACCGTATACACATACATTTTGTTTTTGTAATGTTAATAATAATCCCATTATCATGTGACCATTTAATAATGCTAGTTAGATCTTCCTGTACTTTTTTTTCTATTAGGCCTAGGTCTTTATCCGCGTATATTAGGCAGGTGTCATCTGCATACATGTAGACACTACAATTTTTGACCACATTACACATACTGTTAACATGAACTATGTACCCAACAGGCCCGGTTACCGAGCCGGTCGGCACGCCGCAGGAGACGTGCGCGGGCGCGCCGCACTCGCCTCCTTAGGATAGCTATCACATTGTTTTGTTGATTTAAGGCTTCATAGACAAAATCAGTCATATCAAACAAGGCATCTGTCGTTGAGACACCTCTCTGAAAACCAAACTGCTCTGATGCTATGATTTTACGAGAAACCATATATGAATATAGGCGAGTAGCCATTTCTTTCTCATAAATCTTAGAAAATATTGTAAGAAGAGCTATTGGCCTATAGTTACTAGCTTGTAGTTTACTTCCCTGCTTATGTAAAGGCTTAATGTTTGCTATCTTCAATCTATCCGGAAATATTCCATCAGATAAGGAGAGATTAATAATAAATAAAAGTGGTGGAAATATTTCATGGGCGATACCTTTTACAACTTTGGACGGAATTCCGTCAAATCCACTGGACTTCGTATTTTTAAAACTCGATATAACATGAAGCAGTTCATTATTACTTACGGGCGTAACAAACATCGTGCTAGATTCATAGGGTGGCAGAGCCGGTTTTGGTCTCGTGGAAGGATTATTTCTACAGTTCTTCACCACGGAACTGAAGTAGTTATTGAAGATATCTGGAGCTTCACAATTTGAGTTTGCCGTTTTCCCTCCATCTGAGAGTCCTATGTATATCCTTATGGGATTAAAAGTAACCTTAGTACATCCATTCTCTTCTGCGGTTTAAGCGTAAATAAGTACCTAACAGATTTACAGAGTTTAATTTGCATTAATAATACTGACCCGCATCGCAACGAATCACCCATTGCGTAGTGTTAGTTATAAGCAAATTGTAATTCAATTTTTGGAATGAACTTCAAATGTTTATGAATGATGACACTTGGCGTCAGTGTTGCCATGATTAAATTGGCCTGAAGGTGTGACACAGTATTATTACCTGTGTTGCCATAACGTAAACAAGACGCTCGTGACATCATTCAATCATTCGTTTGGTAAACTGTTCGTTCACGATTGTTATAAAAGTAGCGGGAGCGTTAAAATAACTCTCTTTCTCTTGTGAAACTTGGATGAATAAACAACTAGTCGTACTTCGAGTATTATTTAAAGTAACTCCACTAATAGTAGGTACTCTTAATCACCATTAGACATTTTTAGAAATGTTGGTCGTTTACTGGTAGATTTAAAGTAACATTGGTCTTAAAATACAACTAAAGTCGCCGTCAATGGAATTTGCTAACTATGCAAACAAACCGCCATAGTGAAAGACAATTTCAATATGGCGGTTTGTTTACATAGTTAGCAAATTCTATTTACGGCCACTTTACGTATAAACTGTTTCCTACAGAAGCCCGAAGATAAGAGCAGCCATTGAAATGAGGGACTTGCCAGCTGTGGTCTTGCTACTGGCTGCGAGCGACTTGCTGGCGAGTGACTGGTATGAAACTCCGCTACACATGTGCATATTCTACTATTGTGAGGTGACCGAAGCCGTAAGTAGCTGAATGATTATCGTATACAGTACAAGACATATCGATTTCGAACTAAATCGGACTATGAATAAAAAAGTTCAAAATGGCGGCCACTATTCGAACTTATCTAAGACCCTTCTATCCATTTTCAACGCAATTGGATCATTAAAATGCTAGTTACAGTGCAAGTAATGTATTCAAATAAGTGATTTGTCTCTCAAAATGTGTCAAAACATCCAAACTCTGGAACAGTTAAGGTCAGTCGGGGCCAGTGCGCCACCAGGGTAAGTGCGATTTCATCAAACATTTGAAATCTACTGATATTTTAGTACTATCTATAGATGATCATCATTATCATCATATCAGCCAGAAGACGTCCAGTGCCAGACATAGGCCTCCCCCAAAGAGTCACAATGACCGGTCCTGTATGATAGGCGCATTTACCCCGTTAGCGCACTTGCCCCGACTGACCTTAGGCCGCGTGGCGGTGCAAGTTTAACTTCTTCCCGCCTGAAGGCTCCTAATGCTTGATGTGAGTGCCACGAGACTATACGCGGTGATTTTTAATCCGTGAAAAATATTGATAAACAGCCAAAACGGATTTCAATGGATAAGCCAATTAAATCACTGTTTAGTGTATTAAATTTAATGATAATGTTAACACTAATGTACACTGAATGTTTGGTCACCCTACATTCCTTGAAGTTAAGTAGATAAGTCAAAAACACATACGACAAATTTTCGCAAACTAACGTTAGGGTGACAATGATTTTGAATTATTCCTTATTCAGTTCCTTATTCAGTAATTCCTTATTCAGTTTTATTCAGAAAAAAAGGACGTTTCTATTAGCTTTCAATTATTAATAATCAAACAATTGCAATCAATTACGCTGTTGTCCACGTTAATCCCCTAGCCTGATCCCCCAGGGAAAATAAAACGGTTAGGTTGTTAGGTAAACCGCGACCCTACAGCGCGCGAGCCGAGCGAGCGTAGCGAGCGTGACGCGGTAGCGTCCGGCGAAGCGCCATAACCGAACATTATCATTTTTTCCTAGTTGAATATAAAATAATTTCCGCTAATTCCCCTGGGTGATTGGGGTCAGGTGATTAACGTGGATAACGTGTCAATTACAGAACAAAAAAAATACTCCAGCAAGTTAATCACGTAACGCATTGTACGCGCGTCAGTTAGATCTAAATGTCAATATTTATATGGAAAGATTACAGTTGGATCTACCTAACGCGCGCGTTCAAAACGTTACGTGATTACCCCTCTGTCATTGTCATTAAAAATCATTGTGTATAAGTGCTTCAAGTAGATAGATAGATAGATAGATGGATAAAAACTTTATTCATACCCACAATATACATGGCATAAAAAGAACAGGAGAACATGCAACTTAAGAACTAACATACTAAAAACGGCAAATAAAAACTACAAGTACAATAAGTGAGCCATGTGTCGTGGCAAAGAATGGGCGCTGACTCAGCATGATGATGCGGCAGGAGCCACATCGCTGATATTCTGCCAGGACCCTCCCTAAAGATTTCGCAGCCACTCGTCAAATCCTTGATTCGTCAAATCCTTGATTCGTCAAATTATAGGCTGTTGTCCACGTTAATCCCCTAGCCTGATCCCCCAGGGGAATTAGCGGCAATTATTTTATATTCAACTAGGAAAAAATGATAATGTTCGGTTATGGCGCTTCGCCGGACGCTACCGCGTCACGCTCGCTTCGCTCGCTCGGCTCGCGCGCTGTAGGGTCGCAGTTCAACTAACAACCTAACCGTTTTTTTCCCCTGGGGGATCAGGCTAGGGGATTAACGTGGACAACAGCCTATAATTTGACGAATCAAGGATTTGACGAATCAAGGATTTGACGAGTGGCTGCGAAATCCCAGTGCAATGCTATGCGCGTGAGTGTGTGTGTGTGTGTGCGCGCGCGCTTGCGTGTGCGAGTGTCTATATAATAACCCATATATAAGTAATTAAGTTTATTTGCATAAAATAGTGTACAACAACATGTCAGGTTAGGTATACAATAGGCATGATGCCTCATGTTCAAATTGATAACGTAGTGATGCTAAATGCATAGTAAACCATCAAATTATCGTAATAAAGTATAAATTATAAAATATAATTAAAATCATAAAAAGATATGAACCTTGAAAGTTTAGAAAAAATATGCATTTTTTTTATTGTCCAAGAGTAAATTAAAAGCTACCAATAGAATCCTTACGCTTTTCTAGAAACAAAATTGTATGACAACTATGTACTTAAACGCAGTATTTCGCGACAGAAACAACAATTTACCTGATTTTCCATACTACGATTAGTACAAATATACAAATGTGACGTCACACTTGTATAGACACACAGTATGAAGCGTTTCGCGCTGCCGCCAGCGAGGTCAATCTTTATCTCAAATTTTTAGGTATTTATGTTCTTTAATTGTAGTTGCTCACATACAAACATTTGTTCCTCTCCAAAAACTGGTTCGAATGACGTCACAAAAAAATCTTAGTCATCATCCCTATTAGATCCAACTATTTTGCCTCATAGGCATACAAATGTCAAAGGAGCACAATTTATGTCACAACGTTATAATCTTACAGTAATAAATTTAAAAATTAAGATGATTAGTATAATATTATAGTACAATGTCAAAAAAATATTTAATAATTAATTTAATGGTAGAAAAGTCATGCATCATTAATTTCGCAGCGATAGGAATTCTTCAACACTGTAGAATTTCTTCTGCAAAAGCCAGTTGTTCAGTGTTGATATACAAGCTTTATAGTGAAAATGTTTTATGGTCTCTGGAACCTGGTTGTATATTCGTATACACATGCAGTAACTATTACTACGAGTACTGCAATTTTTAGTGATCGTTTTAGGTGCAACTAATCTTAAGGGGTACCTCGTATTAAATTTACATGTAATTTACTTTTAAAATTCGGAATAAAGAAGGATTTGACTTTACGAACTTAGTTACTTCAAGTATATATAGCGATGGTAATGTCAACAATTTCAGTAAAAAAATAAAAATAATAATAAGTATAGTTCATCAAAAAGGTCTCTACATGATGTTCGTGGCGGCTTGTTACAAATAGATCTTAAGCATTTCTTCTGACAAATAAATAGCCTATTCATTTCAAACCAAATTACTGTCTTAACATATTTTTTTATCCCGAAAAGTCGTTAGGTTGGACCCTTTTTATGAATAAGCGTGGGATCGGCGGCGCGGTGCACAGCTATAACCACGAACTCCGAAATTCGAAGTTCAGGTACATTCATATCTGTCACACTCACAATACTCGAGTGACAGGGATGCATGTATACGAACTTCGAGTTTCGTTTTTCGTGGTAGCGCCGCAGGAGAAATGGTTATTTACTGGCGCCAGCGTTTCGATACTCGGCTGTCAGCGCGCGTCTCGTTCCGCTACACGCGTCTCCATAAACAACACACCTGTATACCCGAACTGAATATCGCTAGAATAATGTTTACGATAAGTTTTACGTATCATTTCAGGAAACAATAACAGCAATAGAAATGGATATCATTAACGCCATATTAGATACTCATCCGGGTATATTGGACCATGTTGACCGTTCCGGCTCAACAGCCCTTCATCGCGCTATTCAAAGTGGGCATTTAGAAGTGGTTCGGGCACTTTTAGACTCAGGGGCCACTTCACATATTGGCGATATCACAGCTCTACACGTGGCTGTGAAACACCCTCACATTCTGAAGTTCTTCCTCGACAAAAATGATGTTGAAAACACCCCAAACGGAACCGGCCGAGCTCCAATACACAACGCTGCAGTTTACGATAAAGTGGAATCCGTAGAACTACTTGTAGAAAAGTTTGGAAAAGAGCAACTAATGTGGAAACATAACAGCGCGACGCTGTTGCATGTAGCGGCGCAAAACGGCTCCGTCGCGGTAGCAAAGTACCTGTTTTCTTCACCTGAATACAATCATACCGGCGTGAAGTTAGCAGCCTAAAGGTAGCAGCCTATGATAACCTGACCAAATGAAAAAGTCACAGTTTTAGTAATTTTTTAAATCACAAAATATGAGTCATCCAGCTTACTAAACTAGTTATACCTAGAGTAAAATGCATATTCTATAATCCTAGCGACGCAGAGAACAAACAACAGTCAAAATACTACATTTCCGTAAGGCAGCTAACTTCACACGATAGCTGCCTAAACAAAACTTGTCATTTTTTTTTTCTACCTGTGAAGATGTCTAGATTACACTTTCTGTCTATGATCATTTGAAAATGTATCAAAAAAGCTTTTAATCAAGGTATGTCCCGACACGATTGAAAGAGCCTGGCTACATCAAAAACACTTCAGAAAGTTAGCAGCCTAAACCATATTTGCACTTTGTCTTCTTTTTACCTGTGAAGATGTCTAGATTACACTTTCTGTCTATGACCATTTGAAAACCTATGAAATAAGCTTTCAATCGAGGTATGTCGCGACGCGATTGAAAGAGCATGGCCATATAAGAATAATTTATGAAAGTCGGCATCTTTAACAAAATTTGTCATTATAATTTTTCTACCTGTGAAGATGTCTAGATTACACTTTCTGTCTATGACCATTTAAAAACCTATCAAATAAGCTGCCGACTTTCAAAAATTTATTTTATATAGCCATGCTCTTTCAATCGCGTCGCGACATACCTCGATTGAAAGCTTATTTCATAGGTTTTCAAATGGTCATAGACAGAAAGTGTAATCTAGACATCTTCACAGGTAAAAAGAAGACAAAGTGCAAATATGGTTTAGGCTGCTAACTTTCTGAAGTGTTTTTGATGTAGCCAGGCTCTTTCAATCGTGTCAGGACATACCTTGATTAAAAGCTTTTTTGATACATTTTCAAATGATCATAGACAGAAAGTGTAATCTAGACATCTTCACAGGTAGAAAAATTAAAATGACAAATTTTGTTAAAGATGCCGACTTTCATAAATTATTCTTATATAGCCATGCTCTTTCAATCGCGTCGCGACATACCTCGATTGAAAGCTTATTTCATAGGTTTTCAAATGGTCATAGACAGAAAGTGTAATCTAGACATCTTCACAGGTAAAAAGAAGACAGAGCGCAAATATGGTTTAGGCTGCTAACTTTCTGAAGTGTTTTTGATGTAGCCAGGCTCTTTCAATCGTGTCACGACATACCTTAATTAAAAGCTTTTTGGATACATTTTCAAATAACCATAGTCACAAAGTGTAATCTAGACATCTTCACAGGTAGAAAAAAAAATCACAAGTTTTGTTAAAGATGCCGACTTTCAAAAATTTATTTTATATAGCCATGCTCTTTCAATCGCGTCGCGACATACCTCGATTGAAAGCTTATTTGATAGGTTTTTAAATGGTCATAGACAGAAAGTGTAATCTAGACATCTTCACAGGTAGAAAAATTAAAATGACAAATTTTGTTAAAGATGCCGACTTTCATAAATTATTCTTATATAGCCATGCTCTCAATCGCGTCGCGACATACCTCGATTGAAAGCTTATTTCATAGGTTTTCAAATGGTCATAGACAGAAAGTGTAATCTAGACATCTTCACAGGTAAAAAGAAGACAGAGCGCAAATATGGTTTAGGCTGCTAACTTTCTGAAGTGTTTTTGATGTAGCCAGGCTCTTTCAATCGTGTCGCGACATACCTTAATTAAAAGCTTTTTGAATAAATTTTCAAATAATCATAGTCACAACGTGTAATCTAGACATCTTCACAGGTAGAAAAAAAAATCACAAGTTTTGTTACAGATGCCGACTTTCAAAAATTTATTTTATATAGCCATGCTCTTTGAATCGCGTCGCGACATACCTCGATTGAAAGCTTATATGATAGGTTTTTAAATGGTCATAGACAGAAAGTGTAATCTAGACATCTTCACAGGTAGAAAAATTAAAATGACAAATTTTGTTAAAGATGCCGACTTTCATAAATTATTCTTATATGGCCATGCTCTTTCAATCGCGTCGCGACATACCTCGATTGAAAGCTTATTTCATAGGTTTTCAAATGGTCATAGACAGAAAGTGTAATCTAGACATCTTCACAGGTAAAAAGAAGACAAAGTGCAAATATGGTTTAGGCTGCTAACTTTCTGAAGTGTTTTTGATGTAGCCAGGCTCTTTCAATCGTGTCGGGACATACCTTGATTAAAAGCTTTTTTGATACATTTTCAAATGATCATAGACAGAAAGTGTAATCTAGACATCTTCACAGGTAGAAAAAAAAAATTACAAGTTTTGTTTAGGCAGCTATCGTGTGAAGTTAGCTGCCTTACGGAAATGTAGTATTTTGACTGTTGTTTGTTCTCTGCGTCGCTAGGAATATAGAATATGCATTTTACTCTAGGTATAACTAGTTTAGTAAGCTGGATGACTCATATTTTGTGATTTAAAAAATTACTAAAACTGTGACTTTTTCATTTGGTCAGGTTATCATAGGCTGCTACCTTTAGGCTGCTAACTTCACGCCGGTTACAATCATCACTCGAATATACGCCTGAAAGACAGTAACGGTAAAACTCCATTGTATCTAGCAGCTGAACAGGGACACGAAGAAATGACTGCGTTCCTGCTCAAAAACGGCGCCGTTCTGTCTGAAAAGAGAAAAAAAGAGGGCAACAGAAAGGCGAAAACGGTCGTGGAACAAATAGTAAGGAAGTTTTCTGACCCATTCACGTTTTTAAAAGGCGTATTTGATGAGTGTATCTACGAAAAGATCGATTGTAAAGGACAGGTGAAGCTATGTGTCGATTATAGTGTTTTAACAGGGAATGACGGCAAAGGTACAGGTCAGATTAAGGTTTTACAAGACCTGGTGAATAATAACCTAAGGGAGTTACTTCTACATCCTGTGGCACGTAGCTTATTGTGTCTAAAGATGAAGCTATTACTGCCAGTATTCTTTATTACATTAACAGTATACGCGATCTTTTTACTAGCATTCAATATATACATTTTCAGTTATTATAAAAGGGGCCCAAGCAGTACCATGTGTACTAGTATAAGTTATGAGTACACGATCGTAATGGGCGTTATTTGTTGTACGACATGCCTACTGTTAATGCAGGTAAGCATATATTTAACCTGGATGCGATGTAAGGCTTGAGTCACACTGGCGCGGCCGGTGGCGGCGACTAGCGGTCAATAGTAAATTGGACAGCGAATGACAAGTTTACTATTGACCGCTGCGGCCAAGCCGCGCCAGCGAGCGAGCAGCGACCGACTTAAATGATGTAATAGAAGCATAGATAGGCGTGTTGGCGTGTGCGCAGTGTTTTCGATGTTTTTAAACATCTAACATGTCATCCGTCAGTTTCGGCAAACAAATGCCAATCAAAACAATACCTACCCTGTATTGTTTTGATTGGCAAAACATGTTAGATCTTTAAAAACATCGAAAACACGGCGCAGCGGACCCGGCTTTAAAACGGGCCATGCGACCAAATACAGCCAGTCTACACGGGCGAGAGACTGTCTTTTTATTATTTATATAAATATCGAATTTGCTCACAAAATTCCACGAGAATCCGTTGAGTAATACCTGCAGGTCGATCACGTAACGCATTGTGCATACGTTAGGTAGATCTAAATATCAATTTTTATACGAAATAAAACAGGCCAAGGGCGTGTCGGGCCACGCGCATTGTAGGGTTCCGTAGTTGCCTGTCTTTCTTAATTACATCGACACGCGCGCGCAAACTAAATGGTTGCGCCGGCCGAATTTGTACGAAAGTTGGCCTTTCTAAGTAGGTACATTTTATGTTGGTCGACTATTACTCGGTAACTTGTTATGCCTTAATTATATGTACTTACTGCCACGACTATTTTCACATTTTAGGTGTAGGGGAGGTACGGTACCCCAAAAAATATATTTTTCAAGATTTTATTCTCCTGTTTTGTCGGCGTGATTGATTTGTATACCCATGCCGAATTACAGTTTTCTAGTAGGTAGCAATGGTTACTGACCTAAGCCGAAGACGAACGGACAGACGGACAGACGGACGCCCAGACCGACATGGCGAAACTATAAGGGTTCCTTGTTGACTATACGGAAAAATATTGACGTCTAGCTTTTAAGGCTTCATAGTGTTCGTAATCATTACCCAGTTAAATTTCAAGTGCGAATTCATTTCAGGACGGTATCATCATTCGCGCGCAAGGCTGGCGTTATTTTGCAAGTTTTGAATACTACGTGCCTGTCTTCGGGTACTTGTCATTATTTCTTGTGTTGACTACAGAGATGACGTCATCAAGCTGCGAAGAGCGTTTTTTGTTTGAGCATGACGTGGCCTTCGCATCTTTTGCGTTCACATGGCTGCGGGCATGGATGCTGTTGGCCCGAATACCCTACTGTGGAACTTGTATATTCATAATGGCCAAATTTTTTATTATCACTTACAAGGTTAGTAGCTGTGGCCGCCGTTACCATCGTTTTCACTGTCAACATCATTATCGTTTCCGTAATTATGATCAACAACATCATAGAACATCAAGGATCTCTCAGCGCTCAGTGATCCTGAGCAGGGCGCGTAGCGCCCGATGTCAGGAATTTTCCTGACATGTCACGAATTTTAGACATATGTCAGGAATGCGGCCGGAAAAGGGAAATGTCAGGAAATTTCCGCAAATAAATGAAACAATAAAATTGTATACACTGTAATCTTTTATTTTTAATCACAGTAACAAAAAAGGTAAAGCCACAAGTACTTTGGAGTTTCATAAATTGTAACATATAAATAATCTTAATTATCTTTTTACGATATAAACATAAAATCAATCCTCCTCCGTCGCCCCGCCGCGCCGCGGCCCACGACGTAATAACAATCCCACCAAAAACATTACATGTAAAGTGATGCCAAGACTTCATAGCTCATACAGCTTTCAGCGTGAAAAAGATATCAGATCGCAATTAGCGCCAAGCTTCCTACTCCACACGGCGTATCTCTACCACTACCAGCCACGCTCTACAAATTCTACATCTTGGCTAAAAAGTATAGCTTTGTTGGGCACATCCCGGTCGCCGCATAGACTTTCACGCCGAATGAATTTATGATGATATTAATAAGTGACGGGTCTATACTTTTTAGCCAGGATATAGAATTTGTAGAGCGTGGCTGGTAGTGGTAGAGTTACTACCGCTAGTTCTACCGCTTTATTGGGTTCGTCCTATTAAATCAACACCTAAATGGATAAAAAAAAACTTACCTAATACTCAAATATAATATAAAATTAGTAAAATACAACAATTTACTAAACTAACTACTATTTTGGCGTAGAGTAGATGTTACGATGTGGGATATGTCAGGTTCAGCCACCCACTCTTCAATCTCGGATCTTCCTAAAAACGTTTATCTTGGCATGTATACTTAACTAAAGATGCTTTACTCTCTTTCAGTTTTTGGTGACAGCGGGCTGCTTGATTTTCGGATTAACCTTCGTCATCACATTCGCCTACTACGATCATAAAAACGACAGTACCCATGACCCTCTAACTGACATACTTGGAGATTTCCCTGACACGTTCGAGAATATTAAAAACTCCTTAGGCTTGACTGATAACACAAGGCACATGGAGTCAGATCTGGAAAATATAGTAGCACTTTTTAGCCTAGTGATGATTACATTGGTAATTTTCATGGCAATACTGTGGATTAATTTCACTATACTTAATCATGCAGATTGTGGTCTAGATGCTGGAGTCGTTGGAAGTCTAGAGCACCAACTAGTCTTAATCTGCAGCCTCGATATCCTCGTCGGATCAGCGTTTGGAAAAATATCCAAGAGGGTACTGAAGAGACGACGACATCACTGTAAAATTGAAAATTATGCACATTCGGATAAAACATGGACGGTGTCGTTTCACATTGATGATCATTCAGCTACACCTTATTTATGTCATGAAACATTTAACATGGGTCGTCTTAGGGAAATTATACGACAAGTAAGGAAAAATGAACTAGACAATGAAAAAAAATATGCAAAAGATGAGAAAAGAGATAAAATTAATACGTTGCACGATGTTGTTGTAGGTTGTCAAGCGGAAGAACGTTTGGGTACAAATAATATTTATGAAAAAATTGAAGCTGTAACATTAAGAGAGAAAATGAATATCTTAGAAATCGAAATAAAAGGGATGAAAGGGTCTATAGATGACATTAAGGCATGTGTAAAGGTGTTACTAATCCAAGGCAATCGAAAAGATTCCACCACTCCAGCAGTAACAAGTTGTTCTATAAAATTACACACTGACAACACACTATAGGATTAAATTATATTATATTTGTAATCAATTAAAAGACATATTCACTAGTTGAAAAAATAAAAAAAATATCTGGGATAGCTAGTTGTTAGTTGCTAGCTCGACAGGTCATTGACAATTTATCCAGCCTTAAATAGAAGGCTGAGAGCGCGCAAAATTGTGGTCAATATGTGCGCATTTCCTTGAGATCCCGTTGAAGAATTCCAAAAGCAATTAGCGGCAGTGGCCTAAGTAGTAGTTTTATTGTTATTTATGTCGGATGTGCCACATTCGACATAAACGTTGGTCCAAAAATGTCGTAACTGTCGGAAGCAGAACCAACATTGTTGCACGGAAAATCCTATTTAACAATTTATATAAATCATATTTTTTATAAATCAGTCTGTATACGTTCCACTGCTGGGCACAGGCCTCCTCTCATGGATGAAAGGGAACGGGCAGCAGTCCCCACGCTGGCCCAGTGCGGGTTGGGGACTTCACATACACTTTAAATTTTTTCGTGGATGTATGCAGGTTTCCTCGCGATGTTTTTCCTTCACCGAAAAGCTAACGGTAAATATCAAATTATAATATTCCGTACATAAGCTACGAAAAACTCATTGGTACGAGCCGGGATTCGAACCCACGACCGCCGTTTGACAGCCGCATGCTTAAACCGCTAGGCTACCGTAGCATATTTAACAATTTAATACAGAAAAAATATCTTAGCACTTAACAGTTTGTAAATTTATGACATAAAATACAAAGCTATACTTTTCCGTATATTGATTTAAACTTTCACGATTCTCACACATTACCTATAAAGCGCGGGTAGCAAGAAGCTGTTGATACCCGCTCAAGCCAGTTGTCCCGTGACCATGGATGTTGCAACATTTGGCAAACGTCGGGAGACCTCAGCGAGGTAAATAAAATAAGTTAATTATACGCGATTAAGTCCCGTTTAGTATAAATAGCAACATTTGGTTGCCAAATCACGTCGGGAGACCTCAGTGAGGTAAATAAAATAAGTTAATTATACGCGATTAAGTCCCGTTTAGTATAAATAGCAACATTTGGTTGCCAAATCACGTCGGGAGACCTCAGTGAGGCAAATAAAATAAGTTAATTATACGCGATTAAGTCCCGTTTAGTATAAATAGCAACATTTGGTTGCCAAATCACGTCGGGAGACCTCAGTGAGGTAAATAAAATAAGTTAATTATACGCGATTAAGTCCCGTTTAGTATAAATTCGAAGTATTTCTATCGTAAGTATATCTATATAAGTTCGAAGTATTTCTATCTATTAAATATATCGTCGTCTAGTACCCATAACACAAGCCTTATTGAGCTTACTATGGGACTAGGTCGATTTGTGTAAGATTGTCCCCTAATATTTATTTTTTTATTTATTTTATAAATAATGTATACTTTTCCGTGTTATAAGTATAGTAGGATGTGGCATATCCGACACATTACACTCACTGTGTGTCCCTTAAATTAATGATGTCGGTACTGTCAGAAACGACGTTTTTAAACGTCATCTGAGGCCCAACGATAGGTTTTATCGTCACGTTTTACGGCGAAAATGTACTGCAACGTCACGTAAAACAACGATAATAAAAGTATCGTGCTAGCTGAGCTGTTCTAAGATCGGACATTTTTATTTTGGTTTTTACGAAAAATAATGAAAAAAAACGGTAAATTAATTTAAAATCTGTAAACGTGGTTTTATAATTTCGGGTTTTTTATGCCGTTGACTTGTGGGTTGACCGTTAAAAACTAAAAATCTCACTTTTGCAGATCTGACTTTTAATTGGGACCGTCTAGATATTGTCGCATTTAGCTAAAATAGTTGGGAAAATGATTAGAATAATATAAATCCCTCTCATCTCACCTCCCCATCTGTTAGATGTATTAGCGCGTAAGTCTCGTAATTTTATAGCATTTGTATTTTGTGTTTTTGTATCCAATATTTGAATCATTATACTGTATAGGATTATAAGGGATTGATAAAACTATAAATAAAAGGATGGCATTGCAATTACATACTATTATTTATTTAATCGTATGGCATACATTATTTTGGCCTTTAATTTTGTCACTCTTTAGTACCACCCAGGGGACACGTGCAGGGTTGTGGTAGGTAGCTCCTGCGGACGCGAGTAACAGTTGTCCCCCCTTTGTCAAGTGAGTGGGCAACTCGACTGTTAGAAGTTCTTAAGCCGCCCGAAGGCCTCTAACTCGGCTTAACGACTACTGTTATAGACAGCAGCCGGGATCAACTGCTTAGCGTGCCGTCCAAAGCACGGAAGCGCTCATTTATATTAACCACTCAAACATCAGGCGGTCACCCATCCAAAGACTGACCGCTGCCATCTTTGCTTAACCTGCGTCATCGTTCCCGACTCACAGGCGCCGCGAGGCTATGATTCTTCGATTCTTTCACCGACCATCATAAGAACCTAACGCTGTTCGAAGCGAGGCGTCAAGAAAGGTGTCGGCGGCGGATGATATCCATAACCGACCCTGCTAGGGAATCGGGAGACTATATGGTCGTATTCATAATCGTTCCACAAAACAAACCTATTTTAAGAGGAAACACTAAGGGCGAGATAATTGAGAAATAGGTATTTGTAAAATGTATTGCTGTCGCGCCAACCTCAAGCCTTCCCCCGCAGAGCGCGATAGAGACAACAGCAGCTCGGACCGAAAATACCTATTAAAAGTACATAAAATCATTTCGTACTCCCCTGATTTCTTCTCCAAAACTTGACCTATTTAACTATTTTTATTATTAAAAATGAAGAAAGGCTTTGGCCGTGTTCCTTTTTTTAGGGTTCAGAAGCCAAATGGCAAGAAAACGGAACCCTTATGGATTCGTCATGTCTGTCTGTCTGTCTGTCAGTATGTCTGTCTGTCTGTCTGTCTGTCCGGCATTTTACTCGAAAACTATAAAGTGTATTTGAATAAAATTTTGAGGATAGATGTATTTTGTTAGCCGCTACATAGTTTTGTAATAAAATTACAACATTTTTAAAAGAGAAAAAACTGTTTTCATTGCAAGTCTACGTGTGGCACATCAACCGATAGGCCTTTCAAAATAAATATAAGGTTTCTCAGCAGTTTTTTTGATTAAGTGAATAGAGTCGGAGATAATCGCCCCGAAAGTCACTAAACTTGTGTCCCCCCCCTCTAATTTTTTTAAATAAGCTAGTCAAAATTGTTTTCTGGATGTTTGAACACAGCGGAAAATCTGGCATTTTTCTTAGGTTTTTGAAGGTTAATATCTCTTTTAAAAATAAATTTATGAAAAAAAGGAAAACATAGGAACATGTTAATAGTAGCCATAGATTTATGGAAAAAAAATATTGCCCTACTGCCATTATCCAGGGAGAAAACGGGACTACGTTTCTACGGAAAAACGGCCTCTGTTTCCTCTTAAGTTCCTACGTCGCTATCTCGAACACCCAGTATATTTTATATTTTGTCATAAAAGCAGCCGTTTTTATCGAATAAATGTTTAAAGTCAGCGTTTGTATTTCTTTAATCGGTAACAATACGCGTTGTCGACGTCCGCGACCAAAGTCAGCGTAGCAGGAATTCAGCCCTCGTCATCATCATCATATCAGCCGAGAGACGTCCACTGCTGGACATAGGCCTCCCCCAAAGAGTGCCAAAGTGACCGGCCCTGCGCCACCCGCATCCAGCGGACTCCCGCAACCTTTACCAGGTCATCAGTCCACCTTTCAGCCCTAACCGACTTTAAAAAGAAAAGGAGGAGGTTCCAGTGGCGGAGCGGGGATTCCCTTATTTGGCCTAATAACATTTTGTCTAATTTCAGTTTGTCTAACAACTTTTAGTATAATGCATTGTTTGTCTAGTAGTGTAGTCAATTTGTATAATTTCATTTTTCATAATAATTGTTTGTTCGAAATACGTTTACCCTAAATGACGATTTTCATAACAAAAGTGGTATCATTATGACACCTATTTTAAATGATTGTAATGTAGAGTACGTACAAATAAGCATATTTTACTTGAACAACTTTTCGACCCTTATGTATTTGGGTATGATTTAGTTGATCATCAAATAAATGCACTTTCAATAACAAAAAAAAAAACATACGGTCACTAAAATTATAGATTACATTCCCCTAACAATAAGAATTTACTTAGCGAAAACTTTTATTCAAAATCTTCATTAGTTTCTGGCGACAGTCCAAGCTCGGGCGGGGAGTGAATAGACAAAATGAAATTATGCGAAATGTATGTTAGACAAAATGTAATTATGTCAGTCATACAGTATACAAATTAAGATTATACAAACTTAAAATTAGGCAAAATAAAATTAGTTGAAGAGAGTATTAGACTAAACGATTTTCGCACCAATGAAATTTAGGCAAAACGAGCTATTATGCGAAACAAGATTAGTCTAAATAAAATTAGGCAAACCGAAATTAGGCAAAACATTGTTAGGCCGTTGAGCGCCCACACAAGCCTACCATTTATTTTTAGGCAAGCCTATGGTTATATACTCTAACTAAACTCTTTCATTACTTTTTTTCACGCGCCCCTGGGAGGTTCTCAATTTTTTTTTTATGTTTGGAACTTCATTTATGAACCGCTTCCAGATTGGTCCCATTGTTTTCAAAAAGTCAGTTGGATGATGGGATCAATGAGGCATTGAGGGAACTCCTCAATTTTGTTAGGCAGCAGGAGTGATAGTGATTTCACTCGGAACTCGGAAACCACAAATTTGGTGAAGTGATGATGAAGACCACAGATGAAGATGACTTATGGAACTCCTTAGTGACGTAAAGTACCTACGTCACATATTCTGATATGATTCCGTGTAATTAGCAACTAATGAAGTATATATCTATATTAGTATATACTATCATTGAGGAAAGCGATTAGCGACTTGGGTTTTTTCTGTAATAATCAACGCATTTGCTCTCGGAAAGTAATGTGGTAAAGTGGAAAGGAAATGTTCATATATGTTCCTTGGCGAAGTATAGAACTGAAGTCGGTTTAAAGTAAATTAAAGTAAATCGGTGTATTTAAAGTAAATTATTATACCGGGTGTGGACTGTAATATTAGGAGCAATAAATTTAAAGGATGACTCAAGAGAATATCCGCAGTTCCCAGTCCCAGTGATTCAAAATTATTGATTTCGGAAAAATGATAATTGAAGTTGTGATCCATAAGTAATGAAACTTGATATCGCGATATCGTAGCATGTTACATGTAACTCATTTAATATCTTGGTAGAATACTGAGCACCTATGTCTCAATGATTAATAGGGTCTTTGTTTTCCATCAATTTTTGGAGGTTTCTTTTACATTTTGCATGATTTTTTGTATTTAAGGCAGGCACGGCTGTTACTTCGAAAAAAATCATTCACACCTCACACCTCAATCACCGTATTTTGGAGATAGTCGGCACAATCAACCAGCTCCATAACCTGAGCTCTATAATCTTCGAGTTTTTTTATTCGGACCATTATATTATACGCAGTATTGAATTCCCGCCGTTCCCACCTCGCGATTTAAGAAATCCTTTTTGATTCGCACTGCCTCAATTTGGAATTCAATGGAGTCTGTGTTTCCGGAATCATACAACCTTGATGTCTTCAGTGAACAGGCATTTTCTGGACGAGCGTGATCCATCCAGAACATTAAGCCTTGTCTTAACCTTGCATCAGGTTGAACGGAGGTCAAACGCAATCTTATTTTAATAATAAACAGCCGGCACGGGCTGAACACATGACTCGAACAAAAATGTTGGCTTTAAAGCCCTATACCACACAAATGGACCACTGAGTTGAAAAATGGTCGTCAGAAACCCATAATATTTTTGAAGAAGCTAATGCCTTGCTTAAGCCGCGGACGGACAGCGCGGACATGGCGAAACTGGGTTCCTGGTTGACTACGGACCCTAAAAAAATAATGAACATGTCGAACATTTAGAAGTTTACCTTACTTCTCCATCGAAATCTAGTCAAGCTACTGGAAGTCTACTTTTTTTTACAATGAAAGCCGGTTTAATCGCACACGTAGATTATAGGGTCTACGGGTCGGCAGTGCATTGCGCGATCCGGTCGATGCCGCACGAATATTTTATATCGTATACCTAACGCATTTTGTGTCCGGTTGTGAATAAGGAAAATGCTGCCTAAACTGATCTTATTGGCGCTAGCAGGTTAGTAATCACTACATACGTATACTTACTTAGTATAAAACAAAGTCGCTTCCCGCTGTCTGTCCCTATGTATGCTTAGATCTTTAAAACTACGCAACGGATTTTGATGCAGGTTTTTTTAATAGATAGTGATTCCAGCCCCTCTAGCACACTAGGTTTTATGTCCTACATAAAGCATTTGTCCCTCTTGCACTCGCTTATTGGCCAGAATGGGACGAATGCTTTATGTCCGACATAAAACCTAGTGTGCTAGGGGGGCAGAGGAAGGTTTATAAGTAATAATAATAAGTTGAAGAAGGCTTACGCTTGGTGCATGCAGTTTTATCAAGTGGGCTGCGATTCCATTTGTCTTCATTGACTGGAGATATCGCTATTATTTCATGTCTACTTACATCATTTAATTTTTGAAAGACAGGGGCATTTGTATGGTGTTATCCCTATCACATGCCAGTGACATCACAATCTCTCAAATTAGTTAACTCTTCAGTGGAGTAGACGCCAGTTCTTCATTATTGTACTCCTTTGTTTGGGGATTTCGGGGAATGGAAATGGAAATTTGAGGGGTTGCGTCCTGGGCCTGGTTGTGATTAATGTCGCTAGAGTTTCCGAGGATGCGCTGTGTTGAGAGCGAGGGACCTGTATTTGTGTTTAGCTGGCAACACAACGAATTCTGAAATCAATTGGCAATACTTTAAGTATACAATATTCCACCCCCGATAAGGATCCTGCAAAAAATACATAGCTTTAGAATTGAACTCAAAAGACTTATTTCTGAATATCGGCTCAGTGAAGAAAATTATATGGACACTAGCTGCATATAGTTATAGTTATTGGCCTGCTGCGTTTTTTTCGCTGTGAAGGTGGTTTTCCACCGAATGAGCGCGGATTGAATTGATTTTTTATTTGCACGCTAAATTGAAACGTATTGCCGTACTATTAGAATGCACATTACACTGAAGAAATTTTCCCGCGATGTCAAGCGCTTGAAAATAATCTTCAGTGTGATTTGCACTCTAACAGTACAGCAGTACGGTTCAATTTAGCGTGCAAATAAAAAATCAATTCAATCCGCGCTCATCCGGTGGAAAACCACCTTTATAATACTTACTACGGCCCGGCCACGACATTGCGCGGCGGCGGCAGCGGCAGCGATTTTACTAATTCATTGCGTGTGATCCCAACTATCCACAGTACGCTGCGCGTCTCGACCGCGCAATGAACAGATAAAACGCTTGCCGCGCCGCAATTCGCGCAATGTCGTGGTCGGGCCGTGCCTTGCCATATCTCTATCTCTTTTTTTCTGGTCCACTCTTATTGTTGTTATTATTATAGCCTTTTTAGTATCGCCATGTGTGCGCCCGCCGCGGTGTCACCATTGGTTCCAACGGAAGACCAGCGCTGCTTATCGCCAGCTCCATGCGGAATACGGGTGTAGACTCGAAAATTATTATTACTCCAAAATAGAGAAGGCAAATAAATATGCCTAGTGACGGAAATCCCATTCAGATATCTCAAAGAATTACGAAGCTACAACAGTTTTAATATTGCTTGTTAGAAGAGAGACCGCAAACAGTGTTTGACGTCACATTAGGTACAGGATGCTGCCGGGGGGCCGCGTCGACTGCGGCGCCGAACACAATGGGCACGGCACGTTGCCGTCTTCTAGTGACGTCACAATCTTCCAGCGTCATTGTTTCATACATATCAAGTTGCGTTTTGCGAAAAAGGGACAGAACATACCCCTTCTTAAAACTTTGGACACTTATTTGATTTTTTCTCCATTTGACTACATTTTTAGTCCTTTTTCGAGAAAATATGACATTATTCATTATTTTATTTAATGTCTACACCCCTATAGGGACCATTTCGTGACGAGTTTTATTTTTATTCACTGTTTGTCGTTTTGTGTGTGTCACGAATAAATGTTTTTCTATTTCTATTTCAAGTATATTAAAGAGTATTTAACCCAACCGTTTTCCTCAGGAACATTCGCTCATGGCGCTGACGTCATCGAAGCGTACAGCGACATCGACTACCAAGCTAGCGGCGGGCAACATCTGCGCTGGAGTGTGGAGGTGTACCGGTACTCTGACAGTGACGGGTTGCCCGCGCACACGTGTGGCGGGTCGCTGGTGACGACGGCCGTCGTTATATCAGGTGGGGTACAGTACAGTAGTACCACAAATATAAGTTACAACGATGTACCTGCGCAGAAAGCATTTGCGAGGGTAAAATCTTCAACGCCCATTGGCCGAAATTTTGCGCGCGACGCCGGCAGCTTCGGCGCCCGCCATATTGTCTGGCGCCATGAGCGGGAAAGCACGAGTTCACCTGTCATTGCATATTGTACCTTACGTATAGTGCAACAAGGTCTTTATTGAAATGGTCATACGTTCGATTTCATTCGGTACTTGTCAGCACTCGTCCGTCGGCGTGGACGAAGATTGCCGATGTAACGTCGTAGTACCTATTAGCTTTGAGCAGTGTGGAGTGCACTAGTGCAGAGTGTACCTATCCACTAGTGGCCGCCACCAGCTGCGGATGAGTTTTTTCATACATTTTGTATAGCATCTGCGCATAGCGAGTGTTTATTAGCCGCGTCCGAACCACAAGCTTGGTAAGGGCTCGTTGCCGCGTCTAGTGGCGGCCTCGCACGTGCTGAGACTGGGGCCCATTGGCCACCAACTCTTTTTTTCCTTTTGCTTGTATTTAAGTAAGTAGTTTGTAAAATTGTTTTTAGGGTTCCGTAGTCAACAAGGAACCCTTATAGTTTCACCATGTCCGTCTGTCTGTATGTCTGTCTGTCCGTCTTCGGCTTAGCTCAGTAACCATTACTATACTAGAAAACTGTAATTCGGCATGGGTATATGTATAAATCAATCACGCCGACAAAACAGTACCTACTTACCTACAATAAAATCAAAAAAAAATTTTTTTAGTGTACCTCCCTAAAGCGGGGATGTATTTTTTTCTCTTTAAACCTGGTTGGATAGCTCGTTCAAAAATATTATAGGTTTCCTAAAACCGTTTTTCAAATCAGTAATTCGTTTGCGAGATATTGGGCTTTAAAGCCCTAATTTTTGTTCGAGTCATGTGTCCCCCCCCCCCCCCTCCCCTGCCGGCTAAATGGCTACTCCTGGGCATGTGAAAAAAAGCGTGGTAGCAGTACCTACCTATAATGAATTTAAAAGGAAAACTACCACGAACAAGAAGGCATAAGTACCTACTTACCGAGTAATAGTCGACCAACTTAATGTGTACTTGGAAAGGTAAATTTTCGTACAAATTCGGCCGACGCAACCGCACCGCACGTCGATGTAACTAAGACAGACAGGCAACTACGGAACCTTACACTGCGCGTGGCCCGACACGCACTTGGCCGGTTTTTTTTTTTTTGTCGCAATGAATACTTTTCTGATTCTGATTAGAAAAACTTTCTCGTACTTAAATTCTTGTTCCGCCTGTGTGCCCGATGTTGGAATGAAGCGCTTTCAATTCCCTTCGTTCTGGGACTGCTAAATAAATAGCCTTTGCCAACATCCCTTCTTACCATACGCGCCACATAAGTTTGCGTGTCTGATTCTACTCGCGTCGCAAATGTGTGAAAGCAGCGAATGAAAAATGCAAAGGCCAAGTGCGAGTTGGACTCGTGTACCGTTATCAATAAAACCGGCCAAGAGCGTGTCGGGCCACGCTCAGTGTAGGGTTCCGTAATTTTTCGTCCAGAAATTATTTTGTAATTTTTTTCAAAAACTATTCAACCTATCAAGTTCAAAATAATTTTCCTACAAAGTTTTTATAAAGTTCTACTTTTGAGATTTTTTTCATATTTTTAAAACTTATGGTTCAAAGTTAGAGGGGGAGGGGACACATTTTTTTTTACTTCTGGAGCGATTATCTCCGAAAATATTAACATTATCAAAAAATGATTTTAGCAAACCCCTATTCATTTTTAAATACCTATCCAACAATATATCACACGTTAGGGTTGAAATGAAAAAAAAAGACACTCCCCATGTACGGAAGGTACCCTATAAAAATAAAAAAAACACTTTTTATTTTACCACTTTGTCGGCGTGATTGATATACATATTAGTACCAAATTTCAGCTTTCTAGTGCTAACGGTTACTGAGATTATCCGCGGACGGACGGACAGACAAAGCGAAACTATAAGGGTTCCTAGTCGACTACGGAACCCTAAAAACGGCAAACAAATCACGTTTGTTGTATGGGAGCCCCCTTAAATATTTATTTTATTCCGTATTTTAGTATTGTTATAAATAGCGGCAACAGAAATACATCATTAGTGAAAATTTCAACTGTCTAACTATCACGGTTCATGAGATACAGCCTGGTGACAGACGGACGCGGAAATGTGTTGGTCACTTCACTTTAAAGGTTTTCATCGATTATTGACAAGTTTTGAATCGTATCTCCTACTTTTGCACTACTGCACGTCTAGCATGCGACGGCCGCGACATACTCTCGATTTTTATCGCACTATATCTCTTGTTCTAAATGTTCTAATAAGAAAGAGACGGATAGTGCGAGAAAAATCGAGAGAGCTCGCGCGCCGTGTCGCATGCTAGCCGTGCAGAGAATTATAACTCAAACGGCTATCGGTTCTTCAATCTTTTATCTCCATTTTTGTCTACCGGGTTTTAAAAAAACACTTATTTCGTATCCTATTGACGTGAAAGGTCTAACATACGTACGAAATCTACATATTTGGGTTCGTCTTTTACGTCTCTAAAAACGTGTCTAGAGTTTTCATTTTAAACTAATTAACACTAAAGTTATAGCCAGAAAACCAGTTTTTTGGCCTAAAATTGGGTCATTAGTCAGACTTTATGTATTAATGCAGATATGTTATACTTCTAGCTGCTCGCTGTTTCTGGGGAAAAGGGGAACAGCAGCCGGCCTCGCGGTTCATTGTGGCGCGGACCTTCGGGGGGCGGGACTGGAAAACTCCATGGGAAACAGTGCCAAAGTCCGAAGTAAGCTATAAAACTACTTGACTGCTGCACATATCATCATCGTCATCATCAGAATACATACGTCCCACTGCTGAGAACAGGCCTCCTCTCATGGGTGAGATGTGCAGTGTACCCCACGCCGGCCCAGTGACCGATTTTTGACTTTCAAGCGCTCTAAAATGCGTTCTGCCTTTCTCCCCTCCGTCTTTCCGGCAGTCGGGTAGCCCCGTAGTGGCGCCTACCACATACCAGTTAAGATCCGCAGCAACCCTCTGGCTGCTGCACTGAACCAGGTCCAAAAAATGTCTGCGCCGGAGCGGGTGCGCATCGGCCATAAACACGACCTGGGGACCGATTTTTGACTTTCGAGCGCTCGAAAGTCAAAAATCTGTCCCAGTGCGAGTTATACACCTTTGAATTTCTTCGCAGAGTATTCCATAGATGGAGTCCTAGAGAATGTGAGTGAGCCTCTCTATACTTATACTTTAGTTAGTTACTGAGGGTGAGGATATAAACAAACACTAGCTTCCGCCCGCGACTGCGTCGACCCGGGATAAAAACTATCCTATATTTTAATCCAGGCTATATTTTAACTGTCTTCGTGCTAAATTTCATCCAAATCGGTTGAGCCGTTTAAGCGTGATTGAGTAACAAACATCCAAACATCTAAACATCATAATATACAGTGTACCAAAAATGGGGTGTGAATCGATCAAGGGCATAACAGGTATCGTGTTCTGATAAGAAAAAACTAAAATATTTTTTTAAGCGATTTTTTTTACTTTTGTATGGAGCGTTGGCCGACTGGGGCGACCTGCTCCATACAAATGTAAAAAAAAATCGCGTCAAAAAAATATCTTTTAGTTTTTTCTTATCAGAACACGATACCTGTTATGCCCTTGATCGATTCACACCCCATTTTTGGTACACTCTGTATACTTTCGCATTTATAATATTAGTAGGATGATAGGAGTAGGTACAAGGACATGATGGTTTACGTGCTCCTACAAGAATGAGTAACCCAGCACAGAATACGGTGTAAGGAAGTAATGGATATGATGATCATGAAACCTTTTCCCCAGGTCCGCACAATCCACCTCCCGCCATCGTTCCGCGATCGCGCGGGACTGTACGCGGACGACATAGCCGTGTTGACGCTAGCCACGCCGTTCCGGGGTGCCGGCGTGTCGCCTATATGCGTCAGTTTCGACGCAGAGCTGGACAGACATCAACTGGCTGAAGGAAACTTCGGACGAGTCAGTATTGTATTATACATTCAGTTTTGTAAGTTGTATCTTGATAGTTGAAATACCATAGGGCTATAGTACCTAACTATGTAATAAGTATAACAAACGATTGGATACACAAAATACAATACAATAATTTATTTAAAACACCATGTTGGGGTCGCTCCCCGGCCGAAATCCGATGCCGAATTCCGCTGGGCTGATTCCTACCGCAGCCACTTCATACAAAATCTATGACCTGACCCTACCACAGACAGTTGGACGAATTTCGCGACGGAATTTATCCGCGATTCTAGTCTAGCCAAGTTCGTGGCCTAATCTTAAACACTGCCTAAGGAATGTTGGCATGCTATATTGGGGACCCAAGTGTGTCTTAACATGAAAGAGGTCTAAGTTCAGCAGTGGACATTTTCTTTCATTGTTTGCAGAACATGGGCACGCTTCAAAACGCGGGCTACGGGCTTCCGTCGCCACTGTTCACGGCTCTCGAAGTCCCCTACGTGCCCAAGGAGCGCTGTGCGAACGAATCGGAGCCGTATTATCGAGAACAGCTCACGCCAGACAAGATATGCGCCGGTTTCAAGCCAGGTAAGCTCACCGGTGTCGGAGGTGGCCACTTCTAAGTAAAAGGGGTGACGGCCGTCTTCGCCAATCCGAAGGCAGGCATGGACTCAGAAGGCCAGGGTCCTTAGGCACTTGGCATTTGGGCCTCCCTCAGTGAGCTTGTCTCGTGAATATACGTTTTTTCACAGGCCCCGTCGGCAGACCCGAGTCCCTGATCTGCCGCGGCGACCATGGCAGCGGACTCGCATTCTACAGCGGGTCCTCGCTCGCCGCCATTCCGTATCTGCGCGGGGTCGCTTCCACGCCCTTCCCTGACCCCTCAGGACCCTACGGGACCTACAGTAGCTGCTCTACGTTTCGGTAAGACGATAATGTAATAGTAATCCGGTCAATCCAAACGACTATCAAAAAAAGCCTTCGGGCTACTGTATTTGGTAAACATCTCGAAGACTCTTATTCGATTATGCTTGTCCATAAACACGACCTTTTTTTTGTCACGCAGAGGGAATGCGTGTACACATCCCCCGAGCCCGAGGATGGCTCATTTTGGGTGGGGGGTATGTGGGACTCCCCCTTCCGTAAGGGAAGGGAATACCCACAAAACCTCTGCGGCGTTAGCCCTCGCCACCGTGTAGGGCAGCACCATGGGATCGCTTGCACGCTACCACGATGCCCCCCCCGGCAACCCCGGTTAGATTTCGGAGGGCACCCCGCGCCAAGGAGGGAGGGGTTGGTTACGCTTCAACCCCTCACGCAGTCGCGTAGAGCTTATTGGTGTGGGTCCCCACCCCCCAGCCCGAACTGGGGAATCAGGCGATATATAAATTGACGCTGCCTTCTTCCCCTTCGTCTTTTCGGCAGTCAGGTAGCCCTAGCCCCGTAGTGGCGCCTACCCACATACCAGTTAAGATCCGCAGCAACAGCCCCTCTGGCTGCTGCACTGAACCAGGTCCAAAAAAAAATCCCCTCCGTCTGCGCCGGAGCGGGTGCGCATCGGCCATAAACACGACCGATTTTTGACTTTCGAGCGCTCGAAAATCAAATAAAAGTAAATACGTTTGTAGTGTCAAAATGGCAGGCACTTACTTTCTACCATAGAATTTAATACGAGTGGTCAATACCACTCGTTTTTAATTTTTTTATCGCTATTTCAAAATAGCATTTCATATTTTTGTCAGTTTTCGAGTGAAAGAATCGAGCGCTCGAAAGTCAACCTGCACGTCTAGCACAACTTTCTGACAAGTCGCTTTGCGCGCGACTGAGCGTCTCCTGTCTCACTCGCACCATGCAAATTAGAAAGAGGAGGGTAGATCTTTCTCGACTCGCGTCGCGGCGCGGCGTCAGCCATGATTTCCGGTTTGTTGAAAACTTTCTTTCTAACAGATACGCTGCGTTTACGCACATCGCGTCGCAGCGTGCGTTCCTCGAGCGACTCTTACCGGGCGTAGAAGCGACGTGCAGCCAGCACTACAGGACTGCCAATGTCAGCGGCAACTTTGAATGCAACTGTCTTTGTAACAATAAAACAATAACTTAAGGGGCTACCCGAGGTTTTCATCGATTTTTGACAAGTTTTGAATCGTATCTCCTACTTTTGCACTACAGATAGAATTATAAGTCAAATTAATAACGGCTATCGGTTCTTCAATCTTTTATCTCCATTTTTGTCTATCGGATTTTAAAAGAAATTAATAAGTAGGTACTTACTTCATTTTGTATGATTTATTTAAACATTGTCTATAAAAACACTTAGGTATTTCGTATCTCTATTGACGTGAAAGATCTAACATACGAAATCTACATATTTGGGTTCGTCTTTGACGTCTCTAAAAACGTGTCTAGGGTTTTTCATTTTAACTTAAAATTAACACAAAAGTTATGGCCAGAAAACCAGTTTTTTGATGCCAAATATGAAGTAAATAAATATGGGATACTATATTGCTTAAAGCCGTTGTTGTTAATATAGGTAATAAGCTACAAAAAACATTAGAAAACTAAGGGATTCAGATCGAAGGTCATTGGGGCATGGGATCCCCTTAAGCCACTCCCGCATTTTCAAAGACATTTACTCGTGACTAGGGGATGCAATCTCGAGCCAAGATTGGTTATTCGAGATCTTGCATTAATCTCGAAGACATACATTAATTAGGTATGATCGAAATTGCTAGAATGCGTCTAAAAGTTTAAACAATAGGTACTTACCTACTAATGGTATCTCTGTTATACATATTTTGAGCATAAAACACACGTATAGAAACTGAACAAACATTTCTCGTTCACAAAAATAATTGAGTAGGTGGCTTATTTTGTGAGATGTAGCTACAACACAAACGCAAAAATGTACAAAGATGCACAAACATAAAAAATACCGGAAAGTGCCTGACGGAGCACGCACAATGAAAGTTCCGTACTTAGTAGGGTCATTTCGCTGGTTACGCGACCACCTTCGGTTAGCGACCACCTGAAGGTTTTTTCTATTGAAGATAACATCAATTCTACACACCCTATTGAGACAATTACTTGTACATGCAATTTTTTGTTGTTTTATAATAGAAATCTACTAAAAAACCGAGAAAATATCCTTTCAGTTCACCAACTCAGCTTGTGGTCGCCCACCGGCACATTAAATTAGGTGGTCGCTAACCGGCAAAATAACCCTACTGACCTACTAGCTAACCCACATTGGGAATCACTACCCTTACTGTCAGTTAAAAAAAGTCTTATCTTCATAAGAAACTTAAGGCACTTACGACCTTTTTGTTGAGGAAGGCAGTTTTTCAGCAATAACTCAAAAACCTTTGAACCGATCTTGGTTAAAATAATTTTCGTTGAAAGTATTTATAAAGCACGATGTCCATGATTTTTTTCATGTTCATCTATTACAGTGTCTTTCGGAGCGATTTTTATTTTATTTTATTTATCTCCGAATACTTATAAGTATTTATTTAATCAAAAAAATCTTAAGGACCTTATATTTATTTTTAAAGACCTATCGAATGAAGTGCTGCATGTCGACCTACAGTGAAATATATGTTTTGACTTCTACTTACATGTAGGGCATGAAAACCGAGATCCCGGGATCCCGAAATCCCGGAATCCCGACATGATTTTTCCGATATTTCAATATCGGTATTGCAAAGGACCAATATCGAAATATCGGAATTCCGGGATTCATATGTAATGTTCTGATAATACGGAATAAATAGTATTACACAAATTGAATTTGATAAAATCAGTACTTATGACGTGAAGAGAGATGTCAAGATGATAACTTACATTTTTTTGTTTTTTGTAAGCCTATCTTGTGTCCCACTGCTGGGCAAAGGCCTCTCCCCTAGACTTCCAACTATCCCGACTCATTTCCAATTCTGGCCAGTCACTTTGAAAGACGTCCAGTTCATCCCGCCATCTCGTCTTCGGCCGACCACGGCGCCGTTGCCCATCGTGTGGCACTCACTCTGTAGCTATTTTAGCCCACTTCTGTGAGTGCATACGGCAAACGTGACCAGTCCAGTCCCATTTGAGTCTAGCAGTCTTAACTCCAACGTCGACAATGCCCGTTTTCGAGCGCAGAGTACTGTTTTGGATCCGATCTATCCTTTTCACTCCAAGTATGCTGCGCTCCATGGCCCTCTGGCAAAATTTCAGTTTGTTCTTTTGTAACTCTGTAAGCGACCAGGTTTCGGAACCGTAAGTTAGGATAGGCAGTATACATACACACGTCAACGAGCCTCCGTTTGAGGGCCAATGGGAGATCACCCTTCATTAGCCCCTTCATAGACCAATAGCGGTTCCAAGCGTTTTGGATCCGCCTTTCGACTTCTATATCCTGTCTAATTAACATTAACTAATTAAATTAAAACTAAGTTCTTTTAATCTAAAAAAGGCCTTCGAGGCATTGTACCGATGATGCTGGCGGCATTTCTTCGCTGAATTGCAATGCGGATGGGTTGCGCGAGAAAGCCGCCAGCTCTTCGGTCACCAGTTATGTCAACCAGACGTTTCGCGTTTTCCGCAAATAACTTGCGGACTGGGACCCCACGGACCGCGGGTTTCGACGCCAAATAGTACCAAGTTGTACTCTCTGCCGAGGCCTATAGGCCCGAGGATATTTAATGCGTTTCAGATTTTCGGCTTAATTGTAGTTAATTTTCGCCATTTTAAGGTTATTGCTACTACTTATTGGATCACTTAGAGAAATTGGGCATTTCTCTTTATGACGATATTGTCAGTTGGCTAGCACCATGAAAATGGGTCATGGGGACATTACTTTCATTTGAAAGGAAATTCTGTTGATTATAGAACATATGTGATGGGGCCTACCCTATATGAAAAACTACCGAAGGGATTGAAAGACGTGCTCTGTGTATCGGAATTCCAGTCCCAATAAAAAAAAATACTTTTGGATAATACATTCTAATACATGGACGAATTCATGAAGCCGTGAGAGGCTGAGAAGTTATGCAGTGTTATTTGTATTTTTTATGTTTTTATTATCAATTCTATTTCTATTATCAACCCTTGACGATCATAGTATTAATTCCTATAGATTTACATTAATGTGATTTATAATGCAATAATAAATATCAATATCATATTTTCCAGAGAAAAGTGGTTTTTTAATGACAAATCTTAAAAACTCACCTTAATATCGAAATACCGATATTAATATCGAAATCCCGGGATTCAAATCTAATATCGGATTTCAATGCTCCGATATTGCATGCTCTAGTCACATGTATGGAGTGCCCCCCAAAAATATTTTTTTTTGCGTTTAGATTACGAAACTGTAGCGGCTAACAAAATACACCTATATTCCAAATATAATTCAAATACGTTATAGTTTTTAGTTAAATGCCTGTGACATACGGACAGACTGACATGACGAAACTATAAGGGATCTGTTTTTGCCATTCTGGCTACGGAACCCTAAAAAACTGAAGCATTTAGTTTTCCACAAGGACTGTCCGTCCGACACGAATTATTGGCATGCTTTGCTTACTGAAATCTCGTTCAAGATTGTTCTGTCGAGATCTCGACCGAGATTTTATCACACCATTTCCTGCCACCGAGGAAGGAGAAAATTTGCTCGAGGTCTCGTGGTGTGGAAATTTCCTCTAAGTGTAGTTTCAATGCTTTACAACTCGCGCGGGCCCGCGCTCGAACCGCGTTCGATGTACAACATACGTGTGAAGTGTAATTTCAATGCTTTACAACTCGCGCAGGCCCGCGCTCGAACCGCGTTGGATGTTATGTACGTTTGAAGTGTAGTTCCGATGCTTTACAAGTAGCGCGGGCCCGCGCTCGAACCGCGTTCGATGTACGTTTGAAGTGTAGTTTCGAAGCTTTACAACTCGCCCGCGCTCGAACCGCGTTCGATGTTATGGACGTTTGAAGTGTAGTTTCGATGCTTTACAACTAGCGCGGGCCCGCGCTCGAACCGCGTTCTATGTACGTTTGAAGTGTAGTTTCAATGCTTTACAACTCGCGCGGGCCCGCGGTCGAACCGCGTTCGATGTTATGTATGTTTTAAGTGTAGTTTCGAAGTTTTACAACTCGCCCGCGCTCGAACCGCGTTCGATGTTATGTATGTTTTAAGTGTAGTTTCGAAGTTTTACAACTCGCCCGCGCTCGAACCGCGTTCGATGTTATGGACGTTTGAAGTGTAGTTTCGATGCTTTACAACTTACGAACCGCTTTCGATGTACGCTTGAAGTGTAGTTTCAATGCCTGTTTGTTTAGGGCTAAGTGGGTGAAAAATCCTGGGTGCCTTTCGAGGACAACTTACGAACAGTGTAAGCTGAATAAGCTGGTAGAAATAAAACCACGGTCGGCGATTAAAGAAACTTTTATTTGGAAAATAACTGAAAATACATTCTATACTAATCTATAATACACGATGAATGTTAAAAAACTTATATCACATAATTTAAACAGCCCTATTTGTACTGCGTCGAATGGCCGGCAAACAAAATCTACTAAAATGGTAGTTTTAGTGGAGGATTATATTTAGACTTAAACCAATGGTGTGTAGTGATGTCGTATCACACCAAATAATTTAGATTACTACCATGAAAATATCGACGCTTGTCAGCATTTTCTACTAAAATGGTATTATTTATTATTTCAATAACTAGAGGTCTTATATATGGAGGATCATATTAAAATTTAAACCAATGGTGTTTAGAGATGTTATATCACACCAAATGGTTACTTTGCTACCATGAAACATTGACGGTTGCCAGCGTAAAAGGTGTTCTACTAAAATGGTAGCTTTAATTA
Organism: Epinotia ramella; assembly: GCA_947578815.1. NCBI lineage: Eukaryota > Metazoa > Arthropoda > Insecta > Lepidoptera > Tortricidae > Epinotia > Epinotia ramella. The sequence goes on from OX388222.1 coordinate 11,527,501, forward strand.
TTTGAGTTAAATATCTTAGTACCATAAAAACGGTTGCCAGCGGAACCGTGTTTCTACTAAAATGGTAAATTGAGAAGTATTTAGACGGTCTTCTGGAGGTATTCGTCGTAGAGATAGAGGGAGATGGAGAGATCCTGTCCGTCGTTCTGCGCGATGAACTTCTTGATGTCTGCGGTGTGGCCCGCCAAGTTACGCACGGTCTTGGCGTGGTCTTCGATAAACTCTTCTTCCATGTATTGGGCAATCTGGAAAAATATAAAAGAAAATATATGTCTGTGTCTAGCCTGGTCTTCTCTCTGTGAAGGAGTAGTTGCAAGAGTTGGCTCACGCTCTAGTTTTTGCGGCAGAAACTGCCCATCGGTTGTTTCTAAAAAAACAAAATTAACACGACTTCTTAACACGACTTCACTAGCACTCGGACTTTGATGCTTCAAAATGCTCTACTAAGGGCTAATTGTTTGAACCATCCGTAATCGTAATTTGCGTCCATCACAATCAGACTGTATGGGAGGTTGGACAGTTCTTTATGAGACAGTGGCCGGCGTTATATTTAAAGTGACCCGGTCTATAAAGTGTGATCGATGCAAGGGATATCGGTGGAAGATCGGTCTTGCTAAGTTTTGTTTCATTAAAATGATTGACATAAAACTGGCGGAAAAGACACTGGCTTTTGAGAGTTTCATTTTACAAGCAATTGATTTATGTAAAGGTAAGGGGATTAGGGCACAGTCTAGCGATGGATATTTAATGTAATCGGAGATGGGCATTAATCGATTATTTTTTTAATTAACTAATTCAGTCATTGATCAATCGTCAATCGAACTCTGCGACGATTTATTTAATCGTGACTAAATTAGTCGAAACTCTTACGACTAAGATTGATCAATCGTAATTTTAGGGTTCCGTAGTCAACAAGGAACCCTTATAGTTTCGCCATGTCCGTCCGTCTGACTGTCTGACTGTCTGTCTGTCTGTCTGTCTGTCTGTCCGTCTTCGGCTTAGCTCAGTAACCATTAAAACTAGAAAACTGTAATTCGGCATGGGTATATAAATCAATCACGCCGACAAAACAGTACAATAAATCCTGATAAATATTTTTTTAGGGTACCTCCCCTACACCTAAAGGTTTTTTCAAAAACCTAACCAGAGTGTACCAAATATAGGGTGTGAAGCGATCAAGGGCATAACAGGTATCGTGTTCTGAAAAGACTAGTGAATTTTTTTTGACGCGATTTTTTTTTTACATTTGCATGGAGCAGGTCGCCCCAGTCGGCCAACGCTCCATACTAAAAAAACTCAGGGTCATGCAGGTGCTAGCTGTTCCCGGTGGCCTCCCCGTGGATGTGGAACGCGCGCTCGGCGATCTCCTTGTGCGAGTCCAGGGCCTTGGCGAGGGCTTCCAGCTCGTTCAGCTCCACGGTGTAGTTCTTGGTGGTGTGCCAGAAGTCCATTACACCTCGTGGCAGGAACTCACCTGCAGCAGGTGCTGCCTGTACCTGGTAGCTTCCCGGTCGATCACCGGTCCACCAGAAGTGGTTGCATGTCGAGTGCTAAGCTAGATTTAGGCAAAATCAGTGAAAGACAGCGATTTCGCAGCTAACTTGGTGGCTAGGCTCCTGTCTCTCTCGCACTGTGCAAGTTAAAAAAACGAGGATAGATTTTCTTGTCATGACGTCTGTTGTGCTAGCCTGCCTGAAAACCTGGTAGATCAACAGCAAAGATGTAAGTCGTAGAGAACTGCTCACCTCAGGGTCATGCTGCTGGCTTCTTGATGGAGGCGTCCAGGGTCAGGAGAAGACCATCACGACACCTGGTAATGGCTGCTAAAGGTCTCTTAACTCACCTCAGGGTCATGCAAGTGCTGGGTGTTCCTGGTGGCCTCCCCGTGGATGTGGAACGCGCGCTCGGCGATCTCCTTCTGCGTGTCCAGGGCCTTGGCGAGGGCTTCCAGCTCGTTCAGCTCAACGGTGTAGTTCTTGATGGTGGCGTCCAGGGTCGAGCGGCGGGAGAAGTCCATCACGCCACCTGGAGGAGGGGTCACGTGACTTGATGATGCAAATGGCAAAGCGTACAACTAAATGTGGGCGAGAAGACATTCAGCCCATTTCAAATAAGTCCAATTAGCAAACATAGATTTCATAACGGTAATCCAAAAATTTTAGGTTAAATAATCACAAAGTTATAAAAGTGTCCAAAGTTTTAAGAAAAGGGTATGTTCAGTCCCTTTTCCGCAAAACGCACCTTTATATGAAACGATTGTCATTTACTACACGCTCGGCGATCGTGACGTCACGATCTGCTAGCGTTTTTTCTCTAACAAGCAACATTAAAACGGTTGTAGCTTCGTAATTTTTTGAGATATTTGAATTTTGAACGACATTTTCGTCACTAGGCATATTTTTTGCCTTCTTTCTTTTATTTATTTACTAGGAGAACCAACAGCTATGTTCACACAAAAAACATTGACAGTGGATACAATGAGCCAATCATAGGACTCACTTTTAACTGTAGGTTCTATTATGCTACTTACTAGCGCAACCGCACGAGAACGAAAAATAATCAAAATTAAAATTATAACAAACTAGCTTCTGTCTGCGACTCCGTCCGCGTGGAACTCGTTTATATCGCAGCTCCATACAAACTTCTACCCACACATACACTTTCGCATTTATAATATTAAGTATGGACAGTAAGCCTGTCGCAAGATTTGTCCCGAACATACTTAACTAACGAAAGAACTTAGCAAGTTAATATAAAGTTTGTAACAAGCGAAATTAAAAAAAAGAACATAAAACCCAAATGCTATTTTCAAACATAGCCTATCACAGGATTATGATGAAACCAACAACACATCATATGTCAAAATCCATCAAGCCGCCTGTGAAATGGAATTTTCTTGTGCTCATATTGTACATACGATCGAAAAAACCCCCGGGAGTTGCAAGCGTACATGGGCTACGGTAACCACTTACTTAGTTGGGCCGTAAGCTTGTTTCCACCGACGTGGTATATTAAAAAGACCGGGTTGCAATCCGGGAGTGCCGGCAGAAGTGAAAACTCAATAACATTGTAACAGTTTTTCGATCAGGTCACGTGTCATCTTACGGTGTCACCCTAAAAATGAATTTGGCGCAAATGTATAAACAATTATCAATTATTTAGGCGGACGGCCCGCGGGCGCGTTGGGTGCGACAGGACGCTCGCCCGTCGGCGGCGGCAAACAAAATACCAATTTGTTTTTGCCATTGCCAAATATTTTTCAAAGCTTTCTCTTTAGGAATAACGTCCAAATTCGAACTATTCGAATTTACGAGAACAGCAGACGGCGGCAGTGAACAAAATATCAATTTTTTTTGCCGTTGGTAAATATTTTTCAAAGCTATCTCTAGGAATAACGTCCAAATTCGAACTATTCTAATTTGCTCAATAGTGAAGGACGCTTGGACAAAATTACAAATTTATTTGCAGAATATGCTATTGCAAAAAGTGTTTAACGGCTTTATACTCTTACGAACCTTATACTGTTAACAATAAAGTACAAATTAGAACTATGTGCCCCTAGTCAAACCCCCGTTTTCCTCGAATCTCTCACGGTGTCGAATCCTTCACATCTGACGTCACAAAAATCTGTCGCGTGTTTAACAATTTTTCCCCATCCCAAAAAGTGCTCAGCGCCGCTAAAGAAGTTTTCACTTCAAAAACAACCCGGGCAGTCGGTTAAAAATTAAACTCACCTCGAGTAGTGATATGCTTGATGAGATCAATGCTCTTCTCCCAAGCATCATCAGACAGCTTCCTGAACAACTTGCTGAAACCCTTCCTGTTGGTCTGGTAGTTGTCGAAGTAGGACGCCGACAGCAGGTAGTCGTATGAGCGAGCGAGATGCAGGTTCGCGTACGCCTGCATTTCCGACGCGAGGGTGCCGTGGTGGCCGTATCCGCCGTAGATTGCGTTACATTTGGCCAACACTAAAAACAGATGGGAGATTTCGTTTTATTGTACTGGCAACACTGGATTTGGAAAGCAGACTACAGACGATGCAATTTGTCACACCAACTTGTTATACAAGAGTTAACCCGTCAAGCGCGCTAGGCACGCACGGTTGTGCCTAACTCGATTTGGCCTATGGCGCGCAAGGCACGAACGGTTGTGCCTAACTCGATTTGGTCTATGGCGCGCAAGGCACGTACGGTTGTGCCTAACGGCTGCGCCCTGATTGCCCTTGCGCGCTTGGGGCGACGTTGACGGGTTAACAAAAATGGTGTGTGAAGCGTTTAATTTGAAAAAAAAACAACGAAAATTAAAAAAGTTAAACACGCAATTTTGGAATCGCAATACGCTACCGAACATGGCCTTGATTGGTTCAAACCCCATTTTTGTTACATCCTGTATATATGTAGATAGAATGAAAGACAAATATTGGTGTCTCATTCCAACTAAATCAAGTTGTTGTGACAAATTCCTAGGTATAAATGAACCCGTGTGGCGGACTACATGAGCGGTACATCGCCAACACAGTTAACTGCCTTTATACGCATTGCAATAAAGTTCAATATAAATATAGGATGGTCAGTTAACTGTGTTTGTACGAACCTACACGATGAACGAGATAGGAAATAGAATGACCTTGGGTACAACTTTCCGGGATCATGATCGCAAAACCGGATCAGGGAACCGGAAACCTGACGTATGCGTTTAGATGGCTGTACAGTCAAGCGCATACAACTTACTCAAAAATATGTCACTGGCTCTTATGTCTGCTAATTCAGGATTCGGTCTTTCGGTTACATATTTGTGAGAGAATAAATTTTCGCTTAACACTTTCGCAACCGAACTACGAGTAGAAATGGAACGATTCACCAGAAACCGACAGAATTCGCTAGGCATGTAAGTTCGTACTACTGCCCGCCTAGCGGGCTCGGCCGGGATCTAAGCAAACATTACGAGTGCCCGCTAGGCGGGTTCTTGGTTGCGAACGTGTTAACTGTACTTACTTTTAAAAACAATAAGGTACAAGTTGGAACCCGACCGCAGACAGGAGCAGCAGACGACGTGTCCGCAACACTACTCGATGGCGCTAGGGTAATTATTGCACCCGGGCGCGACATGTGCTAGTGACGCCTCTGTCTGTTGTCTGTATGTGTCTGTGCGGTCGGTTTCCAACTTGTACCTTAACAGAGAATCTATTCACTTCCCTACAAAGATATGAGCAAAGATATGTTGAAGAGTTGAATCGGTGCGTCAAATGAATCAGTGAATGATTTAGTACGAATACAACTGTGGGTACAGATCTGTGATGTATCTACTCGTATTATGATAGTCCACTTACTCAGAGCTTAGTGAGCATGAAGCAAAATAAATTATCAAAGAACAGTTTAATCGGTATACTTGAACATAAAACTTGGCAGTGTATGTAGGCGAGAATTTTTAATTAATTTTGTATTCATTCAATTAAAAGAAAAACTTCAAAGTTTCTACTTCACAGGCGTACGTATGGCTACTAATCAACTGAGCTATCGGAACAATCCATCTCGGTCACTCGGTCGGTCATAAAAAATCTGTCATCCTCCTAGCGTTATTCCCGGTCGTGCACTAAAGGAGCCCGGGGTCCGCTATGACACCTAATCCTAAGATTTGGCATAGGCACTAGTTTTACGAAAGCGACTGCCATCTGACCTTCCAACCCAGGATCATATTTTTTTTCCATTTTTCCTTTAGGTTGAAAATAATTTTAAAGCCCGGGAGTTGGTGAATATTAATACCGATATTACTTTAACAGAAAATCCCTGGAAGTAGTCTAATCCCCGATGTAGTGACGTCATTATATAGAAAAATCTTTTTCTTTGTCTTCAATCTTTATATCAATAAAACGGAGATTTGTTTTATCACATAAGAGTGAAATCTTTATCTCAGATTTCAATGAAATATCGAAATCAATAAGATGAAGGTCAGTTATGGTCGACCCTCGTCTCCCTTCGTAATGGAACGGACCAGAGGTCTTTGTTAAATGGCTTTGGCGTCACCCTGTCAAGACGCTATAGTAGGTAGTATATAGCGGCTATACTTACAGAGTAATTTGTAACAGAGCCAACGTTATATTCAGTTGATTTAGTAATAAAAATTCCTCTAAGCGGTTGTTTGGAAGATAGGTACTCTCCTTTAGTTTATTGCTATACCTTTACCACTTTATTTAACAAATTATGTTCTGCATTGTGATATTTCATTGAAGTGTGTACCTAATAATGCATTTTTGTATAATATTGAAATACCTACTGTTCGCATTGGAATCAATAGAAGTTAAATTTAGTTTTAGTATTAGCTTATTTCACGCCTGTTTAAAGGTTTCTACCATTCCGTTATGATGTGTTATGGAGTCCAGAACAATTAATTGGCACCGTACTGTCTTTTCGAAGATCTCACGGTTCTAAATACACAGATTTGCAATACGATAAATAAATACTAATTGGCATAATTAAATTATACAAGTTCATAAAGCTTTTCTAACAGCAATATAATATTATTTAAACTTCATTTCATGATACAAAAAGTTACAAATGACGGACCTAACGCCTGAAGGCTTTCTCTCGCGAACAATTACACGCCAGTTTACCCAGTAATAGAATACCCTGTATACCAACATGTACAGTTGAGTTCAAAAACGCATTGTGATATTAAACCGGGATTCGAACCCGGGACCTCCGGCTTCATAGGTAGCGCGCCCAAAGCGGTCGTCAAAAGTCGTTAAGAGGGGGCGTATCGCCAGGGAAAAATCAGAAATCACCCGCGCGCCCCGTACCTGCCGCGCTGATGCGTCTATTGCTGCCCCGCTCCTTCTCGCATAGTATATGCCCCGACAGTCAGATGAAACATGATGAATACCTATAGATAGTTATAATAAGTGGAAATAAAGACAAAATCTGTAAGTACCTATATTTGAAGATATAATTTTCGCTAGTAGCTAAGTCAGTTTCGAGAGCTATAACTGAAATATGACCTTCCGTTTTTTTACTAAATCACGTAAGGGTTGTAATTTAGCATAATAATGTCTCGTAAAAGGCTAAAGCAAAAAAACAGCTATAATCGAATTTAAACTTTTGTGAGACATATCTAAAATACTACTAATAAATCCACGGTTAAAAAATTAACGTAGATGTCACGGCAGGCGACATGTTTCGAACTCTTCGGGAGTTCTTCTTCAAAACAAACATCGAAAACACTAATCCTGAAGAAGAACTCCCGAAGAGTTCGAAACATGTCGCCTGTCGCGTCATTTAATACGTGAATTTATTAGTAGCATTAAAAAAAAACTGTAATTTATTATGAAAACTTCGATCATGTTTATGAAAGCCAGATTTTCAGGCCACTGTGTGGCGGCCAAATTTTTCAATTCTGACCCCGTGTCATGGTCGGCCTTATCACGCGATAAGTGACAGGATAGAGCGTCCGTCACTGGCTGACACCGTTTGATAGAACGAGACGATGCCCCTATCTTGTCACTTATCGAGTGATAAGGCCGACCATGATACGGGGTCTGATCTCGGATTCGTACTTGGAGACAATGGAGACGCTTTGGCCCTTTAGTTATCAATTTTGAACATACTCGTATTAAAGAAAAACTGCAAAATTGTGTTCACTTTTTTTAATATAAAAATGTCCAACTTCGCAGGCAATAATTCAGGTGCAGACTCGAAAATTATTATTACTCCAAAAGAAAGAAGGCAAAAAAATATGCATAGTGATGAAAATCCCATTCAGAAATATCATATCATAAATAATATCTCAAAGAATTACGAAGCTACAACCGTTTTAATATTGCTTGTTAGAGAGAGAAAACGCAAACGGTGTGTGACGTCACATTACAGGATACTGCCGGCAGGTCGCGTCGACGGCGTCGCCGACCACGATGCGCGCGGCACGTTGCCGTCTTCTGTGACGTCACATTCTTCCAGCGTCATCGTTTCATATGAAATTGCGTTTTGAGAAAAAGGGACAGAACACATCCCTTCTTAAAACTTTGGACACTTATAACTTCGTGATTATTTAACCTTTTGCGTTGATTTTTTCTCCATTTGACAATTTTTTTTATCCTTCTTCGAGAAAATATCACATTATTTTATTTAGTGTCTACGCCCCTATTGTTGGAATCTAAAAGCGTCACCCGTGATGACTTTAAAGAAAAAAAAATGACAATAATTACACGGTTTACCCACGTATTAAACGTCACTACGGGCGACATGTTTCGAACTCTTCGGGAGTTCTTATTCAGCATTGAGTGTTTTCGCGGCGGTGTCGCTTGAATCACGACAAGATTCAAGCGACACCGCCGCGAAAACACTCACTTTATAGAGTACAAATTACTTTAATTACCCAAGGAATAGCACTACCTACATTTTGTTGCTTAAATAACCACCGGAGCTATAACTGAAATATGGCCTTCCGTTTTTTTACTAAATCACGTAAGGGTTGTGTTGTGAGCTAGCATAATAATGGCTAGTAAAAGCCTAAAGCAAAAAAAAGCTATAATCGAATTTAAACTTTTGTGAGACATGTCTAAAATACTACTAATAAATCCACGGTTAAATTCACGCATTAAATGTCACAACAGGCGACATGTTTCGAACTTTTCGGGAGTTCTTCTTCAAAACAAACATCGAAAACACTCATCCTGAAGAAGAACTCCCGAAGTGTTCAAAACATGTCGCCTGTCGTGTCGTTTAATACGTGAATTTAACCGTGAATATATTAGTAGCATTAAAAAAAAACTATAATATATTATGAAAACTTCGATCATGTCTATGAAAGTCAGATTTTCAGGCCACTACTGTGTGGCGGCCAAATTTTTCAATTCTGATCTCGGATTCGTACTTGGAGACAATGGAGACGCTTTGGCCCTTTAGTTATCAATTTTGAACATATTAAAGAAAAAGTGCATAATTATGTTCACTTTTTTAATATCAAAATGTCCAAGTTCGCAGGCAATAATTGTTGGAATCTGCACTCTCGATAACCCTAAAAGCGACACCCGTGATGACTTTAAAGAAAAACAATGTCAATAATGTCACTACGGGCGACATGTTCCGAACTCTTCGGAGGTTCTTCTTCAGGATGAGTGTTTTCGCGGCGGTGTCGCTTGAATCACGACAAGATTCAAGCGACACCGCCGCGAAAACACTCATCCTTGAGAAGAATTCCCGAAGAGTTCGAAACATGTCGCCCGTAGTGACATTTAATACGTGAGTTGAACCGTGTAATTATTAGTACTGTTTCAACACGTCTCACGAAAGTTTAAATTCGAAAAGCAATGTCCGCCATCTTGGAATTCAAAATGGACATCAATTCTAGAATCTTCACCCTCGAGAAGCCTGCCAATGTATGTTGTTCTTTAAAAAAACGCGCAGATTAATTTACAACGAATGTTTCAAAATTTTTAAATAATGCGACCACTTTTTGAAATATTTCTGACTATGAATTCGTATTTAGACCTCTCAGACATCGATTTTGAACATAACCGGATTTATTCTCAACTAGCGATCCGCTCCGGCTTCGCACGGATACTATATTATACATATAAACCTTCTTCTTGAATCACTCTATCTATTAAAAAAAACCGCATCAAAATCCGTTGCGTAGTTTTAAAGATCTAAGCATACATAGGGACAGACAGCGGGAAGCGACTTTGTTTTATACTATGTAGTGAATACACGATCGACAGAAAAATGTTCGTCTAGTTTTGCATGTACTGCACAAATTATTCTAAGAAGCCGGTCACCCGCCGATCGCTGCGTAATCTTATAGTTGTATTTTGAACTTTAAGATCTATATGTTAAGGTCGACTTTTAAATATATTATTTCAAAATGTAGCAAAATATCTACTGGAATGTAATGATACGTTCATTCACTGGACGAATATACTGGGTCACAATATTATTGAAATAATTATGTTCATCGTGCTGTCGTGAGAGCACAGAACATAGTCCTCTCGTCTCAGCGGAGCGATTACGACTGACTCCGCCCGCGAACGGCAACAAAAGATATACAGAACCGCACGAAACACGCGACGGGAGAAAGGGTATCGCGCTAAATAAAAAAGGCCTATACGCCAAATACGTTTCACCTCAATAAGTCTGAAAAGGGACTACATAAAAATACCCCGCTAGTACTTTCATTAGGTAATGTGAAAAGCTATTATACACTCAACTTTTACTTAATTTATATGCACGGGAACCTCACACTATTGAAATTGAGTAAAAATAAGACATGTTTTGGCGGTTCTTTTCTATCGAGGCAATTTTGGTTTTGTATGGTTTTGTTCAGACGATTCAATTGCAAATATGATGTAGTTTTGGTATGTTCTTTTTCCTGGCATTCGCTTTAGTTTGTCATAGGTAAATATTCAATCTAAGAACCCCGATTTCGCGGAGCGCCCCCTCTTAAGTAGGTCTTTGAAAAGGCCTTGTCATTGTCGTTGGCGCTTATGCCTTTATTAACGACGCACTAATATGATGATCCACGGCACGATAATGACATTAGCAATAAGGTTTTACACATGGCCGTTGGGGCGGAAAGGTTCTCAAGTAGCGACCACGTAGGCGCAGCGTGGGTAGACCCCCCCCACAAGGTGGACTAATGACCTGGTAAAGGTCGCGGGAGTCCGCTGGATGCGGGTGGCGCAGGACCGGTCATTGTCCACTCTTTGGGGGAGGCCCATGTCCAGCAGTCGACGTCTTGTCGCTGGTATGATGATGATGACTGAGTATGCCACATATTTCCATGTTCACCTAGTTAAGGAGCGAGGAGTTATGTTCACTGAGCGAGGGAATTTGTTCCTTCAGCTGTCAACACGGCGAATCCTCAAACATGTCAAGGGTCGGCAACGCGCACGTTACTCCTTTGGCATGCGTCTATAGGCTGCGCTGTCCGCTTACCATCAGGCGGGCCGTACGCTTGTTTGCGACCGTCGTTGTAAAAAAAAAAGTTACAAAATTCCTGCTCATCAGAGCGCTTACCCATGGAGTTGGAAGCCTGAGAGCAGTCCATGGAGACGTCCTGGAAGCAGGCATCAGCCGCTAGGGTCCCGGACACCGCCAGCAGGCAAGACAGGGCAACGATGAGGAACTTCATGGTTCTGCGGCAAATAACATAAGTTAAGGGGCTACCTGAGGTTTCATCGATTTTTGTCAAGTTTTGAATCGTATCTCCTTTTTTTGCACTACAGATAGAATTATAAATAAAACGGCTATCGGTTCTACAATCGTTTATCTCCATTTTGGTCCACCGGATTTTGAAACAAATGAATACATAATTTTGTATGATTTTTTTTAACATTGTCTAAAAAAACACTTATTTCGTATCTCTATTGACGTGAAAGATCTAACATATACGAAATCTACATATTTGGGTTCGTATGTGACGTAAAAACTGGTCCGGGGTTTTCATTTTAAACCAATTAACACAAAAGTTATGGCCAGAAAACCAGTTTTTTGGCCTGAAATTGTTCAACTTTGATGCCAAATATCTCGAAAACAATGAACTTTGAAGTAAATATGGGATACTATATTGCTTAAAGCCGTTGTTGTTAATATAATAAGCTACAAAAAACATTAGAAAACTAAGGGATTCAGATCGAAGGTCATTGGCGTATGGGAGCCCCTTAAGCTAGGTTTATATGAAGCCAGTGCTGTCTCACTGGTGAAAAATAGGCCGGCGCTCTGTTCCCGCCAGTGCTGGCAGCCAGCGCTTTAGATACAATAACAAGCCAGCACTGGCTTCGTCTAAACCTGACACAAGATGATAACTAACATTAACTAAATTAAATTAAATCTAAAAAACCGGCCAAGTGCGTGTCGGGCCACGCGCAGTGAAGGGTTCCGTAGTTGCCCGTCTGTCTTAGTTACATCGACGTGCGGTGCGGCTGCGTCGGCCGAATTTGTACGAAAATTGGTCTTTCCAAGTACACATTTTGGTCGACTATTACTCGGTAACTACTTACTCGTATGCCTACTTGTCCGTGATAGTTTTCCTTTTAACTTCATTATATGTACTACTACCACGATTTTTTTCATATCCCCAGTAGTAGCCATTTAGCCGGCAGGGGGGGGGGGGGGGGGACGGGACATGACTCGAACAAAATTTAGGGCTTTGAAGCTCAATATCTCGCAAACGAATCACTGATTTCAAAAATGAATCAGAAAAACCCATAATAGTTTTTAACGAGCTATCCAACGATACCCCACACTATGAGTTTAACGAGAAGAAAAATTTGCATCCCCGCTTTAAGTGTATATATATTATATACTTTAGTTGTAATGGTAGTTGACACAGTCATATTATACCAGAGGCTCTGTGAGCAGTAGTTACAAGTCTGTTAAATAATCTTTTTAATTTTCTTCACTGCTCACTACGTAAATTGATTGAGAAATGCGACCTGTAGAGAAAAGCTGGACTAACGGTCATATAAAAGAATTTTGGCCCAAGCTGAAGTTGCAGGTTACTAATAATGTCCTTTATTGCACCAAAATAAAAAAATATTACAAAACAATAGCAATATTCATGTGGGCCCACAGACCATGGGCCAAAGTAACCCTCCGTTGGGTCGAAGTAACCCGACTTTATTATACTTCAAAGGAATGAAAACCAAAATCTATGCATAATTAACAACCTCTGAAATAATTTATTTGACATAAGCACGATGCATGATTAATATGATTATTTAATATTGTTTAATATGTTTTATTTTTTTTGCGTCATATGTTATGATTATTTGTATGCCTTATGGCGAAGACATAGTGAGAATGTAAAATGTTCATAACACCTCTGTATGTACCTATGTTTTACGAATAAATGATTTGATTGATTGATTGATTGTAGTCTAGTTGCTAGTGACCCTGCAAAGCTCGAGTTCCTGGGTTCTAATCCCGGTAAAGGTATTGTGTTATGAGCATGAATCTGTTCCTGAGTTATGGATGTTTTCTAGATAATTAAGTAAGTATTCATTTATCCATATTGTGGTCTAGGCCATACAAGCTTTGCTTAGATTGGAACTAGGTCATTTCGTGTAGATTGTCCCGGAATGTGTAAATATAGGTACATTTTATTTATTTAATGATTAATGACACATTTTCTTTGTGATGGGCTGTATTTGTTCCTGAGTCTTGGATATATCTAAGTATGTTTATTGTCACTAACCTAGAGTTAACTAAACAAAGCATTAAGTAAATTAGTTTTTAAGTTGTATTTTGCTCTCTTTGTACACTTGTATAGATACATAGGTTAAGTACGTAGGAACGACGAAACTGGGTCCTGTAACAGGGTTTCCTAGCTCAGGACACAGGGTCGTGATTTATATTGTAATGTTGCCCTTATACCATAAACTTTTTTTTTTTTTCAGTGTGAGATTCAATTTGTGGTAGATTGTCTCAAATATATAAATAGGTAATTGTAATTATTGAGAAAAAACAATATCGCGTACACAATCATAAGAAATTTCCTCTACAATCTACATACATAGCTATGTATCAGAATCAGAAAACTAGATTAACAAAATGAATACATACTTGATACTTTGTATTTAAAACTGATAAGTAAGTATGTTGTCAATCATTATTCGTTATGTTACATGATAATCAACATGTCTCATAAAACCTCATTAAGGAACTTTGATACCCTAAGCATCTACCAGACTAACTCAAATTGTATGAAACACTGCCCGCATCCACGTATGGCATACAACGCGGGCAGCCCCGAGATGTAAAATATAGCCTAGGTAGGGTCATTTCGCCGGTTAGCGACAACCTAATTTAATGTGCCGGTGGGCGGCCACTTAAGCTGAGTTGGTGAACTGAAAGGATATTTTCTCGGTTTTTTAATAGATTTATATTCTAAAACAACAAAAAAATGCATGTACAAGTATTTGTCTCAATAGGGTGTGTAGAATTGATGTTATCTTCAATATAAAAAACCTTCTCCTTCAGGTGGTCGCGTAACCAGCGAAATGACCCTATGTCTATCCAGAAAAGAAAAACCATTCTATAGGTACACGGGTGAAATATTTTTAAATATATGTTCGGAAAATCTTTTTTTTTTTATTAATGAAACATACCATTAATATGTATTGAAATATAAACCAAAATTCACGAGGATAAAATAGGAAAAGAAAGCACGTACATCATAAAATGTAGGTACACCGCAAATAGTTATTTAAATTAAACACTGCAAAACAATCAACGTACTTAATAATAACCTTAAGAAAAAACAAAAGCGCGAGGAAAACAAAGATAATGCCAATGACATTGTAAAATTTGTAAATCTAAATAATTAAAATCACTCACCAAGTTAGAGTGCCGCGATTTAGACGAGCGAGTAAAACAGATCCGTTGAAAGTGTAGCCTTTACACACACTGGCGCAGAAGGCGACTTCTAACAACAATGGAGTATGGAAATTGATAAATGTCCGCAAATGGGACAAAAATATAACGAGATATCAGCGCAGTAAACAGTAGTCGATGGAACTTCTGACACAACTATTTCATGATGTTAGTGCGTAGGTCCACGTATGGCTAGGGTATAGAAAAACAATCTCCCCATTACTAATAAAAATAGGTTGAAATTCGAGATTTCTGAAAATTACTACACGATATCTTAATAGTAAACTAAAATAGATCTCTAGTGTGAATCTTGAAGATTCTTTTAAGCAATATTTGGTAATTTATAGCTTATTTCGTTTACCTATGCTGCGGGTAAGTTTTTAGAGCTAGTATCATTGTTACCCCGCCTCCCGCTTCATGCTTTCCGCACATCTGTCGTATCAGCTGTCAGCACACTTGAAACTTGAGGTTTTGTGTTTCGAGAATTTTCCTCATATTACATCATTTCTTCCTATTTTTATGGAATATACACTAATTAGAGCTTACAAATCTCAGCTTAAGATGTTTTAGGCTTATCTGATAGCATTCATAGCATATTTAGTAGCTATATCGTCAGTTTTCAGCTTATAAACAATTCAACCAAGTCACTTGGAACACAAAACCTCGCGTGGTTTTGTGTTCCAAGTAGAGCTGGGCGTTTTTTCCCGTAAGCGTTTTCAAAAACGGTTTCTCGTACAATAACGGAATAACAGTTTGTGGCTAGAAACACAAACTGTTTTTATAAAAACGATCGAACGGTCACACGCAACGGTTGCAATGCAAAACGTGAAAACGTAACTCGAACACTGTAAACTGTTTCATCCGTTTTTTCGTTTCACTTCGTTTGGCGACCGGCGACGGCGCCAACGCACGGAGAAACTAGTTATTTTTGAAACTGTTTTTCAAAACAGTTTTGTGAGAGAAAAAAACGGTTACGTTTCGTTTCACGGAAAAGTCGAAACGACCCAGCTCTAGTTCCAAGTCCGACTCACATCCTTTGTCTCTGTCGCGCACAGTCATTCAGTGGAAACCTCCTGTCAAGGCAGATGGTTTTGTTATCGCTGCGCACTTCATTATTTTTGTATAATCACAGCCATTGAAGCGAATTCTTGTCTTTTCCCTTCGGTGTCGTTTTGATAAGTCGCCTTCTGCGCCAGTGAGTGTAAAGGCTAGACTATCGAGAGGACCACGCGACTACGCTCTTGATTAATATCAATAATTTCGTCAAAGTATCTGTGATTTATAGTAGAATAAACAAACATGAAGGCTGTATTCCTTGCCGTCGTTTCGTTCCTGGCTGTTTTCGCCCCGGCGTTGGCCACCCAATGTGAGTACATATGGTTTTATTTTTAATTTCTTTGTTTTTTATTTGTGTCATCGGGTAGGACAGGTCGTTCACAAAATGAAGGTGCGTCTTTGTGTTTTGGTTTTTACTTGACATTGAACTCTCATTCATTAAAACATCACGTTCCCTCTCATTTAGTATCCATATATAGCCAAAAATACTTGATATTTTTACTATATTTTAATACCTATTTCGGACTGCAGATTTCCATTAATCTTTTGCATAGAAACAGTGTTGGGTCAAGAAGTCTTAGTTCTGCCAATCTGATTTAATGATGGTATAAAGTTCATAATACTGTTTCCATTACAGATGGATAAGACTGCTTGAGATTTGTTTTCAAATATTTATCAATTGCTAACAATGCAACCTTTGGACCTAAGAACTGATCACCATTTTAAAGCAGTAAAGTGCTGCCTTTATTTAAGTTAAAATGGTGTCATATTTAATTTGTCTTATCTGTCACTTTGTTAGTGTGTAAGAAAGAGACAAACTGTATAAACATGCTCTATGATTAAGAAGGTAAACCCAGCTGAAAGTATTTTTGCCCAACCACGGCAAAGCCGAAAGGAAGGGATACGTTTTTAGCAGTACATGTTTGTATTCACGTGAGCGTTTAAGATACTGAACTGATTTTGATAAATGAGGTGTCAATTGATGCGAAATTAGGTGACATTGACTACACAAAAAATGTTTTTATTGGTTTACACTTCTTTGAACTGTTAGTTTCTTGTTAGATAACCGGTTAGCCTAGTGGGTAGTGACACTGCCTAGGGTTTGAATCCTGGTAAGGGCAAATATTTGTGTGATGAACATTAATATTTGCTCGGGTCTTGGGTGTTTTCTAGTAAGTATTTATATCTGTTAAATATATTGTTGTGTAGTCTAGTACCCAGAACACAAGCCTTGTTGTGCTTACTATGGGACTAGGTCGATTTGTCTAAGATTGTCCCCTAATATTTATTTATTTACTAGCTTCCATCGCAACTTTGTCTGCATAAAAACATCTAAACATCCAAACTTTCGCATTTATAATATTAGTAGGATGTTATCTAAGCTGTTTTAAAAGGATACATGATAGTAGTTTGTAATCATGTAAATAAAGATTATTATCTTGTACAAGTAAATCACAATTAAGCAATTAAATAAGATTAGGTGGAGGGTAAACATACTGATAAGTAGGTAATAATTATTGCTCGGTACTCTATATTGGTCAGTTTTTCCGTACCCAAGGTAAAAAAGGAACCCTATTGCTAAGGCTCCGCTGTCCGTCTGTCACTAGGCTGTATCTCATGAACCGTGATAGTTAGACAGTTGAAACTTTCGCAGATGATGTATTTCTGTTGCCACTATAACAACAAATACCTACTAAAAAAAGAATAAAATAAATGTTTAAGGGGGCTCCCATACAACAAACATGTTTTTTTTTTGCCGTTTTTATAGATAATGGTACGGAACCCTTCGTGCGCGAGTCTGACTCGAACTTGGACGGTTTTATTTGATATCATTGCATTTTAGGTATTTATGTTACTGTGTCAATCCTTTTACAAACAAGTATTTAATATCCATAGTAATATTATAAATGCGAAAGTGTGTCTGTTGGTCTGCAACCGATTTAGTATGAGGTTGTGTATGGCAAGCCATCAGCCATTTTAAGACCAGTTATTAATTTAGCTGCAAGCCTTTTCATTTATTTATTTGCAACCAAGTACACAAACACATGCAACTTAATCCTAGGTACAGTACGAGGACCCGGATAGGGCGCAGCAAAACAATTTTAATGTTGGAGGTGGGTGAAAAATAAAATTTTGTGTGTAAGTACTTACACAGTTTAATTTTTTTTTTTTTTCTATTTCCGCCCCAGTCCAAGTTGGCTCGGTTCGGGTTGCACGGGGCGGTTCCATAGCACTTCGGGAGCTCAAATACGGCGCGCCATCCGGTTTTTTTTTTTTTTATCGTATGGCATACATTATTTTGGCCTTTAAAGTTTGTCACTCTTTAGTACCACCCAGGGGACACGTGCAGGGTTGTGGTAGGTAGCTCCTGCGGACGCGAGTAACAGTTGTCCCCCGGTTGCCATCCCGTTGCCTCTCGGACACCGAAACTACGCGTCATCGCTTTAACTAGGATGCGGTTCAGAGTGACACAAATCTTGCGGTGTTCATTAGATAGAGCCCCATAACCCATAATCAATAGTTGTTTGACAAGCATATTAGCTACTACAATGCAAACTTACAGTTAGCTTATTTGTTATAACAATTATACACGGTGGAATTTAATCGGTGATCAGGAATCCAAAAATCTTAATTATCAATCTACACAGAAACCAATACGTGAGATCTCGTGCAATATAGCTCACAATCTAATTAATCACACTTAATTAACATCGGTAAAATGCACACTGACTGAATAAATGGACACCCTACTTTTATTGAAGGGAAGTTACTCGTAAGTGTACACACGTCAAGTGCTTGCTGGCTTTGGCGGGAAACTAGACAGATCAGACGATTTGAAGCAATTTGTTATGAATTTGACAATGACAAATTGACAGCTTATTGCTCATTTATGTTTTAAGTTTCTATGGCTGATAGTTTGAAAAGAGGTATTAAACTTTTCAGAACTTTTCCATTAGTAGGGTGACAATAAATTTTAATTAAAATTTAATTTCAACTTAAAAATTAGTTATGATAAAAAAAAACTTGGTTCCACTTAAGTACTACATAAACGTGACCGCCATCGATTACTGAATTAGAAAAATGGGTTCCTGTTTACCGATTAAATTCCACCGTGTATATTGTTCTACACAGTAAACAAGTGGGACCTATTTTTGGCCCTGATAAGGCAGCTAGCCGTCAATTCCACATGACATGATACACAATCACACAAATGTTATTGATGAGGCCGGCCAAGTGTGGAAGTGACGAAATTGGCAGATATAACATCTGGTTTTTGCATGTGTTGTTGGAATGTGTTTTTCCCCGCGACTTCGTTAGCGTAGTCACAACAGAATAGATCTACCTAATAGCATTAACTTGTTATTATTACGAATAGACTGGCCACCGAGAACATTTTTCTTGACGTCTTCCGTTAGGCCGCCATCTTGGAAATTCACTACAGTCAGCATCACATAGTTAGTAGCAGCCAAAGTTTTTTTTTTTTTTAATAAATAAATATTAGTGGACAATCTTACACAAATCGACCTAGTCCCAAACTAAGCAAAGCTTGTACTATGGGTACTAGACGACGATAAACATACTTATACACGTGTTAATAAAATAACGCAAAACCTGAAAACCGTTTGTTCAGAATCGAGAGTAGAATGCGAAAAGAATAAAAAATAAATTTTTTGACGCGATTTATTTTTTACATTTGTACGGAGCAGGTCGCCCCAGTCGGCCAACACTCCATACAAATGTAAAAAATAAATCTTGTCAAAAATTTTATTTTTATTTTTTTCGCATTCTATGCTCGATTCTGAACAAACGGTTTTCAGGTTTTGCGTTATTTTATTAACACGTTGTATAGATAAATAAATACTTAAATTACATAGAAAACATCCATGACTCAGGAACAAATATTCGTGCTCATCACACAAATAAACGCCCTTACCGGGATTCGAACCCAGGACCTCTTGCTTCGTAGGCAGGGTCACTACCAACAAGGCACAGCGGTCGTCAAAAAGTAGTAAAGTAGCCAAATACGAGTATATCGTAACACTTCCTTACTCCTCTAGTAATAAAGACGTGTTCCGATATATTTGGCTGCTACTAACTATACGATGCTGACTGTACCAGGGCCCGCCAGAGACGCGGTACTCCCACTAGAGTAGGTGACATGAAAACTAAAACTAGGTTTAGACGAAGCCAGTGCTGGCTCACTGGCTTGAAAAATACGCCGGCGCTTTAAATACAATAACAAGCCAGCACTGGCTTCGTCTAAACCTGGCTTGCTAAAAAAAAAAAAAGCGCCCAATTGGTTGGGGTATAGGAAAAGGGGCCCGATTTTAGGACTTAATAAATTTACGAGCAAAATTTTTTATTTTCGTTCTTGGTAGATTTTTTTTGTTAAACTTTAAAGAAAACATTAAAATAAGCATCTTTTATTGATAGAAGCTTTTTTATAAACTTGATCGTTTAGGAACTAGAGCGATCTGAAGTTGCGAGTTCGGCCATGGGATTACTAAGGCACCAGAGACTTAGAAAATTTACGATTAAAAAAAAGCATATATCGTAATAAGCACGTCAAAACTTGTTCATCATTTTTGTCTTATTTTAAAGAGCACATGCTCAGAACTCCATGAGAGTCACCATCGCTTTGCTCGCTTATTTAACTTAGCCCAGACCTAACTCAGCCCCCGGTCTGAATGAGCACTGAAATATGTTAGGTACGACGACGAGCGAAGCGAGGAGTGTTAGGTAGAACTGCGACCCTACAGCGCGCGAGCCGAGCGAGCGAAGCGAGCGTGCCGCGGCAGCGGCCGGCAAAGCGCCAAAACCGACTTAAACTACTGTACGTTTATATAAAAAGAGAAGCTATATAAAAAAAAAAGATTTACAAAAATAAAATATAAATTTTGCTCGTAAATTTTCTAAGTCTCTGGTGCCTTAGTAATCCCATGGCCGAACTCGCAACTTCAGATCGCTCTAGTTCCTAAACGATCAAGTTTATAAAAAAGCTTCTATCAATAAAAGATGCTTATTTTAATGTTTTCTTTCAAGTTTAACAAAAAAATCTACCAAAAACGAAAATAAAAAATTTTGCTCGTAAATTTTCTAAGTCCTAAAATCGGGCCCCTTTTGCTATACTCTGACCCACTTACGTCCTTTTCTTTAAGGAAGGCAGTTTTTTAGAAATATCTCAAAAACCTTTGAACCGATCTTGTTCATAATAAATGAATTGAATTGAAAACAATTTTCGCTGAGAGAATTTAATAAGAGCATGATTTTTTCCATATTTTTAAAATACACGGTTCAAAAATTAGACTCTATTCACTTAATCAAAAAAAATGCAGAGAAACCTTATATTTATTTTGAAAGGCCTATCGATTGATGTGCCACACGTGGGCTTGCAACGAAAAAAAAAATTGACTTAGTTTTATGTATGGAGTGCACCCTATGACTATATAGCGGTTAACAAAATACAACTATCCTGAAAGTTTTATTCAAATACACCTTATAGTTTTCGAGTATAATGCCTGTGTCATACGGACGGACAGACAGACAGACATGACGAATCTATAAGGGTTCCGTTTTTTGCCATTTGGCTACGGAACCCTAAAAAGGAGATGTCTGCTATATACCAGGGATGTTGCAGACATCCACATCCGCAACCGCGGAAGATCCGCACATGCAGATGTAGTGTAATTCACGACAAGAAAAAAGCCCAAACGGTGCTTACTGCGCGAGTTTTAGATATTTTCGCCATTAGCAAAAAAACTTCTTGTCGTTTCTGTGACAGGCGCGTTTTTCATTTGTTCGCAACGATTGTACATTAGTATCAACGTGTTTGATGATTGCGTGATATCATAAAATGGACGTTGTTTTATTACGTTTTTGAGTGTTTGACCACAAATATCCGCATCCGCCTTTGAATCCGTGGATGTCAAAAAAATCGCATCCGCGCCATCCCTGCTATATACTACATATATATCTCAATACCTAATAATAATAATAATTACAGCAAACTCAAATTATGGTTCCCCCGCAGCACATGAAATGTAATTTTCAGTGCTAC
Organism: Epinotia ramella; assembly: GCA_947578815.1. Taxonomy (NCBI): domain Eukaryota; kingdom Metazoa; phylum Arthropoda; class Insecta; order Lepidoptera; family Tortricidae; genus Epinotia; species Epinotia ramella. The sequence goes on from OX388222.1 coordinate 11,548,978, forward strand.
TTCTAGCAATTCGGCGTTTATAGACGAAAAACGTGATATTACTGTGACAGGTTGCTATCGGCCACATCACACTTCAACCCTATAACACCCATCCCATCTAGTCCATCTACCCTTCACGGTCCATTTCCTCAGCTTCCTAGCTCGTCCACATTCCAAGTTCGTCCGCATGCGACTCCCAATTCACCCTCTACCTATCTCGGCCGCATTTCCAATTCGTCAACATTCAGGTAAATGTACGCACTTGCGTCCCTTAACAATAAGTAAAGTGATGGTCGTAAATGCTGACGAGATGGGACTGCGGACGAGGTGTGGGAATGCTGACGAATTGGGAATGTTGACGAGATAGGACACTGGACGAAGGCTAAAGGTAAAGGCCTACGAAACCCACGGGAAATAATGCTAGTCTAACCCGACACCACACAAGGTGTTTCCTGATAGTTTAATATTACAAAGTAGGGAATAAACTATATAGAAATTGACTTGACGACACTCCACGTAGCGTTCACCCATTCTCATCAGCGGAACAATGCATAATCAAAACCTTACTTAGAAAGAAGCATATTATTCACAGGTTCACTTACATCGATCTTGACGATTCTGAGAACTGTCTCACTGATAAGAAAGGCTGATAAGTAGGTAGTAGGTATCTTTCCTACCTATCCATATCCATACTAATATTATAAACTAGCTTCTGCCCGCGACTCCGTCCGCGTGGAACTCATTTATATCGTACTTACAAACTTTCACCCCCCATTTCACCTCATTAGGGGATGATTTCCGGGATAAAAGCTATCCTATGTCCTTGCCCGGGATTCAAACTATCTCCATACCAAGTTTCATCTCAATCGGTTCAGCGGTTTAAGGGTGAAGAGGTAACAAACAGACATACTTACTTTTTACATCTGTATGGAGCAGGCCGCCCCAGTCGACCAACGCTCCATACAAATGTAAAAAAAAAAACGCGTCAAAAAAAATATCTTAGTTTTTTTCTTATCAGAACACGATACCTGTTTTTGTTACACCTTGTATAGGTAGATACTTATATAAGTACAGATACCTATTTTCTCTACTAATCGTTAAAAAAAAAAAAAAAAACATTTATTTTAGACTACTAGAGAATCCATATGTGTTAGTAAGACTTAAACCTATCGAGACTTAAGACTTGGGTAGGTAGAGCATTGTAGCGAGCGGGGCAAAAATGTACACTATTTTGTCCGGCCCGTCACAATACCAACCCAGTGCCTCAGTATAGGGCAGTCCAGGCGTCCAGCCCACATCCCCAGGATACTGTTGCCACTGCCTCTCACTCGTCTCAGCAATGAGGCAACCCTCTTGCGTCTGATGGCGTGGATGCCATCTGTGTGCGTTAAATACCTATTGTTCTCCTATATGGAAATGTATCTTCAACAAAACTGATTGCTACATGACAGGCTAGTACTAAGCGCTAGACAACAATAAGGATAGCGACTCCATCTCAAGAGCAATCTTGACTGATGGAGTGATGTATTGCGATGACCGCACGTACAGATATCGAATACGTGAGTTGTTGAGAATGAATCAAGTTTAGATATAGATTTAACAATAACCTATGCACGTGTTTAACTACCATGCTTCAGGCTTTTTACCTAACCCTGAACTATGGTAACCTAAATCCCAATTTAAGCACCACACAATGCAAGTTGGCACACCACCTTGCCATGTTAGAACGGTATGTATTGCCGTCTCATTCCAACTTATAGCTAACTTTGGAAGCTACTGGTCAGTAGCTGGTTACACGGTCATGTAATTAAAACTACTTGCTTTGGGTATTTGGTGTTCTGTTCCTGGTGAGTGAGTTCGCCAGACCTCCAGCTGTGTTGTTGGTGTACGGGACCTGATTTTTCTGTCAACAACGAATCCTCAATTCAGCAGTGCGCTTGTGATTCTGGTATAGCAAGCGTTCATATGCACGTCTGCCTACCACCAGGCAAGCTGTACATAGGAGAATGCTCCAAAGTTCCTTCCTCTGTACAGTCAGTATCACATAGTTAGTAGCAGCCAAAGTAGCCAAATATATCGTAACACTTCCTTATTCCTATAGTAATAAAGACGTGTGCCGATATATTTGGCTACTTTGGCTGCTACTAACTATATGATGCTGACTGTACGTCTAGCACAACTTGCCGGCAAGTCGCTTCCCGCGCGACTGAGCGTCCCCTGTTTCACTCGCGCCGTGCAAATTCGAAAGAGGAAGGTAGATCTTTCTCGACTCGCGTCGCGGCGCGGCGTCAGTTGTGCCAGCCCCCCTGGACAAAGTTCTGGCTACGCCCTTGAATATTTGTTATCGTTCACACCCTCTACCGGCATGGCAACACGTGTCCTGTCCACAGTGTTGTCTAGTTGACACGTCTGACATCTCGCGTATCTTTAAGTGCGTCTGTTAGAGTACGTGATCAGATGACAGTCGCAAGATAAGGGTCAACCTTAAGTGGTTGAAGGGTTATCCGCTTCAATGTATAGTAGGTGTGTACCTAGAAGTGTTAAATTGCACAGATATAGATATAGGTACACTAGATAACTTAAACACCTCAATCTGTATGAAATCCGACCGTGCCACTTTTTTCTACCTACTTTGACGTCACACGGGCGAATTAGTGATCTGAATTCCCCGTTGTCCGCGGAAAATCGATTCTGCAATAAGGTATTTTCTTAATATTCACGGACAACCGGCTACCACAACAGACGCGCGCGGAATGTAAGTCGGAGTGCCAACTCGGAGTCCGAATTCTGACACGCGAAGTACATGCATTTACGTGATCTATGTATATCTATATCTGTTTTAAATTGTCATTAGCTCTCAAATTTACTATTGACCGCCAATGCAGGCCGCGCCAGTGTGATGCAGACTTTACTCGCCTGATGAGAGCACGCATCGACTCCGTCGAACGCTTCGCATACTATCCATACTAATATTACAAATACGAAAGTGTGTCTGTAACCTCTTCACGATTAAACCGCTGAACAGATTTAGATGAAATTAAATAATATTAGTATCGAGGGGGGTGAAGGGACGTGCAGGAGTGAAATGGGGGATGAAAGTTTCTATGGAGCTACGCCTCCCATTTCTGGCCGCATCCCATTTTTACGGGGATCAAAGTGAGTTAAGCTCCCGTTATGAGTAGGCAATTAGCGCAGATATTTCAACGGTAGCCATGCATCATGCAGTAAATATCTTATTGAGGAAAACCAAGCTTGGGGACTTTACCTCGAAGTTGTGCAATAATTAAGCATTGCTAATGTGCAATGATGTTATATTAATAAGAGGTAGATAGGTTATAAGCGCACCAAAAGTGGGACACTAAAACTGGCTTAGTTGCACCAACTTGCCTCAGTTTCACGTCGTCAATAGAAACGTATCTCGGCTGTCAGGTGGATGTCACACTGCAACGGACCTCCGTCCGGCGAAATTTGTATGCAGCTCCGCACTTCCGTTAGACGTTATTCCTAAAGAGATAAAGCTTTGAAAAATATATCGCAATGGCGAAAACAAATTGGTATTGTGTTTGCCGCCGCCCCGCGCCCGTCGGCGCGCCGGACCCCGGCACCGTTGCGCCGCGGCGGCGCGTTGGGCCCGTCGCACCCAACGCGCCCGCGGGCCGTCCGCCTAAATAATTGATAATTGATTATAAATTTTGCGTCAAATTCATTTTTAGGGTGACACCGTAAGATGTCACGTGACCTGATCGAAAAACTGTTACAATGTTATTGAGTTTTCACTTCTGCCGGCACTCCCGGAGTGTAACCCGGTCTTTTTTTATTAAAAGCTTTTGACGTCTTCGATAGCGCAGCCTACTATTGATGCGGACTGTACAGTATAGATTTCACATATAATATACAATGTCTCACATGGACCCTGTAAGAGCACAGCATGTCTATAGCTAAACTTATAACATATTTTTAAAATATTTGTCAAAAGTTACTAGCGACCCGCCCCGGCTTCGCACGGATACTATATTATACATATAAACTTTCCTCTTGAATCACTCTATCTATTAAAAAAAACCGCATCAAAATCCGTTGCGTAGTTTTAAAGATCTAAGCATACATAGGGGCAGACAGCGGTGTAGTGAAGAGATAGGCATGCGGCCTCATGTTCAAATTGATAACGTAGTGATACTAAATTGATAGTAAACCATCAAATTATCGTAATAAACTATAAATTATAAAATGTTATTAAAATCATAAAAAGATATGAACCTTGAAAGTAGAAAAATTATGCATTTTTTTTTATTGTCCAAGATTAAATTTAGTATATAGAATCCTTACGCTTTTATAGAAACAAAATTGTATGACAACTATGTACTTAAACGCAGTATTTCGCGACCGAAACAACAATTTACCGGATTTTCCATACAACGATACAACCACTTTGTACAAGTGACGTCGTACGTGGGTACGTCATCAGTATGAAGCGTTATAACATTGTAACGTCCTCGTGTTTCCAATTGTGTCCGAAAGCAAAGCCAACGGATCAATCAACTGTAGATATAAATGTCTAGTATAATAACATTGTATAAATAAATAAATAAATATTAGGAGACAATCTTACACAAATCGACCTAGTCCCATAGTAAGCTCATTAAGGCTTGTGTTATGGGTACTAGACGACGATATATATAATAGATATAAATACTTAAATACATGGAAAACTTCCATGACTCAGAAACAAATACACACACAAATATTTGCCCTTACCGGGATTCGAACCCAGGACCTTCAGCTTCGTAGGCAGCGTCACTACCCACTAGGCTAACCGGTCGTCGAAATACATAATAATAATATTGTATAGTTTTTGTTTTAGCACAATACAACATCCATCATATTAGGCACATTTGTTTTGATGCAAGTCATCCGACGTAGTTGTTGACGTACCAACTTAGTAGATATGTGCCACATATGTGCCATATATGTGCCTACTGTGTGAAAACAAAAAGTCGATAATCCATTGACTCATCGCTTTTCATGTCCGATCCATGTCATCACCGTGACTGACATGGACCGGACACGATTTTAGAATTGTGTCAGCTTTCGCAGTGTTTTAGCATTTTACAAAAGTTCCTAGAAATTCGTGTAGATTTGAGAATTTCCTGGATCCAGAAGTACTCGTTACGATAGCTCCGCGCGTTCCCGTGATAAAGGGAATTGACAGACCGACAGACAGACGGACAACAAAGTGGTCCTATAAGGGTTCCGTTTTATTTTCCTTTTGAGGTACCATTTTCGGAATGAAGGTAATGCAGATGTTGAGAATTACGCCATAGTAGAAAGAGTGGAAAGTAGGTTATCTTCATACAAACGTACCGCGCGCGGCTTGTATGTGTGCGCCATAGTATCTATGCGTCGCCGCACGCACACTCAAACAAAATTTCGACTGGCGCACTGAGAAACGGGTCGAGATTATGTTTGAGTGCACACTGCGGCGACGCATAGATATCTACTATTACTCCAGGCAAAATACGGTTTTGAAAAACATTAATTTATAATAGCGTTTTTTTTACCCTTTTCACGAAACAAATTATTTAATTAAATATTTTTGTTTCGTGTTATTTTTAACGAGGAAGTTACCCCGATCATTTTATAAACGATATGATACAGAGAAAGAATATAATGGAAAAATAAACCATCTTCGTCTGTAGCCCCCGACAGGATTCGAACCTGCGACCTTTCTATTAACGCTAGACTGCTCTACCAACTGAGCTACGAGGACAGTGACGCAAGTTGTATATTTTTTCCACTATATTCCCGCTAATACTAGCGCCCTCTCTGTATCGAGTTATAGACTTGTTTCACAGTCTTGGCACCACTCTAATGGGCGAGCTATGCGCTCGCTCCATTCTAATCGAACCACATCAGGTAGTTTCGGACTTAGCGAGAGAGATGGCGCTGGTGTACATTATACCCTTTTCACGAAACAAATTATTTAATTAAATATTTTTGTTTCGTGTTATTTTTAACGAGGAAGTTACCCCGATCATTTTATAAACGATATGATACAGAGAAAGAATATAATGGAAAAATAAACCATCTTCGTCTGTAGCCCCCGACAGACTTCGAACCTGCGACCTTTCTATTAACGCTAGACTGCTCTACCAACTGAGCTACGAGGACAGTGACGCAAGTTGTATATTTTTTCCACTATATTCCCGCTAATACTAGCGCCCTCTCTGTATCGAGTTATAGACTTGACTTGTGTGTTTTTTTCCATTATATTCTTTCTCTGTATCATATCGTTTATAAAATGATCGGGGTAACTTCCTCGTTAAAAATAACACGAAACAAAAATATTTAATTAAATAATTTGTTTCGTGAAAAGGGTATAATGTACACCAGCGCCATCTCTCTCGCTAAGTCCGAAACTACCTGATGTGGTTCGATTAGAATGGAGCGAGCGCATAGCTCGCCCATTAGAGTGGTGCCAAGACTGTGAAACAAGTCTATAACTCGATACAGAGAGGGCGCTAGTATTAGCGGGAATATAGTGGAAAAAATATACAACTTGCGTCACTGTCCTCGTAGCTCAGTTGGTAGAGCAGTCTAGCGTTAATAGAAAGGTCGCAGGTTCGAATCCTGTCGGGGGCTACAGACGAAGATGGTTTATTTTTCCATTATATTCTTTCTCTGTATCATATCGTTTAGCGTTTTTTTTGTTGATTTCATTTGAATTTTTTATTCTTAGATGATTTAGTCAAGAATCCGACAAACTTTCCACCCGGAAGTAATTATGTAGATTTAAATGAAGCATGCATTATCTTTTTTTGTACAATTTATCTTGAATATTATAGAGCAAATGTTAATGAACCAAAATAAAGACAAAAACATTTATTAATATTTTTACCGACTTTTTAGAAGCCATTTATCCAAACTTATCATTTTTTCGATGTCTGAAATTTTGTCGGATTTTGTCGCTGGGTAACTATTTAATTGATAATAATATCCGTTATACATAAAAAATAAGCTATTATAAATTATTTCCAAAATTGTCATTTTTTCCATACAAGTTGTCAGTTCATTGCCTGGACTATATGGCGCACACATACAAGCCGCGCGCGGTGCGTTTGTAGAAGATAACATACTTTGCACTCTTTCTACTATGATTATGCGGAACATCGGGTGCGGATGCGAATGCAACATCCCTGCTTAAAAGCCACCTAACCTCAGAACAGCGGCGCTATCACGAACTTCGAAAGTCGATGTTCATACATGCATCCCTGTCACTCGAGTAAGGGAGTGCGATAGAGATGGAAATACCCGAACTTCGACTTTCGATGTTCGTGGTAGCGCCGCTGCTCGGAATAGACAATAAACGCCTTTTGCCAATCGAGCGCGTCGTCCGCCATATTTGATTGAATACGTTGACCTCTCGCCTTTTTGCCTCGTGTATAAAAACACTGTAGCTACATAGGTACGTAGTTTTTGTTGCACATAGTTTAAGACAAAACAATGAAGATAATAACGAATAACATTCCTGTATTTGGACTTCAGGGTTGCCAGGACGCACGACTCACCATACAAACGTAGTCGGGTTCTCATTTTAAAACAGCATACTGGAATAGCATGAAACTTTTTATACACAACGGGACCTGCCATAATATCTAGGTCGGAAATTAGTTTCTATTACCTACTAGAAAAAAAATAAGCGAGTAGTTGGAACGTTTTTGATACATGGTCTCCAATTTATTAAAAAAAAAAAGACCGGGTTGCACTCCGGGAGTGCCGGCAAAAGTGAAAACTCAATAACATTGTAACAGTTTTTCGATCAGGTCACGTGACATCTTGCGGTGTCACCCTAAAAATGAATTTGGCGCAAATTTATAAACAATTATCAATTATTTAGGCGCACGGGCCGCGGGCGCGTTGGGTGCGTCGGCCAGGCTCGCACGCCGCCGACGGCGCCAAGAACGGCGGACGGCGGCGGCGAACAAAATACCAATTTGTTTTTGCCGTTGCCAAATATTTTTCAAAGCTTTATATCTTTATGCCGGCTGTACACATTGGGCCAACGTTGGCGCGTGAGCAGGATGCAGCTATGCAAACGCATGAGAACGAAATAAAGCCCTCTTCCTCTAACTCATAGCTGCATTCTGCTCCGCGCCAACGTTGGTTGTGTGTACAGCAGGCTTTAGGAATAACGTCCAAATTCGAACTATTCGAATTTGCTCAATAGCAAAACGGTGAAGGACGCGTGGACAAAATTACAAATTCATTTGCAGAATATGCTATTGCAAAAAGTGTTTAACGGCTTTATGCTCTTACGAATAGCGTTCAGTTTTGAATGAAGTCGAAGCGGCTAGCAGCAAAATATAAAAGTTTGTGACCTCCTTCACATCTGACGTCACATAAATCTGTCGCGTATTTAACAATTTTTCCCCATCTCAAAAAGTGCTCAGCGCCGCTAAAGAAGTTTTCACTTCAAAAAAATGATTTGTATTGGCTGCGTCGAATTGTAAGGAGGCGGTGTTTAGAGGTCACCGTGTTTACTTCCTTATAGCTTCCTTCCGCGGTTATTGCAAAAACTTAAGTCTCTAAATGACTTCATAAGGCCTCTCACAGACTGGTGCGGCCTGCGCTGGCGGTCAATAGTAAATTTGACAGCTAATGACAAGTTTACTATGGTCCGCCGCGGCCTGGGGACCGATTTTTGACTTTCGAGCGCTCGAAAATCAAATATAAAAGTAAATACGTTTGTAGTGTCAAAATGGCAGGCACTTACTTTCTACCAATAGAATTTAATACGAGTGGTCAATACCACTCGTTTTTAATTTTTTTATCGCTATTTCAAAATAGCATTTCATAATTTTTGTCAGTTTTCGAGTGAAAGAGTCAAGGGCTCGAAAGTCAAAAAGCGGCCAAGTGCGTGTCGGACTACGCACAACGAGGGTTCCGTGCCTATTAAAAAGGTCGTATCGTTACTGAAATCTTATGGCTTTTCTTTAAGGAAGGCAGTTTTTTAGTAATATCTCAAAAACCTTTGAACCGATCTTGTTCAAAACAATTTTCGCTGAAAGAATTTGCAAAGCCCTATGAGCATGATTTTTTTCATATTTTTAAAATACACGGTTCTAAAATTAGAGGGGGGGGACACAATTTTAGTGACTTTCGAGGCGATTATCTCCGACTCTATTCACTTAATCAGAAAAATGGCTGAGAAACTTTATATTTATTTTGAAAGGCCTATCGATTGATGTGCCACACGTTGGCTTGCAATGAAAAAAAAAATTAGACTTTCAGTTTTATGTATGGAGTGCACCACTAAAAAAATTTTTTTTTAGTAATTGAATTACAAAACTATGTAGCGGTTAACAAAATACACCTATCCTCAAAATTTTATTCAAATACACCTTATAGTTTTCGAGTAAAATGCCTGTGACATACGGACGGACAGACAGACAGACATGACGAATCTATAAGGGTTCCGTTTTTTGCCATTTGGCTACGGAACCCTAAAAATCGGTCCCCAGGCCGCTTAAAGGGTCATAGAATGGCGCGGCCTGGCCGCGGCGGTCAATAGTAAACTTGTCATTAGCTGTCAAATTTACTATTGTCCGCCACCGCAGTGTGTTGCAGGCCTTATTCTCAAACTAAACCAATTTTTTTTCGCTTGGCTCAATTACGGCCCGCAACGAGCTTGATAAGTGTCATTGTGCTGCTCACATCTAAGGTTTCTCTTTATCATCATTATATCAGCCGAAAGACGCCCACTATGGACATCCGCCTCCCCCAAAGAGTGCCAGAGTAATCGGTCCAAGGTTTGTCTTAGCTTGTGGTAATGAATAGTTTAAAAGTATGTCTGTATTTTGAAATGTAGGCAGCCTTGGAGACGGTATATATTAGTCAAGAAGTTATAACTTCTTGTTATATGTAGTTTTTTTTATAATTCGTTTTTAGACCAAATTTTGCTATGTCTGATTGTTTTTTTTCCAGTTAAAACACTGAACCGATTTAAATAAAATTGGGCTTGGGGATACTTCGAATCTAGCAGGTCATTAGCATAATTTTAGTCCCGAAAATCATCCTGAACTAAGTAAAATAGACTTTTAGAATGACAATTACTCATACAAATCATCTGTAAACAAAACAGTCTACCGTGTAGGTATTCAACTATTTATGTACTTACACAGCAAAAATAATCTTCATTTATGGCAGTACTCCAAAGTTCCAAACAATTTCATGCGTCATCGCGTGATTTAGAATATATTAAAGTGTCTCAACTATGATTATCAACATACGAACTTTTACCCACAAAAACTTTAATTATGGACCCGCGGGCGAAACGCGGCCTGCGAGGCGAGTTCGGAAACGTTTCGTCCATATTTTACGAGACAGTCTCGTACAATTTAGTACGAGATCTCGTGAGGCGAGATTTAACGTTCCTTACAGAACACAGCATGACAAAAGTTTCATCTGACTGACATATTAAAACCTACTATAATTTGATTAAAATAGTTTTACTTTTAATTTTATTAAAACCTGATGGTTAAATAAATAATATTATAATAATAAATAAGATTGATATTATAAACCAGTCATTAAATGGAATTCATAGCATTTTCAGTGAAAAACAGGTGTTTTTCACTGAGAATGAGATTTCTGAAATCTCTCGAGATTGCATTCCCTAATAAAATAAACTCCTACGCAACGCCATATATTTTTGCGCGTATTCCAACGCGGTCGCCGGGACAAACTCGTTAATTCCACTCCTATACAAATTGCCATCCACTTTGGACCCCCTAAGTAGATGATTATGATTAAATATTCAATGTCCTTCTTGTAAGACCTAGGACTCAAAGCATAGATACCTATGCATACCGAATATAAAACTAGCATCAGCGGTCAACAACAGAGGCCAGTTCCGCATTTATAGTAGGCACTGCATTTAGCAATCAATTCAGGAATTCAAAATGAAATTGAATTAATGTAATCAGCAGTCTTACAGGTCATTAATAAAATAAAAAAATAACAATAATTTCAATAGCATAATAAAATTATAAATAAGCTTCTAATCTCATGCCTCGAACATAATTGCCAGAATGCGGGTCATTCAATTTAATGGATGTGTGTATAGTAGTTAAGTAGCTTTAATTCACCTAGTAGTAGCTTTAATTTTAAGAAATACTTGCTGTGCCCTAACAGGGTTCATATGTGAACCTACCCTAATGTAAAATGTAACACCTATTCGTACCACATGATAACTATGCAATAAATTAATTATGAATTAGTAGAATGATTAGTAGCCAAATATTTCGGTACACGTCTTTATTACTGTAAGAGTAAGGATATGTTACGATATATTTGGCTACTCTGGCTACTACTAACTTACTGTGCCCACTTACTCAATGATGTAACATAAAAAGAGGTAGATACGTTGTCTATACGAACCACCAAATCTGACAGCCGAGACACGTTTATACGTTTCCATTGACGCACGAAACTGAGGCAAGTTGGTGCAACTGACTCAGTTTTAGTGTGCCACTTTTGGAGCGCTTACAACCTATCTACCTCGTTTTTATATTACATCGTTGCGCTTATTCATAAAAAAACCATACCTCTGTTAAATAAAATGTGTATTGTCCTTTTCTCACAAACTCAAATAAGTATGAAAGGGACAGATTTAACGGCATTTTAGCTAAAATAAGTTTGATGGACGTTTGTTATTACAAACCCAGGGCTCGGATTAATTCGGGCCAGTGTTCTACAGTGAGTAATTGGCATTTTCATTCAATAGAAATCGGGGTATTACTGAAATTAAGTTGCTGTTGTTTACTTTAATGGCATGGCAGAAATTATCGCGTGCTTTGAAACGCCGTTCTGACAAGATTAAGAAAGGTCTGTTTTTTCAGATATATGATTGTTTATCTGATTTTATCGATACATGACTGCCTAAAACTTCCTCGATAGAAAAAAAAAACCAATGTTGGGTCTTTATTTTCCTTTTTTTACTCAGCCTACTCAAATAATACGTTATTTTATGACACAATCAAGTTAATACTATAGTATTTTATCTCATCTAAAATCTCACTTAATTAAATATCAATAAAACTTCACTAAGTTAGGTATTTATCGAAATTTGTTTAAAAAAGCCATTCTGAAGAGTTTTGCATCCCTTTTTCTCGTGCGCGGAAGGCATAAGCGTGTTTCTGTCTAGGGGGGCGAGGTCAATTCGAAGCAAGGCATCCATTAAAGGTACTCTATGTTAAACTGGATTTTTGTCCCTCAGGCTCCGTGGCTCCAGTGAACGTGCCCAAGGACTGGATCACCATCCACGGGACATGCCGGTCGGCCATGCGCCGTCAGATCCAGATGGAGGTTCGCGCCTCGCTGCAATACCTAGCCATGGGCGCCCACTTCTCTAGAGATGGGGTAAGAACTAACCCAACGTATCCGTAAAATTGTCTAGGTTTGCGCGACCCACTCTCACTACAGTTAGCGTTTGGGTCCCCACAACTCAAAGGTTTATCTTACCTAATGTTTGACCCAATACTGGACCCGATTCTATGTGCACATGGCTTAACTAGCCTAAAATTAAATTGTCTAATATTCAGACATAATTTAGGCGGCACATTAAAAACGACATATTTAGAATAGCATATAGGCAGCTAAGTAAGTTGTATAGACCGCCTAAAATAAGAAACGTCCGATTCAAATTAGCGCTGTCATTTGATTATGACAGCTGCTCATAGAATAGCAAAGTGTTTTAGCGACACCTAAATAAAATTAGGAAGTTTAGAGGCCACTGTAGAATCGGGTCCACTGCCCAAGTAGACCAGATAATTTTCGATAGCAAAGCTTTGACTTGTTTGCCATAATGTCACCGTAAGGTCGCCAGAGCTCCTGGGTATGAGCTGTGTCGAGAGCGTGACACGCACTATTCCCTAGAGCACGTCTAGCACAGCTTGCTGACAAGTCGCTTCGCGCGCGACTGAGCGCCTCCTGTCTCACTCGCACCGTGCAAACTAGAAAGAGGTGGGTAGATCTTTCTCGACTCGCGTCGCGGCGCGGCGTCAGTTGTGCTAGCCCCCCTGCACTATTCCCTAGAGCACGTCTAGCACAGCTTGCTGACAAGTCGCTTCGCGCGCGACTGAGCGCCTCCTGTCTCACTCGCACGTGCAAATTAGAAAGAGGTGATCTTTCTCGACTCGCGTCGCAGCGCGGCGTCGGTTGTGCTAGCTACAACGAATCCTCCAATCAATAAAGAACGGGCAGCTCAGCGCGTCTTGTGATTCTTCTGGAGTGGCAAGCGTCCTTAGGCGATGGTGTCTGCTTACCATCAGGCAGTCCGTATGTTGGTTTGCCACCGTCGTAGTATATAAAACTTTTGGAGTTCTTCAAGCTGAACCATTTATTTTTTCCACAGATTAACCGACCAGGTTTCGCCAAGCTGTTCTTTGATGCTGCTTCGGAGGAGCGCGAGCATGCGCTCAAGCTGATCGACTACCTACTCATGCGCGGAGAGCTCACCGTTGACGTCAGCTCGCTCATCAAGATCAGGGTGAGTTATTTTGCTTCAGTCACATTAGTGAAACAAAGATTGAACAACGCAATGAAAAATGCCGCCCTGCGGGACATTTACTAAGCCGACGAATTTCTGTCAACTTGCTTGATCTCCGCAGTTGACTTAAACGGATTTTATTTTCCGAAGCGCCCCTCTGAGAACCTTATGAAGTTGCTACACCCCATGTCGAGTCCTTTACAGATACAGGCCCCGTATCATGGTCGGCCTTATCACGCAATAAGTGACAAGATAGAGCGTCAGTCTCGTTCTATCGAACGGTGTCAGCCGTGACGGATGCTCTATCTTGTCACTTATCGCGTGATAAGGCCGACCATGATGCGGGGCCTGTATCTGTAAAGGACTGTATATGGGGCCAGAACGTAGATAATAGTGTGGTGTCATATTAACATATGAAAATCGCGATGGTTGAACATCAAGATTCTAATAAGTTAAGTTTTTAGAATCACATATTTCGCCGCATAATTTATTGACATTCTGTTTCTTAAATTTTGGCGGGTAACGTAGAGTGCCGGCCAGCGATCGGGCCGGACTCCGCACATTGTATGTACTGTGAGTCATACTTTATGAGAAGTGCAGTATTTGAGAGCGAGATGCACAGCGAGGCTCACTGACAGCGCATCGAATTTTCCATGTTGTTCTGTGGCTTCCTGTATTTATAGAAACTGGTGGTCTTTGTCCTCAGCCCCCGGAAAGCAAGACCTGGGAGGCTGGTGTGAACGCGCTGGAAGATGCGCTGAAGATGGAGAACGAGGTCACAAAGAGCATCCGCACTGTCATCTCCGCCTGCGAGGACGACGCAGAGTTCAACGACTACCACGTGAGTTCCTAGCTACTTTCCTCTTTGGAGTTTTCCCAGTTTAAGGTTGTCATCGCGGTCCCCGGTATGACGGCCCGCAGCGTGTGCTGCCATCGCGGCGCTTGTCATTGCTCCAGGAGCCGGCCCTGCGCAGGATTCACCAGCACCCAGAGGAGGGTGCTGAGAGGAAACAACAAGTTTTTTTAAGAGGACAATCTACGAGAGTTGCTTGGGTTACCGGTTGGCATGCAGTTTCTTACCTACTATCTTAGAGCAGTACCAGATCTAGGGTTTTGGAGGGGGAGGGCCTTGAGTTGAGCTAGAGCTTTTGTGGGGACTTGCCGAACGTAGACCAACATTTCAACAGCATTATACCAAATTCTGTAGGTTGATTCTGTGTGTTCGTTTTAGAAGCGAGCGTGCGCAGCTCATTGAACTGGGAAAGAAATCAAATAACCTTGTGTTTCTCCAGCTTGCGGACTACCTGACCGGCGAGTTCCTGGAAGAGCAGTACAAGGGCCAGCGCGACTTGGCCGGCAAGGCCACTACCCTCAAGAAGATGATGGATCGCCACTCCGCCCTGGGAGAGTTCCTGTTCGACAAGAAACTCATGGGCATGGATATCTAAAGCCTCTTCTAACTATTGTAGTCTTTAGGCATAGATTCAGTACAACTCGCTTTTTTTTTCTATTTTAAGCTGCATCCAGACGGTTTTGAATGGCAGTTCGCCTCTTGGGACCGTCTGCATAAAGCTAAAAACCGTTTCGCATATTCTAACTTTCTAGTAACCTTAGATTCAGCATAAATGTCAGTCGGACATTTTACCATTTGTTCTAGAAAATAACCATCTAAATCCTTTTAAACTTTTATAGTAGGAATAATAGATTCAGTACAAATTTCCCGCGTTCTGTCAGTCGGCCATCTTTACTTTTCTTTTGTAACTCATCTTTACCAACTTAAGAACTATTGACGCGCGCCGATTGGCATTCAGCCATATTTTTACATTTCCTTGTTTATTTAAAACCATTGTACAAATATTGTAGTTTTAAGATAATACTCCACTATAGTTATATCAAGTCAATTTTATTGTAAAATAGAGATCATGTAGCTGTCAGAAATAGGCGCCAACCGCCGTGATTGAAGTATTTGTATTTAGATTAGACTTCTAAAACACAGTGCTCAAGGTATTTGTGTTATTTACGGCTGTTTATTTTGTTTAATTTGGTATAATAAAGTTTTGTCATTCATTCATTTGTTTTTTATTGCAATTCTCCCCATCCATCCTAGACTAAGATTTAAATGCTCTACATCGCCGTGACATTGTTGCACACACACTGTTTCATTGTAAACTAGGTTTATTTTTTTTAATGAAAAATGGCCCAAAAAGTGAAGGACTTCTATTAGCATACAGCTCCATATGCGCTTTGGGATGTGACCTTAAATAATACTAATACGAAATCAAAATTTATCTTTTGTCAAAAAAATCACCAAATATATATTTTTTTCTTTTATGTGTAAAGTTAAGACAAATTGTTTGTTGTCACTTCCTTCCACATTTGTGAGGTCCACAAACAGCGCGTGTACAAGAGGTTTCCTCAGGTCGTCCCTATGTGCTACCTTTCGTATGCCTTGTCCCGTCCAGAACGGTTCGAACTTACGTTAACTTCAAAGTCATTATTTGACATCGGCATACGAGAGGATACAGAACTATCTAGCAACATCGGGTTGTGGAAATATTGAGGTGATTCACTGTGCACCAAAGTTTCAATCGAATTTGACGACCGGTTAGCCTAGTGGGTAGTGACGCTGCCTACGAAGCTGAAGGTCCTGGGTTCGAATCCCGGTAAGGGCAAATATTTGTGTGATGAGCATGAATATTTGTTTCTGAGTCATGGAAGTTTTCTATGTATTTAAGTATTTATATCTATTATATATATCGTCGTCTAGTACGCATAACACAAGCCTTAATGAGCTTACTATGGGACTAGGTCGATTTGTGTAAGATTGTCCCCTAATATTTATTCAATGTTGGACAGGTGACCGTACACATTTAATTAATATCGCGAAATACTGATTTAACCATTATTTTATCGGAGAACGAATTGACTCCAGTGAAAAGTTCGGCGCGAGTCGCGACGTACAAGCACCACATTAATTTGACAAAAACTATGACATCTATATAGATCATGGTTTTTAACACGTTCTTGGGCTGCTGGCGACAACCAAACCTGAGGCCTCATACAAAAATAAATATAATCTAATTTGAACAAAGCTGTAGATTCGAATTTTCATTTGTTCTAAAATAGAACGAGACAAAACAAATGAACGTAGCCCTTTAATATTTGATTTCAATCGTTTGAACCAATTTGTTCGTTCTATAGGAATCTGGAACTCGGGAAAGAAGGTTAAGACGTTTAAAATATTAAGAAATCGCCTACAGGCTTACACAAACATCCAATCTCAATCTTTTGGGTATAATAAAATTACAGCATTAAAATAATAATGTATAATAATAACTATGAATACTTTACATATCTTAATAAATAAAATTCTATTCAAACAAAGGCAACATTTATTTACAGTCTAAAGATTTACGTCAACTCTGTAAGGCCCAAAAGCCTAGTTATAGTACAAATGGCAATAGGCCTAAAACTAGTACATAACTTCGTATTTGCTTCTGAATTCGTAGATTCTCATTTACGAAATAATGATCGGGGTTCCGAAGTTTGACAATCTATATATGTACAAATATAGGAATCTGTAGAAATAAGACCTGCCTGACGACCTGCATAGCCTAGTTGGTAGTGACCCTGCCTACGAAGCTACAGGTCCCGGGTTCGAATCCCGGTAAGGGCATTTATTTATGTGATGAGCACGAATATTTGTTCCTGAGTCGTGGCTGTTTTCTATGTATTTAAGTATTTATATATCTATATAAGTATGTATATCGCCGTCTAGTACCCATAGTACAAGCTTTGCTTAGTTTGGGACTAGGCGGATTTGTGTAAAATTGTCCCCAAATATTTAATTATTTTAAGAATCTTTACATATAGAAATCAATTAAAAAAAACAATAGACACGTAAATTATTGAGTAAATAGCCATATAATTTCGAGATTGCGTACTTCGTCCTTTTTTTAGTTCATTGGGTCTTAAGCTCAACCGATTTAAAAATTGCTTTGGCCTTACGAAATTTTTACTAGACTTGTTTAAACATATAACATGTCAACTTGAAAGAACCTTGAGTCCATTCAAATAGCAGCTCTACTGCTCGAGATAGAAGGATCAGATTGTAATAACAGTTTTTAAATTTTGTCAATTCATGTAGCTTCAACAATTCTAACTTTTCATATTGCAAATGCCATGTCTATATACCACATGACTAGAGTTGTGTGCTAATGTCAAAGAAAAAAACATGTCGTGAAAATAAGTATAGTGTCAAAAAACAACTGATATTGGCAAATCCACCTCGCTAAAACAGCAAGGAGTAAAAGCAATGCTAAAAAAAATGTATAATGATACTTATTTTCACGACTTTTTACTATGATGACGCTAATATAATATTTTTTGCCCCTGGTTCCATCTACCATACAAACCTTATTCCTCTAGGGATAAAAAGTATCCTGTGTTCTTCCCGGGATTAAAAAATATCCACATTCTAATTTAATTGATTTTGCATGAAAAGGTAACACACGGCTGCACAGTTATTTTCGGACATAGACCTATAATACTTAGGACAAGCTATGGTAATAATATCACGACCGAGCGAGATGGTAGCATACAAATCTCAATAAGTGTGACGGAAAAGAAAATATCATTCGTTGTCCTTGTCATACTTCCACTTTTTCCGCGACTGATTTAGTGTGAGGTGGCGGCAAATAAACCATTACGCGCCTTAATTAACTAGGTTGTTTATGGTAAGCCGTTAAGGCCATTTTAAGGGGATGCCTTGATTTGAGTCGAACACGCCCCCTAGACAGAGACACGCTGATGCCTTCCGCGCACGAGGAAAAGAGATGTAACACTCTTCGGGAATGGCTTTTTTGGACAAATTTCGATAAACACCTAACTTAGAGAAGTTTTATTTAAATTTCATAAAGTGAGATTTTAGATGAGATAAAATACTATAGTATTACATTTTTAAATAAAGGAAAAATTGAAAAATTTTATGCTCCGAGCCGGATTCGAACCGGCGACCACAGGCATTCATGGCCCGTCGCTACTAACCAACTCAATTCCTTCCTACAACGCCTTAGGGAGGCATGTAGCGACATCTACCAGAAGACTTAGGCTTCTTAGGCGTAGGAAGGAACTGATTGAATGATTTGGTGGCCGAACCGGATTGTTCCGATAGCTCAGTTGGTTAGTAGCGACGGGCCATGAATGCCTGTGGTCGCCGGTTCAAATCCGGCTCAAAGCATTAAATTTTTCAATTTTTCCTTTATTTAAAAATTTATAATTTCGTTAGCAGCGCATTTTATTGTGTCGTAAAATAATGTATCGCTTGAGTAGGCTGAGTAGAACAAGGAAAATACAGACCCAACTTTGGATTTTTTTCTATCGAGGAAATTTTAAGCAATCATGTATCGATAAAATCAGATAAACAATCACATAGTCAAGAATCATATATCTGAAAATCAGGCCTTATTGTTTCTTAATCTAGTCAGAACGACGTTTTAAAGCACGCAATAATTTCCAATGCACCACCTTAAGACCAGTTCTTAATTTAGCTCCATAGGAGCCTTTCCGTTCCTCATTGTGGCAACGCGTATAGCTTGGCCTGAGTATTATAGCTCCATGTTTTTGGATCTAAAACATAAGTATGGAAACAGTCAAAAATATGAACGTACTGTTATTTAGACGCCATTATTTTTCTTTGACACAACTCTACGTTCTCTGACATTAACAGTTCTCAATTATCAATAACATAAATGTATTCTACACTGTTTTGTAGTTTAAAAAATACTTCTATTCATAATTTTATAAATACAACCCCTCTGTTACGACTAATATAAGTTGGTTCTTACTAAATTACTATATACACTAGTTACTGCTTAATTTAAACAATACTAGGTGTTAAGGTGCATTCCCATGGCGCGTGAGATCACGGATCACTTCAATAAGACATTAATTAAGAACGAGAGACATGTCAATCACAATCTGGCAGCTTGCACCGTGGGAAACCACCTTAACTTGATAGCTTTACTTTAAACTTAAATCATCAACGCATCAAATAAGGTCTCAAATCGAATGCAACGGCTGCACAACCTTATCGTCCACCTCCACCTTCCTCTCATGCACCTTAAGGTGCCCTTTCAGTGTACACTTCTGCGTAAAAGCCCTCCCACACACCGGACAAATAAACCTCTTATCATTGGTGTGTATCCTCATATGCTCCCGAAGCGTCTTCTTCCTCTGATACGACTTCTGACATATATGACACACATGGATCCTTTCGCCGTCATGCTTGATCATGTGCATCTTCAGAGCGTTCTTCGTATAGAACGCCAGGTCACATTTGTCGCACTTATGGTTCCGCTCGTTCAAATGATCCCTTCTGACATGGCTGGATAGATGTCCAGGGGTTATATAGCTCTGTGGGCACGCTTTGCACTTATATCTCTTCAGTTCTTCATTGTGTATTTCAGCTAAATGCTTCTGCCGGGCGTAGAACGATGATAAAGATATGTTGCACCTTTTGCAAGCGTATCTGACCCCAGCTTTATGCTCCTTAGACACGTGGTTTTCACGCTTAGTGACTCTGTCGAAAACAGCATCACAGTACTTGCAGGAGAACTCGCCGACTTCATGGGTTCTCATGTGACCTCTCAGCCTCGCTTTCGACGCGAAAGCTTTACCGCAATTCTCGCAAATATAATTCGGATAGTGTATATTCATGTGCGTGTTTAAACTGACGAAGTTGAGGAAGGTTTTCTTGCAAACCGGACAGTCCAGCTGGTCTTTCTCTAGTTTAAAAGGGAGGTTGCTCCATTTGCCGTTTGTGTATTTGAGTCTAGTGCAGTTCTCTACGTGGAGGTTCAGCTCTTCGAAATTATTCAGATCCGTTGTGCAGATTTTGCAGCGGAGCTGAGTGGAGCTTTTGTAGAACCGTTGGGAGTTGGAGAACATCATTTTTTTGAAAGCGACGTGGATGTTCTTTTTATTATGTTGTCCGACGTGTTTCCTCATGTCCTCTAAGCTTGTGTGAGTTTCTGGGCATATTGAGCAGGCGAAAGCTCGATTTTTCCGTATTTTGAACGGGAAAAGCCCTTGGGCCAGCATGGTTTCTGTATCGGTGAAGTCTTTTGGCTTGTTCATTGTGATTGTTATGTATTTTTTTCTAGTTTTCCGCGGCTTGAAGACTTCTGTCGTCGGCTCCTTTTTCACTATGACTGATAATGCTGTGGGAATAGAAATAAAGGAGATTAAATGATAAAGTATGCTAATATATGACGACCACTTTAGCCTAGTTGGTAGTGACCCTGCCTACGAAGCAAGAGGTCCTGGGTTCGAATCCCGGTAAGGGCATTTATTTGTGTCATGAGCACGAATATTTGTTCCTGAGTCATGGATGTTTTCTATGTATTTAAGTATTTATTCATCTATATAAGTATGTTTATCGTCGTCTAGTACCTACCCATAGTACAAGCTTTGCTTAGTTTGGGACTAGGTCGATTTGTGTAAAATTGTCCCCTAATATTTATATTTCAAATTCAATGTGCAAAACACAATTGGTGAATAACAGACTAGGAAAAAAAATAGGATAATTAAGGGTATGCCTTCATTGACGTCTTAACTTAAGGGCCATCATTGGTCGATAAGTCGGTCGCAATGGACCATGCTTATATTTGTGCCCACGGTCACAACCTCCAAAAAGTATTTTTAGTTTATTATGGGGGATCGGTTTCCTAGTCTGGAAACCGATTTTGGTATTTTCTATTATAACTCGTGTATTTACACCCGGAAATCATAAATTAGGTGAAGTGCAATTAATGATGAAGCCGACGGATGACTTATGGAATTCCTCAATGATGTACTTAAAAGTACAAAAGTAAGTCACAGATTCTGATAAGATTCCGTTGAAATAGCAACTACTTACTTACCAGAATAATTTGGGAAATTAGTTTGGTTCGTGATACTAGAATACTAGTTTATGCCATTTTATTCTAGGAAAGGGGAAATTTCGCGCAAGTTTCTTACAGAAGTTTCTTAAAATATCACGCCGTTAGATTGCGAATTTCAAAAGACGTTTTGTATAGAAATCAAACCACCTTAATAGCATATAATTAACTTATTTTATTTACCTCACTGACGCCGCTCGCCGGTCGCTGACTTACGCGATTAAGTCCCGTTTAGTATAAATAATGTGTGAGAATCGTGAAAGTTTAAATCAATACACCTTAATAGCGTTTTTTTTTTTGTTAGGAAAAAATCACCTACGTTTGCGTCGCTTTGTTTAGCGATCAGACCGCCTAAGTACACTCGCCAGATATATCGGAGCGGCCACGGTGCTCACAAATATCTGAACACGTCTCTAATGCCTACACAATAGGGACGTGTTCAGAAATTTGTGAGCACTTTGGCCGCTCCGATATATCTGATGGCGACTGTACAGTCGACTACAAAGAGATCGATACGGTCAACAATACAAAAATATGTATACACGACCTTAATGTTAAGGTAATAAAGTCGTGTATACATATTTTTGTAACTTTGGCCGTATCCATCTCTTTGTAGTCGACTTTACCATCGTTTATGTTTAATTAAATAGAATTTTTCTTTAGATTACTATTTTTGGTGACCATTAAACAATATATATTATGTATGTGTAGAATGGTATTGTATTGTTGTGACCGTGTGCACAAAAATAAGAATGGCCCATTGCGACCGACTTATCGACTAATGTAAATGCGCCTTTAGTTCAGACATCAATGAAGATTTTACATGATTTGGTTTGCGTGATATAACAGTTTTTCATTATATAGTGCTATCGGTTGAAAGCGGAATCAAAGCGCCATTGTCACCTTTGTCGTCATCGTCGATCTCGTCGTCGAAGTCGGCGACGTCGTCGTTGTCGAAGGCGTCGTTGCTCTCCTCCTTCTTCACATCTACAAATTACAACACATTTCTAAAAGTGTCACCAATAAGCCAGGAATCGCAACCGGTTCCCCTAATCAGGCTTTATCATAGGCTTATTTTAGAAGTGGATTTTAATACGCTATCCATATTGGTCACTTTATGATAAGACAAAAAAATACAACCGAATCGAGAACCTCCTCCTTTTTTTCTGAAGTCGTTTAAAAAACAGCGTGACGCAGTTGCTCGCTTACAGTATAGACTTCAACAGCGGGGCTAGAGTCTGGCAAACGAAAGCGTGACCTGAGAAAACGCGGCAAATTCAAAAAAAATACATATGGTAATTACTAATTATACTAGGAATATTTTTTTTACAGATTCCTTGAATATTTTCAAGATTATCTAAGATTATATAAGAAACCGTATCATCATTATCGTCAATATTATTATATCAAATAATCAGCCAACAAGGATTAAGATTAGTAACCTAAAAAATCCGACATCGCATCTAAACATTGTTGTTTCTCTTGAAAAACAACTCCTTTCTCCTCTTGTTTTTGCTTGAACTTACTGATCATAGTATGTAGCAGCTTTCGCACATTACTTTTTATTGTTTTACCCATATTACGGCAATTATAAATGCAAAATAATTGAGTTCACAAAATAATAACTAGACTTTGACGTGCCTTTGACAGATTAATAATGTTGCCACTTAAAAAAAAGTCCAGGTCACGCTTTCATTTGCCAGACTCTAGCACAACTGACGCCGCGCTGCGACGCGAGTCGAGAAAGATCTACCCTCCTCTTTCTATTTTCCACGGTGCGAGTGAGACAGGACAGGCTCAATCTCGCGCGAAGCGATTGAGCAGCAAGTTGTGCAAGGCATACAGCACGTCTATCATGGGACGGCCGCGACATACTCTCGACTTTTCTCGCACTATACCCCTTGTTCTAAGTGTTCTAATAAAGCCTGCTGTACACACTGGGCCAACGTTGGCGCGTGAGCAGAAGGCAGCTATGCGTTTGAGGGAGAGGGCTATAATTCGATCTCTTTCGTTTACATAGCTGCCTCCTGCTCACGCGCCAACGTTGGCCCAATGTGTACAGCCGGCATGAAGATCAAAGATACGGATAGTGCGAGAAAAATCGAGAGCTCGCGCGCCGTCGCGTGATAGCCGTGCTGAGGAGCTACACGTGTTGCCACAATAATGGACGGAAAGGCTCCTATGGGGCTGTCCATGTATTACGTCATTTCAAAATAGAGGGGGGGGGGGGGGTTCTGGCCATTGGATGACTATAGTCATTTTATTAGGCGGGGAGGGTCCATTTCAAGGAATAAGAGGATGATGGTAGTGGGGGGGGGGGGGGTCAAAAATCGACAAAAAACGATGACATAATTTATGGACAAGCCCTATGCAGCAAAATTAAGAATTGACGACCGCTTCAGCCTAGTTGGTAGTGACCCTGCCTACTAAAATGAAATGAAATGAAATGAAATGAAATGAAATGAAATTAAATTTATTTGCTTGAGACATGGTTAACAATAAGGTGGAACAATTTTGTTAGGATCAGCACATCTCGCCAACATTTGGACATGCAAACTTTACAAACTTATAGGTAACTATAATAATATTAAGTATTTAATTACGAGTACATTACATTATTTTTTAAATACATTAAAAAATTCTTGTGTTGTGTAAAAACATTTGTCAATTAGCCATTTGTGTAATGCAGATGTAAATGGTTTTAGGGCAAGCCGTCTTATGTCAATTGGTAAATTATTATACAATTTGATTGCCATGGCATAACTGTTTTTGCTGCAAAGCTTGGTTTTATAAGTTACTGGCAATACAAGTTTTTCAGTATCTCTGACATTAAATTTACAAACACTGCTCAATTTAATAAATAGGTCAGGATGTAATCTAGTAAATTTGCAAACCTCAAAAATATAGAGCGAAGGTAGGGTCAGTATTCCAAGATCTTTGAATAGAGGTCTGCATGAGGTTCGTGGTGGTAATCTGCAGATAGCTCGGACGCATTTTTTTTGACTGACAAACACTCTATTTATGTCACATGAGTTACCCCAAAGTATCAGACCATACCTTAAGACTGAGGCTACATAACCGTGATAGGCAGTTAGAGCTGTACTTTTATTTACCAATGTAGCCAGTCTTCTGAGAACATAGACAAAACGATTAATTTTGGTACATATTCTGTCAATTTGTGGTTTCCAACTACAGTTTTTGTCTAACAATATACCTAAGAATAAAATATTGTCTGTTTCTGCTATTTGTTCGTCGTTATATTTTAAATGAATGTCAACACTACCGTTACGATTATAGAATTGTACATATTTTGTTTTTTCTAGATTAGGCTGTAAATTGTTCATTTTCATCCACATTATCATGTCATTAAGTGTGTTATTTATGTCCTTATTATATAATTCAATATTATTTACATCGCAGGGAATAATTAAAGATATGTCATCGGCAAACAATATACATTCATGTCTGGTGATCAAAGGCAAATCATTGATGTAAAGCAAAAATAATAATGGCGGATAGCAAATACTAAGCAACAGACCCTGGGTTCGAATCCAGGTAAGGGCATTTATTTGTGTGATGAGCACGAATATTTGTTCCCGAGTCACGGATGTTTTCTATGTATTTAAGTATTTATTTACCTAAATAAGTATGTTTATCGACGTCTAGTACCCATAGCACAAGCTTCGCTTAGTTTGGGACTAGGTCGACATGTGTAAGATTGTCCCCTAATGTTATTAAAAATATTAAATTAATTATTATAAACAACCTACTTAAGAGGCTGACAAGACCTAATTTGGTGAAACTGATGTTATTAAAGCAGTTTTTTTAAGAAAAACTATTAGTTCTAGCACATCAAATAAAATATATGTTAATATTCACCATATTTCAAAGACCGTGGACGGGCTCGATACATACTTGGACGAAATCTGCTTGATAGAAGATAATTGCACAGATTGGTCTTAAAATCACATTAAACGTTTTGTCTGTCTTTATTTTTTTGACGTATGGGTCTGCAATTAAAAACATGAAGTCAACATATTCATACCTAAACCGCTAACGAGTCATATTTCACAAATAATCCACACTTTTTTTTTTTTTCAATATTTGTGTAATATTATCTTCAAAAACCGGGCCGCCCAGTAACACTAGCTCTCGTTTACTCCGATACAAATGGACAGTGTGCACGCTATCCAAAATCCTCAAGGGCATTTTGGTGTTGACAGCGTCTTAATTAGGGCGGGTAATATGAATGACTTACTGAACATCTTGGCTGCGTCCTGCAGGCTGCGCAGCGAGTGTAGCGCCTGATCTTTGAACGCCATGCTCTGCAGCAGTCGATCGGCGCACGCGTCGCAGAGCAACTGCTTCGTGTCTCCCAGCTCCATCAAGCTTATCTGGAGAATACGTTCAATCCTTTAAGGCGCCGTAGGTTCATGGTCTTCTCTCCCTCTCACTGAGCATAAGCGTGAGCGAGATAGAAGTGCGTGCTCGGAAGCGCGGATATCATGTTTTTTATTTTAATTTTTTGGCCGTTTAAATAAAAAAAAATATAAACACTGATTTCCCTCAAACATGATATTGCCGTATTTAGAAGCAATTTTAATATTTATAGCTTTTGTGCATAATTTGTTACGAATATTTTAAGTGTCAGACTTTAAGTGTATTTTTGTGTGTTTTAGACCTATGTTCGTGATTTTTTTCGATCGAGCGAAATTTGCTTAATCATGTTTCGAAGCACTGATTTCCCTGCAGAAAAGCCTCAAGATTACTATTCGTATTTTTTTGAAACCATATTATTATAAACAGCCGCATTATATTGTTTCAAAAACTCTGTTCGCTTAACTTCGCTGAACCTACGGCGCCTTAACAAGCAAAGGTTGGAACAGAGGTTCTGCATAGTGTTACTAAGATATTCATTATTTGTATAGAAAGTGAGTGCAATACTCGCCAATAAACACATACATTTTTGCTTGAGCTCTTAATTCACATAAACAGATATATTTATATCACTAGTTTGTTTAACTTCGCTGAACCTACGGCGCCTTAACATCCTATACTTTTAATCAGGAAAACTTTATGTATAGGAACATATACGAGGGGCGGCTGAAAAGTAATCTCCTTGGTTAAAAAAATATGCGAAAATGATACTGGCTGAAATGCATTCTTGTTCTTTGGTTATTCTTTTTTTGAATTATTTGACGTTCATTTGTTTTTTCCGTTCCATTTTTCTACAATTCTCGAATGTTTGCGACATATCGGTTGAAAAATGAATATCGCTAAAATTGAACATCGTGCAGTGATTAAATTTCTAACAAAAGAAGGAAATACT
Organism: Epinotia ramella; assembly: GCA_947578815.1. Lineage (NCBI taxonomy): Eukaryota > Metazoa > Arthropoda > Insecta > Lepidoptera > Tortricidae > Epinotia > Epinotia ramella. The sequence goes on from OX388222.1 coordinate 11,575,772, forward strand.
CCCTCACAGATCCGAGAACGTATGATGTGTGTGTTCGGTAGTTCGTGCCCTTCCGAATTTACTATAAAGTTTTGGTCTAAACAATTTAAACTCGGTCGTGAGAGCTTGGAAGATGACGCTCGTAGTGGAAGGCCGGTTTCTGCCGTTACAAACGAAAATGTAGCCAAAGTTAAAAAAATAATTTTAGAAGACCGACGAGTGAAGCAGTGGGAGATTGCTAGAGATGTGGGCATCAGTAAAGAAAGAGTCAATGAGATAATTCATGTGCATCTGAATATGTCCAAGGTGAGTGCACGTTGGGTCCCCAGAATGTTAACGGCGTTTGACAAGGACCGACGTGTCAAATGTTGTGAGGAGTTTTTGGAAATGAGTCGAGGTAATGAGGAAGAAATTGTTTCTAAAATGGTGACGTGTGATGAGACCTGGATTCGACAGTGGGACCCCGAAAGCAAACAAGAGTCTTTGCAGTGGAAATTCAAGGATGAGAAGCCTCCTCGGAAGTTTAAGGTCAGGCCGTCGGCAGGCAAACTTATGGCTACCGTATTTTGGGATACAGAAGGAATTTTACTAATAGATTATTTACCAAAAAAAAGGACAATGAATGCTGAATATTATTCCAGCTTACTGCATCAGTTACGAGACGCGATAAAAGAAAAGAGGAGGGGTAAACTTAGCAAAGGGATCCTGATTTTACACGATAATGCACCTGTGCATACCGCCCGCACAACAATGCTTACCATGAAGGAATTAGGGTTCGATGCCGTTAACCATCCACCTTACAGTCCAGACCTAGCCCCATGCGACTATTTTTTATTTAGACACCTCAAAAAAGATCTCCGAGGAAGACGATTTCTGACCGATGACGAAATGAAGGCTGCAGTTAGTGACTTTTTTGACGAGAAACCGAAAGATTTTTTTTTCATGGGTTAATGTCAATATTTGACAAATGTAATAAGTGTATTTCACTAGCAGGGGACTATATTGAAAAATAAAAAAAATACATACATGACAGTCTTTTGTTTCATACTTAGGTAGATTTCTTTTCAGCCGTCCCTCGTATATGCCGTAACTCAATATAGGTAAAAAAACATAATCGGAAGAACACAACAATAACATAACCTACCAACAAAGTCAAATAAATAATAAATAAATATTTTGGGGACATCTTACACAAATCGACCTAGTCCCAAACTAAGCAAAGCTTGTACTATGGGTACTAGACGACGATAAACATACTTATATAGATAATAGATAGAAAACATCCATGACTCAGGAACAAGTATTCGTGCTCATCACACAAATAAACGCCCTTACCGGGATTCGAACCCGGGACCTCCAGCTTCGTAAGCAGGGTCACTACCAACTGAGCTACAGAGGTCGTCAAATAAGTAGGTCAAATAGGTAGGGTAGTAGTAAGGTCGTAAATAGTAACTAAGTTATCAAGTAGCCCGCCCCGCGTCACTCCACGGGGGCTAGCACAACTGACGCCGAACCGCGACGCGAGTCGAGAAAGATCTACCCTCCTCTTTCGAATTTGCACGGTGGGAATGAGACAGGGGACGCTCAGTCGCGCGAGAAGCGGCTTTTCAGCAATTTGTGCAGGTGCAAAGGTGCCCATAACACTAGCCGCGTTGCCGCGCTGAATTGCTATGGCCAACCTCTGCATCAGAAATGACCCAGAGCGAGGAACGAGACCTCTCTCTTGCCCCACTTCCCTCAAAAAGGTTTTGGCCTCCGAGCACCAACACCCAGTAACCTCCGCCGCAAGAGGAACGAATAAATAATTCGAGAGGCCCTAGTGTCCTTTAACTATTCATAGCATAATAATATACAATACATTTATACAATAATAAACGCTACGGTAACCTAGTGGTTCAGGCATGCGGCTGTCAAGCGGCGGTCGTGGGTTCGAATCCCGGCTCGTACCAATGAGTTTTTCGGAACTTATGTACGGAATATTTACCGTTGGATTTTCGGTGAAGGAAAACATCGTGAGGAAACCGGTCTAATCCCAATAAGGTCTTGTTTTCCATCTGGGTTGGAAGGTCAGGTGGCAGTCGCTTTCGTAAAACTAGTGCCTATGCCAAATCTTGGGATTAGGTGTCAAAGCGGACCGCGGGCTCCTTTAGGGGCGTTACCGGGAATAACGCTGGATGATGACATTAATACAATAATAGTACATTACTACAGAGGCCGGAAAGTAAGGGGTTGCCGGCCGAGTACATATAGACGGCCGAGCGTAGCGAGGCCGGATAGTTATGAGGCTGGCAACCCCTTTTCACGCCGAGGTATGTATAGTGCTTTTCTCAAACATGCAATAAAATAAACTCCAAGAAATCCAACTTTAATTTTCATGGCTGAACGCCGTGATGTGATGCTGTGCCACAAATTGTGGAATGGACATTAAAAAAGACCATCTTGCAGGCCTCCAATTTTGTATGAAATGCTATTACGGATCTTTCGTCTCGCTGAAACGTGACGCTTTGAAGCCCATTATGAAGAACACAACGTCAATATTTCATTGCATGTTTGAGAAATATACAATTATATACTTAAAGTTAATTGGATACAGGAATCATCAGTTGTTTCTAGCCCTGCCTCATAAATAAAGAATCATCAATCCATCTTTATGTGACGGATATATTATCAATCAAATAGTTACCTAGAGACAAAATCCAACAAAATTTTAGATACAAAAAAAAACTAGAGTTTCTTTATTGTTATAAATCAGATAATAAAAGACAATGCATGCTTCATTTAAATCTATATAATTAGTTAATTACTTCCGGGTGGAAAGTTCGTTGGATTCATGATAAAGCATCTTAGAATAACGTTTTAAAATTAAATAAACAAAACAACTCTATTCTAAATTAATGTTTTTTAAAACAGTATTTTTTCTGAAGTATCCATACTAATCCATCCATACTAATATTATAAATGCGAAAGTGTGTCTGTCTGTCTGTCTGTTACCTCTTTACGCTTAAACCGCTGAACCAATTTGGATGAAATTTGGTATAGAGATAGTTTGAGTCCTGGGGAAGGACATAGGATAGTTTTTATCCCGGAAAGGGGATGAAGTGAGGGGTGAAAGTTTGTATGGAGCTACGATATAAACGAGTTCCACGCGGACAGAGTCGCGGGCAGAAGCTAGTATTCCATAAATCATTCCAAACATTTGAGTCATACATATCAAAAAAACAAGAGTAGCTTTTCTTGTCAACTAGTTATAGGTTTATCACATAATCCTTACAAATATTATAAATGCGAAAGTGTGTGTGTTTGTATGTTTGTCCTTCTTTCACGTCGCAACGGAGCGTCGTATTGATGTGATTTTTTGTATGGAGATAGTTTAGAAGCTGGAGAGTGACATAGACTACTTTTTCCAGCGGGAAAACATCTAATTCCCACGGCAGAATTCAATATGTTACATTTTCCTATAACCACGCGGGCGAAGCAGCGGGCATCAGCTAGTGATATAAATATATCTGTTTATGTGAATTAAGAGGGGGCGTATCGCCAGGGAAAAATCAGAAATCACCCGCGCGCCCCGTACCTGCCGCGCTGATGCGTCTATTGCTGCCCCGCTCCTTCTCGCATAGTATATGCCCCGACAGTCAGAGGAAACATGATGAATACCTATAGATAATTATAATAAGTGGAAAGAAAGACAAAATCTGTAAGTACCTATATTTGAAGATATAATTTTCGCTAGTAGCTAAGTCAGTTTCGAGAGCTATAACTGAAATATGACCTTCCGTTTTTTTACTAAATCACGTAAGGGTTGTAATTTAGCATAATAATGTCTCGTAAAAGGCTAAAGCAAAAAAACAGCTATAATCGAATTAACTTTTGTGAGACATCTAAAATACTACTAATAAATCCACGGTTAAAAAATTAACGTAAATGTCACGGCAGGCGACATGTTTCGAACTCTTCGGGAGTTCTTCTTCAAAACAAACATCGAAAACACTAATCCTGAAGAAGAACTCCCGAAGAGTTCGAAACATGTCGCCTGTCGCGTCATTTAATACGTGAATTTATTAGTAGCATTAAAAAAAACTGTAATTTATTATGAAAACTTCGATCATGTTTATGAAAGCCAGATTTTCAGGCCACTGTGTGGCGGCCAAATTTTTCAATTCTGACCCCGTGTCATGGTCGGCCTTATCACGCGATAAGTGACAGGATAGAGCGTCCGTCACTGGCTGACACCGTTTGATAGAACGAGACGATGCCCCTATCTTGTCACTTATCGAGTGATAAGGCCGACCATGATACGGGGTCTGATCTCGGATTCGTACTTGGAGACAATGGAGACGCTTTGGCCCTTTAGTTATCAATTTTGAACATACTCGTATTAAAGAAAAACTGCAAAATTGTGTTCACTTTTTTTAATATAAAAATGTCCAACTTCGCAGGCAATAATTCGGGTGCAGACTCGAAAATTATTATTACTCCAAAAGAAAGAAGGCAAAAAAATATGCATAGTGATGAAAATCCCATTCAGATATCTCAAAGAATTACGAAGCTACAACCGTTTTAATATTGCTTGTTGTTTTGAGAGAAAACGCAAACGGTGTGTGACGTCACATTACAGGATGCTGCCGGCAGGCCGCGTCGACGGCGTCGCTGACCACGATGCGCGCGGCACGTTGCCGTCTTCTGTGACGTCACATTCTTCCAGCGTCGTCGTTTCATATGAAGTTGCGTTTTGCGAAAAAGGGACAGAACACATCCCTTCTTAAAACTTTGGACACTTATAACTTCGTGATTATTTAACCTTTTGCGTTGATTTTTTCTCCATTTGACAATTTTTTTTATCCTTCTTCGAGAAAATATCACATTATTTTATTTAGTGTCTACGCCCCTATTGGGCGGTTCACCCACGTATTAAACGTCACTACGGGCGACATGTTTCAAACTCTTCGGGAGTTCTTATTCAGGATTGAGTGTTTTCGCGGCGGTGTGCACCGCCGCGAAAACACTCACTTTATAGAGTACAAATTACTTTAATTACCCAAAGAATACCACTACCTACATTTTGTTGCTTAAAAAACCACCGGAGCTATAACTGAAATATGGCCTTCCGTTTTTTTACTAAATCACGTAAGGGTTGTGAGCTAGCATAATAATGGCTAGTAAAAGCCTAAAGCAAAAAAAAGCTATAATCGAATTTAAACTTTTGTGAGACATGTCTAAAATACTACTAATAAATCCACGGTTAAATTCACGCATTAAATGTCACAACAGGCGACATGTTTCGAACTTTTCGGGAGTTCTTCTTCAAAACAAACATCGAAAACACTCATCCTGAAGAAGAACTCCCGAAGTGTTCAAAACATGTCGCCTGTCGTGTCGTTTAATACGTGAATTTAACCGTGAATTTATTAGTAGCATTAAAAAAAAACTATAATATATTATGAAAACTTCGATCATGTCTATGAAAGTCAGATTTTCAGACCACTACTGTGTGGCGGCCAAATTTTTCAATTCTGATCTCGGATTCGTACTTGGAGACAATGGAGACGCTTTGGCCCTTTAGTTATCAATTTTGAACATATTAAAGAAAAAGTGCATAATTATGTTCACTTTTTTAATATCAAAATGTCCAAGTTCGCAGGCAATAATTGTTGGAATCTGCACTCTCGATAAACCTAAAAGCGACACCCGTGATGACTTTAAAGAAAAACATGTCAATAATGTCACTACGGGCGACATGTTCCGAACTCTTCGGAAGTTCTTCTTCAGGATGAGTGTTTTCGCGGCGGTGTCGCTTGAATCACGACAAGATTCAAGCGACACCGCCGCGAAAACACTCATCCTTAAGAAGAATTCCCGAAGAGTTCGAAACATGTCGACCGTAGTGACATTTAATACGTGAGTAGAACCGTGTAATTATTAGTACTGTTTCAACACGTCTCACGAAAGTTTAAATTCGAAAAGCAATGTCCGCCATCTTGGAATTCAAAATGGACATCATTTTTAGAATCTTCACCCTCGAGAAGCCTGCCAATGTATGTTGTTCTTTAAAAAAACGCGCATATTAATTTACAACGAATGTTTCAAAAATTTTAAATAATGCGACCACTTATTGAAATATTTCTGACTATGAATTCGTATTTAGACCTCTCAGACATCGATTTTGAACATAACCGGATTTATTCTCAACTAGCGATCCGCTCCGGCTTCGCACGGATACTATATTATACATATAAACCTTCTTCTTGAATCACTCTATCTATTAAAAAAAACCGCATCAAAATCCGTTGCGTAGTTTTAAAGATCTAAGCATACATAGGGACAGACAGCGGGAAGCGACTTTGTTTTATACTATGTAGTGATAGTGATAATCTTTCATAAAGTAAATACACGATCGACAGAAAAATGTTCGTCTAGTTTTGCATGTACTGCACAAATTATTCTAAGAAGCCGGTCACCCGCCGATCGCTGCGTAATCTTATAGTTGTATTTTGAACTTTAAGATCTATATGTTAAGGTCGACTTTTAAATATATTATTTCAAAATGTAGCAAAATATCTACTGGAATGTAATGATACGTTCATTCACTGGACGAATATACTGGGTCACAATATTATTGAAATAATTATGTTCATCGTGCTGTCGTGAGAGCACAGAACATAGTCCTCTCGTCTCAGCGGAGCGATGACGACTGACTCCGCCCGCGAACGGCAACAAAAGATATACAGAACCGCACGAAACACGCGACGGGAGAAAGGGTATCGCGCTAAATAAAAAAGGCCTATACGCCAAATACGTTTCACCTCAATAAGTCTGAAAAGGGACTACATAAAAATACCCCGCTAGTACTTTCATTAGATAATGTGAAAAGCTATTATACACTCAACTTTTACTTAATTTATATGCACGGGAACCTCACACTATTGAAATTGAGTAAAAATAAGACATGTTTTGGCGGTTCTTTTCTATCGAGGCAATTTTGGTTTTGTATGGTTTTGTTCAGACGATTCAATTGCATATATGATGTAGTTTTGGTATGTTCTTTTTCCTGGCATTCGCTTTAGTTTGTCATAGGTAAATATTCAATCTAAGAACCCCGATTTCGCGGAGCGCCCCCTCTTAAGAGCTCAAGCAAAAATGTATGTGTTTATTGGCGAGTATTGCACTCACTTTCTATACAAATAATGAATGTCTTAGTAACATTATGCAGAACCTCTGCTCCAACCTTTGCTTGTTAAGGCGCCGTAGGTTCAGCGAAGTTAAGCGAACAGAGTTTTTGAAACAATATAATGCGGCTGTTTATAATAATATGGTTTCAAAAAAATACGAATAGTAATTTTGAGGCTTTTCTGCAGCGAGATCAGTGATTCGAAACATGATTAAGCAATTTTCGCTCGATAGAAAAAAATCACGAACATAGATCTAAAATACACTTATTAACAACTTATGCACAAAAGCTAAAAATATTAAAATTGCTTCTAAAAATCGGCAATATCATGTTTGAGAGAACTCAGTGATTACTTTTTGATTTATTTAAACAGCCAAAAAACTAAAATTAAAAAACATGATATCCACGCTTCCGAGCACGCACTTCCATCTCGCTCACGCTTATGCTCAGTGAGAGGGAGAGAAGACCATGAACCTACGGCGCCTTAACTATGTACATCAAATCACAAAGTTTTAATAGGTTACTCCATAAATATGTCCGGGTAAAAGAAAAGGTGAAAGTTTCTAGATAGGTAGGTATAGTCAATTGGTTGGTATAATAAACTGGGTTAAATTAGAGTTTTGCGGTCTAAACCATACTAATCCATACTAATATTATAAATGCGAAAGTGTGTCTGTCTGTCTGTCTGTCTGTCTGTCTGTCTGTTACCTCTTCACGCTTGAACCGCTAAACCGATTGCGATGAAATTTGGTATGGAGATAGTTTGAATCCCGGGGAAGGACATAGGATAGTTTTCATCCTGGAAATCACCCCCTAAGGGGATGAAATGGGGGTTGAAGTTTGTATGGAGCTGCGATATAAACGATTTCCACGCAGACGGAGTCGCGGGCAGAAGCTAGTAGTATTATAAATGCGAAAGTGTGTCTATCTGTCTGTCTGTTACCTCTTCAAGCTTAAACCGCTGAACCGATTTAGATGAATTTTGGTATAGAGATAGTTTGAGTCTCGGGGAAGGACATAGGATAGTTTTTATCCCGGAAATCATCCCCTAAGGGGGTGAAATGGGGGGGTGAAAATTTGTACGGAGCTGCGATATAAACGAGTTCCACGCGGACGGAGTCGCGGGCAGAAGCTATAGTAGGCTATATTTTATCACTGGTTTGTCTGCGTTCTTTGCAATACGCGGCCGAAGCCACGCGGGCAGCTAGGATTATAAATGCGAAAGTGTGTCTATCTGTCTGTCTGTTACCTCTTCAAGCTTAAACCGCTGAACCGATTTGTATGAGATTTGGAATATAGATAGTTTGAGTCCCGAAGAAGGACATAGGATAGTTTTTGTCCCGGAAATCACTCCCTAAGGGGGTGAAATGTGGGGTGAAAGTTTGTACGGAGCTACGATATAGTCGAGTTCCATGCAGAGTGGCGGGCAGAAGCTAGTTATATAAAGTTACGCCTTTACGAGACTTAGGTTAGGTTCGGATCTTTCTTAAAACCGAACTAAGCCCTGTATACTAAGCTGTAGGTCCTGGGGTTTGGATCCCGCTAAAGACAAATATATATGTGAGAAATATTCGTTTCTGAGTCTTGGGTGTTTTCTATGTATTTAAGTATTTATATCTATTAAATATATCATTATCATTATATCAAGATATCTCTTGGAAAAGCAAGTGGCAGGAATTCCTCATGGCTATTTGGTTGCAGATTTTGTGATATAGGCGTGCTTCTAAGGGACATCACACATCACACCACACGCTTTTTCATAATACATACACTCCTTGTCGACACATAGTTGCACCTTATATTTTGTCATTTTTATTACTCATCTATCACACAGATCTATTTTATTTATTCAATATTATTTGCTAGCTTTATTTATTTTTAGTTATTTTTATATATTTATATATTTTCACCTGCATCGTGACCCGAGGTACTGGCAGAATATCAGTGCTTGCTCACACGAGCAAAGCAAAACTGAGCTTTTTGGCATTATTGCAACGCACAAGTATGCCTTAAATTTAATTTATAATTCTATTTCCGTACCACAATTGTTTTACTTGTTTTTTTTCCGTTGTTTTTTTCTTTTTCTTTTTTTTCTTAATTTTTAGTTTTATTTTGTTGCAAAAAGCTAAATAACTGATTTATTTATCTATGTATCATTGTCAAGTACCCATTACACAAGCCTTATTGAGCTTACTATGGGGCTGGTTCAATTTGTGTAGGATTATCACCCTTTTTTAGGGTTCCACAGTCAACAAGGAACCCTTATAGCCATTGTTCACGAAAAAGATGCGAACTAAAACTCTGTATGTAACTATTCACCTAATCTTTACATCTCAGTTGTGATTGGATTGAACAATTTTATACAGTCCCCGAAATATCTGCGATCTGTTGATTAGGTTGATAAATAAACATTAAAACTAGTGCTTTTTAATTGGGCTGCATTATGTAGAGAATATGAGATGCAAGCATCATTCACAACATTACGAATGACTTTTTGGCAATAGGAATCTAACTATTCGTGGAATAAACACTGCAATATTTTGTTCCATTTTTGCTTCCAATTAGAGCGAATTGTGTCAATAAAATAAAGACCACGTAAAGATAAGGTCATGAAGTTAATGAATACAATGGTTACTTACATCGATATTGAAGCATTTTAACAATATATTAGCATAAGACGGGATCTCCTCTGAACTCCCAGTTAGCATACTTTTCACAGCGCCTTCGTTCAAACATAGATTGCACACCCCGAGCATCGGTAGATTCTCCACTGTTATCTCCATTTTGTTGATCTCCATCCACAATTAATGAATCACACAATACCCCATTCCATTATTGGTAATTACGACAAACAAAATTCCAATTTGCAATTCCACTATATTTTTGACAGTCATTAACTGACAGTTGAGATTTACACTTTTTTACGTTTTTTGAGCTTGGGCGTGAGAAATTCATTCATCCTTTTTGTGTTTTTATTTTCAGTTGTATTTTCGACACCTATACTTAGATATTAAATAGTACCCAGAACCGCGTAGCCGGTAGCTCGGTAGGCTAAAAACATTATTATTCAACTTATCCTGTAGGATATTAATATTAATAGTGACTTGAAAATGAAATAAGATAAAGCCGTGTACACACCAGAACAACATAAACAACAATCACGAAGGAAACCATAGTCATTGAACAAAAAACAGCAAAAGTCTGAGGAATGTCATGGGGTATACAGATGTGATTTAACCCCAATTTGTCAGTACATGTTGAATGGGGTATACAGATTATATGATTTTACCCCAATTTGTCAGTACAATATGTCGAAGCCATAATTGGGTGTAGCGTACAAATGTACCAATTCGACCACATGTGCATGCAATGTCTCAGTACAACTCGTTTGACAGTAGGATCAGCAGCGCATGCCTCCAGACGATAGCAATTAGTCAGCTTCTGATAAATTGTGGCTGACAAATCATGACATGTATACACCCCAGCCCCCCCAGCACACTAGGTTTTATGTCCGACATAAAGCATATGTCCCTCTTGCACTCGCATATTGGCCAGAATGGGACGAATGCTTTATGTCCGACATAAAACTTAGCGTACTAGCCCCTCAGAAGTCATAATTTGGTGTGGCGTACAGATGTAACAATCCGGCCACATGCGCATGCTATTTCTCAGTACAACTCGTTTGTCAGTTGGATCAGCAGTACAACATGCCTCCAGACAAGCTTCTGATAAATTGGGGCTGACAAATCATGACATGTATAGACCGCATCAAGTAAAGTTTAGTCAGGAGTGACCTTGGTTTGGCCTGACGCCATAATTCCTCCCTTCTCCCGGCACTTACGGACGCCACACGTAGAACGCAGTGATTATATTCCCTTTGGCCACACGTACGAAATCGGCGGACAGTCAAGGAAGGTCACAGAAAATCTAGTTCGGAGTAACCTGCATGCAGTCGCCGATCTCATACGTGTGGCTGCACCTTATCCATCCAGACGGGCCGAAATCACGTCCGTCTGATGGCTGCTAAAGTCCGCGTACTTGCACCTAGCGCAGAGCGTGTCAGCGCGGTGAATTCAAATTTTTGTCAATGTATAGTACAGTGTACTTTATGGTTACTCTAAGATTTAAATTATATGCAACGCTCAAGGCATAGCGGCGACGGTAGTTAAGCAGATCGGTCAATTAGAATGTGTTTTGGAAGCGAAGGCTGTTGTCTTTAAGCTGACTGCTGGTAGTTTTTGAGGTTCCAAGCCTCGAGAAATTCTTACAACTAATTTAAAGCTCGCGGGCCGTCCTGGTTGGATGCGCATGGAACATTTCTGTGATCATGGAAATCTACACTTTATTATCATTCGATTACTTCTTTCCCAACATTAAAATCCTCTTTCCCTAACTGAGCTACCCTTAAAAACCGACGGACTTAGTTTGCGTTGTTGGAGTTGATTCAAAAATATCACCCGCTTTAAGGAAAACGAAATTAAGAAAAATAAATATAAGTAGTTATTATAAAGAAGTATAATTAAAAAACATACATTAAAATATAAGAAAATGTTAGAAAATATTATTCTACTATAATCCTACAAAAGGTAAGATTCTTGTTGCGAATTTATTCCGGAACTAGTCACCTGTTTTCAAAAATTTCTATAGAGTGACCCACTGTTGGGCAAATGTTCCTCTAGATTCTCAACAATAAAATAAAATAGTTACTCTCCATATCTGTAAGTACGACATGCATGTAGGAGCCGCCAAACGAGTGAAATTAGCGGACGGCCAAGCAAGGAAATCTAGTACCGAGTGACCTTGGTTTGGCCGGCCACAGTGCTTCCGGCACGTATCCACACTGGCCGAAATCACGCGGCGGCCTGCATGTAGTCCGGCCGATATCGGCCCGTGTACCGTCTCCTTTTGCCAGACTATATAGTTAAAGCAATGACGCGTAATTCAATGTCGGAGAGGCAACCGGATGGCTCGCGGTATTTGAGCTCCCGAATTGATGTGGAACCGCCCTGTGCAACCCGAAATGAGCCAACTGTGACCGGTTCGGAAATAGGAGGGGGGTGGTAAAAAAAAAAATATCACGAGGCAACCGGATCCGGATGACAAGCGGTAGCGGTAAAAAAAAAATTGGCAGGCAACCGCTTGCAAATTGGCACGCTTGTTCTTCATCACATACAGACAATTTCAAGCGGTTGCCTGCCAATTTTTTTTTTTTTGTTGGCTTGCTTACTCGGCTCCGGTCGCACTAGGAGGGATGGCATAATTTCAATTTAATTATATAAACAGCGTACACACTTTCAGGCTACCGCTTGTCATCCGGTTGCCTCGCGATTTTTTTTTTTTTTACCACCCCTCCTATTTCCGAACCGGTCACAGTTGACTCATTTCGGGTTGCACAGGGCGGTTCCACATCACTTCGGGAGCTCAAATACCGCGAGCCATCCGGTTGCCTCTCCGACATTGAATTACGCGTCATCGCTCTGAATAATAGTCTGTCGATTTGGTACGCCCCAGCAAACAGAGACGCAACTAGTTAGAATGTAAGGTATGCATTGCTGTCTCATCCCCGCATCTCTGTCGGTTGTGACACGGTCTCTATAACGGCCTTTAATAGAGTAATCGCCGTCGCAACCTCTTCGGTGACTTCGGTGTCTTAGTTTTCTTTTTTCCAGCTGGCGGCTGGTCGAGCTTGGGTCTCTTCGCCAACAAGTCGTCGGGTGTTGGTCGTTGTCCGTATCTGAAATTATATGTCATGATTCAAAAGGTGACGTTCGTCGTGGTGAGTAAAGGAGACACAGCACACAACTACACGAGCGAAATCGGCAGGACTGTCAAGCAAGGTCACAGAAAATCTAGTATGGAGTGACTTTGATTTTCCTGGAAGCGGGGCTTCCGACACGTATCCACACGGGCCGTATCACGCGGCGGCCTCCATGCAGTCCTGCCGCTATCGGCCCATGCAGCGTCTCCTTAAGGTCGCCGATGCCCTGTGTTGAGAGTGAGGAACCTGCATATGTGTCTTTCTGTCAAGTATTAACACAACAAATCTGCAAATCCATAAAGGGGCGTCTCGCGCTTGAGATCCTTCTGGAGTCGCAAGCGTGCATAGGCAACGGCGTCTGCTTCCTATAAGGTAGCCGTATGTTGCCACGTCGTAGTATAAAAAAATCTTGAAAAAGCACATCCACGCGGATCTGCGTGGAAGCCCTGCAAGGGTTTTTATATAACTATCTCTAGACTGCTCTACTCAATATTCTCAATATACAAATCGGGCTATCATGACCGCCGGACAAGAAAATAGGTATTATAGTTGCGTCCTGTTCCTGTATCATCAATCAATCATCGTACAATATAGGCCCATCGGCCATGATAGCGCATTGTGTAGAGCAGCGATCTCATAGCTTGTCCGCCATGCAGGACCGTGCGACTACGACTTTATAATAAACGAGCTTCTGCTTGCGACTTCGTCCGCGTGGAACTCGTTTATATCGTATCTCCTTGCAAACTTTTGCCCCCTATTTCGCCCCCTTAGACAGTGATTCCCGGAATAAAAAGTATTATATACTCGTATGTTAATCCAGGTTATATACTATATGTATATATATACCAAAATTAATTTTAATCCGTTTAGTAGTTTTTGCGTGATTGAGGGCCAAACTTTAGCATTCATAATAAGTATTAGTAGGATTTGCAAAATTTCCAGAGACACGACTCGCTTGACAGATTGACGTGTGGTTTATCTCAGCAAGAAACGGAGACACGTGATTGACCTCAGAAAACCGCTAAGCTGCTCTGATAAGAACAGCTGCTTGCTCTCACAAGAGGCTTTGGTTGTCCCGACAAGGACAGTTTGTAATTGTGAAGACGCCGACCATGCAGCATCCATTCACATCTTCAAGCAGTATCATTATCGTCGAGGTTCTTCAGCTTCGATCTTCGAGAACGGAGCGCAGAAAAGGACCGGTACTAGCGCGCCAAAATAATTTATAGGTGAGCGAGCGCTATTGAAGTTGTTAATTTATGTTGTATAAATACAATTTCCTTCAGATTCTCCTTAGTATGTCTCTCTGACAAGATCAACGAACTTTCACATTTATAATATCAGTGTGATAGTACAAAATGCTCACTCGTCAACCCCGGGTCCGGGCGAGAGCCGCATTCGTGGCGGAGGGTAGTTGGCCTGCGACTGCGACGGCAGGAACTTGGTGGTGCAGTTGTGGAAGTGGTAGTCGCTGGAAACCGTAGATATACGTCAACACACGCAGTGGCGGATCCAGGATTATGGGGGGCTTGACACCATTGGGGCTTGACCCCGATGAGATTAGATTTTTGGTATGGACTCAGATCCTTATAGGGGGGGGGGGGGGGGGGGGGGGCTTGAGTTGATCCACTAGGGAACGCGCAGAAGGCCCGCTCCATACTCACCCCGTACAGGCTGAACTTAGTCCGCCCGCAGTGGCTCGATGTAAAATGTATGGCCCTACCACAGACAGGTGGACAAATTCAGCAGCCAAATGTAAATAGTATGGCGGCGATTACACGGTACCTCATATCACAATACGTATCACATGCATATTGACGTTATTGGAGTAGATTGTCCACAACAATTTTGAGTATCGCAGTAATAATTTGTGTAATCCCCGCCATTCGGTCAGTTATCAGTAGGTATGGTGACTAAAACTTACTTGATGTTAGGCATCGCCATCGCCCCCGAGTCTATCCCGCTCATGACACGCTCGTGCCACCGGCGGCGCAGCTTCTGATTGATCTTCAGTGAGTAGTTACGGGTATGGATGAACTCGCGGTTCCCTCGCTCGAAGAGCGGCAGTACGTTGAAGTTCGTTAGTAGCTTCTTTCGGATTTCTGCAACTGATAACCAAAGCTGTTGATGAAGCTGATGATGACCGATTTCGGCAGTAGGCGTATAACAAAGTACTTTGTGGTCCCCACGGGCGAGCATGGCAGTCGCTGAACGCCGTTCAGCCTGCAACTGTCCAGAGAGGCATTTGAATAGAGACCACATAGTACTTTTCTACATAGGTATATATAGAGACTACAGTATATGTTAGAAATAATAATAATAAGTACGTTCGGGGTCTACTTTTGTTGGTTGTTCAGGTTGTTCTGTTCCACACTGAAATTCGAGGTGGCCATTTTCTTGATTAGACATTTGTATAGAGTTGATGAAAATTTAAAATATCAAAATGTTAATATAAATAATTATAAAAAGTAAGAGCTTAGCAAATAAACCATTTATAAAAAGTTATAAAATATGTCACAAACGGCTGCTAATTATACTACTTGTCTTGAAGAATATATTTTTAATTTTTGTCCAAAGAGTATAATAAGTATTTTTTGTCTGTATATCAATCAATTGATTGGTAGTAAAAAGTACCGAAAGAAGTATGCTTTCGGCGCATGCATGTGTAGTTGTAGCTTTATATTGGCTTTATCCAACGTACATACTTTCTAAAGAAAATTTTAATATTAGGAGACACTGGGGCCGATATATCGGCAGGACTGCATGCAGGCCGCCGCGTGATTTAGCCCGTGTGGATACGTGCAAGTGGTTATATTGTCTTTGGATACGTGTCGGAAGCACGGTGGCTCACCAAATCAACGTCACTCCATACAAGATGTTTTCTGACCCTGCTTGGCAGTTCTGCCGACTTCGCTCGTGTAGCATCTCCTTAATGTTATTTTCGTTCTTTATTTTACATCCCTCGTGAGGCAGTATGGCCCATGGTCTTAGCCTGTCCGGATGGACGAATAAAAAAAAAATTACATCTCTCGTTGTCAACTGTCACTGTCAGTGTCAACCAAACATTCACGGATCCAAAATCCAAATATCCAATCCGAACAGTGAAAAGTTAAACTAACTAAATGAACAGTTAAGTCAGTTAAAACTTTGAAACAGTGGGATTAGTGTATTAAAAAGCTTTAAGGAAATTGTGAATAATATGTCTTCTCCAAATATGTGCCAATGCTGCTTAGCGCCAGAATGTACGAAGGATATTTATCATGAATATTATTGCGATGGAAAGAGAGAGCTTTATTCCGATTTGTTGTTGAATACTTTAAATATAAGGGTAAGTGATTTATCTTATATTATCTATCTCTTAGTGTGTTCTAGCATCTGCACGTCTAGCACAACTTGCTGAAAAGCCGCTTCTCGCGCGACTGAGCGTCCCCTGTCTCATTCGCACCGTGCAAATTCGAAAGAGGAGGGTAGATCTTTCTCGATAGGTCATTCACCCCAAATTGCACTGCCTATCTGATCACTGGTTAAATGTTTGCACTCCACACATTTCAGGTACCAAAAGACCTTAGCAACAAAATATGTGAAGAGTGCATATTAGACTTACGAAGGGCTACAGAATTCAAAACGAAAGTTACAAAATCATCAAAGTATTTGGAGACTATGAAGCATTTTAAATTGGAGAATGATCAGCATTATAATGACTTTGATGACACAATAAGTGTGGAGTTTGATGAAGGGCCACAGCCACAGGCCGAAGGAGACACAGGTAATTATTATTATTATTATAGCTTTGTTTATCCATATTTCTTTTTTTATGTGTTTGATATACTTTTAAAGTAGTTGATATAAGTTTTATTGTATGGCCCCTATCTATATAGGGTAGAAAGCCTCCTCCATCTTATTCCATGATTGTCTGTCTTGGGCTGTGGTCATCCAGTGTTTACCAGCTTTTACAACATTATCGACCTATCTTGCCTTTTGTCATCCATCTCAACTTTTTCCAGTGGGACCAAGCCACTTCGTTATTTGCAGTGTCCATCTGTTATCCTAGTATCTTGCTATATGGCCTGCCCACTTCCGTTTCAGTGTCATAGCATGTTTTAGTGCATCTTTGATTTTTGTTTTGTTGAGTATGTCGGCATTTCGAAATTTATCTATTCTTCTCAATCTCAGGATACTTCTTTCCATGGTGTGCTGGCATGATGGGATTTTATTCTTGATCTTATTGGTATATGTCCAAGTCTGACTTGCATATGTTAAGGAGGGTAAAATGCATGAGTCCATAATGATCTTCTTAAGGTTCAAACTGTAATTTCCTTTGAGGATTTCTTTCTGTGCCCAATACTTTTTCCATGTTGTGTTTATTCTCCTGTCTACTTCATTTCCGTGTCGGTTGGCGTCGAATGATATTTGTTTTCCAAGATATAATCTTTGACATATTCTATTGTGTGTCCTTCTACGGTAATCGGAGTTTGGTTGCGGTTGGTCATTAATTTTTGTTTTGTCAGTATTCATTCCCAGTCCTACTTTTTTTGCTTTCTTTGGCGAGATTTTGAAGCATTTGTTCTAGTTCTTCAGGAGTTTCACTAAAAAGAGCAGAATCGTAGATGTGTTGTAGAGACACAGGTAATATGAGTGGCCTAAGTTTCCACCAGAGCTGTTCAGGTAGTAGAGTGGTATGTGAAGAAAACATCCATCAATACAGAGATGCATGATTGAGGATAGCTATTGATAGACTTTTTCCTGCACACTGCTCCGCTACCCCACAAAGCTGTGATGGATCACCTTATACTCTAGTTCTTATGGTGGTGGTAGGTTTTTAAAAAGCTAGCAAGCTTGAGGAAAAAATTAAAGGATACCTGCATATAGTATGTACAAAGAAATGAAGGTATCGGTGAAATCCCAACCCTAGCTAAATGTGGTGCAGAGATAGGTCTACGATCTTCCCTGCAATGTAAAAGTTGACTAAAGTAAAGGAGTTACATGTGGAATGAGATGAGAAGTTTTTATGGGCAGAGCCGAAAGGAAGGGATACGATGTTAGCAGTCTGTCCACGTGTGTTCCACCGTACAGTAGTATCACAAATATAAGTTACATCGGCAATCTTCGTCCACGCCGACGAGTGCTGACAAGTACCGAATGAAATCGAACGTATAAACATTTCAATAAAGACCTTGTTGCATTATGGGTAAGGTACAATATGCAATAACAGGTGAACTAGTGCTTTGCCGCTTATGGCGCCAGACAAAATGGCGACCGCCGAAACTGCCGGCGTCGCGCGCAAATTTTCAGCCACTGGGCGTTGAAGATTTTCCCCGCGCAAACGCGCTGCCTTATGATTGGTTAAAATGTTTGCAAAAAATGCTTTCTGCGCAGGTACATCGATGTAACTAGTATTTGTGGTACTACTGTAGCTTTTAGGATTTTGATAAATGAAGTGTCATTTGATTCGAAATTATGCTCCAGATAACATAGGCTACGTTTTATATAAAAAAAAACAGTATTTTGAACTTTTTTGTTTCTTTTTACAACCCTGTAAATGTTTCTCCCCGTTTGATTTCAATCATCCTGCACGGCTACCACGCGCCGGCGCGTGAACTCTCGATTTTTCTCGCACTATCCATCTCTCTCTTATCAGAACACTTAAAACAAGAGGTATAGTGCGAGAAAAATCGAGAGTATGTCGCGGCCGTCCCATGATAGACGTGCAGGAACAATTTCCGGCCATTTGTTGAGAAAAGCTTCCAGGTTGTAGTTTTGAATCAATGACTGAATGTTTTACTGTCATGTTTTTAGGACAAGTTTACGTCATAAAGCTGAATACAAAAAGCCTTCATGACGACAAGAGCTTGATGAACACTGTGGCTAAAGATGCTGATGATCTGAATGAAAATAATGTTATAAAAAGTGATCAGGAGGCGAGGTTAAGGAAAAAAAGGAAAGATAAAGGTAATTGTACTGATTATTCAGAATTTATTGTTCCGTACCAATTTCACTGACAGCTTAAGCCAGGCACAGCTCCAAGAGCAACCTGAATGTATTTGACAACAGTGAAGATATTAATATTCAATGCAGATTCGTCGCTGTTGCTTGCATACGCGCTAACTTGCTGATCATGCTGTGTGCACTTGCCTTGGATGTCATGCTAGTCTATAAGCTATTCATAAAGAACTGTAGGTATAGAGAAGATTGACGTGTGGTTTGTCTCAGCAAGAAACGGAGACACGTGATTGACCTCACGAAACAGCTGTTCTGATAAGAACAGCTGATTGCTTTGACAAGAGCAGTTTTCGATTGTCCCGAGAAGGACATTTTATAATTGTGAAGACGCCGGCAATGCAGCATCACTATCGTCGAGGTTCTTCAGCTTCGATCTTCGAGCACGGAGCGACAGGGCAGCGATGTGTTCGTCTCGACGGCCGGCGCAGAAAAGGATCGGAATTTGCGCGCCAAAATCTTTTATAGGCGAGCGAGCCGCGCGCGTTGCCACGCGCCGCCTACCTCCCTCTCGCTCGTGCGCATCCGTCCCGCTCTAATCATGTTATTGTTGCGGCTTAAAACTGTCACTAGTTGTAAGCTTTTTTATTGTATATAGTTAGCCGTATTTGTAAATAAAATTATTCCAGTTTCCAGTATTCTACAATTAACAACAGAGTTTCACTAAACTACCTACAAGTCTCCAGCCAAGTCTCCCTGCACAAACCTCTGTTAAAGTGGTGACCTGCCGACTCAAGAGCACAGAAGCAACCAGCATCAAGATTTCAAGCATGGCCGGAGAAAATGGAGCCAACCCGGGAGCTATACCCGTTCCGCAACCCAACGCTGGCGATCAACATGAAGCTCAACATTTAGCAGCAAGCCACGACGTGTCCGCGATATCTCTCTCACTCCGTGTACCACCGTTTTGGCGCGACCAGCCGCTATTATGGTTCTGCAGTTTCGAAGCCGCCACCACCGATCTGAAAAGAAGCCAAGCACAGCTCGCACAAATGGTCATCGCACAGCTCGAGAAGCAAGACATCCAGAATATCGCAGATCTCATCTACTCGCCGCCGGAACAAAATTACTACCAGGCCATCAAGGATCGTCTCATCTCGCTGTACGAGGAATCAAACAGCGCCCAGGCAAAGAAACTGCTGTCACAGGTCGAGCTCGGCGAACAGAAACCTAGCCAGTTACTTCGCAAGATGCAGAATCTTAACCGCGAGAAGTTCCCCGAGAGCACAATGCAAATGATGTGGCTCGATCATTTACCGCCACACGTCAGATCCGTACTCACCGTCAGCGAAGCATTCAAAATCAAGACTACGCTCGACGACCTCGCTCTCCTCGCCGACAAAATGATGGAGCACACGCCGTCATCCCACGTCGCCGCCATTTCGTCGCCCATTCCGATTCCGTCAACATCAACACAGCCGCCACCGCTGCTACCTCCGTCACAAGCTACCTACCAGCAACATCCGCATCTCGACACACAATATCTCATCGGCGAGATAAGAAGATTGTCGCTCGAAGTCGCCGAACTACGATCAAGGCCGCGTGAAAACAACGATCGTCGCAACAGCCGATTTCACCGCCGTTTCCCGTCACGTTCCCGTCCTCGCAGCGCATCGCAATCGCAAGACCGAAGCCGCAACAACTCGCCCATGCCATATTGCTACTACCACCGTCGCTTCGGCATGGACGCGAATAAATGCACGCCACCGTGCAATTTCAAGCCGATCAACTCGCCGTCGGAAAACTAAAAGTAACGCTGGCAGCGGCGGAAACCGGCGTTACCGAAACATCTCACCGCCTTTTCGTGACCGACAAGACATCCAAACTTACCTTCCTGGTCGACACTGGAGCGAACATATCCGTGCTGCCACGAAGAAAAGGCACGCAAGAGCAGCCCCTCCCGTTTCAACTTTACGCCGCTAACAACACCGTTATACCTACCTACGGTGAAAAAACGCTCGAACTCGATCTCAACCTACGACGAGCATTCAAGTGGAAATTCATCATCGCAGCCGTATCGAAGCCTATCCTGGGAGCCGACTTTCTCAAGTTCCACCACATCATTGTGGACATCAAGAATCGACGACTGATCGACGGAAAGACGCTACTCACGACTAACGCTCAACTCTGTGCCGCTAACATACCTACCGTGCGCAGCATAGACGTGCAGCAGTCGTATCACGATATACTAGCCGATTACCCTGGAACTACGCGACTTACATCTATGAAGCTTAGCCCGAAGCATAACGTCGAACACTTCATAGAAACAACTGGCCCGCCCCTTCACTGCAGGCCACGCCCCATCGCACCACATCGATACGAGCTCGTGAAGAAAGAATTTGCCAACATGATGGAGCAAGGCTTATGTCGTCCCAGCAAGAGTCCATGGTCCTCACCGTTACACGTAGTACCTAAGAAGAATGGAGACCTGCGTGTATGTGGCGATTACCGAAGACTCAATGCCATCACCAAGCCCGATCGCTATCCCATACCACGGATACGCGATTTTACCTACCAACTCGCCGACAAGAAATTTTTTTCGACACTCGATTTGAACCGTGCTTATCAGCAATTACCCATCAGCGAGCAAGACATCGAAAAATCAGCGATAATAACTCCCTTCGGATTATACGAATTCCCGCGTATGTGTCCTGGACTGAAGAATGCCGGTCAAACATTCCAACGATTCATCCACGAAGTACTAAGAGGCCTGGACTACGTATTTCCATTCGTCGACGACTTACTAGTCGCATCAACAACCGAAGAAGAGCACCGAAGACATCTGCACACCATCTTCCAACGACTCGACGAGTATGGCATCACAATAAACCCCGCCAAATGTGTCTTCGGCCAGCCATCGGTGAAGTTTCTCGGCTACGAAGTAAACCAAGACGGAATCCAGCCGCCTAAGGAAAAAGTTGAAGCAATCGTCGATTACCCTAAACCGCAAACAATAGATGAGTTACGACGATTTCTCGGAATGATAAACTTTTACCGCGAAAATATCAAGAACGCCGCAATACTTCAAGCTCCACTCTGTAAATACCTACACAACGCACGGAAGAAGGACAAGACACCAATCAGCTGGAACGACGAAGCAACGCTCGCATTCGACGCGTGTAAGGACAGCATCAAAAACGCCGCCTTACTCGCTCATCCATGTCACCAGTCGACGCTCGCGATATTCTCGGACGCTAGTGACAAGGCCGCAGGCGCATCGCTAAATCAGTTTGTAAACAACGCTTGGCAACCACTCGGCTACTTTTCGAAGAAATTCTCCGACGCACAGACTCGCTACAGTGTTTACGATCGAGAGCTACTCGCATTGTACATGAGTACCAAACACTTCCGCAAGATGTTCGAGGGACGAGAACTCATCTTATTCACCGATCACAAGCCCTTGACCTTCGCGTTCACCAT
The DNA here is from genome assembly GCA_947578815.1 of Epinotia ramella. Classification (NCBI taxonomy): domain Eukaryota; kingdom Metazoa; phylum Arthropoda; class Insecta; order Lepidoptera; family Tortricidae; genus Epinotia; species Epinotia ramella. The sequence continues at coordinate 11,598,094 of OX388222.1, forward strand.
AACGAGCACCAACAACGAGTCGCCGCGCCGCACCCGTCAGCTGTTGTATATCAGTGAATTTACAACCGATATACGTCACGTTAGTGGGTCACAAAACGCCGCCGCCGACGCGCTATCCCGCATAGAAACGATATCCTGCCCGTCGCCGATTGACTACAAAGAACTAGCCGACGCGCAAGAACGAGACAGCAACACCATTCGAACACTCGCACAGCAAACCAACCTATCTATGAAGCAAGTCGCTATTCCCGGAACCAACGTCAAATTGTACTGCGAAACAACGACAGACAATTTACGCCCTTATGTACCCGAACAATACCGCCGTGCCGCATTCGACTCCGTACATAACATCAGTCATCCTGGAATTCGAACAACAAGAAAACTAGTCGCTCAACGCTACTTTTGGCCTTCGTTAAATACCGACGTAGGTACATGGTCAAAAGTATGCGTACACTGCCAACGCGCGAAGATTCAACGCCACACCGCAAGTCCGATATCAAGTTTCCCGCCAACTCAACGATTCGATCACATCCACATCGACATCGTTGGACCTCTACCTACCGCCGCAAGTGGACATCGATACCTACTCACAATGATCGACAGAGCAACACGATGGCCCGAAGCAATCCCACTCACCGAGATCACCGCCGAAGAAGTCGCCAAGACTGTTTACGACGGTTGGATTTCCCGCTTCGGCTGCCCCGCTACTATCACTACGGACCAAGGACGGCAATTCGAGAGTCGAGTATTTGCATCTCTCACACGCTTACTCGGCATCGAAAGAACCCGTACAACACCGTACCATCCGATCGCTAATGGGATTCTGGAGAGATGGCATCGAAGTCTCAAGGCCGCACTCAAGGCAAGACTACAAACAACAACATCGTGGATCGAGCAAATACCTACTGTCCTACTTGGTCTACGCGCCGCACTAAGAAGTGACACCGATGTAAGTGCAGCCCAACTCACTTACGGCTGCAGTGTACGATTACCCGGTGATTTCTTATCAGCTGTACCTACGAACGATGACGTCATTATGGACTCCGCTTTCGTCGATCAGCTGAGAGACACAATACGACGCTTGAAACCTACACCGAGCCAGCCGCATAGCAACACGAGACCGATATTCGTACATCGTGACCTCATAACCTGCGAACAAGTGTTTGTACGAGTCGACGCCGTAAGAAAGCCGCTACAAGCACCTTACGACGGACCATACCGCGTGCTGAAAAGAGACGACAAAGTTTTCACACTGCAACTACCTAACCGTCAAACGAACGTCTCAATCGACCGACTCAAGCCTGCCTACACGATCATCGAGGAAGACATACCTACAACTACGAGTATACCTACAACTACGTGCACACCTGTAACTACAACACCGAGTTCATCGAGTACAACATTGCAACAAGACAACCAGAAAAAAAACAATAGCCAGAGCCAGAAACAAACGACAACGGACAACCTGAAACAAAATGGACCACACACGACCAACAATCAAATACCTACAGCTGGGAACCAAACTCGCCGAGGCCGCACTATCCGCCTGCCGGTACGTTTCACTTGAAGGGGAGCCCTGTAGGTATAGAGAAGATTGACGTGTGGTTTGTCTCAGCAAGAAACGGAGACACGTGATTGACCTCACGAAACAGCTGTTCTGATAAGAACAGCTGATTGCTTTGACAAGAGCAGTTTTCGATTGTCCCGAGAAGGACATTTTATAATTGTGAAGACGCCGGCAATGCAGCATCACTATCGTCGAGGTTCTTCAGCTTCGATCTTCGAGCACGGAGCGACAGGGCAGCGATGTGTTCGTCTCGACGGCCGGCGCAGAAAAGGATCGGAATTTGCGCGCCAAAATCTTTTATAGGCGAGCGAGCCGCGCGCGTTGCCACGCGCCGCCTACCTCCCTCTCGCTCGTGCGCATCCGTCCCGCTCTAATCATGTTATTGTTGCGGCTTAAAACTGTCACTAGTTGTAAGCTTTTTTATTGTATATAGTTAGCCGTATTTGTAAATAAAATTATTCCAGTTTCCAGTATTCTACAATTAACAACAGAGTTTCACTAAACTACCTACAAGTCTCCAGCCAAGTCTCCCTGCACAAACCTCTGTTAAAGAACCATTGTATCTCATAATGTATGATATCTGTAAAGTGTACCTAATAAATAAATAAATAAATAAATTGTTTTTAGGGTTCCATATCTCAAAAGCACAAAACGAAACCCTTATAAGATCACTTTATTGTCCATCTCGTCTGTCTGTCAAGCCCCTTTATCTCGAGAATGTGTGGAGGAGGTATCGAGTTGAAATTAAAACCATATACTCAAACACGCTTCATTAGTTTGAAATATGTACGCATTACTTGCTTGTGATTTACAATCAAGTAGCATTCTTACTTTTGGTTTTTATGAATTTTTAAAATAGCAACAAATGAAAGATTGATACTTTTCGAGTATGTAAAAAAAAAAAAATTTTTTTTTCTTTTCTCTAATACCCTATTGTTATGTCGATGTTTTTTAATGTTTTCAGATCGAGGAGGCTTAAAGCAAATTAAATCCGAATCACAGAACCACATGAACCTAAAGCAGAACTCCTTGACACTAATCTTTAACTCCAACCTATGCCTATTCAAGTCTTTAAAGACCAAATTCGGCTGCTTCATATGCAGCGAGGCATTCCTGACTATGAAGGAATTACGAAGTCATTCCAAAACGCACTCTAATGCCAACTTGATAAGGACTAAGTTTAATCACCTGAGAGGCTTGTCGTACCGCAATGCAGACATTTCAGGTCTAGAATGCATTAAATGCGGACAAGCATGCTTTCACTTGAGCGATTTGAAAAAACACCTCATAGAACAACATGGCGTCCAATTCGGAGACGCAGAACATTTTTTAATTCCATATAAACTGGAAGATTCCTTCGATTGTGTTGTATGTAGTGAAAAATTCAATACATACATGAGATTATCCGTACATATGAATAGCCATTATTCCAACAATGTCTGCGAGATTTGTGGAAGCTCGTTTATAAACAGGATTAGCTTACGTATACATTTGCATGCGCGACATACAGAAAAAAAATGTAGTCTATGCTCTGAAACTTTTTCAACAAATTACGCGCGAATCCGCCACATGAGGACGTACCACAACACTTGCATGTCGAAAAGGTATTGCCTTATCTGTGGTAAAACGTTTCGTTACTCGTACCAACTGATGGAGCATAGGATCCAAGAGCATGGCGCAGAAAGGCAGCTAAGCAAGTGTTCTTTATGCCCGAAAACGTTCCCGAATACGCAGAATCTGAGGATTCATATACGTTCGGTGCACGTGAGGGAAAGGAATTTTCCGTGTAGCGCGTGCGACATGAGGTTTTTCACTAAGTTTGATCAGAACAGGCACGAGAAAACGCATTTGGATGAGAGGTCGTTTGCGTGTGCACTTTGCGAGAGTAAGTTTAAGGGGAAGGATTCTTTGCGGAGGCATTTGAAGCGGCAACACTTGGGTGCGTGATCTGAAAAGTCAGGTCAAAAAAACCCTAAACCGACGAGCATGTCTGAAGAATTGCATGAAAGTTGATGAAGCAAGAAAGGTTCGCCAAGATCGTAGCAAGAAGAAATCCGTGATCTCTGCCTACCCCTCCAAGAAATGGGCGTGATCATACATATGATTGTTCAGCACGGCTATCACAAGACGGCGTGCGGACTCGCGCACTATCCGTCTCCTTCTAAGTTTTGTAATATGAGAGAGACGGATAGTGCGAGAGAGCTCGCGCGGCGTATTGTGATAGCCATGCTGTTCAGCTCAGATAGAGGATCCCCAGGTGCGTGCTAAAGCTGTTTCATCGCACTAATTGGTCAATATGAATTTGCGCGTATGCCTTTTGGTGTATTGATCGCTTGGTCGCACGACTCGACAAGGTCCCGAACAGAAAATACCTGCGATTAGTTAAAAAAAGGTGTGATGAGACGAAAACTTTGGAAAGAAAATGAACATCATTATAACTGAAGAAATTTTAAAACTTATGTGGAGCGTACTGTACCAGCTTTTTACATTATTCAAGTGCAATGTATCCAGTATTAAAGCTATTATTTTGGTATTTCATTATAATATTTGCTTATAATCTCTGTCCAGTACTTTTTTTGAATAGTACCCCAGCCTCTCTCTCCGTCATCAATCTCATCACAAGCGTACGACTTTAGAAGATTTAAAAGCGCGTTGCCAACTCTTTATTGATTTGAGGGTTTGTTGTGTTGACTGCTAGTGACAAAAGCCAGTCGTCTGGAGCTTAGGCGACCTTACTCACTACTAGGAACACAAAAAAGACCTACAGAGCAAGTAGTGTGTTATTATGGCTGCTGTCATGAACCTATAATCACAGTATAGAACAGTATTTAAACATCGAACAAAGGTACATCGCACGGCTGCACACATGCGCGCGTGTTCGGTACGCACACTCACATAGCCTTCGGGAATGATGGAGAATGCTTCAATCGGGGCTGCGCCGTTGACGTGTTCGCTCGCTCTCACTCCCTACTTCAAAGGAAACTGCCTCGTAGGTTTGAAGACAGCGAGCCGCCAGTGCCACGATATCAAAAGGAGCCGAATAGGCTTGTAACTTAGCACCTAACAACCTAGAGCAGTTTAGCAACTATTATACTTACAAGGAAATATTTTAGGTATAGTATAGTGGTATTAAAATATTCGATGAAGTGGGAAACTAAAAACACATACCTAACTATCTATAATATGATTACTCTGTGTATACAATATTGTCTATTAAACTGTAACAGAAATACCTTGCATACTTAAGAGCAAAATTAATAAAATAATAAATAGGTAGGTATGCCGAGCCACAACCGCGACACAGCCCTGCGCATCGAGCGAAAGTAGGTAACGAACGCTGCTAAACGGCCGGCCTCTGATTACTACTGTATTATTCTCTATACTGTGCTATAATGCCGGCTGTACACTCTCGGCGAGACACCCCGAGACAGAACTAGAGTGTACAGCCGGCATAATACTTAGGACAAGCTATGGTAAATAATACCATGACCGAGCGAGATGGTAGCATACAAATTTCAATAAGTGTGACAGAAAGGGACATATCATTCGTTGTCCTGGTCATGGTTCCACTTTTTTTATTGCCGCTAATTATTTAGTATGAGGTTGCGGCAATACGGGTGTAGACTCGAAACTTATTATTACTCCAAAAGAAAGGGCATAAAAATATGCCTAGTGGCGAAGATCCCATTCAGATACCGTAAAATGCTGCAACTTTGCCTGGATTTTGACGTTTTTTTCTTATATCTGTGAACCTATTTTTCATTATGAGTTTAATGAGTATTAGTCGGAAAACATACCCTATGTCTTGCCAGATAAGACTCAAATCTCATTACCTAATCATACTGTATTTCCGATTTACAAGCAATCAAAGTGGCAGGCAAAGTTGTAGACCTAAGACGTAACTTTGCCTAGGCGGATATCTCAATAAATAATGTGTTGCTATTTGTAATAATATTTACTCGTGTGCATGAGACATTGGGCTTGTCCCTGGCAGTCAAATTATTGCCATAAGCTTAATACTTTTTTTTTCACAGGCAATAGGTAAAGTTGTAGCAGGTTCCACAAACTTTCTATACAAAAATATTGTTAACTGTAGGGTTGTGCCAAAAAAAAGATCATTATTTAAATAAAATATTTTTATTTTTAGTTACAAAATAATCAACAAACAATAATACCCATTTTTTCCTTATTTTTTTTAAACGGAATAACGCCTAAATAATTGATAATCGTTCATAAATTTGCGCCAAATTCATTTTTAGGGTGACACCGTAAGATGTCACGTGACCTGATCGAAAAACTGTTACAATGTTATTGAGTTTTCACTTCTGCCGGCACTCCCGGAGTGCAACCCGGTCTTTTATTTATTTATTATAAGTACATTGCAAGTACACTTTTTTGCTAATTCACAATGCATTATTATAGTGTAAAGTTCTAATCACCCATCACCTTTAAACTCCAACTGTAGGTAATCGACCTGACAACCCATTTGATAAGAAAGATAACTGCAAGACAAATCAAACGAGCCTAAACACAGCGGGTTTATTATGTGTTGTTTAGAAGTTTCTATCTTCGGTCTCCATTATCAGACCATCTCGATGGTACCATAAACATTGCACTGTCACCCAAGTTACATAAGTACGTTAAACACCTCAATTGGTCGCTAATTAGTGGTTGAAAAATTTATTGCAAATCTTGAACTAAAAGACAAACATACAACATAATTATAATACAATAGATATACAATTTGCAAGTAATTACAATAAAAATAACTTAAGTACCTTTAAGTTTTTTTTGTTAACGTTAGTTTATTACTGCATTGTCAGCAGATCTACCCACACTGAAAGTTGGTGAAAATCGACTTGCAAGATTTGACTTAAACCAACAATCATTGCAAGTTAATAAAAAGCTTGTAATAAATAAACTCATTTAAGCAGGCTTATTTTTACTATTTTCTGTACATTTATAAAACCCAGCTAGTGACAGCCCTAGACCCAGGCAAAATTGTGTCATTCAAGTTTCCAAAACACTGCCCAATATTGCCTAGTACGTTATTATGCTGAAATCATGTCCTTTTTTTGAAAATATTAAACTTACGGAAAATAGACAGTCTTTACTTACCCTGGGACGTTACCACTTCTCAAAAAACACCTTTTTTGTAGATAAAAGTTCAAAAGTTGCGAGACACTAAAAAAATGCTGCCACTCACTCCGACTTATGATGCGTAACTGGCGGAGCAACAATGGAGTTACCATTGTAAAAAATTAAATATGTGTTGCCAGAATAATGAAAATTCCTACCAAATGGTAAAAAACAAGAAAAAACTAAGCAAATTCGAGAGGTCATAATTGAAACGAAATAGGCAAAATTGAGTTTAAATGGCAAAGTTGCAGCATTTTACGGTATTACAAAGAACTACGAAGCTACAACCGTTTTAATATTGCTTGTTAGAGAGAGAAAACGCAAACAGTGTATGACGTCACAATATACGAGGCTGCCTGTTTCGTAAGTTTGTTCCGGCAATAAATATAATGGAGGCCGTTATCTTTGCTAGGGAAAACCCCGATGTATTTGAAGCTAAACTAGATACATACAAAACCAGGAACCAGTATAGAAACAAACTGAAAACTCCAAACTCTAATTTAGGTATGCATATAAAGGGGCCTCATTTTGTATGTATCCGAGTAGTAAACAAAGTACCCGACGAGATCAAATTTGAACCAAATGATAAACTGTTCCACAAAAAATTGAAAATGTTTCTCATTCATAAATGTTATTACTCAGTGGAGGAGTTCTTAAATGATGAAACCTTGTCGCATCATAAAAGTAGGTAATTTAGTAATAATTAGTAAGTAAATTGTAATTGAGTAAACTATATAACCTAGACTTAACTTTGACATTAAAAACTATTCAAGTTAAAACTAAGATACATGTTAAATTATTCACTATATACACATATTACTTTTTACATAATAAGCAGCATGACCCGGAATATAGAATTAAGTTATACTTATAAGAACATTTGTGTGCCCTAACAGGGTGTCATGGAAGCCTTTTTGTATAATCTGAGCATCTAATGTACATGACTTTACAAATAAACATTTTATTCTATTCTATTCTATTTAAGAGCACTTTCCGAACTCAAACCCTAAAGAGCCATATGTACAGTAAAACGTTGTACGATACACGTGCGAATAGGTAATTCGCAACTCGTGTCGATTTAAAACACTCCCTTCGGTCGTGTTTTAATTTATCACCACTCGTTGCGGATTTCCTATTTTCGGCACTTGTATCGTAAATAACTATTTAAGCACTGTCTAGTGGCGAGTAGGAGTACTAAATCGATACTGCCATCTATTGGCGAATGCTACACGCTCGATATGAATCGTGATATTTAACGCGATAATAAGGCAATATTTATCTAGTAATACTTTGATATACTACACATACGATACGAATCGCGTCAGTACGACGGTTTTCATTGAGTACACTCTTACGTTTCGTTGCTGACATAATGAATACTGACGCGATAAATATCGATTAGAGACTAGACGCTCGATATTTATCGACGATACTGCATACAGATCGTGGATTTTTGGATTTCTAGAAATACAGCGATCCGTATCACGATACGTGATATACTTATACTACACACTCGATAAACATCGTGATCCTAGATTACGATCCAACTATCGCGATTCATATCGAGCGTGTAGCATTCGCCATTGAAAACTTGTTAAGCTACTACCGTTAAGTGTGATCAGTTGTTTCCAGTAATAAAACTAGATGTCGGTATAAAACTGGTGACTGAATTTTTATTGGTTACCAATTTGTAGCTTACTTTTGATTGGACGAAATAGAAACAAGCTTGAAATTTATTGGTGAATTGTGACTTTTCACAGCCATATTTATACGTACTAAACATTGTAAAATAAAACGTCGTTTATTGCATAAAATAATATTTCCACATTGTAAAATAATGTGAATAAGGCTACTTGGATGTCCTGAGTTATTTCTACAAGTTAAAAGTAATTACGCAACTCACTAAACGTTTTATGTCTAAAACCGCGTTTGTGTTTGTTAACCACGGAAATACGCTCCGTAATGGCGGGCGCGGCGCTGGTCTCGGAGAGATCGTGATCTAAATCAGTTTTTTAAATGTTTCTTGTGTCTTAACAATGATGAGGCAACTCGATTTGTGCCGGTGTTGTCTCGCCGTCGGCTGTGATAAAGACATATCGGAAGAATATGAAGACGGTGGACGGAAAGAAGTGTATTCTGATATGCTGCTCGATACATTCAACATTTTCGTAAGTTTGTTTACTCATAAATCATACTCATACATCATTTAGCTGTAATCTATATCTTGGCCGTACAGAAGATATGATCCTTTCATTTTGTAACTCCCGTGCCTCTGTGGTTATGCTGTTATTATATATTCAATCAAATTCAAATTCAGTATTTTGTGCAACATTCAAAGATTCTGTACTGCACAATGAAATGAAATTCGTAAGCTAACAGTCATACACATTATTTAATTTGGATGGGGCAGGGAAGAAGAGTTTCATATTGTTATGAATAGGATTGCTCTATGTGCAAACACCTTTGTAAAAAGTTTAGGCATTACCATGGAAAATACACTGATAGTTCATTTAATCTTTCACTTAAGTCTCTGCTGTTCCCATAGCGCTTGTTTGCTAGAAAACCAGTCCATAGTGTAGGGTCAATATGCTGCATAGTGGAGTGATTAGCTTCTGATAGCAAAGGTTCTTCAATTAAAGATATTAACATTTCAATAGATTCTACAGAAACCGTGAGCCAATTCTTTTTAAGTAGTTATTAAACAAGAATCTGTTTAAATATCCATTTAGTTCACTGGCACACTAAATTATGTGGTTGCTAAGGGTGGTTTTCCACTTGTATAATGTGCATTGCGTCTCACTCACTTAAGCAAAATGTGAAACGCGAATACACATTGGACAAAGATCTTATGCCGGCGCCACAGATAGCCCAAATGTTTTAACACATATTTGAACACGTATTTGATCACATGTGACCAAATATGTGTTCAAATATGTATTAAAACATTTGTGCTATGTGTGGCGCGGGCATTAGACAAGTGGAATACCACAATAACCGCCGAAATGATCTTACTTCTAGCTACTGCTATATTAGAGGTGTGCTGTTGAATATCATCATTGTACTTCGTGTGACAATGTTTGCACTAGTCTATTCTTGGGTTTCTGAATCTAAGTTTTTGATATATATTTTTGAATTTTTCCAATATACATATTTTCGTCAGATATCGTACGAGGATGTGGAAGGCAAGTGCCAGATCTGCGAGGAGTGCATCGCGCGGCTGCGCGCGGCGGCCGCCTTCAAGGAGCAGGTGCTGGAGGCGGGGAAGGCCATCGCGCAGAAACTGAGGAACACTCGAGTCAAGTTTGACGATGATGGTGAGGCTCTCTCTCGAGGCTGACAAGACCAAATTTTGTTGAAATTGATGTTATTTAAGCATTTTTTTAAGAAAAACTATTTGTTCTAGCACATCAAAAAAAAATGTTAATATTCACCATATTTCAAAGTGGACAGGCTTGATTGATACATAATTTGACGAAATTGGCTCGATAGAAAATAATTGCAAAGATTGGTCTTAAAATCATCATTAAACGGTTCTGTCTTTTTTTTTTTGACGTATGAGTCTGCATTACAAAAACATGAAGTCAACATATTCATACTTAAACCGTTAACGAGTCATATTTCACAAATAATCCACCCTTTTTTTATGTCAATGTTTATCTTGAATTTTACTTTCAATCTTCCAAAACCGGGCTGCTCAGTAACACTCGCTCTCGTTTACTCCGACACAAATAGACAGTGTGCGCGCTATCCCAAATCCTCAAGGGCATTTTGATGTTGACAGCGTCTTAACCCTCATATACATATATGTTTCTTCTTAATTGACCCCTTGTTACTGGGGATTGTGACCGCATGCATTGCCCTCTGTGCAATTCCGTTCCTTGTCAAGTGGACCCATGGGGCGAGGCGCTGGGCTGGGGGCGAGCCGCACCCCAGAAGGGTCTGGTGCCCACCACTGACTCTAAACTCTACTCCTGTCTTTGAAGAAAACCTGCCAGCGCCGTGGCTTCCTGACAAACAGGCATACATATGCCACTGTGGACCGCCTGGCAAAGGTGGTATCAAGGGAAACGAGAAGGCCGACGAGCTTGCATGAGTGGGGGCGAAGGGGACGCACTGCGGACCAGAGCCGTTCTGTGGCATCCCCAAAATTCTGACCAAGCTCACTCTGAAGTCCTATTGTTTCTACAAGAGTATCCAAGCCTGGAGAGCTATACCAGGACTGAAACATTCCAAGGCGCTTATTAGAGCCTTTAGCAAAACGGCGTCTTCTGATGCCTTGGCGCGAAGCAGGAACCGTCTACGCATGTTGGTAGAAGTGCTTACAGGGCATTGTCGCCTAACCAAGCACATGCAAAGGTTAGGACTGTGTGACACAAGGCAGTGCAGACTCTGCCTTGAAGCGAAGCCTGCCCTGCCGTATGTGCATCCGTAGCTCCTTTCTGGGCAAATATATTACGTGCCCGGAGGAGATTAAATTTCTTGAGATCAACAGTATCCTGCAATTCTTCAAGATCGCAGAACTTGACCAAGAATTGTATTAAGTGGCGATCACAATAGATCAGCTATGGTCGCAGTGATATAAGGGCTCTCACAGTCCGGTAGCCACTACCAGAATAATAATAATAATAAATGGCTACTAGCTTTAACTTCTCTTCTCTGGTAAAGTAGCTTGTCTGGTAAAATAAGTATTCGTTTATATTACAGAATATACAGAGGTAATCGAGGACAACATCAAGATGGAGGTGTATGAAGAGGTGGAACTGGGTTATGAGGATTTCGACCTGGACGCGTTGACTGGGGCCACTGATGATGGTAATACACATACCATGATATTCAAGGAAAAACTACTGTATTAATTTAAAATATAGTAGAAGTAGGTGAGGAAGACCTGAAGCATATGCATATGGCATATGGTATATGTCAAAAGCAACTTAGTCTAAATAGACTAAGTTGCTTTTGCCCGCGACATCGTCCGCGTAAAACTAGTATAGTATATATTATAGGTCCATACAAACTTTTACCCCCATAGCGGTTGATTTCCGGGATAAAAACTCTATACCAAATTTCATCAAAGTTTGTTCAGCGGTTTAACACTTTCGCAACCGGACTAAAAATGGAACAATTCAACAGAAACCGACAGAATTCGCTAGCCGTGTAAGTTCTCAGCCGGCATCTGAGCAAACATTACGAGTGCCCGCTAGGCGGGTTCTTGGTTGCGAACGTGTTAAGCGTGAAGAGGTAACAGACAGAACGGCGGACACACTTTCGCATTTATAATATTAGTATGGATATACTGAGACTCAAGTACCAATGCCTATGATAGGGTCATTCCCACCTGTTATTACCAAGCTTTTACCAGTGGGAACTAATGGGAAAGGTAATTGATGGCGACTACTGGGTTTTTATTTCCAGTAGTTACCATCAAGTACTTTAGTGGTAAAAGATGGGGAAAAATGTAGCCTAGCTGGTACTCTAATAGGGTAACTGATTTTACCCCTAATTTATTTACTATCAACTCTGTTACCCCAAAGCGAATACAATCGCTGTTTTACCCCTAATTACCCCCAGGATCGGAACTGATGTCATAGACGTTGTTCCCCACATTGATTAAAATCAATTTATAAAAAGTTATCCACCAATTTTCTTCTCAGAATTTTGGAGTTTTAGCTTATCCCCACGCAGAATCGAAAACATTAATACTCATAGGAGACAAAAAGTGTACTTCTAACTCTTGTGATGTTCCAGATGAGATCTACATCATCAAGCTGGAGGAGCCGGAGATCAAGCAGGAGATCGGCGTGTCTGCTGAGACCGTGCTGCAGCCAGGAGTTGGGAAACGGATGCCCAAGAGGAGAGGTATTGTCCATTATATTTTATCCCCGAGCCTTGCAAACAGCCAATAACAAATATCTGAGGGCCTCAATATTTAGAACTTGGCTATTTAATGAGGCCCTCATTTTTGCAAGCTTCTGTTTATAATGGCTAATCTTGGAAGTGAAATTTGACCAACTTCCCGAGTCCAATCAAGTTGAAATTTTGTACACCTGTGGAAGTCTGTTGATGATTTCATGTCTCCATCATCAGAATATTGCTATATTGTGGTACCATAAATCTATTCTGATGGTGGAGACATGAAATGGCCTTCGTGTTTATAATCAGAATCCTCTTAATGAGTAGTTGATTATTACGCAAAAAGTAGAGTCGGCAATGAAAGCTTAACTGAAAGTATGGGATACTTTGCGTCAAATCCGGTAGTTCTGATTTTTTGCAGACTTGTTTATGATGTTGGCCCAATGAATAATCCAAGTTTGTGACCTCGAGCGCCGAACGCAACTTTGACAAAAATCTGAAATACCGCCAAACCCTACAGGAGTAGTTTTTGATAGTTCCTTCTCAGGACGATTTAAAATTGTATTAAGTGGCGATCACAATAGATCAGCTATGGTCGCAGTGATATAGTAGGTTAAAGTAGACTAAATTTGCTACAATACGAGGCTAGAATTGTCTCTGTAGACCCAATAGTTTCCGAGATAAAGCTTTTCAAAATTCATAAGTTTTTCGAAGTTCGCAATATTTTAGACGTCACTCGAACGACTCTAGCGGGATGAAGTTGAAGCGAATGCGGTCTTTTCTCGCCATCTGTTTATGGTCCTCATTACCTCATTAGATAACAGAACACTATAAAGGTTAATCATAATCCCTGACAGCCAAACTAAAGCTCACTTCTCCATTTCAGTTCTGAAACCAAAGCCAGAAAAGCCAAAGAGAACCCAAACGGAACCAACCCAACGGCACCTGGACATGCGCGCCAACTCGCTCAAGCTCGTCCGGAACTCCAACATGTGCCTGTTCAAGGCCGGCCGAGCCAAATTCACCTGCTTCTACTGCTTCGAATCCTACCCCGACATGGACCAGCTACGGGAACACTCCAAAACACACTCGCACACTAAAGAGTTAGTGATCAAGATCAATCCGGTCTCCGGACTGTGCTATAAGAAAGCTGACATATCCTCGCTACACTGCAATCGATGCTTAGAACCATGCGACAGTATAGAAGCTTTACAGGAACATTTGACTATTATTCACGATTTCACTTTTACTGATGCAGGACATTTACTGATACCATTCAAATTGGACAATGGCTACCAATGTTCCATATGTAGCCTACTATGTAATACGTTTGCCTTTTTAAGCATGCACATGAACTCTCATTTCCCTAACTACGTTTGCGAGACCTGCGGAGCGGCTTACATCAATTTCAAAAACTTGGATATACACAGACGAGTGGTGCACTTGAGGAAATGCAAAAAGTGCCTCGAAGACCGATGCTCGTGCAAGGAGATTAAAGTCAGCAGCAGAGGGAATACTCGTATGTGCAAAGAGTGTAATATAATGTTTAAATACTCGTATTTACTGAAGGAACACAATTATCAGTTGCACGAAGCGAAGAGGCCCATAGCCACATGCAATATTTGCGCTAAAACTTTTCTAACACCAAACAACTTAAAGCTGCATGTTCGGAGGATACATAACGCTGAAAAGAATCATGTGTGTAAAATCTGTGATATGAGCTTTTTCACCGCTCACGGTATGAGGAAACATATTAGGAGAACGCATACAGATATAGAGGTGAAGCCGTATTCTTGTAATTTCTGCGCTTGCAAGTTCAAGATGAAGTATTCGCTTAGTAAGCATTTGAAGAATAGGCATGGGAGAAGAATGGATGGACGGCTGTTTGACGACTTGGCTTTGAAGTTGAGAGATATTCAGGAAGAAATAGTGCAGTAGTTGTTATTTAATACTAGCTTAAGGGGATGCCAGGTCTAGTTGAACACGCGCCCTAGACAGAGACACGCTAATGCCTTCCGCGGACGAGAAAAAGAGATGTAACACTCCTCGGGACCGGCTTTTTTGGACAAATTTTGATAAATACCTAACTTAGTGAAGTTCTATCTAAATTTCATAAAGTGAGATTTTAGATTACATAAAATACTATAGTATTACTCGTAACTTGATTGTGTCGTAAAATAATGTATTGTTTGAGTAGGCTGAGTAAAAAAAGGAAAATTCAGACCCAACTTTGGATTTTTTTTCTATCGAGGAAATTTTAAGCAACCATGTATCTATAAAATCACATAAACAATCATATAGTCAAGAATCATGTATCTGAAAATCAGACCTTATTCTAGTCTTAACGGCGTTTCAAAGCACGCGATAATTTCCAATGCACCGCCTTAAAGCTACGGTAGCCTAGTGGTTCAGGCATGCGACTGTCAAGCGGCGGTCGTGAGTTCGAATCCCGGCTCGTACCAATGAGTTTTTCGGAACTTATGTACGGAATATTTACCGTTAGCTTTTCGGTGAAGGAAAACATTGTGAGGAAACCGATCTAATCCCAATAAGGTCTAGTTTTCCCTTTGTGTTGGAAGGTCATGGCAGTTGCTTTCGTAAAACTAGTGCCTATGCCACAACTAGGGATTTGGGTTCAAACGGACCCCGGGCTCCCTTAGGGTACAACCGGGAATAACGCTAGGAGAATGACGAGTACACTAGTAACACTAGCTGTCAGCGTGGTTTTGCCCGTGTGTTACAAAGAACGAAAGCTTAGCAGTGGGATTAAAGCTTGTCAATCCTGAAGGTCCATATATACAATGACTGAAAACGGAGCAGTAGTTACGTACTTTTAATAAATGTTTTTTTTTTGTAAATATCTCACTACCTTTTGTAAATATAATCTGTTGTTAAAAAAAATGTTAGTATGTTATTTGATTTTTGCTAACCATTCCCCACGTATGTACATACATAGATGTATACAATGAAGAATTAGTAGAAAGAAAAGTAATTTCCTCTTTCGTTACCTTTTTTATAAACAGACTATTATTGATAACTAGCTTCTGCTCGCGACTCCTTCCGCGTCGAACTCGTTTTTATCGTAGTTCCATATAAACTTTCACCCCCTAAGGACTGATTTCCGGGATAAAAACGATTCTATGGCCTTCCCCTAGACTCACACTCATCTCTATACCAAATTTCACCCTTACTAACTTTGCACCCCTGTTTAACCCGCTTAGGGGTGGGTTTTTCCAAAACCCTAAAATAACTTTTCTTGTATTGTAATCAGGAGTCCATACACAAAGTTTAAAGTCTGTCACTTAAAATTTTACTCCATCCCCATACAAACTTTCAACCCCCTTTTTACCCCCTTGAGGGTGAAATTTTCAAAAATCGCTTCTTTGTGGGTACTTACGTCATTTAAACTACCAATTGTGAAAAAAACAGCTTTCTAGGTAACCGTTTCGTTTAGGCTGAGCGTTGATTTAAGTGAGGGAGTCAGTCGTGGTCACGACGCTAAAACCGCTGAACCGATGGATGACATTTTGGTATAGAGATACTCTCGAGTCCCGGGGAACGGACAAGGGATAGTTTTTATGTACATTTTACGCCGAAGCGGTATTTAGGCGTTGTTGAGCGTCAATTCGAAAAACCAAGAATCAAGTTTATTTCAAGATTTACTAATTATACGTTTTCAGTTGAAGTCTTTATTCCTGTTTAGGGTTAGTTGCACCAAATCGTCTGTAATCGTTAAGGGGCTCCCATACGCCAATGACTTCGATCAGGGGACCGATTTTTGACTTTCGAGCGCTCGACTCTTTCACTCGAAAACTGACAAAAATTATGAAATGCTACTTTGAAATAGCGATAGAAAATTGAAAAACGAGTGGTATTGACCACTCGTAATTAATTCTATTGGTAGAAAGTAAGTGCCTGCCATTTTGACACTACAAACGTATTTACTTTTATTTGATTTACGAGCGCTCGAAAGTCAAAATTCGGTCCCCTGAATCCCTTACTTTTCTAATATTTTTGTAGCTTATTATTTTAACAACAACGGTTTTAAGCAATATAGTATCCCATATTTACTTCAAAGTTCATTGTTTTCGAGATATTTGGCATCAAAGTTGAGCAATTTTAGGCCAAAAAACTGGATTTCTGGCCATAACTTTTGTGTCGATTGAAACCCTGGACCAGTTTTTAGAGACGTCACAGACGAACCCAATAATGTAGATCTCGTATATGTTAGATCTTTCACGTCAATAGAGATACGAAATAAGTGTATTTTTAGACAATGTTTAAAAAAATCATACAAAATGAAGTATTCATTTGTTTCAAAATCCGGTGGACCAAAATGGAGATAAAAGATTGAAGAACCGATAGCCGTTTGATTTATAATTCTATCTGTAGTGTAAAAGTAGGAGATACGATTCAAAACTGGTCAAAAATCGATGAAAACCTCGGGTAGCCCCTTAAGCGGTGTTCGTTAAAATGTGAATGTATGGAAAGTTTGATACGTTTCTATGGATTGAGAGCAGCCGGCGCCATATTTAACGTTGATCGTCTGTATTCGTAAGTTGGTGCGACCCGCCCTTAGTCAAAACAACAGCTTAGATAGATTCATGGAATCGCCTCATTGTACAGTGAGCATCGTATAGCTAGGAGCAGCCAAATAAATCGTCACACACCCTTATTGTTACAGTAATAAAGACGTGTAAAATATAAAAACGAAACGAAACAAAAAAAAGGACCGTGTTGCACTCCGGGAGTGCCGTTTTTGCAGTTTTTCGATCAGAGGCTCTAGTATAAGTTTTAACGAAACAAAACGTTACGACCGCGTTTGCGTTTAGCTGTCAAACCACATACAAATTGAGGGTAAAACGCAAACGCGATCGTAAAGTTTTGTTTCAGTAAAACTTATACTAGAGCCTCAGGTCACGTGACATCTTACGGTGTCACCCTAAAAATGAATTTTGAATGAATGTTCGGCGCCAAGAACAGCGGACGGCGGTGGCGAACAAAATACCAATTTGTTCTTGCCATTGCCAAATATTTTCGAAAACTTTATCTCTTTAGGAATAACGTCCAAATTCGAACTATTCGAATTTGCAAGAACAGCAGACGGCGGTAGCGACCAAAATATCAATTTGTTTTTGCCGTTGCCAATTATTTTTCAAAGCTTCATCTCTTTAGGAATAACGTCCAAATTCATTTGCAGAATATGCTATTGCAAAAAGTGTTTAACGGATTTATACTCTTACGAATAGCGTTCAGTTTTGAATGAAGTCGAAACGGCTAGCAGCAAAATATAAAAGTTTGTGACCTCCTTCACATCTGACGTCACAAAAATCTGTCGCGTATTTAGCAATTTTTCTCCATCCCAAAAAGTGCTCAGCGCCGCTAAAGAAGTTTTCACTTCAAAAATCAACGACATGAAACGACGAAACGTGGAAATATTTGGCTACTTTGGCTGCGACTAAGTATAGGATGCTGACTGTACCTACGCTATGGAAAAAACAAACGAGTGTTCAGTCAGGAGTGGGGTGCTTCTGTATAAGTGTATAAATAAAACCAAAAATATCTTCAACAATTTAATGTAAACCCACATGGGTCCTCTTCATATGTCGCCTCAAAGAGTCTTTACTTGCGAACGGATTACTACACAAACTACAAGAAAACCGCTTCTCACCGGTATGTGTCACTCTATGCCTCGCCACATCCGACTTCGTATAAAACAGGTTATGGCACACATCACACTCATGATTTTTCTCCTTCATATGGACATTCTTCATATGATTATTGCACAAACTTCGAGTTACAAACGTCTTTTCACACACTAAACACTTATGCTCTGGTTTTGGGAGTCCATGCTTTTCAACCAGATGTAGCACTCTGAAGTTTTCTTGGAAGAACCGCTCGCTGCAGTACGGACAGGGAAAGCGAAGTTTCCTCTCATACTTCACATTATGAACTGCTATTTCATGATGCTTCTTATCTATTTTACTAGCGAACACCTCTCCACAATGCTTGCAACGGAACGGTCTATGCGACCTGGTCTTATGCAAATTCAGAAAAACCAAATTTGAGAAAGCGGCGCCGCAAATATGGCAGACCTGCTTCTGAAAATGCTTGTTCATATGCATGTTCAGCAATCTAAAAAGCGTGAAGCTTTGCGAGCACATCTGACACTGCAAATTCTCTTCAATCTTGAAAGGCACTAACAAGTCTTCGTTCAGTTCAAACTTGATTCCATGCTCTCCGAGATGCGCTCTCAGCTTTTCTAAATTCTCTATACGTTTCTCGCATAATTTGCAGCATAAATCCGACACTTCGACTTTGACCAGCCTGTTCTGCTGCAAGATTATCTTCTTCTTGATGTTTTCTAGCGTGTGAGAGGTGGACGTGTGGTGTCGCAGGCCGGCCATGTCGGAGAAGGGTTCCTTGCAGCAGAAGCAGCGGTAGCGGCTCTTGTTCCACTGGAACACGCACATGCTGGAGTGGGCGAGCAGCTGGAGAGAGTTCTCGCGAAGTAAGGGCCCGGGGCCACGCCTCGCGGCCAGCTTGTTCCACTTGTCGTGGCCGGGGTCTGAAATGAGCGATAGGTTTTAGGATAGAGTCCGCAGTAAGCTCGGCCGAATTTAACCTTCCCATACAAACGGAGTTTCGCTCTCAATAACCCCCGACGCAAAGAGGGGTGTTATAGGTTTAACGTGTCTGTAGTATCGTAGCTCCCAAACGGATGGACCGATTTGAATGCGGTTTTTTTTGTGTCATAGATAAATTTATCCCGAGTGTTCTTAGCCATGTTTCATGAAAATCTGTTCAGCCGTGTTTGAGATATTGGACTTTGAAATGAAAATGTCGGGGGTTTTTCAACTTTTCTAAGTTGTAGTTATTTTAAAACTATGTGTTGGATTGTGACGAAACTTTGCATATACAATGACATGAGGTATATCTATGTCTGTAATTAGTTTATATGGTTCCAGTTTATAAAACAAACGAAATACAGCAATACCAAGTTTTGTATGGAAAACTTAATTCGCTGTATTTTTTTTACTATGGTATCTGAAGCTACATAAACTAATTACAGACCTGGATATACCTCATGTCATTGTACATGCAAAGTTTCGTTACAATCCAACACGTAGTTTTAAAATGAGAGCGTAACTACGTTTGTATGGAGAATCGAGACTGCGTACTTAACAGAATCTTATTTCGGTATGGCCAGAGATATTTGGGACCAACTATATTCCAGTAAAAACCCTGCTGGAACAGGGGACAGTAACCTTAAGGTCCAACCTTAGGGAATGGGGCTGAATAAACGCGACGATTGGTCGACTGCCTGCCTGTTTCCGGCCAGGCGTCCCTTCAATTACATCAACATTTTTCCAGTTACTCTGCAAGTTCGTTCTACTTGCGAGCAATGCGGACTAACTTTTCTAGACTGGTAAAATAGTAGCATTTTTAGACAAACGTTTGTTGGTTCGCGATGCTGACTGGGGATTGAACCCGCTTTCTGTTATCAAGAGAAAATAACGAATATGGACACATAGACGCGGCAGTGCTGGAACGATCAATGTACAGCGTTTCCCTCTTCAGTGGCGGACTAAGCCCGTCGAGTACCGTGGCGGAAAACTTGACCTGACTTAGAATTTTGTTTTTTCCTCGAAGTCAGGTCAAGTTTTCCGCCAAAGGGGTTTTAGACACCCCCACAGACCCAAAGCGGTTAAATATGTGTATATACGCTTACCAGCGTCCTCATGTTTGATTCTACTCTTCTTGGCCTTCCGTTTGAGTCTCGCGGGCTTCTTAGCGACATCTTCGAGCCGCGCGTCGTCCGCCCTGGCGAGCTCTAGCTTTAAGTTGGCGAGGATTTCTGTGATGTGTTTAGAAAAAAAAAACTAATTGATGTGTGATAGTGATGTAGCACTTTCTTACGAACAGTGATATCAAATTGTCACAGATATCAGCTCATACTAAGGGTGGTATTTCACCAGTCCACGATCTTTGTCCAATGTGCATTTGGTTCAAGAAATTGGATGATTTGACCAAATATATGAGGAACAACTACTTATGGCGAAGAAATTTGATCAAAGATCGGATCAAATATTCGACAAGTGGAAAACCACCCTAATATAATAAATGCGCAAGTTTGGATGTTTGTTACTCAATCACGCTTAAACGGCTCAACCGATTTGGATGAAATTTCGCACGACGATAGTTTATGACCTGAATTAAAATATAGGATAGTTTTTATTCAGGGTCCACGCAGACGAAGTTGCTGATGGAAGCTAATTGACAAATAAAGAGAAACGAATTTTAACGGCCTTTTATGGGGTATACAGATTATGTGATTTTACCCCAATTTGTCAGTACAACATGCTAAGTCATAATTGGGTGTAGCGTACAGATGTAACAATCAGACCACATGTGCATGCAGTTTCTCAGTACAACTCGTTTGACAGTTGGATCAGCAGCGCAACATGCCTCCAGACGATAGCAATTAGTCAGCTTCCGATAAATTGGGGCTGACGAATCATGACATGTGCGTAAGGTGAAGGTGAAAATAATAATTTCACTCTTGATGGCGCTGCGGCTGCGTTCAGTTTTAGTGTAAGACCGTGTCGCACGTACAGCAGAAAACGTAATACCTACTCAATATGGTCTCGCCGGAAGACCAGCGCTGGCTCGTGAGCCAGCATTATGCTCAGGCGGGACCATTTCGTAGCAAATAAATAGTTTAAGTACCTAATTAATATTATATGTGTGTATGTGATATTTATATTTGTTTGTTACAAATAAATAATTATCATTTCATTTTACATGTATATACCCCATTAGTTAGTTAGTTAGTTATCCTGGGCTCTTTTCCGCAAATCGACATCCAGTGTGCCTATTTTGCGTGAATTTGTGGGGTAGCGCTACTCGAACTACCCCAGCTCCTCCAGAAAGTTGGTGAGTGCCTTTGTGTTTATGACTGCGTCCCGTAGTGTGTCTGGAGACCCTAGGTGTTTTTTCCTGTATACTTCTACCTGCTTGCAGTCCAGTAGAATATGTTTGGTCGTTTCTTCCGCCTTCATGCACGCTCTGCACATGGGGCTGTCTGTGATACCCATGTTGTAGAGGTGTGTCTGTTCAAGGTATTGTGTCCTGTTATTATTCCTACTATCTTGCATAGTTGGTTTCTATGTGTCCTATACCCCATTAGCTAAAATAGGTTTGCTGAATGTTATTGAATATGGCAATTGATTTTTAAAAACATCTGAAGATTGGCTAGTGACCTCACCATCATCGTCCAAACTAGCGTTGTCTGGACACCCGTTGCTGGCACAGTCCACATCTAGAGACAGGGGTTCCGCCTTCACATCTGACAACTGTAGCTCCGACTCCATGCTGATGTCTGAAAATGTATGAGTTAAGTATTGTCAACTAAATAAAATGCGCCATTTTACGGGATATTTCTACTCAGAATCGAGAGCACTTTCGAACCTAATAGGAGCAAAAAACTGTCCATATAATTCTCGGTTTTCCGTTCCGTTACCACCATACAGTATGGGAACGGCATCGGAATGGAATAAAACATCTTGGGACACTTTTTCTCGTATAACATTCGAAAGTGCTCTCGATTCTGAGTAGAGAAAACGCGATTATATCAAAATTAAAAAAAAAAGTCGAGTGTACAACTTCCCTTCGGCCTAAATATCTACAAAAGCTGCCCCTGCTATATAAAAGTCTATGCACTGTTGAAAGATAAATGGTTTCGGAGCTTATTATTATGTATTTTCGATTTAAATTCACAGTCATTTATACTCCATTACCCTACATAATAACTTGTAATTCTTACCAACATATGAGCTACAATCATACAGAATTTTCATCTTCATAATAATTAAGCATTCTACTGATGACGCATCCAACTAGTATAACACACTCGCTGGAAAAACTACACCGGCCAAGTCCGAGTCGGACTCGCGCACCGAGGGTTCCGTAAAATTTACGGTTTTCGCCATTTTTCCTTTATCTGTGCTATAAGACGTTGCTTCGTACCAAATTTCAAGATTATGAGTTCACGCGAAGTACCCTGTAGGTTTTGATTCCCTTGTGAGTTTCGAAAATTTGCGGCATAAACGGCTGTATCTTTTGATTGCGTTGGCTTAGAAGTTTGATTTTTTCACAGCTCCAAATGACAGTAGACCTGAGTATTTGGTATAAATTTTAGCTTGATACCTGCACACGTTCCTGAGAAAAAGGGTCTTGACAGACGGACGGACAACAAAGTGATCCTATAAGGGCTCCGTTTTTTCCTTTTGAGGTACGGAACCCTAAAAAGGTTGTTTGGTATGCAGGCAAAGCTGTGACCATAGCTTATTTAATTTAATTGACATACCTTCACTATGGTGCATTGAGTCATAGTACTGGGTGAGAGTTGCCTCACTCTGGAGAATGGTTTGCTTGAAGACACGGGCATCTCGGAGGCGGGTTATGCAGTCTTCACAGATCCGTCGGTTTGCACACTGTGTAGGAATCTGTATAGATAAATAATTCATTGATAGATCCTACTAGGCACTGGCCCCACCACTGGCGAGTAAGCAAATGTTACTACATGCTTCTCGCTCAAGCAAGTAAGAAGAATTACTATGAGAGTACTCGCTACTCGCGGGCGATGGGACCAGTGCCTTATATTATAAATGCTAAAGTTTGGATGTTTAAATGTTTGGATATTTGTTACTCAATCACGCTTAAACGGCTCAACCGATTTGAATGAAAATTTGCGCGAAGATAGTTCATAGCCTGGATTAAAATATGGGATAGTTTTTATCCCGGGTTACGCAGACTAAGTCGCGGGCGGAAGCTAATTACTACTTATAAATGCCTATAGTCTGCCAAGAAACCGTCTACCACTTTTGAAGCTTAATAAATAGAATTAAAAGTGATTGACCATAATCACAATAAGCATAGCAGGTCCTTGAAATAACTAGATTTTATCAATTTAATAAGCAAAAACATCGACGGAAATAACATATGTAGTTCAATTTTCAGTGTAATACTTATGATCGATTATGGCGTTGCTGGTATAAATGATGTATTAAGTGAAGTAGGAAATGTAACTTACTTGAATATCAAGTGTCTCTTTCAGCATTTCGTCATAAACTTCTTTTTCACCAGAGAAATAATAAGGAGATGAAATATCTTTGTAACAGCCGTCCACTAGGCAGCATCTGCAGATATTAGATGACGGCTTCCAATCAACGCTTCTTTCTTGATTCAAGTTCATTTTTAATTAATATCTCATGACTTTTTCATTAAAAAAAACAAATTTTATGAAAATAAACAACGATTACAGCAATATTAGAGATTATTTATTTTGACAATTTGTTTTTTTTTTGCTATGATGTTTTATCTATGATAGAGGTACCACTACAGACGAGCGACTTTTATTTAGATATTGACAAGGATGCTATAGCGTCCTACACATAGTGTCGTGCAAGAAACTTCTAAGGACGAGCGCCGGGCAGATTATGATGATTGATTTGATTAGCAATATAAATAAAATAAAATGTGGTATTGTTTATAAATAGTTCGCTTCCTCCGACTGACTTGCATAGTATTATCTCTATCTTCAATTCTGTGGCCTTTAGATGTTAGCATCAACATTATAGATAAATCTTCGCTCAGACTATTAGGGGCTCCCGTTTTTCAGGAATCCATACCATCGCGTATCAACGAACATCTCACCATTCACAAAACTTATTCGGATCGCCTTCTAAAAGTCACACATGGCATTAGTATATATATTTTTTTTTTTTTTTTTTTTTTTTTTTTTATGATATAGGAGGCAAACGAGCAGACGGATCACCTGATGGTAAGCGATTACCGCCGCCCATGGACACTTGCAACACCAGAGGTGTTGTGAGTGCGTTGCCGGCCTTTAAGATGGGAGTACGCTCTTTTCTTGAAGGTTTGAAGGTCGTATCGGTCCGGAAATACCGCAGGCGACAATCCATTCCACAGTTTAGCTGTGCGAGGCAGGAAGTTTCTGGAGAAGCGCACAGTTGAGGACTGCCAACCATCTAAGTGGTGAGGATGGTAATGTTGTCGCGTTGGACGATGGCGAAAAGAAGCGGCAGGGATTAATCCGAACAATTCCTCGGAGCACTCCCCGTTATACATGCGATAGAAAATGCAGAGAGAGGCCACATCTCTACGCAGCGCCAAGGGGTCAAGCCGATCCGAAATATGCTCGCTGTCGACAATTCGAGTTGCTCGTCGTTGGATGCGATCCAGAGGGAGAAGCTGGTATTGGGGTGCCCCTGCCCATAGATGAGAACAGTATTCCATGTGTGGGCGGACCTGCGACTTATAAAGCTGCAGGCGGTGGGCCGGTGTGAAATACTGTCTCGATCTATTGAGCACACCGAGCTTTTTTGAGGCTAATTTGGCCTTACCCTCTAAATGGCCGCGGAACTGGACTTCACTCGAAATGTCGACGCCAAGGATTCCGATACTGGCTGCGGCAGTCAGGGGAGTGCTCTCAAAACAAGGTGACACGTCGAACTTTAACTTTTTTGCGGTAAACGCGCAAACCTGTGTCTTGGTAGGGTTAAAACGGACTAAGTTAAGTCGACCCCATTCAGAGATTGCACTTAGGGAAGTCTCAATTTCAGACACAAGTTTGTTCCGGTTCTCGATGACGATTTCCCGAGAGATATTGGTACGGCCGGTGTAAGAGGCATCACCTGTACTATCATCAGCATAACAATGAATTCCGCTGATTTGCAGCATTTCATTGATATGCATAAGGAATAGCGTGGGCGACAGCACACAACCTTGGGGGACACCAGCATTCACAGACATGGAGTCGGAGCATTCCCCGTCAACTACGACCTTAATGCTTCTGTCTGCTAGAAAGCTACTGACCCATACACATAATCTCTCGGGAAGCCCATAGGATGGTAGCTTCGAAAGAAGTGCTTTGTGCCAAACCCGATCAAAGGCCTTCGCTATATCCAAACTAACAGCCAATGCTTCACCCTTAGTCTCGATCGCCTGTGCCCAACGATGTGACAGGTAGACTAGAAGATCACCAGCCGAGCGGCCTCTACGGAAACCGTATTGTCGATCGCTAAGCAACTGGTGGTCCTCTAGGTACCGAAGGAGCTGGCAGTTGATAATATTATATGCATGCAGCGACTCCTCCAGTATTTCCGACACGTGGCCAGACGAGAACCTGATAGCCTCGAAAAACTTATCGTTGTGGGACACGTGGAAGGAAAAAGGAGCCGCGGAAGATCACCAACCCGTTGGACCGACGCAGTAAAGGAAATCTGTAAAGGAAACTTGCAGACGTCTATCCGGATGGCCGAAAACCGACTGGCCTGCAGAGCATTAGTGCGCAAAGCAACGACCTCGTGTAGTCACGACCCTCAGTCATGAGGATGCGACGAAGAAGAAGGCATTAGTCATCATAAAATTTTGTCTGTCCCCAAATTTACATATATTTTAAGATGTAGCCCCATTTGGAAATTCCCTCATATTATTGAACCCCTCGAAGCCGTCCTTAAAATCACCCTCACCTCCATCCTGGTCCATTTGGACAGTCGCGCCTGGACCCAGGCTTCTCTGCCAATCTGGCACGGCGGCCTGGGAATCCGGCAGGTTGTCAGTGTAGCACTTCCAGCGTTCTTGGCCTCGTTCCACAGCACGCAGGAACTCACCAGATTTTTTTTAGCCCAGCTGGCAACAATGCAGCGATTGCCTGTTCGAGCGAGGTAATAAGCGCGTGGGAGCAGGCCTGCCCAGATGATTCGCTTCCGGTTTCCCCGAAATCTCAAAAGCAGTGGGACGAGCCCCTCTGTCAATCTACTCTTAAAGACCTCATCACCTCCGCCCAAAGCACAACAGAGCGTGCTCGTCTCCTTGCTGTAGCGGAGCCAGAGGCGGGGCTCTGGCTTCACTCTTTCCCGTCTCCAAACTTTGGCACTCTCCTCGACAAACCAACTTTAACTTTGGCAACCTGTCTACGACTTGGCTCCAAAAGTAATGAGCCCCGCTGCCGCTGTGGCGCCCACGTACTCGCCACGCCTCTTTGAATGACGTCATCCGTAGGGCTCTTGCCTCCGTTAGCGTGCCGGCCATTTTGGAGCCGAACGGTATCGCACGTGACGATGGCAAGCGCCCTGACGGCATGACGCTCATTCCATGGAGGCAGGGGAGGACTCTTGTGTGGGACGCTACCTGCGTTGATACGCTAGCCCCGTCCCATCTCCAAGCGACCTTCTCTAAAGCCGGAGCTGCGGCCACCACGGCAGAGCAACACAAGCGGCACAAATATGCTGTCCTTGGTGAGGGCTACATGTTTGCGCCGTTCGGGGTTGAAACTGTGGAGCCGTGGGGACCGGGCGCGAAAGCCCCTTATAAGGAACTTTCGAAGCGGCTCATTCAAACATCCGGCGACCAGAGGGCTGGCAGCTATTTTGGCCAAAGGATTAGCCTAGCAATCCAAAGAGGCAACGCTGCCAGCCTTCTGGGCACCATAAGAGTCCGCAGTAAGCTCGGCCGAATTTCACCTTCCCATACAAACGTAGTTACGCTGTCATTTTAAAACTACGTGTTGGATTGTGACGAAACTTTGCATATGCAATGACATGAGGTATATCCAGGGCTGTAATTAGTTTATATGGTTCCAGTTTATAAAACAAACAAAATACAGCAAAAACAAGTTTTGTATGAAAAACTTAAATTCGCTGTATTTTATTTACTATGGTAGCTGAAGCTACATAAACTAATTACAGACCTGAATATACCTCATGTCATTGTATATGCAAAGTTTCGTTACAATTCAACACGTAGTTTTAAAATGAGAGCGTAACTACGTTTGTATGGAGAATCGAGCTTACTGCGCACTCATAAGCAATGACGGGGACCTGGGGGGCATTTACTTTTTATAGGTTTAGTTTAGTTATAAGTATTTTTATGTTACTTAAGTTTATATACATATACGTGAACTTAGTTCTTTTTTGTCAAATAAATATAAATAAAATAATTAATGAAAATCGATAATTTAATAACAAATAATTTAATAAATACACAAATTATGCTTAAACAGTCTATTTAATTATTACATTTAAGTAATTAATACCAATTATTTATTTACTTTACTAGAAAGTATCTTACCGTTTCAGCCCAGCTAGCACGATAGGTTTTATCGTCATGATTTACGGTAATAAATTATTGAAACGTCACGTAAAATGTGACGATAAAATATATCGTGCTTGGGCCTCTGGTAGAATTGTTTGGCACCTTGGAATGGAAAGACTAGATTGAAATAAAGATAATCGCAAGATGATGATGATGGATGAAAAGTTTTGATATCATAAACTTAAGCGCACATATTGTACAAATCACAAAATCGATTGTTGTTCCACGAAGAATCAAATTCACGAGATCTACAAGTATCTATATCAAAACGAATAACAACAATTGAGATCAAATAATTAAATCTAAGCTTGAACACGATACGATGGCCGTTGCAAATGTGCCTAGATGATAACTTTCTCGTATTTATATAAAGATACGATCAATATTTTGAACGGCAGTGTGGTTGTCTCGCTCTCACTAGAAGGATGAATGTCATCTATATTGACACTTCATGGATATTTTTTTCTAAATCGAGGTGTTCTGCACGGCTATCACAAGACGGTGCACGAACTCTCGAATTTTCTCGGACTATCCGTCTCTCTCTTATTAGAAAACTTAGAAAGAGACGTATAGTGCGAAAAAAACGAGAGCTCGCGCGCCGTCTTGTGATAGCTGTGCTGATAACGAAGAGAAATTGGAACGAACGAAAAAAAAAAACCAAATATGGGATCTTAAAACGGTTCATGGCACCATCTCCCCGTAGCTGGCATGCCACTGCTTTGTGTGTTTGACGAAATCGTTTTTGTTGTGGAAGCCCGCCCCGCACTCCGCACACACAAACTTGAACGCGGAGCTGTGACTGCGCATGTGTTTTCGCAACGTCATTTTATGCATGTACGCGTTCTTGCAGATCGGACAAATGAAGTTCCTCTCCCCAGAGTGCCCCCGCATATGCTGCTTTAATTTTGATTCTATGCTGAAGCATTTAGAACACACTTCACATTTAAACTTCTCTGTGTGGAACCTGGTCGTGTGCTGCGTTATGGCGCGACGCGTCGAGAACGTCGCCTTGCACAGATGGCAGGGGAACGTTTTCGTGATGCCGTGGACGTTTTTCAAGTGTATCATCTTAGTGTAATGCTCTTTGAAAGTCTGGTCGCATTGGGGACATTTCTTCGGCTTCACCCTAGCCTTGCCTTTATGTATGATTTCTGTGTGATACTTCAGTTGGCTTTTCTTTGTGAATACCAAGTCGCAATGCTTGCAATTGAATTTTATATTGAAATGCGTTTCTTTGTGTTTCATTAGGAAGTGCTGATTCAGGAAACCTGCTCCGCAGCTCTCGCAGACCACCTTCCCAACATGGCAGTTCATGTGAGCATTCAGGAGCGGGAATGAATGGAATTCGCTGTCACAAATGTGGCATAAAAACGTGCCGTTTTTCAACTCCATGTTGTATTCTGTCATGCCGTTCGTTGCGGGGTAGAATTCTTTCTTATGTTCTGCCTTTAGATGCTCTCGAATACTGTCGAGGTTACTGTACCTTTGCCGACACACTCTGCATGTTAAATTTGATATGTCGACTTGAAGCGTCCTCTTTCCTTTGTGGACGTATTTTTCTAGAATATCTTTAACGTTTTCCTTTATTTCATGTCCTGAAGTGTGATGTAGTAGGGTCGGCAGTTCTGAATGGTACTCCATGCAATAAAAGCATTTGAAGCTGGAGCCCATGAATATGAAAGGGCGAACCGTGGTGTACATTATGAAGGAGGCCGCGTTTTTCCGTTCTGGCACTGTCATTTGCCAGATACTCGTTTCTAAGCCTGAATTCTCGCCTGTGAAAGAAAATATACAGGTTTAATTGGTATGCCGATTAATTTAGAAGCTGAAACAAATCCTTAACATTATTATGACTAGTGATTTGCTCTAAGAATTCTTACCTTGAAACATGCAAGGAATCTTTTTGGCTAGCCAACATAATTACTCAGCATTGAAAAGACAGGGAGTTGTAGTGATATTTTGTATTGATTTATTAATTCTTTTTATTTTGCCCATGGATTATTGTTACACGTACGCTTGTATGAGATTTATAAGCTTACCCGCAAAGCTCTTTTTCACATAAATATCACAAGACGCGTCCAGACGGCAGTTCTGCCGAGGAAAGTCAAAGGGGAACCAGTGCGGTGTAACCTTAAGTTTTGGCGATCTCCGGACAGCCTGGCACTGGCCAGACGTGCCAGAATCACGCAACGGGCTGCATGGTGGACTGCCATGCTTGAATGCGCCTATAGAACCCTAAATAAGTAGTGGCGTCAGCGCATACAGCATGTTGATGTCTGCTTCATGCATCTGCCAATTATATTGACAGTTCTAAAGGCTTTGGAGTCCGCAGTGGAATCATTCTTCCTACTTCTTGCTTTCAATTCCCATCTTCATCGAGTTATAAGTTCGCTAGAAGGAGCATGCCACTGCTTCGTGTGTTTGACGAAATCGTTTTTGTTGTGGAAGCCCGCTCCGCATTCCGCGCACACAAACTTGAACGCAGAGCTGTGGCTGCGCATGTGTTTGCGCAGCGTCATCTTGTGCATGTACGCGTTCTTGCAGATCGGACATATGAAATTCCTCTCCCCAGTGTGCCCCCGCATATGCTGCTTCAATTTGGATTCTATGCTGAAGCACTTAGAACATATTTCGCATTTGTATTTCTCCGTGTGATACCGGGTGGTGTGTTGCGTGATCGCCCATCGGGACGTGAACTTCGCTTTGCATATGTGGCATTCATACGACTGTGATATGCCGTGGACGTCTTTGAGATGGATTAATTTGCTGTAATGTTCTTTAAAAGTTTCATCGCATTGGGGACATTTTTTAGGTTTGACTCTGGCTTGGCCTTTGTGAATGATTTTTGTGTGATATTTAAGCTGGCTCTTCTTTACGAATACAGCGTTACAATCCTTACAGTTAAATTTATTGTCTAGATGGGTTTCCTTGTGCTTTAGAAGGAAGTATTTGTTCAAGAACCCGGCTCCGCAAGTCTCGCAGACCACTTTACCGACATGGCAGTTCATGTGTGTGTTGAGGAGTGAGAATGTGTGGAAATCACTGTCACAAATGTGGCAGAGAAAAGCACCATTCTTTAACTCCATGTTGTACTCAGTCATTCCATTACTGGCGGGGAAAAATGGTTTTTCGTGTTGATCTTCTAAATGTTCTTTAATTGTCTGTAAATCAGGATATTTGGAGTTACATAGACGACAATGTAGGTCTGATATGTCGACTTGTAGCACTCTCTTTTCCTTGTGTACGTATTTCTCAAGGAGCATGGTTTCTTCCGGGATTTTGTGGTCGCTGGTATGTCCGAGTAACGCTGGAAGTTTCGAGAAGTATTCCGCGCAGTAGAAGCATTTGAAACACGTCCCCATGAATATGAAAGGCCTGACTGTAGTGTATTGTATAAAAGTGGCAGCGTTTTTCCTTTCCGGCAGCGTCATTTGCCAAACGCTTGTTTTAATGCTTGGTCTGTCGTCTGTGAAAGAAAAATACGGGTTATAACTATATCAACAAATAAAACGGATATTATTTAACATATAAGTACTTACAATCAACAGTTAACTAGTTCATAGCCAGTTTTAGAAACTGGAAAAAAAAACATATTCTTAACTTAAACTGGAGGAGGTCCAGGGATAAACATAAAAGAAATTCGGCGAGGATTTATAAACTTCAACTTTATTGAATTTTGAGATCATAACTTAGCTTGATTAAAGTTCTAATTTCTAATTAAAATCCTACAACTAAGAGGTAGTCGCCGACTTACAATTCGTGTAAAAAAATACAATCTTTACGTAAGAACTTAATTTACGGTGAAATTGAAGAAACACCGCGGATGCCACTCCTTGACGTGTTTGTTGAAGTCGTTTCGATTCGGGAACCCCGTGCCACACTCCGAACAGACGAATTTGTTATAATCGTCCCCTTGTAGATGTGTCCTCATGTGCTGCTTCAAACTTTTCTGATGTCTGTATGCTTTCTGACACAAATTGCATACAAAATTCCGCTCCCCCGTATGAGATACCATGTGTTTCTTTAATGTCGTACGGCAGCTAAAGCTTTTCTTGCATAGGTACTTCGCATTGAGTTTTCTGCGTATGGAACTTGTTCGTGTGCATCGTTAGAGCTCGTCGACTAGGGAACGTGGATTTACAGATTTCACATTCAAAAGTAAATGTGATTCCATGGGCCTCTTTCAGATGCCTTAGTTTTCGGAAATGCTCGAAAAATCTCTCGGGGCAGTGCGGGCAACGCAGCATACGCATCCTCGTGGAGCCCTCGTGAGCCTTTTCTATGTGATATCTCAAGTTCGAACTGGTCGTATACACTTTTTTGCACTTATCACAGGGATAGCCTCCGGGCAAGTGTATCTCTTTATGTTGCATTAGACGCTGATGAGTCATGAAACCAACTCCACAGGTTTCGCAAATCGCATTACTGAAATGCACATTCATATGTCGGTTTAAAAGTATGAACGTTTGGAAGATTTTACTGCATATGTGACACGAAAATTGGCCGTTGGTTACAGTCAAGTTGTACGCCACTAAACCGTTGCCAGACTTAGTAAACTCTTTATGATGCATCCCTGACAAGTGCGCCCGGATTTTGTCTAAATCGCTGAAGTTTTCGTCACAAATTCTGCATTTTAATGCGGAGATATCGACTTTGACGGTCCGTTTTCCCTTTGGTAGTAGCTCTTTGAGAATTTTCTCTGTGCTTGGTATTTCGTGAGTGATTGTGTGTTGGAGCAACGTATTGATTTCGGAGTAGTGTTCGTGGCAGAAGAAGCATTTGAAAAAGTAGCGACAGTAGACGAAGGGGCGGACCGTCGTGTGTTCGAGGAAGACGGCGGCGTTCTGTCGCTCCGACACCGTCATCTCCCATATACTGGTGATGGCTCCTTGCCGAATTGCTGGGTCCAAGCCTGAGGGAACAAAGTCAATTTTGAATGCTTCTCCCAATTCTCTGGTTAGTGCTCAAAATTATCACAACATGCAAAAACATACTCCGATTGATAAAATTGCGGCTCTATTAGTTTCTTCCTTGTTTATATGGATTTTTCGAATCATTCTGAAACTGCAGTTTTGATGGGTAGAGTACAACAAAGTAAACTTATGACTTATAAAAGGTACAATTTATTTGCACTATAATACGATATGAACAATTGAACATATGACTTGATTTGGTAATTGATCTTTAGATATCGACTAACGATAATTATTAAAGCTTGGTGACTACACATCCACAGAAGTAGCTGAACAGACGAAATGATAAGCATTTAGCACACAGTAATTCTGGTTAAAAAAACTATCTAGTGCTGACAATTTTTGCACTTTTCGCGTAGCTACTTCTCCTGCCGACTGTAATTAATTAGAAATAATCCTACTTATACATATAATATTATATCAAAACCAAGCCTAATTAACGTCTGTGTGTAGTCATAATCTTATTTATTATGCATTTATTCAGAACATTTAAATAAGAACTCGCTCGATTTTTAACCGACTTTAAAAATAAGGAGGTTCTCAAGAGGAGGTTTTTTGTTTGTAAGTATATGCTAGAAGCATGGTTTGTCCCATTTTTTTCAAAAATCCAGGTGGATCATGGGAATGGGACCCATGAGGAATTGAGGGAACTCCTCAATTATATTAGGCACGCGTGTAGTGATTTTGCTAATTTCTATTATAACTCGTGTATCTCTCTGTGTACCCGGAAATCATAAATTTGATGGAGTGGAATTGATGATGAAGACCACAGATGACTTATGGCATTCCTCAATTATGTACTTAAAAGTACCTACAAAAGTACGTCACAGATTCTGATAAGATTCCGTTGACATAGCAACTAATGAAGTGCCAAAGGTGATCCTTGTGGAATCGACGGAAGTCCTCAAATATTATCGGCCCACATACAGCGATTGGGTTTTTTCTCTAATAAATTATCAACGCATTTGCTTTCGGAAATCAGTTCATGTGGCAAATTGGAAAAGAAATGTGGAAATGTTCTCGTGGCTTGGCGGAGTACTAAACTGAAGTCGGTTAATACTTTGTTTTTAAATTAAATTGTATTATTTCTTAAATCCGATATAATTTCGAAAATATGGCACTCCATAAAAAAGGCAAACACAATATTTATACAAATATTGAGTTCCGTATTGTGTGTTCCAATAAAAGATTCTTCAAAAGTAAAGCATTATTCTCGGGCGACACTGCAAAATCTTTAGGTTAATTTATAACTACTATTACTACATTTTTTAATACACATCCGTTTGAACGGAAACAAAGTATAGCTCAGAATAATCGGAACTGTTAGTAGTTGGATTCCTTAGAACTGTCGACGGCTCGGCAACACATGCTTTATAAATCAGATCACATCGATATTTTCCTTCTCTTCAATTCATAAGATCCGTTCCAAAATTTTTGACAATAGTTTTAAATTGCCACTGAGCATGCCACTGTTTCATGTGTTTGTTGTAATCGTTCCTATTGTGAAAACCGCTGCCACATTCGGAGCACGTGAACTTCCACACGGGCCCGTGGACCCTCATATGCTGCCGCAGTGTCCTCTCATGCATGTACGCTTTTTGACATATCGTGCAGAAGAAATTCCTCTCGCCCGAATGCCCTCTCATATGCATCTTCAGCAGCGATCGAGTTCCAAAGCATTTCCCGCATATCTTGCATTGTATTTTCTGAGTGTGTAACTTAGTTGTGTGTTCCGTTAAAGCTCGCCTAGTGGGAAACACCGCCTTGCAGACCGGGCATTCAAAGCTGAATGTGATACCATGCGCTTCTTTCAAATGTGTCATTTTACGATAATGCTCAGCGAATCTTTCCAAACAATGAGGACATTTCAAAGGCTTTATCTTCTTTGCATTGGTGACCTCGTGTCTTTTGAATAAGTGATAACGTAATTTTAACTTAGTAGTGAATACTTCTTGACACTTGTCGCACTTGTGAACACCGTTTTGGTGGACTATCCTATGGTTTATGAGGCGTTGATGAGACATGAAGCCCAGGCCGCATGTTTCGCAAACGACACTGAAATGAACATTCATGTGTCTGTTGAGTAGGAAGAAGGAGTTGAACGTTTTGGAACACTTGTGACAGGAAAGGAGGCCGTTGTTTGTGCTGAGATCATACGCCATGAGGCCGTTTCCCGCTGTGTTGAATTCTTTTTTATGTGCCGCGATCAAATGTTTTCTAATATCATCCAAATCAGAGTACTTCTGCTCACAAAGCTTGCATTTCAGACCAGATATGTCAACCTTTATAACTCTTTTCCCTTTCCTTAAATACTGTTTGAGTAGACAGCACCTTTCTGGTGTCACATGGAACGCAGTGTGTTGCAAGACTGAGTGGATCTCAGGGAAGACTTCGTTGCAATAGAAGCATTTAAAATTAGCCTGCTGGTAAAAGAAGGGCTTGATAGTGGTGAACTCTAGGAACGTGGCGGCGTTTTGCCGTTCCGATATGGTCATTTGCCATATACTCGTCCTGGGGCCCGGTCGTTGTCTTGCCGGTAATCCTGGGAAAGAAATATTTTCCTTTTAAACCTGTCAGTCGGATACATTAACTGCAAATTGCGTGCAATA
The DNA here is from genome assembly GCA_947578815.1 of Epinotia ramella. Classification (NCBI taxonomy): domain Eukaryota; kingdom Metazoa; phylum Arthropoda; class Insecta; order Lepidoptera; family Tortricidae; genus Epinotia; species Epinotia ramella. Next base: position 11,633,412 of record OX388222.1, read on the forward strand.
TTGTACTAACCTTCAATTTATGTTGCAAGAAGGTGAACTAAGTGATAAGTAAAAGTAACAGTTCATTTTATCACTTGCAATATTATGTTCAGGTTTTTATGTCAGATTCGAAGATTACGAGCAAAAATCATTCGAAATTAGATACTTCTGATTCTGACCTATCCTCCAGATTAATGAGGATATTGCTTATTATTTACGGCTAGCTATTTCAGTAACGAGTCCTCAGTTAAGGAAATTGAAATAAAAATGAAAAGCCTACAACAGACGTGAGGGTAGCAGTTGAAAATAAGCAGTCACAATAAGTTTACTTTTATTTTTAACTAAGTAACGCCATGAGAACTATTAATGTGAGCAACGAGAGCCTCATTATCACAACAGTTAATTCCACAGACAGTGCAAGAAACCCCAGATTCATGAGACCTTGAATGTTCTCTCAAATTCTTCATTCTCGCATACGCTTTCCCGCATGTACCACATTTGAAATTCTTCTCCCCTGAGTGAATCACCATATGCCTCGACAGGCAGTACTTAGAGAAGAATCTAGCGTGACATACGCCGCATTCATGATTCCGCTCCTGCAAGTGCACTGATCTTATATGCAGCAACAGATGGTATTTCAAATCGTATTCTCTCCCACATGTTTCGCATCTAAATAGGCCTGCGCTCCGGTTGTGAACGATGCGCAAATGTTTCGTTCTCTGATAATCCGAGTTAAATCTCTCCGGACATATCGGACATCTTCTTGGAAACTGCTTAGTGTGTACTCCTTTCACGTGCAGGGTCCTTTTAGCAGAATTGCTGAATACTTTATCACACTTGTTACAAGCGAAATTGCCCTGTTCGTGTGTTTGGAAATGGCGTTTAAGGAGGCTGAGCGTGATGAACACGGAGCCACAGACATCGCAGCTGAAGTTGTTAAAGTGTTTGCTCATGTGAATTATCAGCAATCTCAATTTTAAGTATTTTTCATCACATATTTGGCAGTCAAAAGAGTTTCCTCCTAATTTGAAAGGAATAACATCATCATTGATCCCAGTGTCGACAGGCTTACCATGATGTTTTAGATGTATTTTTAAGGAATGCAAGTCCGGCAAAATTTCTGAACAAAGTCTACATTCCAAGCAGCTAACATCTACCTTGATGTTTTTGTCACGGACTCTGTTATTTAATTCTAGTTTCAAGTCTTCGAAACTATGATCGTTGAATGTGTGATCTTTCAATAAGTTAGCATCTAAAAATGTCCTAATGCAAATGAAACACTTGTATTTGTTACTTGCATGTATAAAGGGATAAACGTATGAATTCTCGAATAAAGTTAACGCATTATTCTTCCAGGCTTCACGTTGTTGGAGTATTTGTATATTTCGTTTTATACGCGGTGTTCCATAAAAGCAAGAGCCCTGAATAGTTTTTACGTTAAATGTGACCGAAGTTTCTTGGTCCTTTGTGTCCTCATTCCACTGGATATCATTCAGGGAAATTGGATCTTTAAGTATCATCCAATTACCTATATCACCTTCATTTGATAATTTACTTTTACGGACATAAGATGATTTTGTTTTTTTTAATTTTACTTTCTTTTTGTTTTCGTTTACGCATTCTAAATCGTCTAGGTTGATGGGAGTCTCGAAGACGGTAAGCTTTATGTCATTGCCGTCGTCGTCTTTCAGTACGATAGACGACTGGCTCGCTTGGATGATACCTAGAAGAAAAACAAAACGTTTTTGTGTATTAAACTATTTATTAAAATTTAAAATTAACTTAAATTATTCAACTCTTGTGCGTGTGATGTGAAACAAAAGATAATTTCTTTAAAATACAGATCAGTAAATGTCAAAAGATATATCTCTAGTCTTTCATGTTATACTTGAAGTACATTTTCGTGTAATCTAAGATGATCCTTTAAATTCTTTCGTCTTAAGAAGGCCATCCCGCACACTTCGCACTTGTAATTTTTCTCTCCTGTGTGAATAACCATGTGTCGTTTTAGCGTCTCTTTATTGCAAAACCGTTGATGACAGACGTCGCACTGCTGATTTCTTTCCTGCAGGTGCACGGAGCGAGTGTGGCATATCAAATGGTATTTCAGGTTGAACGCTCGTCCGCACGTCTCGCATTTGTGAACACGCGTGGACTGATTGTGCACGTCTTGAAGATGGATTGTACGTCTATAGTTTGAATTGAACCTTTCTGGACACATAGGACATCGGCGTGGATACTGCTTCAAATGAACACCTCGAATATGAAGTGAACGCTTATGCGGCGTTGAGAACACTTTATTACAGCGGTCACAGGGAAAGTTGCCATTTTCGTGCACCTCTAGGTGTTTTTTCAGTAGACGCAGCGTCATAAACCCGGAACCACAGATTTCACAGCTGTAGTTGTTGAAGTGTACGCTCATGTGTATGACCAATATCCGGACTTTGATGAACTCCTCGTCACACATCACACATTTATAGGAACCACTTCGCCCATCTAGTTTGAACGGTATCATATTATCTTTCAATTCAGGGTCTATGGGTTGTTGATGTGATTCTTTTAAATGATACTTAAGTTCAGTTAAATCTTTAGGCCGTATGGAGCAGAGCTTGCACACCATATCACTAACGTCTACTTTCAGCACATTTTCTCGTCGATTATTGACCAGTCTTTTCAATGCTCCGAACCCGTGACACTCTTGCATGTGATGACTCAACTCAACGGTTTCTAAAAACGGTTGAGAACAAACAAAACATTTGAATTTGTTGTTCCCGTAAATGAATGGATACACTGTGGAATTCTCGAAGACTGTTAATGCGTTCTGGCGAATATCAGGTCGTTTTTTGGCTTTCGGAGGGACGAATACTTTGACGGGCGGATCTAAGCCGATCCCCGGTGGAGGGGTGGCCTGGTCTCTATTCGATATAGGAGACGGACTACGGGACGGAGTGAAATCCTTCGAAGTAGTCGGAGGGTAATGAGATATTTGTGTGAAAGACCTAAGTTTTAGGTCGATTTTATCGAAGTCCGATATCGTGCCCAGCGGTTTACACAAGCTGCGGTCGTATGCCACTTGGAACAAGGGCACGATCCTTTTCTGCTTCTGTATTTCCGGTAATATTGGCGAGTCGGATCCTAGAAAACAGAAAATTTGTACTTGTATCACGACGTAAACACATTCATGCATTAGATTACTTATTTTGTGTTCAAAAATATACTCAAGTGCATTGTTAATATAACCATTTCCCAGGTTTAGCCAATTATAAAGATACTTTAAGGACGGTTAAAATGAAATTAACACTTATAGAAAATGTGACTTCGTACTTTTATTCCGTAATTTGCAACAAAGAAAGTTTGGTATTCAATTACAAAATCTTCTAAATAGAAGAGTAAATTTTCTACACAGGGTATTTCAAAATCATAATTTAAAATGTCCGTTTACCCTCGGCAACAACCTAGCTAAATGATCTCATGAAATAAATTCATATTTAACCGGATGGTGCACTTTTACATGATGTTTCAAACTACAGTTCTGCACAAATGATTCCCCACACGTCGAACACACAAATCTTCTATCGTTCTCATGTATCCGCATATGTTCCCGCAGAGTATATCTCCTTGCATAAGACTTCTTACAAACTGAGCATTGGTGCTTTCGCTCGCCTCCGTGACGAATCATATGCTCCTTCAATTCAGATTTAGAGTAGAACTTCCATTCACATACTTCGCAGGAATGCCTTTTGAGCTTCAAATGCACCGTATTAACATGAACGCCTAGTTTACCACTTAGCGTGAAAACTTTAGGACATAAATTGCACTTGAACTCTTTTAGTTTGAGACCATGAACTGTCGACACATGTTTGTTTCGTTGAAAGTAATTTCTAAACGTCTCGGGACAATGGGGGCACCGATGTCTTTTCACACGCATATGAACGAGAGCGTAATGTTCGTTCCTGGCATTTGTCGATCGGAAGATTTTCTCACAGGCGTCACAAGGAAAAGAGCCTGTCTCGTGGGAAAAGGCGTGCGTTCTCAAGCGCTCCGGGGTGATGAAGCCCGTTCCGCACTGCTCGCAAATAAAATTCTGATAATGCACGTTCATATGTTGGTTCAAACTTTTGAATTCGGCAAACGCTTCACAACAAATTGCGCATTTGAAGTCGTTTTTCGTCACTCTGAATGGAAGTATACTGTCATTGGATTCCGAGTGAATACTTTTGTTATGTTTTTCTGTCAGATGTTGCTTCAATTCATTGAAATCTGTTGGAACATCATCGCAAATCGCGCATTCAGTGTTAGTGACATCTACTTTGGGAAGTTCGTACTTTTTCAGTTTTGATAGAGCTGATTTCACTTGTGCAGTAGTTTTAACGCTATGTTCATTTTCATTATGAGTTCTTAGCCAGGCTGGATCGTTAAATTGGTTATCACAGTAAAAACATAAATATAAATTCTTCATCCATCTAAATGGGCATATTTTTGTAAACTCAAGCAGTATCATAGCGTTCTTTTTCCTAGCTTTCAGGTCTATGTCGAAGCTTGCTTTCTTAAATTCGTCTTCATTTGTGTTTAATCCGCCGGTTTTCAAGTCAGTTACCTGTTTGTCACTGTCGGTGGGTGAGGTCTCATCACCTAGAAATGAGAAAAATGACCATGACTTCCAGGTATTGATTGATAGCATGCATTCCGATTGCAGTGTCCGTCTGTCGAGACACAATACCAGTTGAGAAACAAGATCGTAGAATAAGTAAATTTAGCTTTTTTATTTATTTACATCGTTAGGTCTTTAGTTAATTTCCCAAGTTACTTGAGTTACCCACTATATAGGACAAGTATTCAGCTCAAGCCATTGTTACTAAGTTTTCAAAAGCGATAAAAGGAAATGAATATTATTAAAAACAATAATTTTTATTAAATTATTTATTTATACAGGTCATTAGTAAACAATTCCCAGTAATCAATTCAGTGTAAAAAACATAATGATATTGAATAGTAGTATAGTATATTGTGTAATGTAAGAAGATAATTATAATTATTTCCTGTTATTCCTCGTCTTGTAATATGATCCCAGTTGGTCGAAATAAACTTTTCTTTATTTTTTTTTATTAGTATACCTACGGTAATTTCACGATTCGATTTCATTTTTCAAAAGTGTAGGATGGTGTACTTTAATATGATGCTTCATGCTACACTTCTGGACGAAGGCCTGGCCACACGCGGCACAAGTGAAACGCCTGTCATTGTTGTGAATGCGCATGTGCTCTCGTAAAGTCTTCAACCGAGCGTACGCTTTCTTGCAAACTTCACACTGGTACTTCTTCTCACCACCATGTTTCACCAAGTGTTCCTCCACCCCACGCTTGCAAAAAAATTTCATACCACACACTTTGCATTCATGTTTTTTCTCCTGCAAGTGTTGAGTCCTTATATGATCAGATCTTTTGCTGCTCAAATTGAAAACCCTATCACATAAAGGGCACGGAAAACTGGGTGTTTTCTGATCGTGGACGGTTCGTAGGTGTTTCAGTCTTTGTCCGTAAAAGGCAAATCTCTCGTTGCAAATGGGACATTTGTTTCGCGCTTTAGATTTATGTACTTTGGCAATGTGTGAAGTCAGAGGCGCGAGCATTGGAAACGTCTGGTCGCATTCTTTGCAGGGAAAGACGCCTTGTTTGTGTGTGCGAGCATGTTTGACCATCTGTCGGGAAGTTATGAATTTTTTCCCACATTTATCGCATATGTAGCTGTCAAAATGGTCGTTGATATGTCTGTGTAAACTCACGAACGTTTCATACTTCTTTCCACATATTTGACAAACGTGCTCAGAAGTACTGTTCAAGTTGTAGGGAATTATGCAGTCGCCATGACTCATATCCAACTCTTTCCCGTGTTCGGCCAAATGAGCCTTTAACGCGGGATAGTCGGGAATTTCCGCTAAGCAAAGCTTGCATGAAGCACCTACAAAGTCCATTTTTGCAGGTTCATAACTTTTCGGTAACAGTTTTACTTCAGAGTGTTGTTCGCGGTTGTGCTGTCGAAGCATAGCTGGTTCTAGAAACGTGTCCTTACAGTAGTAACAAAGATAAACTCCTTTAACGTATCGAAACGGGTAGACTGTGGTCGTGACTATGACTGTGAAAACATTGTATCTTATGCTAATGCGCCTCCTTTCGCTATCATATCGCTCATCGGCATATTGGTCAACGACAATATCACAGACTTCAACGGAATCTTTTTTGCCAGACATACCACATTCTTTCATTCTGATATGGTTAGCCATCTGTAGAGCATTCATGAATCTACTTCCACACTTCTCACATATGTGCCGATCTGAATGTGCATTCATATGTTGGAATAAGCTTTGTAGAGACTCGTATGCTTTTCCGCAGAACTGGCATATGTGCTTGTTCCCGACCAAGCTAAACGGATGCACCGTCTCGCCCATGTGTTGTGTCAAGTGATCTGTCGTGTTCGGTCAAATGGAGTTTTAACATGACGTAATCTTTAATTTCGGCTGAGCAAAGTTTGCAAGAAGCTTCCGCTAGGTCCATTTTCATCGGATCGTAACTTTTAGGTCTAGGCAGTTGTTTTACGTCATAATGTTGTTTCCGGTTGTGCTGGCGAAGCTTCTCCGCTTCTGGAAATGTATATTTGCAGAAGAAACAGAGGAATTGTCCCCTTTTGTATTAAAAGGGGTACACCGTGGTCGCGGATATGATAGTAGAAACATTATTTCTTAAGTTGGCCCGCCACCGCTCGGCTTCGCTTAATTCCTTACTAGTCTGAACGGTTTCTTCACTGTTCGATCCTAAAAACAGAAAAAATACGTCTAAACTGGAAGTTCTAACCAAAGCCAGTTCTGAAATAGCTCATTAAGAAAATTTGGGTTTGATATTTGAGACTTAACATTTATTAGTCTTATTGGGTTTACATTCCTGCACAGGTACGTATTTAATTTGTTAGTTTGTGTGCCGCGTTGTTTATTTTGGATATTGTTCTTCACCTATAGAGAACTCATAAATCTACCTCCGCATTTGTCACACACATGACGATCTGAATGTGCATTCATATGTTTGAGAAAGTTTTGCAGGGGTTTGTATGCCTTTCCGCAAATTTACAGATGTGTTTAGTTCCCAAGCAAGCTGGATCCACGGTCTGTCTGCGTTGTCTTGTTTCGTGCTCGGTGAATGAAGTAATACATTGTGTATCCTACTGCACTACATAGTATAAAACAAAGTCGCTTCCCGCTGTCTGTCCCTATGTATGCTTAAATCTTTAAAACTACGCAACGGACTTTGATGCGGTTTTTTTTTAATAGATAGAGTGATTCAAGAGGAAGGTTTACATGTATAATATAGTATCCGTGCGAAGCCGGGGCGGGTCGCTAGTATAATTCTACTAATATTATAAATGCGAAAGTTAAGATGTTTGGACGTTTAGATGTTTGTTACTCAATCACGCTTAAACGGCTTAACCGATTTGGATGAAATTTTGCACGAAGATAGTTTATAGCCTGGATTAAAATATAGGATAGTTTTTATCCCGGGTCCACGCAGAAGAAGTCGCGGGCGGAATTTTAAGTCTAGACAACTAATTTACAATAGAGTCAATAGCATGGTGTTTACGATTGCGTTTCTGAAGCTTTTCAAGAAAAAAAGAAATTGTCCCCTTTTTTCCCGACTCGAAAGGAAAGGATATTATTTTAGCAGTCTATGTTCGTATCGTACTCGTACGTGTTTCACCGTCGCGTTTAAAATGAATTAACCAATTTTAATAAATGAGGAGTCATTAAATTCCATATTATTCTCCGAGTGATAAAGGTTAGGGCCCAGTCTCAAATGGCTAGTAAGAAGTTTAAAAGTACAGTACGTACAGTATTGAATCTATCAGGGGCCAGTGTGCGATTTCAGTAGGTATCTAGGTATAATAAAACTATTATTTTTATATAAGTGTCGTGTATTGTCTCAGAATTCATAATGGATATTTATTTGACATTAGCTTTAGCTGAGCAGTAAGGGAAAGGGTTTAAGGAAATAATTTGATATTAAGAAAATATTCAACCAGTTAGGCTCTTTACAGCACCGCCTTGGTATTTTATGACAACTGCATCATAATGTTAAGATTAAAATTCTTGTTTAAATTGCGTAGGATGATGCACTCTCAAATGGTGTTTCAGACTGCATTTCTGTATGAATGCGAGCCCACACACGGCACAAGAGAATCGCCTGTCATCGCTATGAATACGCATGTGTTCTCTCAATGTCTTTATCCTAGCATACGTTTTCTTGCAAATATCACACTGGTAAATCCTTTCGCCGCCATGTTTCACCAGATGGTGTTTAAGGCCGTTTTGAGTAGAGAACTTATTTCCACACAGCTGGCATTCGTGATTTCTTTGTTTTAAATGCTGAGATTTTATATGCTCGGCCCTCTTACCACTCAAGTCGAAAACTTTATCACACGAAGGACAAGGAAAACTGGGTGTTTTCTGATCGTGGACAGTTCGTAGGTGTTTCAGTCTTTGTCCGTAAAAGGCAAATCTCTCGTTGCAAATAGGACATTTGTTTCGCGCTTTAGATTTATGTACTTTGGCAATGTGTGAAGTCAGAGGCGCGAGCATTGGGAACGTCTGGTCGCATTCTTTGCAGGGAAAGACGCCTTGTTTGTGTGTGCGGGCATGTTTGACCATCTGTCGGGAAGTTATGAATTTTTTCCCACATTTATCGCATATGTAGCTGTCGTAATGGTCGTTGATATGTCTGTGTAAACTGACGAACGTTTCATACTTCTTTCCACAGATTTGACAAACGTGCTCAGAAGTACTGTTCAAGTTGTAGGGAATTATGCAGTCGCCATGACTCATATCCAACTCTTTCTCGTGTTCGGCCAAATGAGCCTTCAACGTGGGATAGTCGGGAATATCCGCTAAACAAAGCTTGCATGAAGCGCCTACAAAGTCCATTTTTGCAGGTTCGACTTTTAGGTTTTTAGGTAACAGTTTTACTTCAGAGTGTTGTTCGCGGTTGTGCTGTCGAAGCATAGGTGGTTCTAGAAACGTGTCGCTACAGTAGTAACAAAGATAAAGCCCTTTAAAGTATCGAAATGGGTAGACTGTGGTCGTGACTATGATTGTAAAAACATTGTTTCTTATGCTAATGCGCCTCCTTTCGCTATTATATCGCTCATCGCCATGTTGGTCAACGACAGTATCACAGACTTCAACGGAATCCTTTTTGCCAGACATACCACATTCTTTCATTCTGATATGGTTAGCCATCTGTAGAGAATTCATGAATCTACTTCCACACTTCTCACATATGTGCCGATCTGAATGTTCATGCATGTGCTGGAATAAGCTCTGTAGAGATTCGTATGCTTTTCCGCAAAACTGGCATATGTGCTTGTTCCCGACCAAGCTAAACGGATGCACCGTCTCGCCCTGTGTTGTGTCAAGTGATCTGTCGTGTTCGGTCAAATGGCGTTTTAACATGACGTAATCTTTAATTTCGGCTGAGCAAAGTTTGCAAGAAGCTTCCGCTAGGTCCATTTTCATCGGATCGTAACTTTTAGGTCTAGGCGGTTGTTTTACGTCGTAATGTTGTTCGCGGTTGTGCTGGCGAAGCTTCTCTGCTTCTGGAAATGTATCTTTGCAGAAGAAACAGAGGAATTGTCCCCTTTTGTACTTAAAGGGGTACACCGTGGTCGCAGTTATGATAGTAGAAACATTATTTCTTAAGTTGGCTCGCCACCGCTCGGCTTCGCTTAATTCCTTACTAGTCTGAACGGTTTCTTCACTGTTCGATCCTAAAAACAGAAAAAAAATAGGTCTAAACTAGAAGTTCAAACCAAGGCCAGTTCTGAAATAGCCCATTAAGAAAATTTGGGCTTGATATTTGAGAAATAACACTTATTAGTCTTATTAGGTTCACAATCTTGCATAGGTGAGTGTTTAATTTGTTAGTTTGTGTCGCGCATGGGCATTCAGAGATAACTCGTTAATCTACCTCCGCATTTGTCAAACATATGACGATCTGAATGTTCCTGATGTTTGAAACAGGTTTGTAGGGATTCGTATGCCTTTTCGCAAAATTTATAAATGTGTTTCGTCCCAACCCAAGCAAGCTGGAGCCAAGCTGTTTAGTGGTGGGTGATTTCGGCGAATGAAGTTTCAAGATAGTAAATCTTTAATTTAGCCACGGAAAGCTAGCAGGAAGCTTTCGCTAGATCCTTTTTCTTGAAAGTCTAGACAACTGTTTCACAATAGACTCAATAGAATGGTGTTTAGCCGAAGAAACAGAAACTGACCCCTTTTTGCCTGATACAGCACAGCCGAAAGGAAGAGATATGATTTTAGCTTGTTTGTATTACTTACGTGTGTTCCACCGTCGCGTTTTAGATACTGAACCGATTTTGACAATCGAGGTGTCAATCGATTAGAAATTATGTTTCGGTTGATATATGCTACGTTGTGTATGAACAAAATAATGTTCATTTCAGTTACCTACTTTGCCGTAGTCGGTTACAGTTTTTTGAACTTTTTATGCTTGTTGGTATACTGTGGTAGTGGTTATGAAAATAAGATAGTAGAAACATTACTTCTTGTCTTGGAGCGCCAAAGCTCTGCTTCACTTAATTCTTACTCCACCCAACCCTTAAAAATATGAAACTGTAAAATGGTTTACCATTTAATTGCCGACAAACATTTAATCGAATATTATTTCAGACGTTTCAGGTATTTTCATTTCATCGATAATCCATTGTGTCGAGGACTCGATACTAGGTAATTTGAACCGAAGTTTTTTAATTGGTAGTTGACTTATTTCAATAAAATTCATGTCAATGTCATGTTTTAGTTAACTATTATTTTATTATGAATATTGTTTATATCTTTTTTTTTTGACTATTGACTATTTATATCTAAGGATGCCCTAGCTTTCACATTTTACTCCTTTGACATTTGTACCATTTTAATATTATTTCAATTGTTCCTTATTATTATTTTTGTTTTCATTTTGCAATGTACATAATATTTTGATTTTTGACTCATTTATATTATTGCTTCTTATACACTGACGACCTTTTTGTGAATTCGTGCTATTTCATTAAAAAAAAATGACATGTCAATTCTCAAAATGAAATAAATGAATCTAATCTAATCATGGCTATTCATTTCGGTTTTTTTTTTACTTGTAATGATATTTATTCCGCATTAAATGATTTCGGATCTATATCTGAATCCCTAACGTTTTTTAACCTATTTTTGCATTCCCTAACGTTTTATGTCATAATGATCATATGTCCTAACACTCATACATATGCCGCCCTATCTTTAGTTTTCCTAACATCGTATGGATGATTTTTTTCCCCATAATGTTTTATTTCCTAACGACACTTGCCATATTGACTATTCATCCTTACGTTATGTGCCATAAATGCCATAATAGTCATGTATCATAAGTATTAGTAAGCCTAATGATCGTTAATTCTAATGATTATTTTTCCTAACTCTCCTCGCTTCGCTCGTCGTCGTACCTACCTACACTGACCTGCCTTAGAGTAGAATAGGTAGGTAATCCGATGTCTCTCCGTCTCTCTCTTATTAGAAAACTTAGAAAGAGAAATCGAGAGAGCTCGCGTGCCGTCTTGTGATAGCCGTGCAGCGAGTCGACGCCACCCCGCTGCGCGGGGTGTCTATTTCTGGTCTGAGGGACACAAGTGAACCCTAACCTAACCGACCTAAAACAGAGTTCGCTTATGACAAGCCATTTTTGTCCGCCCTGATATTTTTTTGTAATAAAACATTTACACCAATGATTCTTAGTTTTATTATACATACAAATTTGTATGTCACACAATTAACTACATCATTTGAATAATGTATAAATGTGCAGTAGGACATATAAAATTGTATTAAAGTAATACGTCGAAGAAATTAATTGCAATGTTTTGTAGTTGTGCCAATTAAGATAATTTGAAACAAATCAGCGATTAAGATATATTCGTTGAATAGTATTTCTACGTAGTAAGATACATTTAAATAAATAGTAGTTGAAATAAAATAACGCCAAACAACATTACTAGTACTAAGGTTTCGTTGAATCGTTGTCAATGAAATAATATTCGATGAAAAGGTTGTCGACAAAACAAAGGTACACCCTGAGAAATAGGTATATGGTTCTATTTTAACTCTTCGAATGCGGATGTCAAAATTGTCCAATCAAATGAGGACAATGAGATGTAAAACAATAGGTTCAAATGTCACGGATCTGTACCCCAAGCATACGAAGAGTTGAGGCTCAGACTCAAATGGCAAGAATTTTAAAAAGTACAATACTGTAAAGTAATTAATAATTATCTATAAAGGGTCAGTGTGGGATTTCAGTATAATAAAAGTCATTTTTATATAAAATTGTCGTAGCCTCAGAATTTATAATGGATTTATTTGAAATTATCAGCTAAGCAGTACACGTGTTTAAGGAAATAGATCCAACTCTTGTTTAAATTGTGTAGGATGATGCACTCTCAAATGGTGTTTCAGACTGCATTTCTGTATGAATGCGAGCCCACACACGGCACAAGAGAATCGCCTGTCATCGGTATGAATACGCATGTGTTCTCTCAATGTTTTTATCCTAGCATAAGTTTTCTTGCAAATATCACACTGGTAAATCCTTTGGCCGCCGTGTTTCACCAGATGGTGTTTAAGGCCGCTTTGAGTAGAGAACTTATTTCCACACACCTGGCATTCGTGATTTCTTTGTTTCAAGTGCTGAGATTTTATATGCACGGTCCTTCTACTACTCATGTCAAAAACTTTATCACACGAGGGACAAGGAAACTCCGGCATTTTGAAACCATGCGCTTTGGCCATGTGTTGTAACCTAGTCCTATAATTGGAGAATTTCTCTTTACAAACGGGGCACTTGTAGGTATTGACTGCGACATTGGCTCTATGTTTAGTGACACTGTGAGCATCCAGATGAGAGAGGACAGTAAAGGTTTTGTCGCACTTTTTGCAAGGGAACTCTCCGCGCTCATGAATGCGGCGATGGGTAATCAGCTGGCGGGACGTTATAAATTTCTTGCCACATTGATCGCAGATGTTCGAGTCAAAATGTTCGTTGATATGTTTGTGCAGACTCAAGAACGATTCGTAGGATTTTTTACACATTTGACAACTCAACTCACTACTTAAGTCGTAAGGGATCACGCTCTCGCCATGTGTCGTATCTATCTTTTGGTTGTGTTCAGCTAGATGGCTTTTTAATGTAGCATAGTCTTGAATTGGAGCTAAGCAGAGCCTGCATGTAGCCTCAACGAAGTCCATCTTCACCGGCTCGTAAACTTTAAATTTCGGACATGTTTTCAGTTCAAAATGATGAGTCCGGTTATGCTGACGAAGCTCTTCTGGGTTTAGAAACGTTTCGTCACAATAGAAACATTGATATAGCCCTCTTTTGTACTTAAATGGATATACCGTACTAGTCGATACTATAGTAAAAATGTTTTTTCTAAAGCTGGACCGCTTCTGTTCAGCAACATCTTCATCAGCGGCTGACTTGACCTTACTAGTATCTCCTAATTGCCTCTGAGCGACCATATCTTCACCAGCGGCACTACCGAGTTCATTTATTTCATTATCGTAAGACGTCGTGCCGCATTCTTTTGTATTGATATGGGTCTTTAGATGAGCGTAAGACTTTAACCTTTTTCCACATTTATTACACGTATGACGATCTGAATGTACTATCATGTGTCTAAGCAAACCCACAAATGATTCAAACATGATATTGCATATCTGGCAGACATGTTTCTCGGAGTCCAGGTTGTAAGGATGTATGGTATCTCCACGCGTCGTGTCGATAGAGTGCCCATGAGCGGACATGTGAGCTTTCAGCATGGCATAGTCACGAATTTCAGCTGTACAAATTTTACAAGATGCAGCTGAGAAGTCCATTTTTACGGGTCGGTAACCTTTAAGCCTTGGTATGTCTTCTACACTAGTATGATGAGTGAGAGTGTGGTTTCGTAGTTCCGCTGACGAGAAGAAGGTGTCTTTGCAAAAATAACAGAGAAACAATGCCCCTTGTCGGTTAGCAGAATACTTGAAAGGGTAGACTGTAGTCATATCTATTATAAGAGAAAGATTTTTCCTTAAGTTGGTACGCCATAGGGAGTCCTTAGTATCTTCTGCTGCGGGAAAATCCTTGTTAGGTTGATTGGCCTCTTCGCTTTTCTGTCCTAAAAATAAAAAAAAAATCTACTTAACGATAATAGCAGACTGAGGAGATTTTGAAAAACACTAGTGATCGCGTAGATATAAAATGAACTACTGTTTTCGATAAACGGTGCCCACTCATTATACATATTTGAGGATTTTGTATATGTGATGAATTTGAAACTTACAGTCATTAAATGATGATAATTATTTTGAGGATCAAGTCCATCTAACCAATATAGCGATAATATAGTAATAAGAAGAAACAACGATTATTTTAATATGCAATTAAAATTTAATATTCTTACTCGAAGTCATAATTAAAATACATCTTTCAAATGCGTGGGATGATGCACCCTAATATGCTGCTTCATGCTACAGTTCTGAATAAAACTCTGTCCACATACGGGACACGTGTACCGCCTGTCATTGTTATGGATTCGCATGTGTTCCCTTAGCGTCTTTATCCTAGCGTACGCCTTTTTGCACACATCGCATTGGTATATCCTTTCTCCACCATGCTTGATCGCGTGCTCTTGAAGTTCATAATTGCTAAAGAACTTCATACCACACACACTGCACACATGGTTCCGTTCCTGCAAGTGTTGGAATCTGATGTGTGCCGTTCTCTTACTGCACAAATCAAAGACTCGGTCACACGATGGACAAGGGAAAACGGGTGTTTTCTGCTCGTGAATTGTATGCAAATGTTTCAGTCGCTGTTTGTAAGACACGAATTTTTCGTTACAAATGGGGCATTTGTATCTCTTATTAAATCTGTGTACTTTTGCAACGTGAGTGTATAAAGGCGCGTACGATGGGAATGTCTGGTCGCACTGCTTACAAGGGAATACCCCGCGCTCGTGCGTGCGTGTGTGATTTAGCATACGTTGTGATGTCGCGAATCTTTTCCCACATTTCTCGCAAATATAATGCTCATAGTGGTCGTTCATATGTTTATGCAGGCTTAAAAACATCTCGTATGTCTTCCCACAAACTTGACAGACATGTTCGTCTCTGCTCAACTTGTAAGGCAGTACGCTATCCCCGAAAGTGGTGTCTAGTTCTTTGCCGTGTTCAATCAAATGGGTTTTCATCATGACGTAGTCGCGAATTTCTGATAAGCAAAGCTTGCATAAAGCAGTAGAGAAATCCATTTTGATCGGTTCATACTTTCTGGGTTTCGGCAATACTTTCGATTCGGAATGGTAGATCCGGTTGTGCTGCCGAAGCTTTTCGGGCTCTAGGAATGTGTGTTTGCAGTAATAACAGAGGTACATTCCTCTTCTATATTTGAAGGGATATACTGTAGTTGAATCTATGATAGTATTTATATTATTCCTAAAGTTGGTTCGTCTCCGTTCGCCCTCCTCTCGTTTGACGGCTGCAGATGCAGCGTTAATATCCTCTGCCTCAGCCAAAGCTTGTTTGACCTGAAGGGTGGATTCTGGTTTACCCAGAACGACCTCTTCACCTTTCCTTCCTAAAAATAGAAAAACATCCAATCAAGGCTCCTCTCCAACGGGTTATTAATTAGGTTTTTTTTATCTAAGAAAGCGATTGGTTAAACTATGGTTGTTTAAATGATCATATAAAATAATAAAACCAACCCAATATGTAATACCCTGCAGGCATCAACTGTATGAAAGTAAACTTAGTTAAGATCCACGAAGGAGCGCAGACTTTAGATGTAGAATCTAGATTCATTCAGACAATCAGGAAATTCATATTTATTTTATGGATAGCTACATTAAAAGGGTCTTCGATAAGAAGGAAGTAAAAAGAGTGGCAATTATTAACATAACTTTATTAAAATATAAATGATACAATCTTAATATAGATTAGGTAGTTTTAGTTTCTTCAGTGGTTCGGCGTTAGGATGGTGCGTTCTCATATGGCTCTGAAGGCTACACTTCTGCACGTATGCATTGTTACAAAACTCGCAGACAAACCGCTTATCATTATTATGTATACGCATATGTTCCTTCAGCGTTTTAGTTCTCGCATATGATTTCTTACAGACTTGACATTGGAATTTTCTCTCTCCTACATGTTTCACCATATGATTCCTGAGTTGTGCAGCCGTGACGAATTGGTACGGGCACAACGCGCAGAAGAATTGCTTATGCCTTATGTGTACTTGTTGTATATGCTTAGTTCTTTGATTGCACATGGCAAAGACGGCTGTACATAGATGACAAGGGTACTCTACTTTCCTATCGTGTGCAACCTTGAGATGTTTAGCCCTATCTGCGTATCTCAAGAACGAGTTGTTACAATATGGACATCTATAGCGGTACTCGGGACCGTGTGCTAAAGCCATATGACTGTTCTTTAACGCCCGCGTTGTAAAAACTTCGTCGCATTTAGAACATTTATACTGAAGACTGTTGGAATCATGTATAAATAAGTGAGCCTTGAGCCTATGTGCAGCAGCGAACGCTTTGCCGCATTGGAAGCATATGTTGTTTGGATAATGATGATTCATATGTGTATTTAATTTCGAAAACAGATCAAAGTGTTCGTCGCAATGAGTACACAAAAAATCCTTTCCTTCTATTAGGAAGGGAGTGACACCGATGCCGTGATCTTTGCTAATAGGTTTATCGTGGATTTGAAGCAAGTGTTCCTTTAGTGTTTCAACGTCTTTAATTAGTTGTAGACAGAGTTCGCAGCGGAGGCCGCTGATCTCTACTTTAACGTTGTCCAAGGGGCGAGCCAGTCGCATGGCCTCGACCCGGTTAGGGTGTTCGAGGGCGTGGTCTCTGACGCCGCTGAAGTCCCCGAAGGATATGGGACAGAAGGCACAAGTGAACGTTCCTCGCTTCCACCTGAACGGGCACGCGTTGGAACACTCTATAATTATAGCCGCATTATCTCTGTGATCGTTATACTTGCGCTTCGGTTTCCATTTAAGTTTGAGGTCGATGGACCCTAAAAACAAAAGAAAATTCACTATAAAATACCAGCGCAGGGGTTTTGATGAAGTTTGTATGAAATGACTAGTTTTTACTTAAAATACAGGAGCGAAAATTTTCCGCAGTTGTCCGTACCAACCGAAATCAAGGTTTCGAATGAATATTTTAATTCATTTAGACTGCTATTTAAGGTATCTTTAAGGTATCCTTATAGAGAAGTTCGCACTGTATTAGTTATTTGAACAATACCTACTTGTTCAATTTTTTTTCCGCTTATGGACTGCTTTGATATGAGAATATCGCTGATTACCGCTTCCAAATACAGAAGGACAAAAACTACAGCGATATTCTGCCTTTTGTCCATGCTCTTTGTCTAGATGCTTCAATCTAGAAGGATAGGAATCGAAATGATCGTCGCAAATAGGACAACGATATCTTTCCTTTCGCCCATGAGCAGCCGATACATGTCGGTTTTTTGCAACTCGATTAGGAAACACTGCATTACATTTGGGACAGGAATACTGCCCCGACTCGTGGCACTTTTGATGCGATCGTAGCTTGTGCTTGCCGGAAAATCCTTTTCCGCAGGTTTGACAAATATAGCTTTGATAATGCTTATTCATATGAATAAATAAACTCATGAAGCTTTCAAAAAGCACATCACAGTGTACACATCTATATTCTTTCGCGGTCAAAATAAAAGGGACCACTCCGTCATTATATTCTGAATCGAATGTTTTGGAATGCAATTGTATCAAATGGCTCTTCAGACCATTCAACGAAACTACCTTTTCTTTACATAGGTTACAAACGAGATCAGTTATATCAACTCGTAGTGGAAATGAATTTCGCACGTCATCACGAACCCGAGAAAATACTTCCAATTTATCCTCATGGATGTTAGAGTGAGTACGTAGTTCACTAACGCTAGTGCATACAGCCGGACAATACGCGCACATAAATTTTCCACGTTTCCATCGAAATACAACTGCATTAGAATGTTCTAAAATAAGAGCAGCATTTGCTTTATCCTCCACCACTCTTCGTTTCCGCCTCCAATTTATTTGAACCGACTTGCTCGCAGTTGCTTCCATGGCACCCGGCCCTAAAAACAGAAAGACATCGTTTGAAATGAGACCGTCCCGTCATTTTGTGATATATTCGTATCGCTTCTCAGCTGGTTTATGCGCGGAGCGGTAATGCGCTGCTCTCTTGCAGCTGGTTTCGAATGTTTTATCACAAGCTGTGCAGTCATAATCTCTCTGTTGCTGGGCGTGGTCATCTACCAAGTGTTTCGCCCTCGCGTAGTATGTTGTGAACAATTCTGGACAACGGGGACACGTGTATCTTACACCTTTTTTATGCACCCGTAACCTGTGGCACATTCTAGCGGCTCTAGTTTCTAGCACCTCGTTGCAATCCCCACAAGGGAAGCAACCCGTTTCATGCGACTGAACGTGGGTCCGAAATCTAGATTTTGATACAAAACCTTTACCGCATGAATCACAAATGTAATTTTTATAATGCGTATTTATGTGCTCATTCAGTTTAGCAAAGCTGACGAAATGAGAGAAGCATTTTTGACAAAAAAAACCGTTTTGGTCTAACTTAAACGGCAGAACTCCGTCGCTATAATCAGAGTTGATGATTTTCTCGTGTTGAGACACTAGGTGATCCTTCAGGTCATCAATGTCAGTCAAAGGGTGGTTGCACAGTCGACAGCTAAGATTGCCTATGTCTACTTTCACCATATTATTTTCAGTTAATTTTGCAAATATTTTGTTGCTAGGCGGATCGGATAAATGGTTATTTTGGATGTGCTCACGCAGTGGACCGGTGTCTACAAACTTAGCATTACAGTACGAGCAGTAAAAAGCGCTATGGAACCAGCGGAATGCCCAAGCGGTGGAAGATTCTAGAAGAGTCATAGCGTTCCTCCGCATCATAGTTTTGGAAATTCGTTTCTCGGATTCCTCCGGCAACTCGTTGTTCGCGCGGCGGCGCCGGCGCATCTGACGAGCGCTTACGTTCTCCTTTAACTTTCTAACACGTCTAACTCCTACTTTTTCCTCCGCGTCCGCAATAGCGGAACCTAAAAACAAAACAAGACGTTACTAAATACAACGTGCCTTTTCTTGTCCCACATGCAACTATTCGTTATGATTTGTTAAGTAGATATTATGTTTTCGGCAATTTATAAGGTTAAATGTTTGGATTAAGGCCATCGACCCGAATTAATATGTAGGTAAAACAAAAACAATTGAATGTTAAAGCTTTTTATTGGGTGAAAATATTGTTCACTATCTTATGCCTGCATCACACTGCGGTATGCGCTATTCGTTATTCGGCTTATGCGCCTGTGTTCGACGCAGTGTGGACGGTTTATTCGTCTATGTTTGCTGTATGCGCACGCATAACGCATAAGCGCGAACAGCGAATACGCCTTTCCGTCGACTTGTCGGTTTTTGGTACAAATAAGCCGAATAGCGCGTCGACTGCCCACACTGTTCACACACTCGCTCGCTCGCTTGCTTCTAGAATTGTATCAGACACAGCCTTGCATCTGGGACCCAAAAAATGGTTTCCATACGGTAAAAACAAAGATTAGCCATGCCTGGGTTGAAATAAAAAATAATATGGAAGAATGCAAACAACACACATATTTGGCACACCGGCACGAAGTGTCGATGGGCATGTTTGTTGTTTGCGCACATAACAAATATTTTCGCAAATAAGGCGCAGCCACATAACGAACAGCGCATAGCGCAGTGTGGTGCCGCCATTAGATGAATTATCTTTGCTATCTACATCTTATCAGGACCTATATTAACAAGTTCGCACATATCAGAATGCATTTTCCTCATGTGAGTCAACAATTGCATCCGCTGCTTGAACAAAGCTCCACACCACTTACAGCCCATATCATCGTGAGTTTTCAAATGTGTTCTTAAGGCCCTGTTTCGTGGGAACGATTTATCACACACATTACAGTGAAAATTCCTTTCTCCAGAATGTTTTACCTTGTGCCGTCTTAGTTCGTAAGCTGTTTTGAAACTCCATTCGCAACTAGAACATCTGAAATCACGTTGCGGCGGAAAATGAACCGTTCTGACATGAATGGCCCGCTTTCCTGAAGTCTTAAAGGAGAGCTCACAATGTGGACAACGATATGACACTTCTTTTTCACTGTGGGTTGCATTGAGATGGTTCATTCTGTCGTAGTAGCCATCGAAGCGCATATTACATTGAGGGCATTCGTATCTGGGTGCTTTGGCGTGAGCGTGAGCTTTGTGGTAGTCTCTAGCAGCACGCATTCTGAATATTTTAGGGCATTCATTACAGGGAAACGTTCCAGAGATGTGAACCTCTGAATGCTTTCTCAATCTGGGCGCCGTCATATATCCTTTTCCACAAGTGGGGCAAATATAGTGTTGGTAATGTATATTCATGTGTTCGTACAGTTTTAAGAAGTTGTTGAAAGTGTCTTGGCAAATGACGCATTTCCAAGATTCTTTGTTAAGGAAAAAAGGTAGGATGCCATCAGGCTGGTTTATTTCGTAATCGTAGCCGTGTTCGATAACGTGGTCCCGCATCTGTTTCACGTCGCTGTATGGCAGCGCGCAGAGACGGCAGACTGTCTCGGTCACGTCGACATTGATGAGAGACATCTCTTTGAACTTGCTGTAGATATCCTTGACGCTGTGTTGCGGTGAGCAAGTGCTTATATGTAGCCGCAAAAGCGCGCAGTCGGTGAAACTGGCTTCGCAGTAGGCGCATTTGAATTGGTTCCGTTTCCATCGAAAGGGGCTCACGGACCAGCATTCGAGTATGGCTGTGGCATTTTTCTTCGTGGCGAACCTAGCCTCGGCTCGAGCGCTCCGCTGGTATCTGGGCTTTTCTTTGAGCAAATTTTCTATTGGTATAACGCTAGGCTCTACCTTTATCACAGTTTCGTGTTCGGTTTGGCTGCGTCCTAAAAATAGAAAAATTGTGTCATTTCTTGAGGTAGCTTCCGTGTTAATTGCCAAGTCTCTTGGATATATTAGATAGATAACCTATCACTTCACGTGTCATATCATAGAATAAAAATCAAATTTGATTCTTTTTCATGTCTTTAATAATGGCAATAAATATTATAGTTACTGTAAAAGTAGGTATAATAATCTCATAATGTTTATGATACATATTAAGTCGATTGCATTGCAAACAATGTAAAATTCTAATAAATTTTATTATACAATTTAAATAATAAATTACTTCAGGGCTTTTTAGGAAACATTGTGTATTTTTGTGCGTATACTGTAAAAATAAACCTTTTACGCTTTATTTCAACATTGAAATACTGATTTAATGGTGTCAGTCATACATTTAATAGCACAAACACAGTCACATATTATATTTCGTTCTACAGAATTACCTTAACGGTATTATAGATAGTTACTATGTACTAAAATATCTTTACAAATACTTGCTTAAAAAGTACTTAAGAACTAGTACACAAACCGTTCCCGAGATCAAAGTCATTGCTTTTACTAAACTGCATTTGACCTGCCCTATAAGCAATAAGAAATGCGCCGTAAAACATCGAACAGTCAAGGAATTTCTGAAATATATTGCACAAAATACTAATAATGCCAAACCATTAGGTATCGATTTATATACTTTCATTCAGAGTTTTCAGACATCCGAGATAGCACTGAATTACTCTACACTAACGACAAAACAAATGCGATTGCAGTAGATTCTACATCTACATTGTAGATTTACAGTTAACATCAGACGTGAAAATGTTTCTTAGCGATATGTTTATCCAAAGATAATTTCGTAGCGAAGGCTCTAGAACAATTACCACACGGATACCCATATTCTGTCTCCTTCTTAGTTCTATGGGCTTTTACATTGTGATGGTACTTTTGAGATCTCGTCTTGAAAGTCATATGGCAAGTAGTACACTCGTACATTTCCGCGCCCGGTTTATAATTATGGAACTCCATCAGATGCCGTTTGCGCAACTCCCACGTCGCAAAACGGGGTTTATCTTTACAATGTGCACACATATAGGGTAACGTTGTATGTTGAGATTTAATGTGAATATTCCTTTCCTCTAAAGTGGAGAATGTTGCCACGCAACGACTGCAACTA
The DNA here is from genome assembly GCA_947578815.1 of Epinotia ramella. NCBI lineage: Eukaryota > Metazoa > Arthropoda > Insecta > Lepidoptera > Tortricidae > Epinotia > Epinotia ramella. The sequence goes on from OX388222.1 coordinate 11,655,669, forward strand.
TATTTGTTGTCGTGAGGGATTTTCGTGTGCGCTACTAACGCTGATTCAGTGATAAATCCTTCGCCGCAAGTATCGCAGACAAAGTTCTGATAGTGCTCAGCGGTGTGTTTCTTCAACGATATGAAATCTGAGAATTGACACGTGCAAATTGCGCATTTCCAGTGAGATCCGTCGTTTAGTTTAAAAGGCAGCACACCCGGTTGTACATCAGCGTTGATCGGTTGCTTGTGATCATTCTTGAGATGGGTAATAAGATCATCTAGTGTGTCGATTCGCAGGTAACAGAGCTTGCATTGCAGATCAGTGATGTCAACTTTAAGAAACTCCTTCCTCAGTTTTCGACTAAAAACATGTTGAATATTGGTATTAGCGTGTCTTGCTGCCATGTGCATTCTGAGCCCATTCGGATCGTTAGACTGTACGCGACAATAAACACAGTTGAAGTTTTGTCCCCATGTTCTGAACGGACGCGCTGTAGAACACTGCAATATAATTTCAGTATTGCTGCGATGCTTAAGCGCTTTCCCGAATCGGGGCTTATATGTGGCCTTGTAACATTTAAAGTTTCGCTCATGTTGTCGTAAGCCGTGCTCTGACAGGAAGGTCGCCCCACATTTATCGCAAGTAAATATCTTCACATGACTTCGCAAATGGCCGTTAATTTGAGAGAATTCAGAGTATGTCTTGTCACAATACAGGCACATCCACAGCCCAGACGGTCCCTGCTTATAAGGTAGAACTCCGAAAGGAACGTCAAAGTTCACAGTTTTTTCGTGGTCACGGGATAGGTGGTTCATAAAGAATTCAACACTCGGCATTTCTTGGGAACAAAAGTTACATTTGAATTCCGATATGTCGATTTTTAATTCATCTACTACCTTGTAAAACGCGCTATTGTAGTCAGCGCTGACATGGTCAGTTTTAATGTGACACCTCAATGCCGTCATCGGTTCAAACTCGTCATGGCAGTACGAACACACAATTCTATTAAATCGAGTCTTAAAGGGGAAGGCTGTAGAGTACTTAAGTATCAGTACAGCGTTTTGCCGTTGCGGGTTCTGGTTAACAGATCTTTCAAACAGTCTCTTTTTCGTTTTACGTTCTGTCTCAGTATGTCCAGCTATTTCCTTACTGGGCCCTAAAAAAAGAAAAGAACGTCATCATTACACAATTCGTGGAAATGTATCTAAGTTCGATAGTAAATTTTGAACCATGCCATGACAAGTTTTGAGGCTACACAAATACAACTCCAAGCCTAATCAGATCTATGCGGTTTTTGTAAAATATCGTAGTATTTTAGATATTGAAATGTTTTTTCGCCATATGTTTATCTAGAAATAATTTAGTTGTGAACGCTTTGGGGCAGCTCGGGCAAGGGTAGTTTAGCTCGCTGTCTTTCTTCACACGGTGTGTTCTTGCCATGTGGTTGTACTTGCCAGATCGAGTTTTGAACGTTTTTTGACAAGTAACGCACTCGTATTTGTCAGCGCCAGATGTATAATTGTGAACTTCCATTAGATGTTTCTTACGTAACTCCCAATTAGAAAAACGGGGTTTGTCTTTGCAGTAGTTGCACATATACGGTGTGTTGGTATGTTGCGTTTTTACGTGATGGTTCCTCTCATCGAGAGAAGAGAAGGTGGCTACGCAACGGCTGCAGTTATATTTATTTTCATGTGGTATCTTGGTGTGAGCTACCATCGCGGATTCCGTAATGAAACCCTCTCCACAAGTATCGCAAACGTAATTTTGCAAATGTTCTGCCGTGTGTTTCTTCAGAGACACGAAGTCTTGGAACTGATTCGGACAAATAGTGCATTTCCAAAGTGACCCATCATTAAGCCGAAAGGGTATAACACCTATCTGACCATCTGTGATTGGCTGCTGATGGTCATTTTTCAAATGATTTGTTAGAGTGTCGAACGATTCGATAGGCATAAAACACAATTTGCAATGTATGTCAGTAATATCGATTTTGAGAAACTCCTTTCCAAGTTTTCTATAAAATGCGTCTTGAACGTGATAATTAGCGTGATGGGTCGCCACGTGGCTTCGAAGCGCGCTCGGATCATTTGTCTGGACGCGGCAAAATACACAACTAAAATTACTCTTCCATGTTCGAAACGGACAGGCCGTAGACCACTGAAGAATCAATTCAGCATTCCGTCTAGACTTCATAACCCTACCGTTACGAGCTTTATACGCTGTTCGACAGCACTTAACCTGGCGGTGATGGTCTCGTAAAGCATGATCAGAAATGAAAGTAGTTCCGCATTTATCACAACTAAAGTTCATAAAATGAGTACCTATATGACGATTGAACTGAGTAAACGAGGCGTATATTTTATGGCAATAAACACACGGCCATTCACCATTTTCGTTCTCTTTATACGGTAGAACTCCGAAACGTGCATTGAACTTTACGGGTTTTTCATGTACAGAGGACAAGTGGGTCATAAGGGTGTCTATATCGTTCATGTTTTGATCGCATATTTTACATTTTAGATTAGAGATGTCTACTTTGATTAAATTATCGTTAGTTCTATAAAATACGTTTTTAAAATCTGAATTAAGGTGTTCCGATTGCATGTGGTAGCGAAGGTTAGAGAGTGGATCGAATTCATCGAGGCAATATGCGCATAGTATTTGTGCAAATCTCGTTTTAAATGGGTAGGCAGTTGAGAATCTGAGTATCAATTCGGCGTTACGCCGCTGAGGCGTCTGGTAAACGAGTACTATTTTCGGTTTTGGTTCCCTCTCACTACGCCCGCGTATTTCCAACGTGTATCCTAAAAACAAAAAGAAACTGGTCAGTGTCACTCCTGATCACTAACTAAGAATGGATAGCTATTTTATCGATACGGAAATGCTACTGAAATTTAAACAATACATTAGACAAGAACCGTTTAATGAAAACTACTCTAGATAATAATTAACAAAATACAGATTAATCGTAGTTAACGACATTGTCGGGATGATGGGACTTCATGTGTCCCTTGAGACTAACTTTTTGGGCGAAAGTCTTCTCGCAAACTATGCAACTAAATCTTTTTATTTTACTGTGGATCCACATGTGCTGTTTCAGACTCTTATCTCTCGAAAACGCCTTTAAACATACGGAGCATTTAAAGTGTTTTTCTCCGGTATGAGCGATTCTATGATCCTCTAACATCTTCTTGCTTCCAACCTTCAAACCGCAGCATGTACAACTAAAGGTTTCATCCGTATGGTTCATTTTGTAATGCGTATAAAACAATTTGCGCGAGTCGAACGTTTTGCCACAATCAGGGCAGTTATAGTCCTTTCTTGGACGATCATGTGCTTCAGATAGATGCTTCTGTTTGCTCTCCCACGATTGAAATCTTTCACCGCAGTACACGCAGCAGAATGACCAGCAGGGCTTAGAATTCTTTATATGAAGCCTCTTTTCCTCCATCGAAGAGAATTCCTGCCAGCATTTCCGACAAGCGTAATTCTCGGCATGGCTGCATCTCACATGGTACTTTAACGCTTCTTTTGTGAGATACGCACGCCCACAAATTTCACAAGTACACTTTCTATAGTGAGTCGGCGTATGCCTGCCGAGTTTAGTTAGAGAAGGGAATTTCTTGGCACATAAAAAGCAAAACCATTTATCTTTCTCGAGTTTGTAGGGTTGCAAGCCAGTATCATATTCCAAATTTAGTTTGGAATTTTCGTGTTTGTCGTAGATATGCTTGACCAATTCTTCGATCGACCCGAAAGGTACTTCGCATATGCGGCATCCCATGTTAGAGCACTCCACTTTAATATGTTCCTGGTTGCGGATCGAGTATGCGAAGGAAGTAGCGTAGGAGCAGGAGCGCTGGCACGAGTGCGCATGCTCGCGGAACTTCGCCGGATCGTCGAATTCGTCATCGCAGTACAAGCAAAACATCGACTTGGAGCGCAGCCTGAATGGATACAAAGTCGAGTATTGCAAGATAACCGTCGCATTTCGTTTCGCCATTCGGAATCGACTGATTTCTGCAGTTTCTAGAAAAAGAAAGAAAATGTCCTGTGACTGGAAGCTTCCTTTGATATGAAGATAATGTTGGTAGTTGGTATGATTGGTCGGCCCTCAATATAGTTCCCAAACTTTGCACAAAAATAATTTTCGAGTTTTAGGGGAGGAAATAGAATAGGGGTCGGGGGTGATGAATCAAACTAGAGAGAATTTAATATCAAATGTATTCTAAATATTAACATTTATCTGACTTAGTAAGCTGTGTACCATTTGGCATAAAAAAACAAACATAGGTATCCACTTAGTCCAGTAAATAAAGATCGCATTGAATGAGATTTTTCTGAGTTTTCAAGTAAAAAAAAAACATAATTTGCCGACCTAGGCAAGTCCCAAAACGTAAACATGTATTAATAATCCTATAAACGATATTTTGTAATTTGATACTTTGGTGCACTCTGGATTAAATTAATAATATTAATAAGTAAACCATAATCATACATATACTAATGTTCCGGTATTTTTTTTCTCGGGCGGGGCATAATCAACAAGTTCGGGATGGTGAGACCTCATATGAGTCTTCCAACTAATTTTTTGAGTAAACTGCTTATTACATAATTTGCACTCAAATCTTTTATCCGCTTTATGTATCCACATGTGTTGTTTCAAGTTACTGTTTCTTGGAAATGTCTTGGAGCATACAGGACATTCAAATGATTTTTCTCCTGTATGTCCGACGATATGCCGCTTCAAGTTATACTCTGTGTCAAATTTCCTATCGCAATAACTGCATTGAACATAATCGTTAGTATGGTTTATTTTGAAGTGTTGAGCGAACGAGGGCCGGGATGAAAAAGTGAGTTTGCATTCTGGACAACGATGCTGTTTCCTTTGCTTCCCGTGCACATCTAACATGTGCAGTTGCTTTAAATTCCAAGTATGGAATCTTTCGAAGCAAACGTTACACGTATGTTGACGACATTTAGATTCTTTCGCGTAATGTTTCTTTCTGGCTTCCAAATTCGGAAAGACCTTGAGACATTTCCTGCAGACCGGCCCGTTAGCCTTGTTACAAAATTTGCGATGCGAGTGTAAAGACGTGGTTGTAGAATAAGATTTCCCGCAAGTCTCGCACGTGTATTTGACAAAGTGTGTTTGGGTATGTTTGCTTAGCGTCCGTAGACATGGGAACTTGACTCCACAAATTGCGCAAAGCCATAAGTCCTTGAATATAGTGAACGGTTGTAGACCCAAATAGTAGTTGAGATCTAACGCGTAATCGTGGATTTTAAATAGATGATCGGCTACGTCCTCTATTTTTTTAAACTGTTCAGAACATGTCCTGCAACGCAAATCTGTGCAGTCGACCTTCAAATCGCCGTCAGAAACGTGAACGAAGGCCATGTGAACTTTGAACTGTTGGTGTTCATCATCCATATGCTTTCTGAAGAGTAAGGGATCTTCAAACTTCTCGCAGCAATACACGCACACCAAGAGCTTCTCTGGGAGCCGGAAGGGGAACGCGGTCGAATATTCTACTATAATCTCGGCGTTTCGTCGTTCGATGGTAGCATTGGAGACCGAATTATTGTCTAAAACAAAAGAAAGCTCTCTGTCATTGGTCTAGCTTTTTAGGTGGCTATGTGTCTGTGTTACTACCTACATTTCTTTTTGTGTAACGTTTTACGTCATTGAGACTGCCATGAATATATTTTACAAAAGATCGACGTTAAGTGAGAGGCGAGAAGTAATTACTTCTTGATGTTTCTGGTTTCGTAGCTGTTATGCACAGCATAATGGGAGTATCAGGAACCGGAATCACATTTAAAAACAATATTACAATACGATAATATTTATTTATTCAAAACCAAAAATATAATTTCCAATACTTTCAAATTGTGTTTTTTCTTAGGTCTATCAAAATCATATTAGGTATGACTACGAAATCCAACGGTTTTATTTTTAGAGCTCACAATATAATTCATATATCATTAATGATTTATTTCAACAAGAGCCTTATTTTTTTTCGGCATGGTGAGATAGGCTTATGCTAGATCTCGAGGTAAATTACTAACAACATATATTGCATCATATGCACAAGTAAACTTTCTTATTCGTTATCTCTTCATGAAAATTAATTTCATTTCATTACACGATTTGGAGAACTCTAATTTGCCGTGTTTATAAAACTAATCAACGATTTACTAGACTAACATTAATTGTGAATTATATTATACGTAATGTAATAGATATAACAATATTTAAGCAATTAATTCAAAAACATAATTTTTAAATATAATTACGAGACAATTCAGATAAAAAATCATAACATCCAATAATATAGTACACGATTTACAAAGGTATAGCCGGGGCATAAAATAATAAGTATCACGTTTTTAGACATTATCATGTACCTTTAATATCGGTTAGTAACGACATCGACCTTACTTTGAGTCTATCTCCGTGAGCTTTTCCCTCAAAATCGCCTAAATCCGGATGATAGGACTTCATATGCGTCCGCCAACTGACTCTCTGATTGAACTGCTTATTGCAAGGGCCACACTCGAATCTCTTGTACTCGCTGTGTATCCACATATGCTGAGCCAAGTTCTTTTTTCTGGGAAACGATTTTGAGCAAACAGTGCAAGGGAATAACTTTTCCTTTGTGTGCACTACTCTGTGCTCTTCTAACCCGCGTTTCGTATCGAATTTCAAACCGCAACAAGTACAAGTGAAGTTGTCGTCGGTGTGAGATATTTTGAAATGAACACGGTATTTCTTTCTTTCGGAGAATACTTCTCCACACTCAGGGCAGGGGTGAGACTTCTTAGGGGCTTCGTGAACTTGATTTAAATGGCTTTGTTTTAACGTCCATGTCATGAACCGTTCACCACAAAACATGCACAAATGGGACCAGCATTTAGAAGAATGCCTTAAGTGCTCGCGTTTTGCTTCTAAAGTAGAAAATGTCATTCTACACTTCCTACATATACGTTCGTCGCCAGCGTGAGAAAATCTAATATGGTTCTTCAAAGTCGTTATTGTTGCATAGGATTTTCCACAAGTATCACATGTGTACTTTAAGAAATGGGATTGCGTATGACGACTTAATTGGCGTATGCAAGGGAATTTAGTGCTACATATGGCGCACGCAAGTTTGTCCTTCTCAAGTTTAAAAGGCTGTATGCCAAGCTCAAAATTGAGATTTAATTTCTTGTCGTGTTCTAAGTGCAAATGACTAGCGGCTGCTTCTAAGTTATCGAGGTGTTCAGCACATAGACGACAACGGAGTTCCGTGCAGTCAGCTTTAATAAAACCTTCGCTGCAGTGAACGAAAGCCGTGCGCACTTTGAATGTTTGATGATCACCGTCCATATGCTTTCTATACTGAGTGGGGTCATCGAAACTCTCACAGCAGTACACACAGACCATGGCACTCTCGGGAAGCCTGAATGGGTACGCTGTCGAATATTTCACGATAATCTCGGCGTTCCGTTTGGCGTTGAGATAGGCATCATTGTCTAGAACAAAAAGAAATGCCCTTGGTCATTCGATTGTTCTGGTGCCTCTTTATTTATAATATTTAATTGTTTTATGATATATAAATAGTAGTTTTATAAATAATGTGTGCCTTTAGTGATTAGATGAAACGTGAAGATTCCTGAACGTTTATTAACATATGTTATGAAAACGTTTGTCCCCTTCTTTCCTCTTTTAATTATACTCATGTACTTCATAGTTTCTCGCAGCAGAGAACGTAATAACTGAAAGTTGTCATCAAGAACGCATTACCTAGGTATATACTACTTAGAAACATGCCTGTGACCTTTTGTCCAGCAGTCCAGCTTTGAGAAAGCCCAAGTCAAGTTATAAATAAATAAATAAATATAAAGGGACAATCTTACACAAATCGACCTAGTCCCAGAGTAAGCTCAGTAAGGCTTGTGTTATGGATACTAGACGACGATATATATAATAGAAATAAATACTTAAATACATAGAAAACATCCATGACTCAAAAACAAATATTCATGCTCATCACACAAATATTTGCCCTTACCGGGATTCGAACCCAGGACCTTCAGCTTCGTAGGCAGCGTCACTACCCACTAGGCTAACCGGTCGTCAGTTATTGTAATACAAATTAAGTTTCTTCTTCATCCTAGTTATCTCGTTATATTTAATTGTTTTTAAGTCTCCTTTAGAATGTGAACTTGTTTAAATTCCGCAAAACCCAAACGAAAGATTTCCTTATATTAGTAAGTTTGTTCAGGGTGGTATGACTGCATATGTGTTCTCCAGCTTACTCTTTGATTAAACTTCTTATCGCAAGTTACACACTCAAATCGTTTATATTCTCTGTGTATCCACATATGCTGCACTAAGTTAGATTTCCTATGGAATGTCTTAGAACAATTGCCGCACACGTATGCCTTCTCTTGGGTGTGTACAACTACGTGGCGATCTAGACTGTTTTTGTATTTATAGTTTCTCCCACAATAATTGCATATGTGTTTGGCTTGAGCGTGCGCTACTCTAAAGTGGTCAGATAGTTTGTTTTTGCCCATAAACACTTCGTTGCATTGAGGACAGGGGAATGTTTGCTCCGGAGCACCATGCTTTTCCGACATGTGTTCGATTTTTTCTTTCAACAGTATAAAGCGATCCCCGCATACCATGCAACAGTACTGACGACACATTTTATATTGAGTCAAGTGGTCATGTTTTTCTTCCGCTGTATCAAAAGTCTGTCTGCATTTTCGGCATATCCGCTGACGGCCGAAATGTACGAATTGTACGTGCTGTCGAAGAGAAGACGGCGTAGGGTAACCTTTATCGCAGATATCACAAGTTAATTTTGAAAAGTGTGTTTGAGTATGTCTGCTCAGTTGACGTAGAGAAAAGGCTTTAATTTCACAAACAGCGCACGTCCAATTGATGTTATCGATGAGTTTAAATGGCTGTAAACCTACTTCAAAGTTTAAGTCTATATAAGGGTCGTTATGGATATTTTTCAAATGGTTTGCGGCTGTTTTTAAGTCAGGTAAGGATTCTTCACAAATACGACATCTCAAGTCAGTTATGTCGACTTTTATATAGCCTTCGTAGCAATGTACGAATGCGATGTTCACTTTGAAAGTCTTATGTTCGTCTTCCATGTGCTTCCTATACTGGGATGGGTCCTGATAAGTCTCACAACAGTACACGCAAACCATGTCATTTTCTGGGAGCTTGAATGGATACGCTGTAGTGTATGTGACGACTAACTGGCCGTTCTGTCTCGCTGCGGCTTGTTCATATTCTAGAACAAAAAAAATCCCTCCGTCATTCTTAGTTTGAGAATGTCGTGCGTTGAGAGGCCGTGTTTTAGTTTAGACTCAGAAACTTTATCAAGGCTGAAGATGGTAGATGACACAGACCAATGATTGGTCGAAGCCTGGACGGGAACGCCAAACCAAACGCAACCGCGAAGTTGATCGTTGGGAAATCTTCTGTTTGTTATACCACACGATATGACCGTGAGTAATACTGATTTATCTCTCAAAAAGTACTCAAGAAGATGTTATCTTGGTTTGGTTCTAATGTATTACATTCTGAACTAGATATGACCACACTGAACTTCTCATTGAAGTTTTTGGCCAAACTCGAGCGGGAAAACTTCTGGATGGTGTTTCTGAACGTGCATTTTTAATTTCTTACGGTCAGTAAAGAGTCTACTGCACACCGAGCACACTTTCTTTTTGCTGTCATCGTGAATGATCAGATGTTGCTTTAGAGCTTTGTCTCGAGCAAAGGATTTATTACAAACGAGGCATTTAAGTGGGCGCTCTCCTGTGTGCTGGTGTGTGTGCTCGCGCAAATCCCGTCTAGTAGAAAACGTCATGTCGCAGTACTGACACTTGTGATCCTCCGTATGTGCCGCCTTGAAATGAAAGTACAGTAGCGTGCGCCGTTCAAAGACTTTCTCACATTCTGTACAACGAAATATTTTCCTTTCTTTACCATGGACTTCGACTAAATGGTCCTCTCTTCGTTCCCAAAAAGGGAAGCGTTCTTTACATAATGTACATCTAAATGGCAGACAAGATTTACTAGTGCGCATATGCTCCTTTTTAGCTTCTAAACTTGGGTAGGATTTTTTGCAACCTCGACAGTAAAACGTCCGGGTTGTATGGCGTAATTTAACATGGTTGTCGATGCCTCTGCGACTCTCGAATCGTTTCCCACAAATGTCGCATATATTCCTAAAATAGTGCATTCCCGTATGCCTGGAAACTTGCATAGTGCTGGTAAATTTTTGAGCACAAACCACGCACTCGTAACGGTTTTTCTCTAATCTTATTGGCACAAGAGCCAAGCTTTGGCTTAATTCGATTTCTAGTTCGTGTTCATCGTGTAAATGTTTCGCGAGAGCTTCAATAGAAGGAAAAGACTTTATACATCTTTTACAGCGGAGGTTCGTTATATCTACTCGTGTTTGTGTATCCAGGTTTGCTCTGTGGCATGTGGACCTATCGACGTTGTGATGGACGATATCCATGTGTGCCCTGAACAGAGCGGGATCGTCGAAAGTCTCGCGGCAAAAACAGCACCGCAACAAGGAAGATATTTGCAGGAACGGATACGCCGTCGAGTGTCTCAATATCATTTGGGCGTTCTGCTTGGCGGCATCCCGACTCCATCCAAGATAGTCTAGAAAAGAGAAGAGTTCAGTTGTTCACCAATTCCTAGAACGCTCAAATGTATACTGAAATAGTCGGAATAATGGTTTGTATGCAAGTGGGAATTCCCGCAAAACTTGAGAAAATTGTTTTTTTTTAAATGTATTTGTTCGTAATTATAATTAGATTAGATGAAATAAAACTCGATGGTAATTGGTCAATTTTGTGTTAGCAGTAAAAAATTGGTCATCAACACCACACACACACACGCTTGAAAATGTAATTCCTTTTGTGTACCGTACTTATTCAATACCTTAAACCTCGCAAACCTTTCTCGCTACGTAATACAGTTATTGAGTTTTCCATCTCATTATTTTGGACTCCACGATTCGATCGATTTTCAAGTGAACCAGGAGACGTAACCATGGAAAACGAGCGACAAAAAATAGTTGATTGGCCCAAATAACTTATTGATATGGAATAAATTTACAAAGAAAAAACAGAACAATAATATAGAAAAACATTTTTCGTATTAAAGTGTTAGATAAGATAATACAGTCGGGTCATCAGGTGGAATTTTTATGGCCGGGATGTGCTTTCTGTAAATGTTCCTTAAGTCTATAACGTCTCGTAAACAGCTTACCACAGACAGGACAAGCAGACTTCTGACTGTCATCGTGCGTGATTAAATGCCGATTCAATGATGCCTGCTCTATAAATGTCCTGTCACACAAATGGCATTCAAACGCCCGCTCGCCCGTGTGGTATCTGGCGATGTGCCCCTTTAGTCTAGGTATCGTTGGGAACTGTTTATTGCAATATGTGCATTTATTTTCGTTAGTGTGGGTGGTTTTAAAGTGACAATGCAGTAACGTGCGTTGTTTGAAGACTTTGTCGCATTCCGAGCAAGGAAATATTGACTTTTCTTTCATATGAATCGCAACCATGTGATCTTCTTTTTGATGCCCGTGTAAAAACCGCTCTCCGCAGATGCGGCACTTAGTAGGTTGGCATGCTTTGGTGGTTCTTAGATGTTGCCTCCTTGCCTCTATGGTAAGGAATGATTTCCTGCAATGTTTGCACATTATTTCGGTTGAATGACCGAAAAGAACGTGCGAATGGAGACCGCCAGCAGTTTCAAATCTTCTTCCACAAACATCGCAAATGTATTTGTAGAAGTGCGTCCCAGTATGTTTCGATAACGGTTTTATACTCGAGAAAAGTTTCGAGCAAATAAGGCACTGAAATCGGCTTTTTTCTAGCTTTACAGGAACTAACCCATGATGATAGCTAACGTCTATATTTAAACGGTGCCGTGTGTTCAAATGAGTAACCAAGGCTTCTACAGAGTCAAAATTGTCTGTACAGATATTGCATCGTAATTCTGTGATATCTACTCTCGTACGTCCGAGTCTATCCGGTACAATTGATTTAGATTTATCAATGTCAGAATGTTTGGTGTCCACGTGGCTTCTATACAGAGCAGGATCTTTGAAAAGGTCGGGGCAGACGAAACATTGTAAGAAGCCCAGCTGGTATCTGAAGGGATACGCCGTGGAATGATTCAATAGAATGGACGCATTCCGCCTGATAATGGTCGCTTTCCGTCTGGCTGCTTTCACGCTCTTCTCTCCGTCTATTTCTAGAAAAGAGAAGATTTCAGTTTCCATTTGTTCGATCATTTTTCGTTTTTGTTAGTTTAATGTAATTTCTTTGTGCTACGACTTAAGCTGGTATTTATATATGCCGATCAGGTCATTATGTTTCTCGAGTTCTGCCTGACTGCCTTCACCACATTAGTTTCTTCACAATTTTTAGATAAAGAGGTTTCTGTAGCTCAATACTTCGGATTCGGATAGCTAGTGTTAAAATGTTACCTCGTTTAAAACATAGTTTTTCTAATTATTATAAATTTCTATGCAAAAATTTATCACACCAGCGCTAGAAGTGCTTTTAACGTCTGTAGTGAAGAGATCATCAGTTTAACGGAAACACCGAAAAACTGAATGTGCAAGTTAATTTTCCAAATTTTGTGAATCGGATTCGGGCTCCGAAGCACCAGATGAGGACGCAACCGGTTAAGGGATGTTACGGAGGCGGCTTTACCGGAGCCGGAGCCGGATCCGGAGTTTATTTTTTTTATTTAACGGAGTCGGATCCGGATCCGGAGGCGAAGTTGGAGCCGTTACCGAAGCCGGATCCGGAGCCGGATCCGGAGGTTTATCGGAGGCGGAGCCGGAGGTGTGAGATGTTTGATTTTTCGTCAACGCATCTTGTATTCTAAGGGCGAATTGCACCGACTTACGGTTACAGACCGATCAACGTTAAATATGGCGCGGGCAGCTGTCATCCCATAGAAACTTGTCAAACTTTCCATACATTGAGATTTTAACGACGACCGGTTAGCCTAGTGGGTAGTGACGCTGCCTACGAAGCTGAAGGTCCTGGGTTCGAATCCCGGTAAGGGCAAATATTTGTGTGATGAGCATAAATATTTGTTTCTGAGTCATGGAAGTTTTCTATGTATTTAAGTATTTATATCTATTATATATATCGTCGTCTAGTACCCATACACAAGCCTTAATGAGCTTACTATGGGACTAGGTCGATTTGTGTAAGATTGTCCCCTAATATTTATTTATTTATTTTATTTATTTAACGAACACCGCTTACGATTACAGACGGTTTGGTACAGCCTAATTTTTTTTTTTACCTCTTGAATAGGCGTAGAATTCGAACCTGAGGACACGGAGCTACCTTTTTTCCTGAGTCTGCTTTTGCAGTCTTCATATTCATACTCTTTATGGTGCAACGAGTTTAGGTGGCCCTTGTTCCTCTTTTCCTAGAATAATTACACTTTCTCACATAATTCACACTTTGCCGAGTTTGTACTTATACCTATTAACAAAGTAATTCCATAGGGCACCAGTTTTAAACGTATTATAAAAGCACGTACTAATATGACGCAACGCAATACCAACACGGAAGTAACTGACGGAACTAACTGATTTATATTTTATATGTAATGGCCGCTGTACACATTGGGTCAACGTTGGCGCGTGAGCAGGATGCAGCTATGCAAACGAATGAGATCGAATTATAGCGTTCTCCTTCTAACGCATAGCTGCATCCTGCTCACACGCCAACGTTGGCCCAATGTGTACAGCCGGGTTAAGACAAAAAGCGGGCGATCGTGAGTGATAGGTAAGTAATTCCCGGACAAGTCAAAACTCGTTGGCGTGCGCCACGCTACCGCGACAAATGCAATACCTTCAGCTCCGGTATAACTTCGGTAAAAAATTAACGGAGGCGGAGGCGGAGGCGGAGGTGTAAAATAAAAAATAGCGAAAGCGGAGGCGAATCCGAAGGTGTAAAACCAAACGGAAGTTCCGCCTTAACGGATGCGGAGGCGAAGGTCCGTAACATCCCTAGATTAACGATCAGGTGAGAGAGAAAGAGGGAGACGATTTTCGATATTCTACAAAGCTTGGCAACTGACTTAAGTCTGGTGTTTGCAAAACAGAATGCGGGTTTGCCGTTTTGTTTAGTGAAGAGTATTATATCATTATGTCATACAAAGGATTAACCTAAATCTGATTTGTTCGTTGTTGAGGTGTATGATTCGTTACTCTAGAATTATTTTCAAGTTACAGGGTATGCTTTCTTCCTAAATGCCTTTTTAGCCGAGAGGACGACGCGAATCTTAAACCGCAATGTACGCAAACGACACATTCTATAGAATGGCACAATTTATAATGATCATAGAAAGCCCTCCGACTAGAACAGGTGACGTTACAGTCTGAACACTGATAAGCCTTCTTTACCACACCGTGTTGTTCAACCATGTGTTGCTGTTTCATTTCCCATGTAGGGAACCTATCGGGGCAGACGGAGCAGCAGTGAGACATGCACTTTTTCTCGGTTCTTTGGTGAAGTACCTTCGCACCCATGGAAGAGAACACCATACCGCACCGCCTGCAGTATGCCTTGTACTCCTTTTCATGAGTCTTCCTTACATGTTGCAGGAGCCCAGTGGTAGCTACATAAGATTTACCACATATTTCGCACACGTAACTTCTAAAATGAGTTATTGTATGCCTGTTTAAATGCAATAAGGAAGGTAATCCCGCTTGGCAAACAGCGCAAGTCCACTCACTGCCATCTAAAATGAACGACATCACGCCAAGGGGAGAATTTTCGTGCACAGTTTTCAAATGATCTTTTAAATGTGCAAAAACTTGTTCTAAATTGGAAAAAGCTGTTGTACAAATTCTACATCTAAGATTAGAAATGTCGACTTTAACGTATTCTGATTTGGGAAGGTTTTCGAAGGGCATGCGGTAGTTAAATTTAGCGTGTTCATGGTCCATGTGAAGACGGAACTGGGCGGGGTCGTCGTACAAGTCCCCGCAGTACACGCAAAGTATAGACTTATCGTTCACTCGGAACGGATAAGCGCTCGTGTACTTAATAATCGCCTCGGCGTTTCTCCTCACGGGATCGATTTGTGTGTCCACTAGAAAAGAAAACGTTTTCTGTAGTCTCATTAGACTTGGCTTGGATTTTTTAACGAATGGGTTTCTCAGAGAAGATAGGAAAAATCAGGAGTGAGTAACAGGCAAAGAATAGGTACTTACTTGTATATTTATTTTTGTTATTGCATAACACATATCAGGTAATAGACTGGTTACGTTTAAGCTCCAATATACCTTGTTAAGATATGTACGGTTAAGCCTACTGCATGCTTAACTTCACCAACTTCGTATCTACAAGTTATGCTTAGCCAGATGCCGTTTCAACCGAGACGAGAACAGAAACTTCAAACCGCAGTGTTTGCAAGAAGAGCACTCTCCAGAATGGTGCAGCTTAAAATGTTCATAGTAAGAGTTTTCCGTGTTAAAACTTATATTACAATCCGCACATTTAAAGCACCGTTTCGTCTGTCCATGAGCGGTCTCCAAGTGCCTCTTCCTGGATTTCCAATCGAGGAATCTCTCGTTACACTTCGGACAGACGTACGGCATGCAAGATTTCTCGGTCCTCGTGTGTTTCTCCTTGGCTTCCATGTTTGGAAAAACTTTCCGGCACTTCTTGCAGGTGACTTCGTATTGCTGATGCTTGGACCTAACGTGCCGGAGCAAGCCGGTCGTGGCCACGTAACTTTTCCCGCACACGTGGCACACGTAGCTGAGGAAGTGTGAGATCGTGTGTCTATTCAGATGGAACAGCGTCGGGAAGTTCTTTTCGCATACGGCGCAATTGTAAACGTCTTTGTGTAGTAAATACGGCATGACGCCAAGTTTCCCGTTCGCGTCGATCGTCCTTCCGTGTTGCGTCAAGTGCTCCGCTACAGCCTCTAGGGTTTGAAACTTTTGTGAGCAGAATCTGCATCTCAGATCGGTGATGTCTGCTTTGATGAACTCTAGGCTGGGTAGGTTGTGGAAGGCGACCTTGAGCGTGAAGTCTCTGTGCTCATCCTCCATGTGTTTGCGGAAGAGGATAGGGTCGTCATAGGTGTCGAGACAGTATACGCACAGTATGCTTTTGTCGGCGACGCGGAACGGGTAGGCCGTGGCGCATGTTAGGATCGTCTCGGCGTTAGTTCGCGCCGGATCGTTACTCTTGTCTAAAAAAGAAAACATCCCATTGACTGCTGCCTTTAGATTCTCTTGGCGCTTGATTGTATCCATATACGAGGTTTCAACGCAGTACTAATTCGATCGAAAGTGAGTATGTCAAAGTTTTTGTGGGTAAGTACACGTAGATTCAGTTAAATAGCCTTAATAGGCACGAGTTTAAAGTTTTGGGTTTAGATCGCAAACGTTTGAAATCCGATGCAAATATCTAAGTAACTATGATATAACTCCTCCCAAAATTGCTCCGTAACGTACATCTTGCGTAAATAGTGACGTTTCAAACGTGCCAAAGTTACAGGAATTATTTTGGGATTTGCTAGGAACATGGAATAAATGATATGAACGAAGATT
The DNA here is from genome assembly GCA_947578815.1 of Epinotia ramella. Classification (NCBI taxonomy): domain Eukaryota; kingdom Metazoa; phylum Arthropoda; class Insecta; order Lepidoptera; family Tortricidae; genus Epinotia; species Epinotia ramella. The sequence continues at coordinate 11,672,300 of OX388222.1, forward strand.
ATGATTCATTTAGAGTGGCGGTAACGGATAATTCCAGTTAAGATTGCAGCATAAAGCATCCCCATGATATGAGTATTATAGGTTGTATAATATGACAAGTCGTTCATATATTTAACCAAGTTATAGGCATTTCAATTCGCCTAATTAGTATGAATATGTCTCAAATTGTATCAAAGTTCTTATATAGTAGTTTCACTGTGAGAGCTGAATAGGTATATCACACAACACTACTTTACCGAAAATAAGTTAATCGTCTTATGAATCAAAATAAAGTTATTTTCTTTGTTCGATCGTACGTCGTATGTAGCACGCTCATAATATTAAGTAAGTTTTCTAAGAATACTCCCACTAACGATTACCTTATTTTCAGTATGTTGAATACCACGTACCTTTCGACGAATACTCGAAGCGATCGCGTTGAGCAAGTAATTTAGAATTGGGAATCGAACCCAAGAGAGCTAATACTCGCCGCTATATGTGATGCCATGATCTTAAGTCATATTTTGAATTTAAGTTTTTGTTAAGGAATTAGATTCAACGCTTTTATATTTACAAAAGAGACTAATATAGTAAAAGATTATTTTTAACATTCTATATTATAGGTACTTTCGTTCAATTTGAAAGTTAAGAATTTAAAAGAAAAATCTGTTTTCATCGGAGTTACACAAAATACGATGCTCCCAAGTCGAACACCTAAAATACCTAAAAGGAAAGACACGAAATACAAAAACAATTCAACAAAATAGCTCTGACAGTGTGGCCAATGCTTTAAACAACACTCACACAATTTCCGACTACCGTAAGTTTTCTACAACAACTAATACAAATTGAGATTGTAAAGATCTTTGACGGTATCTTTGAGTTTAGACTTTGAAATTATATTGGACAAGAGATTTATCAAAATATAAATGCTTGAAAATTATTTAAAACTAGACCATTCATTGAGACATATCCATATTCTGATACATGCGTTTTCTACTACTTTTTGAGATATTGACAGACTTTGTACTAAAATAATTCTATGACATGTCAAAACCCTAAATAAATGAGCCCTACTGATGATGATCGGGTCAATACACTTGGTCTCGTAATTTCAAAGGTATCAATGTTTTCAATAACATTTATAATATATACAAAAATGCATTAAAATACCACGAGATCTTATCGATTTTGTTCAATGCTAGTGGACATGACTTATAATTTCAGTAAAAAGCCTGCCAATGTAAACATCGGTAAACAGAGTTGACATGAACATTGAGGAGTTCACATGAAAATCCAAAAGTTTCTAAATGTTGTAATTTTTGAATGAGCTTCCAAGAAAAGTGGTGCAACATTTTTATTTTGTTTTTTGTTACTCAGAATCCTTGATACAATACAATTATACACCCACCCCAATACAAATAAAGAAAGAAGACAAAAATGTAACGATTTACCTAGCATGGTAGCCTTCATGACGCACAAAAAAAAAAAGAATTGTACGAATCGTTTCATAAATGACTTGAGTTCTGAGGTATTAAAAAAAATCGAGAACCTTCTTTTTTTGAAGTCGGTGAACAAATCATTCGTCCCTTACTAGCAAGTATGTAAGTGCGAGAGGGACGCATTCGTGGTAGCTAGTGAGTTTAAAACCCGAAGTAAACGAATTTTCCCGAAAATTAGACCGATTAGCTACATCGCTTTGGCGCCCAACTATAACCCTGCTACCCAAAAGTTGTCTAGAAGAGATCGCTTTATAGCGACAAGACCGCCTGTTGTTTACCTCTACTTGTAAGCTGTTGTTCTGTATTATTTTTATAAATTTAGGCGTGCAATAAAGAGTATTTGTATTGTATTGTAAATATTAGCGAAATCGTTACACACGTTTCCGAAACCCATTTACAAACAAACAAATTGGACTATTGCTCATTCAATAGGTAGCATCATATAAACAGATTCACTGTACTGACAGTTGATATGAGAAAAATCTAGAGCACGTATTCGAGTCACGGGACATGGAACTTATAAAAGTTAGAAATATTCAAGTCAACTCGATTCCCCAATGCAAAAAGAAGATCATTAGATGCCTACCTTTCTTCTTCTTCTCAGGTTTCACTTTGCTTGCGGTCGCTTTAGGGGTTTCCTTCTTCGCCTTGGCCTTTTTGGCCGGGCTGGCTTTGGCTTTGGAGGTGGACTTCCTCTTTTCTGCCTTGGCATTGTCCAGGAGGTCGAGGAGGTCTACAGACTCCTTTTTAGGCACTTTGCTGGCGAGTTTTGTTAGCGGCTGGTCGTCGACTAGAAAAGAAGGCTGTGGTTAGAATCCTACTAATATTATAAATGCGAAAGTTTAGATGTTTGGATGTTTGTTACTGAATCACGCATAAACATAATAAAAACCGGCAAAGTGCGAGTCGGACTCGCGCACGAAGGGTTCCGTACCATTATCTATAAAAACCGTTTAAAAAAAAGTTTGTTGTATGGGAGGCCCCCTTAAATATTTATTTTATCTTGTTTTTAGTATTTGTTGTTACAGCGGCAACAGTAATACATAATTTGTGAAAATTTCACCCGGTTCTTGAGATACAGCCTGGCGACAGACAAAACGGCAAAAAAAAACACGTTTGTTGTATGGAAGCCCCCCTTAAATATTTATTTTGTTTTTAGTATTTGTTGTTATAGCGGCAACATAAATATATCATCTGTGAAAATTTCAACTGTCTAGCTATCGCGGTTCTTGAGATACAGCCTGGTGACAGACAGACGGACGGACAGTCTTAGTAATAGGGTCCCGTTTTTACCCTTTGGGTACGGAACCCTAAAAATGATTTTTGCTATCAAATCAAATCGTTCATTTCGGAAGTGTTTCCAGAATTCGCTAGTTGATTTTTGCTATCAAATCAAATCATTTATTTCGGAAGTGTTTCCATAATTCGTTAGTGTACATTATAGTGTATAGCCTGGATTAACATATACATTACTTTTTGTCCCAAACGCAAATAAACCCCTAACGTGGCGAAAGTTTGTATGGAGCTACGATATAAACGAGTTCCACGCGGACGAAGTCGCGGGCAGAAGTTAAAAGGTAATTACCAAATTGATTGAAGCGTCAGTAGTCAAATCCTGGCTAGTATGCCTCGGATAGAGTATGCCAATGAGTTTTTGGGAAATTATGTACGAAATATTGTTAGATATTGACCGCTAGCTTTTCAATGGAGCGCTCTTGGCCTAGCTAGACCCGAGGTACCGGTACCAGAGCCCGGAATTTTCAAAGCAAAACAAAAGACTCGCAATTTTACTAGTGCTAGAATATTTTTTTTATCGATATCGATAGTTGTGTAATAGAAGAAAAAACGGTCCACCAAATAAACAAAATATTTATTTAAAAAAATTACGTAAGGTTTCTATAAAAATTACATACAAACGTGCAATTTCTTCTTGAAAATTCAAGTCAGTACACACAGCAGCACATGACATTTTATTTGGTTTCTGATAGTAATAACTAATAAGAGTAGATAATCATTAATTTCTCGACATTCTCTGGGAGTACACAGTTTCGTTTATCTTATAAAATATTCGATATTAATACTCGATATCGATAAAAAATATTTCTAACACTAATTAGATTGCGACAAAAGTCTTGCCGTGAAAATTCCGTGCTCTGATGATCACATTGAGTATGCGGGTTATGCAACGAAATAACGTCGGCGATTTTTAATGATTACTGACTGCACGTTAAAGTGCATTAAGGCGGTTCTGAAACGCCGTTCTGACTAGATTAAGAAACAATAAGGTCTGAATTTCAGATATATGATTTTTGACTATATGATTGTTCATCTGATTTTATGGATACATGATTGCTTAAAATTTCCTCGATAGAAAAAAAATCCAAAGTTGGGTCTGTATTTTTAGTTAGAGCAATGACGCGTTATTCAACGTCGGAGAGGCAACCGGATGGCTCGCGGTATTTGAGCTCTCGAAGTGATGTGGAACCGCCCCGTGCTACCCGAAATGAGCCAACTGCGACTGGTTCGGAAATAGGAAAAATATCGCGAGGCAACCGGATGACAAGCGGTAGCCTGAAAGTGTGTACGCTGTTTATATAATGAAATTTTTATGCCATCCATCCTAGTGCGACCGGAGCAGAGTAAGCAAGCGAACAAAAAAAAAAAAATTGACAGGCAACCGCTTGAAATTGTCTGTATGTGATGAAGAAAAAGCGTGCCAATTTGCAATCTCAACTCTCACAACTCTTTCTAATGAATTTCAACACTTGCAGACCGTCGCGAGCTTTAATCCCTTCTCCAGCTGGATAACCCAACGGCTAAAGTTTAAGAGTGGTAGGACACAGTTCGGAATGTCACGCTCGTATTTGGTTCAGCCCAACTGAGGAAGTACAGTCCGCAGCAAAAGTAGTTATTCGTCGAAAAGCAGGTGATGATAAACACAGGTGTTACAGGCATTGCCTTACTTAAAGTACTCCACTTTTTGCCATACAAGACGTACAAATATTTCACTGTCTTAAATTAAACAGTCTTTAGTAAAAGGTTCTAGATATCAACACACCAATACAATATTTATAGGTACTTATTATAGGCAATGAGGAATATAATGTCAAAGTATCCTTACTAATATTATAAATGCGAAACTGAGTGTGTGTTTGTTTGTTTGTCCTTCTTTCACGTCGCAACGGAGCGTCGTATTAATGTGTTTTTTTGTATGGAGATAGTTTAAAGGCTGGAGAGTGACAAAGGCAACTTTTTCCAGCGGGAAAACATCCAATTCCCACGGGAAAATTCAATATGTTACATTTTCCTTTAACCACGCGGGCATTAGCTAGTTTTTATATAAAGTCAAAATTGATGAATACAAAATAACTGTTACGGGGGCCAAGTGGTTAAAACGCACACACACGACTCTTCAAAAGGATAAGGAATGCGTAGATAAATACTGGACCCGATTCTACATGCACATGGTTTAACTAGCCTAAAACGAAATTGTCTAATTTTTAGACATAATTTAGGCGGCAGATTAAAAACGAGATATTTAGAATAGCGTTTAGGCAGCTAAGTAAGTTGTATAGACCGCCTAAAATAAGAAAAGTCAGTTTCAAATTAGCGTTGTCATTTGATTATGACAGCTGCTCATAGAATAGCAAAGTGTTTTAGCGACACCTAAATAAAATTAGGAAGTTTAGAGGCCATTGTAGAATCGGGTCCATTCGCGTGGTGTTTTGCGTAGCTACTCCTGCTTCAGACTGTACGGTCGAGGTCATAAATACGTTTACACTTTTGCACCTTATTGCCTTGTAATAAGGTGCAAAAGTGTAAACATATTTATGACCTCGACTGTACCTCCACCTTGCGGAAGACCGCGACACAGATTAAAGAATACAAGTACAGATACCCAATCTCATAGAGCAAAAGCGTACCGTCCTAATGTAGGCAATTCTGTATACAATTTTAGTACCGTAGCTACACCAGTAGATGCAGTATCCGAGCTACCACGGCTACGACGCTGTCAGCCTACCTGATAGTTTTAGTAATACATTGAGATATCACCAGATGGCATTGACTTCCCGGGCAACGAATAGAGTATTTTTGATATAAAAGTAGTATTTTCGAGACAATATTACACATCACACAAAATTATACATAACCAAACGCTTGGAGCCTGTGGTTCCATAGAACTTTCGCGACCAGTGATGGCGCCATCTAGCGACAGTACCCAATAATACGTGTAGCAAACTTAGCAAACTTACTTAACTCACATGTATGTACGAGTTACATGGATTTAGTACCAATTTTATTGCATTTACTAAACTTATACAATTTACCTTTATTTTATGTACGGAAGGATGTTTGCGATATAATTAAGGTACGGTGAATTTATTAAGGTGTAAAAAATCATTCTATCTTCACGATTACTGGTTCAAATGTTTCGCTCGGTACCTGTGTCGCCATCTATGAGTTCTTTTTAGTAATAATTATACGTTGTTCGAGTTGGGAGGGCATGACCGCGACAATAATAACGCCATAACTCGCTCTGTAAGGTCGCCAGAGCTCCCGAGGTAGTGTTGAGAGTGAGGCACCCGCGTTCGTGTCTAGCTGTCAACGCAGCGAATCCTCAAATAAAATAAAGGGTCGGTAACGCGCTCGATTCTTCTGGAATCACAAGCATCCACAGGCTACGGTGTCTGCTTACCATCAGGCAGACTGTATGCTAGTTTGCCACCGCCGTAGTTTTAAAAGGCTACTCACGCTCGTCCTCGTCCATGTCGTCGAAGCCGCTCCGGTCGTCGAACTCGTCGTCGCTCGGGTTCTTCTCCAGCTTGACTCGCTCTAGCTTCACTTCCTTCTCCGGTTCTGGGTTGACTGGAGAGAATAGTCGTTATTATTATTATTTTTAAATTCAAGGACTATTATTTTAAGGAATGTTTCGTGATTTTGTATATTCTTTTAATCGTATAGTTAAGATTTTTTCAGATCTTGTTAAAATTCCTTTCTTTTTTAGATCTTCGTAATTTCTTAGATCATATGTACCGGGTAAAGTTTAATATAAATGAAAAAAGATGTTAATTAGAACATAATTTTTATTGATTTATCTTGGAATTTATACGGCAATGTGTGGACTACAGCACGGTTAGCACAAGACAGCGCCGTCTCTTTCTAAGTGTTAAAATTAGAAAGCGACGGATAGTCTATCTCGCCGGGGAACAGCTCGCGAGCCGGCTTGCGACCACTGTGCAAGCAAGCATCCAGCTCTAGTCTGCAAGAGCGAGACAACTATAGTTGCCTGCAACGCATTGCCGTAACAGTGCTGATCTAAAGGTGGTATTCCACTAGTCCAAGATCTTTGTCCAATGTCCATTTGCGTCTCAAGTTTTGCTTAAAGAGTGCAGACACAATGCACATTGGACAAAGATCTTGGACTAGTGGAATATCACCCTAAACGGCCCTTAGGACTCGGCAGCGACTTAGAGCGGAGGCGACATCAGCAGTGGTGTATGAGGTGGGAGCGAGATGCCACGTTCTAAAGACTAACGAATTTTAACGGCATTTTAGTTAAAATAGGCTTGTAGAACGTTGATTACGGCCGTATGAAAAGTGTTTATATCTATTATACACGGTGGAATTTGATCGGTGATCAGGAATCCAAAAATCTTAATTTCAATCTACACAGAAACCAATACGTGAGATCTCGTGCAATATAGCTCACAATCGAATTAATCACACTTAATTAACATCGGTAAAATGTACACTGACTGAATAAATGGACACCCTACTTTTATTGAAGGGAAGTTACTCGTAAGTGTACATACGTCAAGTGCTTGCTGGCTTTGGCGGGAAACTAGACAGATCAGACGTTTGTTATGAATTTGACAATGACAAATTGACAGCTTATTGCTCATTTATGTTTTAAGTTTCTATGGCTGATAGTTTGAAAAGAGGTATTAAACTTTTCAGACTAAACCATTAGTAGGGTGACAATAAATTTTAATTAAAATTTAATTTCAACTTAAAAATTAGTTATGATAAAAAAAAACTTGGTTCCACTTAAGTACTACATAAACGTGACCGCCATCGATTACTGAATTAGAAAAATGGGTTCCTGTTCACCGATTAAATTCCACCGTGTATACTCACCAGCAATAAATTTGGCCCAAATTAGAAAAATGAATTTAATTATTTAAAACATTATTTAATGTACACAATTTATAGTTTGAAATCACGAAAAGTTTTTGGGCCAAATTTTCTGCCGGTGAGTGTATATATCTCGTAGCCATAACACAATTGAGCTTACTTATGACTAGTTCGATATGTGTAAAGACTGTCCCCAAAAATTAACAAAATTAATAACCTTGAAGTTTAGTCGTAATTTTCCAACCATACTGGACAGCGCGACAAGGCAATAGACATAAGGCGCGGAACACACGGACTGGTGCGGCACTGCTCGTCGCGGCGCAGTGAAATTTTGCCCGAGAGCGGGCACGGGCACACAGCGTCACTCGTCCGCGCGGCAGTTACTATGCGCACTGCCGCGGCGAGCGATGCCGCACCGCTCCGTGTGTCCCTCGCCTAAGTTGATCTCAAGTTGGCGGCGTCACTTACTCTCCATCTCAATCTCCAGGCCAACAATCCGCCCGGGGTCCAGATACTCCATAAACATCTTCTCGCACTCCTGCACCTGCCTCTTGAACTCCGAGGCGTCCCGCAGCCGGGATATGCACGGCTCGCAGATGAGACGGCTGTTGCTGTTCGTGCCCGCTGCTTGAGCAAAGGCAATCTGGAAGATAGAATACACTTAATAAATTTCGTATGCTACATTTTTGCAGTAGTTGGTTCGAATCCCAGCTCGTACCAATGAGTTTTTCGGAACTTATGTACTGAACCTGAAACCTCTTCACACTTAAACCACTGAACCTTAGATGAAATTTGGTATAGAGATAGCTTGAGACACGAGGAAGGACATAGGATAATTTTTATAGGTGAAATGGGGGGAAAGATTGTACGGAGCTGCGATATAAACGAGTTCCACGCGGACGGAGTCGCGGGCAGAAGCTAGTAAACGATAAAGTACTATGCCCTCACAAATCCAACACTGGTATTGTACTAAATGTGAAGACACCACAGATATAGATATACATAGATCACGCAAATGCATGTACTTCGCGTGTCAAAATTCGGACTCCCGAGTTGGCACTCCGACTTACATTCCGCGCGCGTCTGTTGTGGTACCCGGTTGTGCGTGAATATTTAGAAAATACCTTATTGCAGAATCGATTTTCCGCGGACAGCGGGGAATTCAGATCACTAATTCGCCCGTGTGACGTCACAGTAGGTAGAAAAAAGTGACACGGTCGCTTTTCATACAGATTGAGGTGTTTAAGTTATCTAGTGTATATCTATATCTGTGGAAGACGCTGATGGTAAGTAGACACTTTAGTCAATGGACAACCATTTATTGATATTAGGATTTGTCAATGTGTTAATCCTTCTAATAAGTTATTAATAAGAATTTTCATCAGAATGGAAATATACGCAAACATTTCTAGTTACTATCAAAGTGTTCAATGGGCAAATTATACTAAAAAAGAATAGGAAAAGTATAGAAACTTCACAAAAAGTTTTTTATCAAGGTTTTAACCTGTGGCTGAAATGTAAATGTTTGATTCCTGATTCTAATACATGAATAGAATAGAATAGAAAGGTGTTTATTTCTCTAGTTTATGTGTTACATTATGTCCATCATGCCGGTGGTGTGTTCGGCCTGCGGGTGTGTCAGCTACTTACAATCTACCTATGTCTGTCTGAAAGATCTGTATATGTGTCATGTTGTTTGTGCTGTGTGCTTGTTAGTGTGTGCGTACTGAATAGATTTATATAAATTTAAAAGTTGTTTCATTTTGTCCTATCTTAAAACTATTCTTACAACAAATTTCCTATAATCTATGGGGACTATAATCTAATACATGTATAGGACCATCCATACTAATACTATAAATACCAAAGTGTCTGTCTGTTCAAAACAGAGTTGGGCAAATTTTTATTTGAATAAGAATAAGAATAAAAACAGAATTTTTATTCTTATTCAAATTGATTTGAATAAGAATAATTCTTGCGCCCGTTATTTAGAATAACATGAAGGTGAATAAATCATGCTACTTTTATTTTAAATAAGAATAAAATACGGACTAATTATTCCACAAATGGGGTTATTCTAACTAACATTTTATTTAAATAAAACGTTATTCAAATAAAGTTAATTTGTTGGTATCGTCGGTAAAATTTTGTGAGTTGATTTACAGACAATGGATTTTATGATAAGTTTGTGAAGACTTGCTTTGTTTTGACGAGTTATATACAATACATTATACTTGGTGACTATGGTCTGATGATGGAGTCAGGAGGTGGATAGTGGAACTCCTCGATAGCTACTTGTATATCCTTCGAGTTTGGGCTCATTTGGTTTGATTTGGCGAGTTCTATACATTATACGTGGTGATGATGGTCTGATGATGGAGTGAGGAGGTGGATAAAGGAACTCCTCAATGGCTACTTGTATACCCCTCGAGTTTGGGCTCATTCGCTTTGTTTTGTCGAGTTCTATACATTATACTTGGTGACGATGGTCTGATGATGGAGTCAGGAGGTGGATAGTGGAACTCCTCAATGGCTACTTGTATACCCCTCGAGTTTGGGCTCATTCGCTTTGTTTTGTCGAGTTCTATACATTATACTTGGTGACGATGGTCTGATGATGGAGTCAGGAGGTGGATAGTGGAACTCCTCAATGGCTACTTGTATATCCTTCGAGTTTGGGCTCATTTGGTTTGTTTTGGCGAGTTCTATACATTATACGTGGTGATGATGGTCTGATGATGGAGTGAGGAGGTGGATAGAGGAACTCCTCAATGGCTACTTGTATACCCCACGAGTTTGGGCTCATTTGGTTTGTTTTGGCGAGTTCTATACATTATACTTGGTGATGATGGTCTGATGATGGAGTCAGGAGGTGGATAGTGGAACTCCTCAATGGCTACTTGTATATCCTTCGAGTTTGGGCTCATTTGGTTTGTTTTGGCGAGTTCTATACATTATACTTGGTGATGATGGTCTGATGATGGAGTGAGGAGGTGGATAGAGGAACTCCTCAATGGCTACTTGTATACCCCACGAGTTTGGGCTCATTTGGTTTGTTTTGACAAGTTCTATGCATTATACTTGGTATTGATGGTCTGATGATGGAGTGAGGAGGTGGTTAGTAAAACTCCTCAATGGCTACTTGTATAACCCTCGAGTTTGGGCTCATTTGGTTTGTTTTGACGTGTTCTATGCATTATACTTGGTGATGATGGTCTGATGATGGAGTGAGGAGGTGGTTAATGGAACTCCTTAATGGCTACTTGTATAGCCCTCGAGATTGGGCTCATTTGGTTTGTTTTGGCGAGTTCTATACATTACACTTGGTGATGATGGTCTGATGATGGAGTGAGGAGGTGGATAGAGGAACTCCTCAATGACTACTTGTATATCCTTCGAGTTTGGGCTCATTTGGTTTGTTTTGGCGAGTTCTATACATTATACTTGGTGATGATGGTCTGATGATGGAGTGAGGAGGTGGATAGAGGAACTCCTCAATGGCTACTTGTATACCCCATGAGTTTGGGCTCATTTGGTTTGTTTTGACGAATTCTATACATTACACTTGGTGACGATGGTCTGATGATGGAGTCAGGAGGTGGATAGAGGAACTCCTCAATGGCTTCTTGTATACCCGTCGAGTTTGGGTTCATCCGTATTTATACTTGAGGCTCGCGGTCGTGTCCGTGTTTCGTGTACAAGTATTCGTGCGCCTGTTATCGTGTTACACAGCAACGGTTTTATGGCCCGTTCGGCACGTGAAATTCGGCTACGTGTAATTAAGTCACGTGTACCCGTGGAGATCCGTGTCACGGGTTCACGTACCTTAAGTACACGCGGATCCGGTCCGCCAGCGACGTTGAGTGAAGATAAGATACAGTGTCTCTAAAGATGACGAATAAAAATATATCGTTAGTTCTTATTCGTAGCTCTTTATTCCGTTTCATTCTTCTATTTTTAAGAACCTGGACTTTTAAATATTTAGTGAGTGAGAGTAAATAAAAGGAAACCAACATTAAATATAATCTATAGGTAATACAGTATTTAACTATAATACGGGGGCTAAAATAACAGAAGTGTGTGTAATGGTGACTAATGGATAATCACAACGAGTTAAGAATTCTAAACTGTCCCCTCCAGATTCGAAAAAAAAATCCCGCTTATTTGTAAAACAAAACTCGGTCACTTCTTTGAACTTCATGAACAAAACGGTGGTATACCAGGTAAAGCCGAAAGCTACTTACGAGTATTGTTTGTTTAATTACGTCGTTCGCAAACCTTTCGCATCGTTATCTACAATTCAAACTCCACTTATCTACAAAAATACCACACTGGTAGGTAAATTACAATGAATGACTCAATAATTTTTAAACCTTGAGAGAACTCAAATGATTGAATAAAATATTTATATAGAGATGCAAAATAAAATGTCACCAAGTCTGCGGCTTTTGTTTTTTACTTTCATAGAAGAATATTTTTAGGTGTAGTGTAATTAAACTCTATATAGCGACAAGACATTTAACGAAAAACTTTTTTTACCTTGTTAAGCAGTCGAACAAAAATATGTCACTATCTACTTTGTAATGTGCCGAAATCGATAAGAACTGCAGCTGTGTACTTTTTTGTTTGTTGTTTCCTTGTTTAGTCCATGCACGTGTTGTTTGCCTGGATTTACCGTCATCATACGTACCGAAGATTCGCAGAAATTTGCTCTTTTGTTTCTTTACACGAATTTGCTCTTTTGTTTTTCGCCTTGCGTGTTAACATTTTGGCTATGTTATATCCTTAGATAGTAAACTTGTATATTCTGATATTATAACGCTATACGTCGCAGTCTCTTAATTGTATAATAAATATAAGTATAACTAATGGCACTAGAGAATTTTGCATCGTCGCTAGCTTGGATTAAAATCACAATAGCTGGCTATACAGAAAACAGAATAAAGCCGTTAATTACTTAAATATCTAACCATTATAACTGAATCGACGCAAAAAATATAATTTAAACAAAAAACCACATAGAAAAAACCTGTTCGCCCCGTACTAAGTAATAATTAGTAATTCATTAATAGTCCTTATTTGTTTTAATTTTAACTCCAACTGGCGTGGCGGCGGCCCGGGTGTATCGTTCCGACCGGTGCAGACGAACGCAGGTACGGGTTACGTATCTTGGCGTGTCACGTGAATCCGGACGCGAACGCAGGTACGGGCTACGTACCGGTCGTGTTCGTGAAATTCGTGATCTTAGTACCGCCGGGGTTACGAACACGTAGGGTTCGGTCACGGTACGGGTCGGCGTGTATCACGGATATCCAGAGCCCTACATAATATTTATACTGAGGTATGGAAATTAATCTTATATTAGATTTTTTTTTTACTACACAGGTTTTTGCATAGATTTGCATACATTTTACTTTATAATCTCAATTTAAATTAGTTATCTGAAATCATTAATACAAATTTTAAATGCTTCAGAGGTAGACTAGTATTAAGTATTTATGCTGCGTCGACCTCAAATAAATACACTATTAGTATAAGTTTTGTGAAAGTAAACCGAAGGACATCGCTGCGCCCATCTGCGAATATAGTGATAAGCGCAGGTAAAGCAAGGGTTATTGTTTTACCTGCCGTCATTTATTATCTCTTTTGCTCTCTGTAGGTGTGAAAGAGATAGCATATATATGAGTAAAGTTATTTATACAAGATCATCGTCACCAAGTGTACTTGTATAGAACTCGTAAAAAAAAACATATAAACCTAAACTCAAGGGCTATTTAAGAGCTATTGAGGAGTTCCACTATCCACCTTCTGACTCTGTCAAGACCAACAGACCATCCTCATTCCTCACCAAGTATAATGCAAAGAACTCATCAAAACAAACCAAATGAGCCCAATCTCGAGGGCTATACAAGTAGCCATTAAGGAGTTCCATTAACCACCTCCTCACTCCATCATCAGACCATCATCACCAAGTATAATGCATAGAACACGTCAAAACAAACCAAATGAGCCCAAACTCAAGGGTTATACAAGTAGCCATTGAGGAGTTCTACTAACCACCTCCTCACTCCATCATCAGACCATCATCACCAAGTATAATGCATAGAACTTGTCAAAACAAACCAAATGAGCCCAAACTCGAGGGCTATACAAGTAGCCATTGAGGAGTTCCACTATCCACCTCCTCACTCCATCATCAGACCATCATCACCAAGTATGATGCATAGAACTCGTCAAAACAAACCAAATGAGCCCAAACTCGAGGGCTATACAATTAGCCATTGAGGAGTGCCACTATCCACCTCCTCACTCCATCATCAGACCATCATCACAAAGTATAATGCATAGAACTCGTCAAAACAAACCAAATGAGCCCAAACTCGAGGGCTATACAAGTAGCCATTGAGGAGTTCTACTAACCACCTCCTCACTCCATCATCAGACCATCATCACCAAGTATGATGCATAGAACTCGTCAAAACAAACCAAATGAGCCCAAACTCGAGGGCTATACAATTAGCCATTGAGGAGTTCTACTATCCACCTCCTCACTCCATCATCAGACCATCATCACCAAGTATAATGCATAGAACTCGTCAAAACAAACCAAATGAGCCCAAACTCGAGGGCTATACAAGTAGCCATTGAGGAGTTCCACTATCCACCTCCTCACTCCATCATCAGACCATCATCACCAAGTATGATGCATAGAACTCGTCAAAACAAACCAAATGAGCCCAAACTCGAGGGCTATACAATTAGCCATTGAGAAGTTCCACGATCCACAGACATATACAATAGGTATAAATTACACTACATTCAAGATTCTATACGTACTAGTGCCTCTATACCGATACCAAAATTACCAAATGCGTCGTGTTTATCCCCGAGTATCCGTCCGAACTACATTCATATATTATTCATGGTATATTAGTTAAAATAAAAAATCATGATTAGATTTATTTGAATAAGAATAAGTTAACTTTATTCAATTTTCTAACATAAGAATTATTCACGGCGAAATTATTTGAATAACTTTGACGGGAATAAAATCAACATGATTTTATTCATGCGTATTCTTATTCAAATAATGATTTTATTCTTGAGTGCCCAACTCTGGTTCAAAACCACTAAACCAATTGAGATGAAATTTGATATGCACATAGTTTGAATCCTGGGGAAGGATATTGGATAGTTTTATCCCGGAAATATCCCCTAAGAGGGTCAAATGCGGGATGCAAGTTTGTAAGAACCGATATAAACGAGATCCACGCGGACGGAGTCCAGAAGCCAGTTATTTATTTATTCTTTTGAATCTTTAGCAATTTAATAATTAGATGTGTATTTTGGGAAAAGCCGCAGATAAACAATGAGGGCAGAAAGTTTATAAATAAGAAGCACCATAGCGTTAACTGAATTAAAACTTAAAGGGTTCTCCAAAATCAATTTCATTCCTTGAAGTGGAAAGTTGTATCTTGGTTTGAGAGTTAAGGCGTAACAGACATACAAAGACATCAAACAATATCTGTGCGTACTGGCGACTATTTATAGTGGACTGCACTACTGCAAGCATACTATATAATCGATATTTTGCCTCTTCGATCGAAGACGCCCATCACTATATTATAAGTACATGTACCAAACACGACAATATAATCAATATTTTCACAAGCCACCCAAAACGTAAAGACATGCACGGCGCAACTCCACTGAGCACAAACTTAACTTCTTAATTTGGTCGCATAACACAAAAAACTCCGCCTGAAGAAAATGGACGCCATAATGCAGTAGAATCCAAAGAGAAAAAAAACTGGTTTAGAATACTTACACTGAGGTCAAACGTCTCGGTCAGCATTTCGGCGTACACTTCTCTCTTCCCCATCCAAAAATATTCAGTCGAAATGTCTTTATAACAGCCTTCGGCAAAACAACAACGGCAGACGGTCGGGCCGCTGGGCCCCCGTACCCAATCAGAACTTTTGCCTTCCATTATCACAAAATTAGAAATATTTTCACAGAAAATATTGTTCCTAGACTAACACGTACATAACTAACTTAATTAAAACGCTAAGGTACTATTCTCATCTATTTAATATTAATTTAGAAACACAAGAGCCGAAAACCGACGCCATCACTCCGCCGCGTCCTTCAGGGATGTGTATGTTGCCAGTTGTGTTGATTATGATTTGGTTAGCTAGCTAGCTCTTCTTGCCAGCCAGGCATTTGTGCAAATAAACTTTCCCGTTTATAATATTTTTGATGATTGTAAATGATGGTTGACTATATAAATACACTAAACCTTTGGTTGAAATACAATGTACGATCATGTCACGTTTTAATATTTTGAAGATTTTTGAACTTGTGGTAACAATCAGGAAAATACCCACTGTCACGACAAGCGCCATCTATTGATGAGTAGCAGAGATAGAAATGTATGGAAAGATACTGATTAAATGTCTTTTGCCTCAGAACAATGCTTGTTCAAGTGATATTTTAATTGTATCTATTGAGAATCATTTCATTCAATCTAAATGATCACTATTTTAAACATCATCATAATATTTGGTTTCAATTTCCAAGCAGAACAATGCAAGAAAATGCAAAAACGAAACGCCAACAAGCAAAACAGGTTGAAACGTCAATACAATACTGATACTGAAAGAAAATTGCGAATTGGAAAATCAACTGGATCCGCTTACTGTTTGAAATTTGTGAAGATATGAGTGCTACAAGCCGTAAAGGGCCAGTATTCGACCCCGGCTTGTGCCGTTGTTGCGGCGCGCTGAAGAAATGCCGACTTTTAAACTACGAGTACGAATGGCAAGGCAAGAAGGAAGTTTACACAGATATGTTCGTGGATTGTTTTGGTTTAATGGTAGGTTCTTTGCTTTCTCCTCATATTTTAACATATCTTTCCCATGGAATCTGTACGGTAACTGTTTAAGTATAATATACATGAGTTGCCAATAGGCAAGAACTAACAATCTTCTCTTAAGATTCTTTTAAACTGTTCATTGAAATAGATTTCGTCTTTAGAATTAGATGCGTCTGAAGATACGCCACAGAAACATAGCAAGTTATTTGAAATAATTCTGAATAGTTAGTTAAAAGAACCTAAGATAAAAGATGTTACAAGGAGATGTTTGGTCAACTTTCCAATGTTGTTTTATAATGCGCTAGTTGCCTGCCTGGCTCCGCCCGCAGCTGCAGTATATACTATAGCCTGTCTCCATGGTGCATGGGTACGGTGGCGTCGTTGATTGGGTCGCCACCTTCCCTAACATATGGTTGAGGGAGGCGATGGCTGAGATATGCGTCATACTCGTGATCGGGTGCTGTTTGTGGAGTCCGGACTGTTCATGCTTGCAAGGGCATAGTACCTAATTAACTACTTAAATACTAGTGTTATTATTATTATTATCATATTGACGAGAGACATCATTTTGATCTTGACACGTTTTATTGTTATTGACCCTCTGACAATATAACATTAATGTTCCTTTTTTGTTTTGACGCTTAGAGACCGTATACATCTCTTAGAATATTAGAATAATTATTAATTGTATTTGGACGCTCAGAGACCTTATACATCTCTGGAATACTGAATAATATCATTAACTTCTGTTAATGCTGGATACAGATCTTATATCGAATCTAATGGTCATATTTTGCAATTTTGTTTTGTTTACATTAAAGACTGTATACATCTCTTAGAATATTAGAATAATTATTAATTGTATTTGGACGCTCAGAGACCTTATACATCTCTGGAATACTGAATAATATCATTAACTTCTGTTAATGCTGGATAAAGATCTTATATCGAATCTAATGGTCATATTTTGCAATTTTGTTTTGTTTACATTAAAGACCGTATACATCTCTTAGAATATTAGAATAATTATTAATTGTATTTGGACGCTCAGAGACCTTATACATCTCTGGAATACTGAATAATATCATTAACTTCTGTTAATGCTGGATACAGATCTTATATCGAATCTAATGGTCATATTTTGCAATTTTGTTTTGTTTACATTAACTTAGTGACATTTAGTTTGTTAAACTTATATATATCATTTTAAATTATTATTGTGTAAGATTACTATTTTATTGTAAATTACCGTTTGACATGTAAAAGTGCCCTTGTGGCCTATTTGCAGAACAAATAATTGATTTGATTTGATTTGATCATGCCAAACCTGGCCCCTAACCAAAAAACGTTGTCCAAACTTAAAGTATGTCAGAGAGGAATCCTGTGAGAGGAGTTCCGTGGGTCACATACGGTGCTGTCTGAAAATCAGTGCTGTAGGTGTGTCTCTGACACCTCGGCATATTGCTGAGACATCAACCGATTCACTGCTGCGAAGACACACACAATATGTGTCAATAATTGTATTGTATCTTTACTCTCTTTGTGTCTTTTGTTTAGTGAATAAATATCTTCTTTCTTTCTTTCTTTGAATGGAGAGAAGTTATCTAGGACTGAAACTTAGAGATAGAGTAAAAAACAAGCCAATCAGAAAAGTAACCAAGGCCTCAGATGTAGTAAAACAAGCGCTACAACTCAAATGGAAGCAGGCAGGGCACACACTAAAGACAGAAGGTGGACAAAGATCGTAACGGAATGGTACCCCATGGACAGCACACGAAGAAAAGGAAGAGTGATGTTTCAAGATGGAGTGATGATATCAAATAGACAGCGGGATGCTATTCGGGAAGAAAAGCTAAGGACAGAGAAACCTGGAAAGCTTTGGAGGAGGCTTTCACCGCTTTAGGCTGTCCTTATCCTGTATAAGGAGCCAGAAGAAGAATAATATTTTAAAAACAGTGAATTTAAATAGTGAAATAAGAAACAAACAATATAAAAACTTTATTTAACAAATAAGTGCATAATAGTTATTTACGATACAAGTGCCGAAAATAGGAAATTCGCAACGAGTGGTGATAAATTAAAACACGACCGAAGGGAGAGTGGTTTCTCTTTAAACTCACTTCAAACAAACTTACAAAGCCACTATCTCACAGAGTTTTCCGCTGTAATAGTTTTAGTATAGACTGAACTAACACAATTAAATTTGTGTAGAATACCAAACTTTAATAGCCATGAAAAAGCATGAATACACAGTGAATGGTGTAAACTTTTTAATTCTATATTTTTTATACAAATTACCTGTGCTATACTCTACTGCACTCTTACTGTACTTTTGCATACATAATTTATTTACCAGGCAACAAGTCAATTATCTTTAAGTATTATATGAGTAGGTATGTTTGTCTAATTTGTCAGAAACATTTTATTTACTTAGAAATGAATGCTAGTAAATAGTAACTGTATAGCTAATCAGTGGGGCCTGCACAATCTTTCCCCCCATTTCAACCCCTTAGGAGATGATTTCCGGGGTAAAATTATCCTATGTCCTTTCCCGGGGATTCAATCTATCTCCATACCAAATTACATCTCAATCGGTTCAGCCGTTTAAGCATGAACACGTATCACACGGACAGTTACTTTCGCGTCTATAAAATTATTAGCTTCTGCCCGCGACTTCGTCTGCGTGGACCCGCGATAAAAACTATCCTATATTTTAATCCAGGTTATGGACTATCTTCGTGCAAAACTTCATCCAAATTGGTTGAGCCGTTTATGCGTTATTTAATCGTATGGCATACATTATTTTGGCCTTTAAAGTGTGTCACTCTTTAGTACCAACCAGGGGACACGTGCAGGGTTGTGGTAGGTAGCTCCTGCGGACGCGAGTGACAGTTGTCCCCCCTTTGTCAAGTGAGTGGTTTATGCGTGATTGAGTAACAAACATCTAAACATCCAAACTTTATAATATTAGTAGGAAGTAGGTATAGTTGTTGCCTTTCATGATGGTGTGTGAGCGCGTTCCAATTATTACCTTCTTGAATTGAAAAAAAGTATATAGAAAATGTAATTTTACACAAATCTACCCAGGCTCAAACTAAGCAAAGCTATGCCATGCTATGCTATGGGAATTAGACGACGATAAACATACTTATATAGACAAAACATACACACAAATTTTCATAAACTATTAGGGGTGTAAAATAGACACTAAATAAAATAATCAATAATGTCATATTTTCTCGAAAAAGGATTTAAAATGTAGTCAAATGGATAAAAAATCAACGCAAAAGGTTAAATAATCACGAAGTTATGTGTCCAAAGTTTAAGAAGGGGTGTGTTCTGTCCGGTTTTAGCAAAACGTAACTTCAAATGAAACGATGACGCTGGAAGAATGTGACGTCACTAGAAGTAGGCAATGTGCCGCGCCCATCGTGTTCGGCGCCGCCGTCGACGCGGCCCCCCGGCAGCATCCCGGACCGTCACGTCACACACTTTGCGTTTTCTCTCTAACAAGCAATATTAAAACGGTTGTAGCTCCGCAATTCTTTGAGATTTCTGAATGGGACTTTCGTCACTAGGCATATTTTTTTGCCGTCTTTCTTTTGGAGTAATAATAATTTTCGGGTCTACACCCGTATTATAAAAAAGTATCTATTTCAGCTGTCTCATCTAGACGACTCGGAGTTGGAGCGGCTCATCTGTGCCACCTGTGTGCTGCGGCTGAGGGACGCCAGCGCGTTCCGCGGCCAGGTGCTGCGCTGCGAGGAAACGCTGCTGCAGGCCAGCATTCATGTGCATGGCGACAATGGTAGTTACTTAATTTATTTATTTAAAATTTATTGAACTAATTGACAACAAACATTTGACAACCCTGCCAATGCTGCTCATTCCCTTTCATTCATGAAAGGAGGCCTGTGCCCAGCAGTGGGACGTATATAGCCAGATTTATTATTAAACTAGCTTCTGCCCGCGACGCCGTACGCGTGGAACGCGTTTATATCGCAGCTCCATACAAACTTTTAACCCCCATTTCACCCCCTTAGGGGATGATTGCGGGGATAAAAACTATCCTATGTTACTCTCCATCCCTTCAACTATCTCCACTTAAAAAATCACGTCAATTCGTCGCTCCGTTTTGCCGTGAAAGACGGACAAACATACAAACAAACAAACACATACACTTTCGCATTTATAATATTAGTATGGATAGTGGTACATTATAACATTACCCGCTGGATGCGGGTGGCGCAGGACCGGTCACTTTGGCACTCTTTGGGGGAGGCCTATGTCCAGCAGTGGACGTCTTTCGGCTGATATGATGATGATGATGATAATGATGACAATACCAGCACGGCTATCACGCGGCGGCGCGCGAGCTCTCGATTTTTCTCGCACTATCCGTCTCTCCCTTATTAGAACACTTAGAACAAGGGGTATAGTGCGAGAAAAATCGAGAGTATGTCGCGGCTGTCCCATGATAGACGTGCTGGATCGAAATTTCAAACATAGCTGACATAGCTAGCCGCCATCTTGACAGATAAGACTTTTCTATAAAAAAAACCACACACTAAAAAAAAAAAAATTTGATACAGAGAACCAGCGAACGCAAAAAAAACCATAGAAGTCTAAGTAGCGCCGCAAAATGGCCTCACAGATTGGGTGCCATTGCGATTATGCGGTGGGGGCGGGGTGTCAAAACGATGCCAGGCATTACCGGGTTTTAATCAAATTATTTGTTTCTTCGTTCAGATGTTCTTATTTCCCTCCCTTAAAACTTATTTGTTTATTAAAATGTAAATGTGTTTCTCTAATTTGTAGTTTGTGTTTGTGTTCCAGTGCCGTCCGTGGTGAAACAAGAGCCCGAGGTGAAGGCAGAGGAGCCCCCGGAAGGAACAGAGCCGCCGGACGACTCCATGGACCCGGACTATGTGGATGACGGGGCTGACGACGGTACGTAACCAGTGTATTTGCGAAACCGAACAAACGGCTGACTACACAGTTCCGAGAAGAATATCATGTACATATTATTTTATTATTGTACACTAGTTGCCCGCACGGCTTCATCATCATAGGCCTTTACGTCTATTTCAGACGATTTAAACATTGCTATGGAGACACCGTTTTTGGTGACTGTGAAGACCGATACGAGACCGGCATGGTCTTCCACATTTCTGGCAAACAGAACTCATGCCCTGGTCTCTGGTCCCCGTCTGTTGTCTACGCAACCTTCTATTGGCTAGTGTCTCGAACCAGATTTCATCGCACAAAGCTCTACCGTCCACAACGCGTTTGCGCCATTGATGTCTGTCGTCGGCAAGCTTTTCCCAGGCCTTACAGTCAATGTTAAAAGTAGCCATGTCTCGCTTAGCGCCGTCCTTGAAACGCAACATCGGTCTCCCAACGTTTCTCTTGGCGTTTGCTACTGCACCAAGCAAGACACGACGAGGTATTCTAGATGGTTCCATCCGGTGCACATGCCCCAGCCACCGCAAGCGTCTCTGTTTGAGAAGAGCGGTCAGACTGGGCAGCTGTGCCATGTCCAGAACCCTCTGATTCGTCACTTTGTCCTTCCAAGTAATGCCTAAGATGTTACGTAGACATCGCATGTGAAAAGTGTTAAGTCGTCGCTCTTGCTTTGCATACGTCGTCCAGGTTTCGGCACCGGTAGCAATATGACGGCTTCATCATCATATTGCTAATAACTCTAATAAGTAGTGTTCGGAGTTTCAGTGGCAAATTTCACAGAGATAAATGGAGTCGCCTAACAATTTTTTTGATTAAACGAATAACGATTAAATGATAAATTTTGCATAATACTCCTTATACATTATCTTGCGAGCATTACCTACTTATACCACGATGACACAGGACTACTAATAACACAAGTATGTAAGTAAACATTGTTTAATGAATTTATTTATTTTTAGTTATTACATTACAAACATGTCACCTAAACAGTCGGGACAGTATAATGTTTGTACCTGCCGCCAATTAAAGTCATACTACCTAAGTACTTCAGGTAAATGAATAATTTATTTATTCAAATCTTAAAAAGTTAATCATAAAAACGACTCCATTATCCACTGTGTGAAATTTGCCACCGAAACTCCGAACACTACTAATAAGGCAACGCTGTGGGATGGAATATAGCCTTCATCCAGAAACACTTCTATAATATTATACTACTACTACACGCAAGGTGGACTGATGACCTGGTAAAGGTTGCGCGAGTCCGCTGGATGCGGGTGGCGCAGGACCGGTCACTTTGGCACTCTTTGGGGGAGGCCTATGTCCAGCAGTGGACGTCTTTCGGCTGATATGGTGATGATACTTCTATAACCCTCTTTCTTATATACTTGAAAGATACGCGACTCCAGTCACTGTCCTTGTAGCTGAGTGGTCAAAGCGCTCTAGCGTTAATAGAGAGATCGCAGGTTCGAGTCCTGTCTGGGGCTACAGATGAAGATGGTTTATTTTTCCACTAGCTTCTGCCCGCGACTCCGTCCGCGTGGAACTCGTTTATATCGTAGCTCCACACAAACTTTCACCCCCCACTTCATCCCCTTGGGGGATGATTTCCGGGATAAAAACTATCCTATGTCCTTCCCCAGGACTCAAACTATCTCTATACCAAATTTCATCCAAATTGGTTCAGCGGTTTAAGCGTGAAGAGGTAACAGACAGACAGACAGACACATATTAGTATGGATATTACTAGCTTCTGTTTGCGACTCCGTCCGCGTGGAAATCGTTTATATCGCAGTTCCATACAAACTTCAACCCCCCATTTCATCCCCTAGGGGGTGATTTCCAGGATGAAAACTATCCTATGTCCTTCCCCGGGATTCAAACTATCTCCATACCAAATTTCATCAGCTAGTACAAGCATAAGTCCCTTTGTAATAGGGGTTGAAGAGGTTTTCACTTGCATTGCAAGTTACAAGTCGTTATGTAATGTGGGCCAGGTCTCTTACAAGTTTCAAAACTTACTGACGAGCGGCGAAAACGGGTTGAGTTGGTATTTAATTTAATTCAAATTTAAATATTATGCTTATCTATAAAGAAGCAAAGCAAGCTATACTAATATTATAGACGATATGATACAGAGAGAAATAATATAATCCATACTAATCCATACTAATATTATAAATGCGAAAGTGTGTCTCTGTCTGTCTGTCTGTTACCTCTTCACGCTTAAACCGCTGAACCGATTGCGATGAAATTTGGTATGGAGATAGTTTGAATCCCGGGGAAGGACATAGGATAGTTTTCATCCTAGAAATCACCCCCTAAGGGGATGAAATGGGGGGTTGAAGTTTGTATGGGGCTGCGATATAAACGATTTCCACGCGGACGGAGTCGCGGGCAGAAGCTAGTATAAAATATAATACACACTATCATATGCAATATATATATCGCAAATATACCTACTATAAATAAATAAATAAATTGTATACAGGGTGACGGGAAATTCGACGTATTCCTTGAAAGGGGTTATTCTATAGCTCATTTGCAATGATTTAGATCCAGTCAACCGGGGGTCAAAACTCATTGGTTTGCAAGTTATTCGAGTTTTTAGATTTTTTTTTAGAAAACCCACCTGTCGGCCTAAAACTCGTAATTGTGAAAAAACTAATTAAATTTAGACCTCAAAAAAGGATTTATTTAATAGCCAATAAATGACTGATTAAGGAAAATAAAAAAACATGCCAAAACTTTTCAAGATATTGCAAAGAAAAGCATTTAAAGTCACAAGGTTTTAAATTTTGTTCCAAATTTTGTAACACTTCGAGGCATTATTTAAAAAAAAGTATGACACTTCGCGTAAAAATTACATAAATTAGTTCCTCCGTTCATAAGCTTTCATGAAAGGTACAATTGGCGATATTTTTGTAATAATTTTTAATAATAATGATAATAATAGCGGAGCAGGTAGGCAGCGTGCCTTCGGCGACGCGACACAAACAAACCAATTAAGGGGTGGTATTTTACATGTTACAATGGCTTTGTCTTCGGTTCCTTATCTTATCTTATCTTCTTAGGGTAGGAGTCACTAAAAGTTGCCTTTGGTGTTTTAAGTAATTTATTAGGTGGTCTCTTGATTTTCTTTACTTTAATGACAGTCACAAGGAAAGGATTGAAAAGAGTTACTAACAATTTCATTAGTAAATAAAATAATTTATCCATCATAAAAAATCAACATAATAAGTATCTTATAAAGTCACACTAACCTTAGATACAAGAAAGTAAAAAGAAAGACTTAATTAAAACTAAACTGCCTAATAATTATCTTTAAAAAAAACTCTTAAAAATCACAAGTCTTGCTCAAACTGCCTGCCTCGGTTTCGTATGCAAGCACGAAGCCTTTTTCGAACTTCAGTGATTGTCACTCGCGTCGAAAGCCCTTCTTTCATTGTTTGTTGCTGCTTCAATTTTTTGCCGTTACTCTTCAACGTTATTTATCGGTGTGTCGTAAACCAACGCCTTCATGTGACCCCAGATGTAAAAGTCACATGGAGTTAAATCTGGACTTCTAGCTGGCCAAGCTATACTAATATTATAGACGATATGATACAGAGAGAAATAATATAATCCATACTAATCCATACTAATATTATAAATGCGAAAGTGTGTCTCTGTCTGTCTGTCTGTTACCTCTTCACGCTTAAACCGCTGAACCGATTGCGATGAAATTTGGTATGGAGATAGTTTGAATCCCGGGGAAGGACATAGGATAGTTTTCATCCTAGAAATCACCCCCTAAAGGGATGAAATGGGGGGTTGAAGTTTGTATGGGGCTGCGATATAAACGATTTCCACGCGGACGGAGTCGCGGGCAGAAGCTAGTATAAAATATAATACACACTATCATATGCAATATATATATCGCAAATATACAATAAATAAATAAATAAATTGTATACAGGGTGACGGGAAATTCGACGTATTCCTTGAAAGGGGTTATTCTATAGCTCATTTGCAATGATTTAGATCCAGTCAACCGGGGATCAAAACTCATTGGTTTGCAAGTTATTCGAGTTTTTAGATTTTTTTTTAGAAAACCCACCTGTCGGCCTAAAACTCGTAATTGTGAAAAAACTAATTAAATTTAGACCTAAAAAAAGGATTTATTTAATAGCCAATAAATGACTGATTAAGGAAAATAAAAAAACATGCCAATACTTTTCAAGATATTGCAAAGAAAAGCATTTAAAGTCACAAGTTTTTAAATTTTGTTACAAATTTTGTAACACTTCGAGGCATTATTTAAAAAAAAAGTATGACACTTCGCGTAAAAATTACATAAATTAGTTCCTCCGTTCAAAAGCTTTCATAAAAGGTACAATTGGCGACATTTTTGTAATAATTCTTAATAATAATGATAATAATAGCGGAGAAGGTAGGCAGCGTGCCTTCGGCGACGCGACAAACAAACCAATTAAGGGTCATTAGGTTAATTGTTCATTTTGTTTTTTATGAATTATGTTTTTTTATTTTCCTTAATCAGTCATTTATTGGCTATTAAATAAATCCTTTTTTGAGGTCTAAATTTAATTAGTTTTTTCACAATTACGAGTTTTAGGCCGACAGGTGGGTTTTCTAAAAAAAAATCTAAAAACTCGAATAACTTGCAAACCAATGAGTTTTGACCCCCGGTTGACTGGATCTAAATCATTGCAAATGAGCTATAGAATAACCCCTTTCAAGGAATACGTCGAATTTCCCGTCACTCTGTATGCAAAGTTTCGTCACAATCCAACACGTAGTTTTAAAATGGGAACGAAACTCCGTTTGCATGGGAAGGTGAAACTGCGGACTCTTAAATGATTCCAGACCTAGATGTGGTAGTGGAGAAACCCGTGAAGAAGTTGAAGAAGTTGAAGAAGCTGAAAGTTATGAAGCGGCGGGAGAAGGTGCGCAAGCGCGAGCTCATGGAGCGGGTGAGGAAGACTGGAGAAAGGTTGAGGAGGCTGGAGCATCTTGGTAAATAAAAATAATGTTTTTTTTTAATTTTTTTTTTAATCGTATGGCGTATACGCTGTAGGCTTATATACTATTATAAATCGACATCCAGGTCGCACAGCCAGTCGATCGCGTAGGGATGATGACTAAGATTTTTTTGTGACGTCATTCGAACCAGTTTTTGGAGAGGAACAAATGTTTGTATGGGAGCAACTACAATTAAAGAACATAAATACCTAAAAAATTGAGATAAAGATTGACCTTGCTGGCGGCAGCGCGAAACGCTTCATACTGTGTGTCTATACAAGGGTGACGTCACATTTGTATATTTGTACTAATCGTAGTATGGAAAATCAGGTAAATTGTTGTTTCTGTCGCGAAATACTGCGTTTAAGTACATGGTTGTCATACAATTTTGTTTCTAGGAAAGCGTAAGGATTCTATATTGGTAGCTTTTAATTTACTCTTGGACAGTAAAAAAAAATGCATATTTTTTCTAAACTTTCAAGGTTCATATCTTTTTATGATTTTAATTACACTTCATAATTTATACTTTATTACGATAATTTGATGGTTTACTATCCATTTAGCATCACTACGTTATCAATTTGAACATGAGGCATCATCCCTATTTCAGAGACATGGTGGGTCACGTTTAGTGCAATCTTTATTATTTAAGATACCGATAAAAGAAAAAAATAACGGGTTGCCTCCGGGAGTGCCTGCAGAAGTGATAACTCAATGACAATGTAACAGTTTTTCGATCTGTGGGCAATTCTTCTTTTTCGCGACCATACATTTTTGTTACTTTTTCGTAAAATGCATATTTTAGAAAACTTGCCAATTATTTAATTTTTTTATGTTTTGGTTGAGAAAGAGGCTTATTTAGGCTATCAATTCCGATAGCTTTGTTTAATAAATAATCACTATCAATATTCTTAATCACGGTAACTCAGTGGTCCTTGATTGTCTCCCGATTTGTATGAAAATGAGGCATTTACCACTGCGTTACCATCTTTTTACAATTATCAATATAATAATATATGAATTAATATATGAATATATGAATAATATAATATTAATATATGAATATTAATATATTAATTTTGGTTACCAATTTCCAAAAATTTGGTTTTGCCAGAATTAGGCAATACATATTTTATACACCATTTCAGTATTTATCATACTTTTTTCTGCCAATAGATTAATGGTCACAGAAAAGTAGAATGACCCCTGTACGTCTATCACAACTTGCTGACAAGTCGCTTCGCGCGCGACTGAGCGTCTCCTGTCTCACTCGCACCGTGAAAATTAGAAAGAGGAGGGTAGATCTTTCTCGACTCGCGTCGCGGCGCGGTGTCAGTTGTGCTAGCCCCCCAGGTGACGTGTCCGTGTTACGAATTTTCAATCTGTCGAATCTTACGGTCACGTGACCTGTGGCGAGTTTAACAATTTTTCCCCATCACACACACACACACACACACAGTGCACAGCGCCGCTAAAGAAGTTTTCACTTCAAAAAAAATATTTAACTGTTTATTTTTAGGTAGAATTTCAGTGACATGGTGGGTTTAGTACAATCTTTATTATTTAAGATACCGATATAAGAAAAAATAGAAATATGCCGTCGCACACGCGTTATTATTTGGCAACACATACGGTTTGGCCACAGACCACATATATATGTTTTTTTTTTTCGGTAGCGCTGCTACGGCACGCACGGTTCTTATCTCAGCGATGGCCACGTTTAGGCTCGTTCGGGGATTTGTTTGGAGAACTTTCTATACGTCGTAGTACTATTATTTATTCGGTGCCCCGACTGTTTTCATATAAATGTGTTACTCTCTGGTCGTATTTTTATTTAATTATTTATTTATAGCCTCTTTTCAGAAACTTATAACAAAAATATGGTCGTGTTACGGGCCTTATGGATTTACATAATTAACAAAGAGAGGGGCGTTATACGTTTAACGTGTCTGTGTATCTGTCTGTGGTATCGTAGCTCCCAAACGGATGGACCGATTTGAATGCTGTTTGTTTTGTGTCATAGATAATTTTGTCCCGAGTGTTCTCAGCCATGTTTCACGAAAATCTGTTCAGCCGTTTTTGAGATATTGGACTTTGAAATGAAAATGTCGGGGGTTTTTCAACTTTTCTAAGTTGTAGTTATTTAACATTTTGACCGGTTAGCCTAGTGGGTAGTGACGCTGCCTACGAAGCTGAAGGTCCTGGGTTCGAATCCCGGTAAGGGCAAATATTTGTGTGATGAGCATGAATATTTGTTTCTGAGTCATGGATGTTTTCTATGTATTTAAGTATTTATATCCATTATATATATCGTCGTCTAGTACCCATAACACAAGCCTTACTGAGCTTACTATGGGACTAAGTCGATTTGTGTAAGATTGTCCCCTAATATTTATTTATTAATATTATTTATTATTTATTTGTTTTACCGACAGACATCCAACCAGCCGAGAAGAAGCGAGTGGTAGACTCCGACTACAAAGCGTACAAAGACTGCGTGACGCTGGTCGAGCATTCATACGTGTGTCCGTTCGACACGTCGTTCAGCGACTACTACTGCGTCTACTGTCGACAGGTATGCTTGTTTACCACCTTCGTTGGACGGTAAAATGATATGGCAGCTGTGGCATGTGGAAATCACTGTTAGGGCGGTCACACACGGCGACTTCGCAGCTGTACAAACGCGATACAGGTGAAATTGACAGTTGATCTATTGCTATAGGTCGACTGCTTATCTCAGTCCTCGCCTGCTTGCGCGCGGGTGCAGGGGTATGACGATAACGGGGCGTGGGAGGCAAAGCAAAAGCTCGCACGCCGCCCGGCACAGGCGAGGACTGGGATAGGCGGTCGACCTATAGTATCGCGCGCGTTTGTATTGCTGCCAAAAAACGCTGTAAAAAAACGCTCTAAATCTCCTTTAGTGTCATTCTTGTTCTTGTGTTTTAGGAATTAGCTAGTGCTTTCTTTAAGTCTATACCTAGTCTTAGTTACGTTGCTATACCCTCGCACGGGTCATGTTGAGACTATACTATATAGTTTTAACCAGGACCATCATAAATTGTTCGAGTTGAATAAACCAAGTTATTACTGATAGTTGCATTTCGGTGAAAGAAAACACCGTGAGAAAACCTGCATGCATCTGCGAAGAAATTCAAAGGACGTGAAGTCCCCAACCCGCTCTGGGCCAGCGTGTAGACTACTGTCCATTCCCTCTCATCCGTGAGAGGAGGCCTGCCCCTAATAGTGAGACGTATATAGATAGGATGATGATGTTAATTTGACGACTTCCGGAGGATTTAGATCAGATTTATTTATATCGAGACTAGCTTCCGCCCGCGACTTCGTCTGCGTGGACCCGGGATAAAAACTATCCTATATTTTAATCCAGGCTATAAACTGTCTTCGTGCAAAATTTCATCCAAATCGGTTAAGCCGTTTAAGCGTGATTGAGTAACAAACATCCAAACATCCACACATCCAAACATCTAAACTTTCGCATTTATAATATTAGTAGGATAAAAATTATAATATAGATTCGCATACAATATCAAAATTATAAGAATCCTCACGATCGTCAATATTAACCGGGGTTGTCCCCAAATATTTATTTATTTATCTATAATAAATCTTGTCTTCCAGGTATTCACGGACCCCGACAAGCTCCGCGAACACGCCCTCACCCACGACCCCGCCGGCTACAAGGACATAGTGACAGCTGTCAAAAAGCTCCCCCAGATCGACGTCCACAGAATCGACTGCCGCCTCTGTCCCACCAAAATCGACAGCTTGGACACGTTCAAACAACACATCAGCACCGTCCACGGAAAGGCATTCCTTCCCAACACCAGTGACTTCTTAGTGTATAGGCTAACATTAACTAATCTTACGTGTTTAGAGTGCAACAGTTCCTTTGGCTTCTTCCACGCTCTCCGGAAACACATGGCGGAGCATTTTGGCACGTGCATCTGCGACGTCTGCGGCGCGCATTACTTCGAAGAGCGAATGCTGATCTTGCACCAAAAGACCCATCAGAGGGTCGACGAGAACTTCCCTTGCAAGGACTGCGGGAAGAATTTCAAGTCGAAGCACAGCCGGTATCTGCACGAGGCCAGGACGCACAAGAAGGAGCCGGCGTATCAGTGCGTCAAATGTGACGCAGTGCTGTTCTCTTACACTTTGAGGTATAGGCATATGATCGAGGTTCACGGCGAGGAGAGACTGTTTCCGTGCGAGCACTGTGACAGAGCGTACGACAGCAGAAAGTCCCTGAGGGAACACAACAGGAGATCCCACTTGAAGATCTTCAAGCACCAGTGCGATTTGTGCGATAAGAGATTCTATCTACCGTCCAGACTTAAGGAACACATGGCCACACATACTGGCGAGAGGAACTATAGATGTGAGTACTGCGGGAAAAGCTATCCGAGGCTGAGAGGACTGAAGGTGCATATGCAGTCGCATGTTGCGGAGAAGAAGTTTAGGTGCACGCTGTGCGGGGCCGCGTTTACGCAGAATGTCAATTTGAGGAATCATGTCAAGAGACAGCATCAGAGTCTGGATGTGGACGAGTTTCATGAATAACTGGACGTGTGTGTGCGTTGAGGAAACCATACGTAGACGCAATCCGTGACGAATCTAATTGGTATCTTGGATCCGTTATTACTGGCGTTTATTTAACTTTCATACTGTTTCCGTGCGAGCATTGTGACAGAGCGTACGACAGCAGAAAGTCCCTTAGAGAACACAACAGGCGATCCCACTTGAAGATCTTCAAGCACCAGTGCGATTTGTGCGATAAGAGATTCTATCTACCGTCCAGACTTAAGGAACACATGGCCACACATACTGGCGAGAAGAACTATAGATGTGAGTACTGCGGGAAAAGCTATCCGAGGCTGAGAGGACTGAAGGTGCATATGTAGTCGCATGTTGCGGAGAAGAAGTTTAGATGCACGCTGTGCGGGGCCGCGTTTACGCAGAATGACAATTTGAGGAATCATGTCAAGAGACAGCATCAGAGTCTGGATGTGGACGAGTTTCATGAATAACTGGACGTGTGTGTGCGTTGAGGAAGTCGTCATCATCATCTCAGCCAAAAGACGTCCACTGCTGGACATAGGCCTCCCCCAAAAGTGCCAGTGACCGGTCCTGCGCCATCCGCATCCAGCGGACTCTTGATTACCAGGTCATCAGTCCACCTTGTGGGGGGCCTACCCACGCTGCGCCTTCCGGTACGTGGTCGCCACTCGAGAACCTTTCCGCCCCAACGGCCATCGGTTCTACGTGCTATGTGCCCCGCCCTCTGCCACTCATAGGAATCCGTGACGAATCTAATTGGTATCTTGGATCCGTTATTACTGGCTTTTGTTTAGCTTTCATTGTTTGTATGTAAGTGGATCAACTATTTCCTGTCACTAGTTGCCATGGTTAGGTCTCCTGAGTCACTTTTTAAAAATGCAATTAATGTGTTTTAAAATCACCAAATGTGGCGTTCTGGTCCAGTTCGACCTCTTATTGTATGGACCATCTCCTAGGCACTTTAGAAGTCCGTGTTGTAACAACTTTTCTAAGAAACTCTGTAATTTTGTCTCCTGGCTAACGGACAGAATAACAACAAGAAATAGTTTATTGATCTAGTAGTCCTAACAATAACAGACACATACATAGACATATACATAGAGACATATATTTTACTAGCTTCTGCCGGCGACTCCGTCCGCGTGGAACTCGTTTATATCGTAGCTCCATACAAACTTCACCCCCCACTTCATCCCCTTGGGGGATGATTTCCGGGATAAAAACTATCCTATGACCTTCCCCAGGACTCAAACTATCTCTATACCAAATTTCATCCAAATCGGTTCAACGGTTTAAGCGTGAATAGGTAACAGACAGACAGACACACTTTCGCATTTATAATATTAAGTATGGAAGTATGGATTGAATGAACTGAAATTTGGCATATTTATGTAAGTTCGTTTCAACGCCACATTATGACACCATCAAGGGCTAGGCAGGAGCTACGGTAGCCTAGTGGTTCAGGCATGCGGCTGTCAAGGGGCGGTCGTGGGTTCGAATCCCGGCTCGTACCAATGAGTTATTCGAAACTGTTCGGGCCGACCGTCTGCCCGCCCCCTTAAACTCCTCACGTGTGTACGCTTCTTTTGAGTCTGTGGTTTTGACAGTGACACATTTTGTCAAGGCGGAGGAAAAAGAGATAACCTCGTGGTTGCGGACCCGAATGGGAACGAGTGTTTTTGGATAATTTGGAAACGCATTTTCCTTGTTTTGTGTAATATCGCTCGCTTTGAAGACACACGGGTGTCCGAGTGTTTTGTGTGGATATTTCGGTGACATCGGAAGAGTTGGTGATTTGACGCCGCGGATTGTTGGCGATACTGCCCCGGAACGCCACGGCTGCTTCTTCAGCCCGGAGACCTTCTTGATTGAACTTGACTTGACCTGACAGTTGACTGAACCTTGACAGATACCAACCGGGCCGAGGAGCGAACATCGCGCCTCCCGGAATCAGGTGAGTTGAACAAGTTTTGTAGCCAATCCACTGGCTTATATGACCCGCGAAACGCGTGGCAGTTCACTCCACTCGCACTAGGCGAGGAGTTGAACAATTTTTGGTACCCAGAGCGTGGTTACTCACAAAGAAAAAACGCGAATTTTGATAGTTTTTTCCTTTTGGGTAAAAAAGGGCATTTTGAGGTTATTTGTTAAAACCAAATTTAGCTACAATTATTTAAAACCTCTATTTTGTGGCACTGCAAGTGTTTTGTACTGTAGATTTCACGAAATTATTGTACTTGCAGTGCAAATTAGTGAGATTACAACCTCCGGAAGGTGATTACCAGTGTTTGGTACAATTTAATTTGGAGAATAGTTGAAGGCAAATATAAGCCACATATTTGATTGATTGTAATTTGGAAAGCCTTTCATAGCTTGTTGTTTGGTAATAAGGCATTTGTTTTATTCAGTTTGCTATAAGCGGCCAAGGTTGTTAAGAATATAAGCTAAAATATAAGGCTAACATAAATATTAGTTGTAAGCTAGATTATTAGAAGTCATGTAACTAGCCAATTATAGATTATAATTTGAGCTTCCACTGCGTTTTGAGAATCTATATTGGTTGTTATTGTAAGGCATTTCTGTAATTGAGTTGATATTTGGTTTTGATTCACTAGGGTGACCAAGAGATTGGAATTTCCACATTAATTAAATTAATTTTAATTTTCTCTGGTATTGTTGGAAATTAATTTAAAATGGGATCTACACCTAAGGCTAAGATCCAGTCTGCACTGCGTTGGTTTTCATCTGCAGCAGCTTTGGTTGACAGAAATGACCGGGAGGAGGCTTTGTTGACCCGGTACGAGGAGGTGTCAGACCGTCTTAAGGCTGTGGAGTTCCAGGTTGAACTCTACCTAGCGGAGCCCGGCCGGACGACCCCGGAGACCGAGCAGGTGGAGCGGGACTTTGAGCAATGTATGGATTTTGGGGACAGGATTGTCGAGAGGGCTTCTAAGATACTGCGGGTTCGGAATGGTGCGGCCCGGGACGTTCCGAAACACGCAGTTATCTATAACCCAGGGTTGGCAGCGCGCTTGCCAGCCATACAGATGCCGGTCTTCCGAGGAGACCTGGACGAGTGGACCAGCTTCATCGACCTCTTTGATAGCTTGGTGCATGCCCGGACGGACCTGCCAGCGGCGTTGAAGTTGGCGCAGCTGATGTCTGCTCTCGTCGGGGAGCCGCGCGACTTGATCGCGCATTTGTCGGTCACCGACGACAATTATGAAATCGCGCGCACGTTGCTGAGGGACCGATACCAGAACGTGCGGCGACTTGCGGATACTCTTATGACTAAGATCTGGAATATCCCTCGGATCGCTCAGGCTTCAGACATCCGGCTGAAAATGCTGAATCCTGTTTTGACAGCGACCAAAGGGTTAGAGAACCTTGGTTTGCCGGTGGACCAGTGGTCCTACATACTGTTGAATTTTTTGTTGAACCGGCTGCCGGCTGATGTACGGGCCAGGTTTGAGCACCGGTATGGTGGTGAAAGTGCTCAGCATCTGCCGACCTTCACCAATCTTATCGACCAATTGGAACTTGAGTGTCGACGGGCCGACACCTCGGATCTACCTCCACCCCCGAGGCCTCCTGGGGCCCAGCGGGCCCAGGGGAGAGTTGCACCTCAAAGGGGAGGGTGGGGCAAATCGGCCCCACAACCAGCGGGTCCTCACCAATATAATACCAGTGCATTGGACCCTGAAGTCTGCCTATGCTGCAAGAACCCTGGCCATCGGGTGCCAGCGTGTCCGAAGTTTCTTGCGCAGCGGGTTGTGGGACGCCGCAACATTGCTAAGCAGCGGCAATGGTGCTTTGTTTGCTTGGGCCCACATTTTGTGCGAGATTGTGCCCACCCGCAGGCGTGTAAGTCCTGTGGTGGGAAGCACCACCCCATTTTATGCATGAACCGCAGTGGGGATACACCTCCCCCCCCCTGCGCAGGGGTCATGCTCCCCTGTTCGGAGTCAGCAGCGGGCTGACCAGGGGCCCATGGCCTACCAGTGGGGACGTCGGGTAACACCCCCCTCCCCCCCCCCTCCAAAACTACGCGACTACTTCGCACGCACCCGTGCCCCAACGGGGGGTCCTTACGGGCGGGTGCCCGCAAACGCCTCCACCCCGGCAGGCGCCACGGATGTCGCCGCCGCTTGTGGAGCGACCCCGCTGGGCGTCGGGACCTCCGGCGTACGGCCGGAGTAGGACATACCAGGGGGCGCAGGCGGCACGCATGGCGCGACGGCAGTACCAGCCGGAGTGGGACCCGCTCGAGCGGTACGAGCGGCCCGCCCATGCGGAACAGGATGCAACGCGTTATCCCTGCTAGGGATACGCCGCCCACGCACCAGCAACCGCCACGCCCTTGGAGACCGTGTTATTGCCCACGGCTTCGGTTTGTGTTTGGGGCCCTGGCGGAGGATCAGCCTGCGTGCGCTCTCTCCTTGACACGGGAGCGCAAGGCTGCATGGTATCCAGTAGGTTGGTGCGACAGTTGGGCTTGGTTGTGAAACCCCACCCGGAAAGTATACGTGGGGTAGGCAATGTGACAGTGTCAAACCTGGTAGGGCAGACCTTACTCACCTTTGGACCGGGTCCCACTTCACGCGCGAGGATTAATGCTCCCGCGTTAGTATTGGATGAAGTGGTGGGGAGACTCCCCCAGGTGAAGCTGCCTCCAGAGGTTCGGAGTTTGACAGCTGGATTAGTTCTGGCGGATGCTGGATTTGACAGACCTGGTCCGATTGACGTGTTGCTGGGTGCAGACGTTCTTGGGCGGGTGCTGTTGAGCGGCAACCGTACCTTACAGCCTGGCGGACTGGTTACACTGGAAACGGTGTTTGGCTATGCTGTAATGGGTTTGGTGTTAGCGGCTCCACCGCCTCCTACTGAGGAGGGCTGTCTGGTTGGAACTGCTCTTTCAGAAGCCGTGCAACGGTTCTGGGAGATTGAGGAACCACCTACCGCGTCGCGTATGAGCCCCGAGCAGGAAGAGTGCGAACGGTTTTACCAAAATAATACTGGGCGCCTCTGCTCTGGTCGGTTCATAACACGACTTCCTCTGCTCATCCACCGACCTCCTCTTGGAGCGTCACGTGAGATGGCTGAGAAGCGGCTGGTTTCGATGGAACGCCGAATGAGAAGAGATGCGCTCTTCCGGCAGAAGTATGTGGACTTCATGAGGGAGTACGAGGGTTTGGGACACATGTCGGTGGCTCGGACGCACTGGAGTACAGTGGAGCACTGCTTCCTGCCGCACCACGCGGTCCTAAAATCCCCGGAGTCCAAGATTCGCGTGGTCTTTGATGGGTCCGCGTCCACCTCGACTGGGGTGTCATTGAACCAGTGTTTGCATGCAGGTCCTAAGCTGCACAAGGATATCACGGATATCCTCACAAATTTTAGGAAACATCAGGTGGTGTTCGTCGCCGACATCCGGATGATGTTTCGGCAGACAGTGATCCATCCTGATGATCGTCGGTATCAGCTGATCTTGTGGCGTGAGAGCCCTGATGAACCGATGTTGGTGTACGAGCTGAATACGAATACATACGGCTTGAAGAGCAGTCCGTACATTTCAATTCGAACTTTGTTAGAATTGGCGTCTCGAGAGAGACTGAGGTTCCCTCGAGCGTCCGCCATTTTGGAACGGGACTTATTTGTCGATGACGTGTGCACCGGGGCAAACGGTGTCGAAGAGGCTTTGGTTTTGCGGGATGAGCTGGTGGAACTCTTGCGGACGGGTGGATATGAATTGCGCAAATGGATGTCCAACTCACCGGCCGTGGTGGCCGGCCTCCCCGAGGATCACCAGCAGGATCCGCACCTGTTCGAAAATGTTGAGAGCCCGCACATGTTATCAGTCCTAGGCGTGCAATATCGACCAGTCCAAGATGTGTTCACCTATCGGGTGGAACTGGATTCCCCGAGGGTCTGGACGAAGCGGCTTGTGCTGTCCACGGTGGCCAGGACGTACGATCCGAATGGATGGATCGCGCCGGTCATCTTCACGGCGAAGGCATTTATGCAGCGCCTGTGGATGGTCCAACTGGGTTGGGATGATCCACTATCCGGAAATTTGTTGAGCGATTGGGAGGTTTTCTTCTCCACGCTCCCGGAGATAAATCAGGTCGAACTGCCGCGTAAGCTGTTGCCGGCAGGGAAATGCCGAGTAACCCTACACGGGTTTTGCGACGCCTCCGAGCGAGGGTATGCAGCTGCCGTTTACTTGCGGACGGTCAGCTCCGCCGGATCGGTCGATTTGCACTTGGTAATGGCGAAGAGCAAGGTGGCTCCCCTTCGCACGCGTTTGACAATCCCAAAAATGGAATTATCTGGAGCGGCTCTTCTTGTACGCCTACTGAACCACGTGGTTGAAGGACACCGTGAACCTTGAGGAGAGTGTCTACGCATGGACTGATAGCCAAATTGTATTGTGTTGGCTGCAGTCGTCATTCCATACTTTGGAGGTCTTTGTGGCCAACCGGGTCTCGCAAATCCAGAATTCGGAGACTGCTTTGGTTTGGAGACACGTGCCAGGTTAACTGAACCCAGCGGACGTGGCGTCCAGGGGTTGCACGGCACCTGAGCTTGTTGCCCACTCACTGTGGTGGAGACCAGATTGGTTGTTGGAACCGGAGACACTCTGGCCTGCCAGTTGTGTGATTGGGACCCCATCCTCTGGCTTGGGTGTCCACCTTGTCGAGACCGCTCCAGTGTCAGACACTGCTTGGTTGCTAGAACGGTATAGCTCTCTCGACAAGCTTGTTGGAGTGACCGCCTGGGTCAAGCGATTTATACACAATTGTCGCCACCCTGACAACCGGTCACGCGTTAGAGTTCTCGCCACAGAAGAGCGGAATGCCGCCCTACATCATTGGATTAGGGTTGTGCAGGAGGAACACTTTGGGGACGTATTGAAGCCCCTGCGGCAGGGACGTCCTAAGCTACCGAAGGCGATAGCACGCCTCAACCCGTTCATTGACGAGTCGGGTACACTCCGGGTTGGAGGACGGCTCCGCAACGCTAGCTTGCCGTACTCGGTGCGCCACCCCATTTTGCTGCCTAAGAAGGGGCATCTGGTGGAATTGTTGGTGATTGACCGCCACATAAAGAACTCGCATGCCAGCTGCAATGCACTCTTGGGCATTTTGCAGCGAGACTTTTGGATATTGAACAGCCGACGGGTTATTCGGAGCATCGTGTTTCGGTGCTTGCCTTGCTTTCGGCTCAAGGCAGCCACGATGCAGCCCCAGATGGGGGACCTTCCTCCTGATCGGGTCAACGAGGCTAGGACCTTCTCTAGGGTGGGGACCGATTTTGCGGGACCTTTTTTAGTGAAAACGTCGCGACTTCGAAATGCGAAGGTTGTAAAAGCGTATTTGTGCGTTTTCGTATGTCTGTCGACCAAGGCTGCTCATCTTGAACTTGTTGGTGATCTTACGACGGAGGCTTTTATTGCGGCATTGGATAGATTTATATCCCGTAGGGGACTCCCATCTCTGATC
Organism: Epinotia ramella; assembly: GCA_947578815.1. Taxonomy (NCBI): domain Eukaryota; kingdom Metazoa; phylum Arthropoda; class Insecta; order Lepidoptera; family Tortricidae; genus Epinotia; species Epinotia ramella. The sequence goes on from OX388222.1 coordinate 11,710,861, forward strand.
CGGTCAGATTGTGGAACCAATTACAAGGGTGCCGACCGTTATTTACAAGATGTTGTAAAATTTTCCCGTCGAACAGACCTCTCCCGTCGGGGTATCACCTGGACGTTCGATCCGCCAGGCTGCCCCCACTGGGGTGGAATCTGGGAGGCTTGCGTGAAGCAAGCAAAAGCCCATATGTATCGGGTAGTCGGTCAAACTGTATTGACTTTTGAGGAACTCGCGACGTTGTTTTGTAGAATTGAGGCCGTCCTCAATTCCCGTCCGTTGTGTCCGCTCAGCTCCGACCCAAATGACCTGGAAGCGCTCTCTCCAGGCCATTTCTTGATTGGTCAGCCACTTGCAGCGTTGCCGGAGCACCCCCTCCGGGACGTACCCTCCGGTCGTTTGTCGCGCTACCAGATGCTGCAACAAATGGCTCAGAACTTTTGGACCAGATGGTCATTAGAGTATTTGCATGTTTTGCAGCAGCGCCTCAAGTGGACTGACAAAACCAGTCCCCCCAGAGTTGGAGACCTTGTGCTAGTTAAGGATGCTAACCTTCCGCCACTGCGATGGCGCCGGGGGCGCATCGTTAATTTGTTTCCCGGTAAGGACGGGACCCCTCGGTTTGCCGAGGTCATGGTTGGGGACTCGGTTCTGAAGCGAGCGGTAGCAACCCTATCGCGACTTCCCCTAGTATAGCGGACCGGCTTAGAGGCCGTTCCGAGGCGGGTGATTGTTCGGGCCGACCGTCTGCCCGCCCCCTTAAACTCCTCACGTGTGTACGCTTCTTTTGAGTCTGTGGTTTTGACAGTGACACATTTTGTCAAGGCGGAGAAAAAAGAGATAACCTCGTGGTTGCGGACCCGAATGGGAACGAGTGTTTTTGGATAATTTGGAAACGCATTTTCCTTGTTTTGTGTAATATCGCTCGCTTTGAAGACACACGGGTGTCCGAGTGTTTTGTGTGGATATTTCGGTGACATCGGAAGAGTTGGTGATTTGACGCCGCGGATTGTTGGCGATACTGCCCCGGAACGCCACGGCTGCTTCTTCAGCCCGGAGACCTTCTTGATTGAACTTGACTTGACCTGACAGTTTACTGAACCTTGACAGATACCAACCGGGCCGAGGAGCGAACATCGCGCCTCCCGGAATCAGGTGAGTTGAACAAGTTTTGTAGCCAATCCACTGGCTTATATGACCCGCGAAACGCGTGGCAGTTCACTCCACTCGCACTAGGCGAGGAGTTGAACAGAAACTTATGTACGGAATATTTACCGTTAGCTTTTCGGTGAAGGAAAACATCGCGAGGAAGCCGGTCTAGTTTTCCCTCTGGGTTGGAAGGTCAGATGGCAGTCGCTTTCGTAAAACTAGTGCCTTAGCCAATCTTTGGGGTTAGGTGTCAAAGTAGACAGAAGGATATATAGGAATTACAAAACTACACCAAGTTAAACTCGTGCGCCATATTATTGAAATGACACCAAATATACATAAGTTTGCCAAATTCCAACTCAATCGGAATTAAAACTGAAAAGTCACTTGGAAATTTTTAACAACTCGCATACTTACATATGAACAGATTAGATTAAATAAAAGCTTGTCAAGTTGGGAAAAGCTTTCCGTTGCCAAAGTATTTGACATATCGCTGACTAAACCCTCTGGCCCTTGGAAAATATTTTTTTACAATACAATACAAATACTCTTTATTGCACACCTCACACAAACAAAGCAGTTAAAAAGAGAAACAATACAATAACATGTAGGTAGAGGTAGACAACAGGCGGTCTTATCGCTGAAGAGCGATCTCTTCCAGACAACCTTTGGGTATCGGAGAAACCCAAACCTTACCACCTTACTTTTACTATACCTGAATTTATTTCATTTAATGTAAAGTTTAGAAAATTAATGATAGTACTACTGAATCTCTGCCAGTATTATTTTGTTAACCCGAAGTATTATTTTATACATGATTTTGTAACAGTTGTTTAACTTAAATACCCTTATCACGAAACAAATTATTTTTAATTAAATATTTTGTTTGAAGATGGTTTATTTTTCCATTACATCATTTCTCTGTATCATATCGATTAGCTGTTTAACTTATTTATTTTTATCTTTAAGTGTAAATAATACAGTTGATTACAATAAATATGTTTACATTTTATAAAGTTTTTAATAACATACCTTTAAAACGCGGAATTTTAGTAGATTTCACATCTAGGGCGGTAATAGAATGAATGTCTCATATCGCCAGTATTTGAAGCACAAAGATACAATTCAGGTCTCCCCAGGCGTAGCGGGGTTATTACAAAGTAAAAAAGGTACAACTTAATACCCATAAGTAAATTTTACTAGAGAATATAGGGACTTGTACAGTTTACTCCCTAAGAGCCTTATCACACTTGCGATTTCCAAGAGTATTTTGTATGAAGGCGATCACGCAGCGTGTTCGCCGCGACTGATAATTGTATAGAAAACACGCTCGCAAATCGCAAGTGTGATAAGGCTCTAATGTAGTGATATATGTATTTATTATACACTAGCTTCTGCCCGCGACTCCGTCCGCGTGGAACTCGTTTATATCGCAGCTCCATACAAACTTTCACCCCCCCATTTCACCACCTTAGGGGATGATTTCGGGGATAAAAACTATCCTATGTCCTTTCCCGGGACTCAAACTATCTCCATACCAAATTTCATCGCAATCTGTTCAGCGGTTTAAGCGTGAAGAGGTAATAGACAGACAGACAGACACACTTTCGCATTTATAATATTAGTATGGATAGGTAAGGTAAAAAAAGCTACGGTAGCCTAGTGGTTCAGGCATGCGGCTGTCAAACGGCGTCGTGGGTTCGAATCCCGGCTCGCACCAATTCGTTTTTCGGAACTTATGTACGGAATATCATTTGATATTTACCGTTAGCTTTTCGGTGAAAGAAAAATATCGCGAGGAAACCTGCATACGTCTGAGAAGAAATCAAAGGTATGTGAAGTCCCCAACCCGCACTGGGCCAGCGCGGGGACTACTGCCCGTTCCCTGTCATCCATGAGAGGAGGCCCGTGCCCAGCAGTGGGACGTATATAGGCTGATTTATTAATTAGTAGCTTCTGCCCGCGACTCCGTCCGCGTGGAACTCGGTTATATCACCCCCTTATGGGTTGATTTCCGGGATAAAAACTATCCTGTGTCTTTCCCCGGGATTCTAACTATCTCTATACCACATTTAAATGGGTTTATCGGTTTCAGCGTGAAGAGGTAACAGACAGAAAGACAGACAAACTTTCGCATTTATAATATTAAGGATGGATATCAGTGTTATTCTATCCTTGCTGCCAGATGAAAATAATATCGAGAACTCCTTACTTTTTCATTTAACCACAGGTTTTTGTAACTAGGGGTAGTTACTGAGACCGAACAGGTTTAACCCTTTGAACGCCAAAAAACTATAAATCGGTTGTGTGCCGTCGTGCCCACCACGCCAACAACCTTTAAAGTGGTTATGGCGGACACTGTCAAAACAATTTTCTTAGTGTCAGATAAGTTTCATATTCGCTCTTTAGCTGTCAAGATGCTGGCGTGTACGTTGACACGAAAGTAAAAGCGGTCAAAGGGTTAAAAAAAAAAGTGTTCTAAATCTTACTTGCATCTCAGACATCAGGACCTTAGTACGTAAACAAGAAAGTCGAGTAATAAAAAAAATCGTCTTTATAAATAAGTATTTAATAACATATGAACATGTATTTACAGTATCAAATTCATATTTACACGTTTTATAGAACATTAAACCTATATTTTTATTTCACACATGTGTATCTTAGATAATGTATGATGCGAGTTTGGAGCACTGCTATAGCTAGCACGATAAGTTTTATCATCACGTTTTGCGTAAAACCTATCGTGCTAGGGTCTCTGGGAGATATAAGTGTGATATAATATAAACCTTGACATGTGACGTGGCTGTCACATAAACCGAGTAATTAATTAGACTAAAGGTCACCGCTCATTAGAGCCACCCGGCGCCCGACCCGCACCGGCTCGCCTCGTAAATGTACTAACTACGGAGTTGATGTAGTGAGGGCACGCCCGTACAAATCCATATAAAGAATACTAACCGCTCGAGGCGAGGCGGTGCGGGTCGGGCGCCGGGTGGCTCTAATGAGCTGTGACCTTTACGCGTCCCGCGGTGGCGATGACTAGTAAACTAAGCAGTTAATGTTTACATCAACTGTCAGTTTAGTATTGGCTGCCGCAGGCCGCGCCAGTCTGTGGGAGGCTTAAGCGGCCTTTAGACCTGTACGTCTAGCATAACTTGCTGCTTAGTCGCTTCGCGCGCGACTGAGCGTCTCCTGTCTCACTCGCACCGTGCAAATTAGAATGAGGAGGGTGGATCTTTCTCGACTCGCTTCGCGGCGCGGCGTCAGTTGTGTTAAATGAGGGCGCCACTTTCTACGTAACTGTCACATAATTTGACGTATAATGCTTAACATGGCAACAATTTCTACTCTTTTGTGTCGCTAACTGCACTCACACTCACTGATAAGAACGAGAAGGTTTATCTCCCTCCCCCATTTAGTGCACTGCATTTAGCCACATCTAAAGCGGCTTGGACCTGGCTAAATACAGTGTGCTGCCTCATGGTAAGCACTAAGCTGACACCATACCGTATGGACGTTTGCGTCCTGCACTTGTCCTTGGTCACTTTACCTGTGTTTTCCCGGTATAAGGGCGAGTATCTACCGGAGCTATACTCTGATTATCAATCAAATAGAAAAAATGTAAACACTGGTGTTGCCGCTAGAGTCTGGCTAGCGAGTCGTGTCCACAGCATTTTTACCAAATTCTTTATATGGCAACAATTTTACCTATCAAATAAACTGTCAGTCATAAGTATACCTATTAATCCGCCATACATTCGTGTTACCAGCATGCGTATTTTTATAGTTTACCGCCATTTTCCAGGGACACGACTCGCTTGCCAGACTCTAACAAGAACCATTGGTAGCAATGAGGAGATTTATAATTTTCGCAGTTAAACGAAACATACGTCCTATTTCAATAATATACACTGATTACAAAAAGAAAATTAATTTTGATAACGTATTCACCAAAATCCTCCCTCATAATTATTATAAAATATAATACCGTTGTTATGTGTAGAATATATTTTTAGCACTGGTATCACTGCTGCGATACACCGGGATTGTGCATCTTTGGGTTGCTTACTATTTTTTTTTCTTAATGCGAATGGCAAATAATATCGGTAGCTGGATTTTTATTTTATTTGACGCCTGTCCTGTCACTCAGCTCACTCGGCTTCTAACAGCTTTATCCACTATACCAGTGTTTCTGAACCTGTGGTCAGTGGACCCCTGGGGGTCCGCGAGTACCTATAGTTATGTACGGGGGTTCGCAGCAGTCGCACCCATAGACCATTTCACAATAATAAATAAATGCCACAAAAAATATTTCCTGTTTTTATTATTATATATCCTTGGATTTGTGCTTGATTCCCTAGGGGTCCGTGGACGGAAAAAATTTTAAGAACCGATGCACTATACAATTCAATGCTTTACTAGTAACTAGTATACTGCTTATAAATATTTATCATATTTATTTTCAATTTTGCTGTTAAACTTTAAATAATATTGCATGACCGACCCGTACTTTCAGAACCCCTGATATGTCACTTTGACAGTGACATAACTTTGTTTACATTTTTTCTGTCTGATTAATAATCAGAGTATAGGCTATGCGAGGCTAGCAACGCTATTGCTGGTTTGTTTCCTCGCACTGATCCGGTGGAACTCTTGAAAAATGAATGCTGTCCCTTATACAAAGTAAAGCGTCCTTACAGTAGCATAAGTCACGAGTATATGCTTCATTAGCCTCTATTTCAGTAACCACATGTTCTGTATGCTGAGACTGCAGACGGCCAGGCTGCAGTCGTGTCTTTTTAACCGACTTCAAAAAAAGGAAGAGATTCTCGATTCGGTTGAATTTTTTTTTTTTTTTTTTAATGTTTGTTACCTCAGAACTCCGTCATTGATGAGCCGATTCGAAAAAGTTTTTTTTTGTTTGTAAGTATATGTATTCAGGTGGGTCCCATTTTTTTTTAAATTTAGTTGGATGATGGGATCCATGAGAAATTGAGAGAACTCCTCAATTATATTAGGCACGCGTGTAGTGATTTTGGTATTTTCTATTATAGCTCGTGTATTTACATCCGGAAATCATAAATTTGGTGGAGTGGAACTGATGATGAAGACCACAGATGACTTATGGAATTCCTCAATTATGTACTTAAAGTACAAAAGCACGTCACAGATTCTGATAAGATTCCGTTGACATAGCAACTAATGAAGTCCCAAAGGTGATCCTTGTGGAATCGACGGAAGTCCTCAAATATTATCGGGCCACATACAGCGATTGGGTTTTTTTCTCTAATAATCAACGCATTTGCTCTCGGAAATCAGTTCATGTGGTAAATTGGAAAATAAATGTGGAAATGTTCTCGTTGCTTGGCGGAGTACTAAATTGAAGTCGGTTAAAACTTTGTTTTTAAAGTAAGTTATTGATAAAATAGATAAATAAATATATTTATTATTGGTTTAATATGGACCTGTTATATAATTCAATTTCCCTTCTAATAGGGGCGTAGACACTAAATAAAATAATCAATTTTGTCGTATTTTCTCGAAAAAGTATTAAAAATGTAGTCAAATGGAGAAAAAAGCAACGCAAGAGGTTAAATAATCACGAAGTTATAAGTGTCCAGTTTTAAGAATTGTGTTTCGTCCCTTTTTCGCAAAACGCAACTTCATATGAAACGATGACGTTCGCAGTTAGTGACGTCACTAATAGACGGCAACGTGCCGGCGCCGCCGTCGACGCGGCCCCCCTGCAGCCTCGCGTATTGTGACGTCACACACTGTTTGTGTTTTCTCTCTAACAAGCAATATCAAAACGGTTGTAGCTTCGTAATTCTTTGAGATATCTGAATGGGATTTTCGTCACTAGGCATATTTTTTTGCCTTCTTTCTTTTGGAGTAATAATAATTTTCAAGTCTACACCCCTATTGTTTATAGTAAGCCGCCAGCCTTTTTAAGACCTGTTCTTAATTTAGCTGCATAGGATCCTTTCCGTCCCTCATGGTAGCAGGCGTATAGATTCTCTGTAGAAATCTACTCTAATCTTTACCCGTATTCCGAATGCTGGCTCTTCATATGCCCCTTAAGACTGCAGTTCTGTATAAACGCCTGCCCACACACATGACAGCGGTACCTCCTGTCATTAGTATGTATCCTCATATGATCCTTAAGCGTTTTAAGGCGAGGGTAAGTCTTCTCACAGACTTTACACTTGAAGTTGCGTTCCCTAGTGTGAGTCGGCATGTGGTTGTTGAGGGCGAAGCGCGTGAAGAACTTTTGGCCGCAGAATTGGCACTCGTATCTGGGGAACACGGTTAATTTGTGAGAAAGGATAAATTATTGCATAGCCAAGGAACGAGGTAGAGAGATAAAACTCGCGAAAATATGCATCCTTTTTTACCCCTTAAATAAAAAAATAAAAAATGGTAAAAATTATGATGGTCAGGTCCACTGCATGCAGAGTTGTTTGTACTAAATCGACACTAACAAAGTAATAAAAGGATAATAAATATGCATCGTTGACAAAGTCACTGAGTAAACAATGTTCCAGTGTAGACAAAATTAGCAATTGTATGACGTACAGAACTTAGATTTTAACTTAGATTAGAACAATGACACAGGCTAAAATTAGTATCTTCTCGCAAAAATGCCCAATCATTGCATTTATAAGGAATAGTCTTGTTGACTTTGCTTTTTAATACTGTATTACTTTATTTAAAATGCAGCGATATCCGTAACCGGCACCAGGTGAATATTGTCTGGGTCCCTTACTTACCTAGCGGACAACAGCTTTCTCATTGTCGGTTCATGATCGAACTTATCACGCGATAAGTGATAAGATAGGAGCGTCGTCTCGTTCTATCGAACGGTGTCAGCCAGTGACGGACGCTCTATCCTGCCACTTATCGTGTGATAAGGCCGACCATGATACGGGGTCAGGCGGTAAAGGTACTAGGCCTACACATATGTTCATTGGCTCCAGAGTCAATGAACCATCAGTAAATCAAACCTGTAATCCTTCAGACAATCCTTCTGCCTAGGTTAAGTATACACTGATGCCCATTGGCACCAGTCGACTTTTAGTTGGATGTAACATTAAAACATACAGTAGTACCACAAATATAAGTTACATCGGCAATCTTCGTCCACGCCGACGAGTGCTGACAAGTACCGAATGAAATCGAACGTATGACCATTTCAATAAAGACCATGTTGCACTATACGTAAGGTACACTATGCAATGACAGGTGAACTCGTACTTTCCCGCTCATGGCGCCAGACAAAATGGCGGGCGCCGGAGCTGCCGGCGTCGCGCGCAAAATTTTGGACAATGGGTGCTGAACATTTTACCTGCGCAAACGGGCTGCCTTATGATTGGTTAAAATGTTTTCAAAAAATGCTTTTTGCGCAGGTACAAACGACAACACTGTTAACTGACCATCCTGTGTTTATATAGAACCTTATTACAATGCCCTTAAGGTGCACCGATGGTCAGTTAGCTGTGTTGTCGATAGTACATCGTTGGAACTTATATTTGCGGTACACTGTACCTATAATCCTTCAAAAGGTCTTTCTGCCGATGTCTGGTGCCGAAGACGCGTTCGCACATAACAGGGAAACGACAGCGATGCGTTGAATCTTTTATCTACTAGGGGTAATAAAAATGGAATATACCTGTAATCCTTCAAATGGTCCTTCCGCCGGTGTATAGTGAGCGTGCGTCTGGTGCCGAAAATGCGTTCGCACAACGAACAGGGGAACGACAGCGGTGCGTCCCCGTGCACCTCCACCAAGTGCTTCAGTTTCTGCGTGTACGACATCAGCTTGGCGTCGCATTTGGGGCAGAACACGCGCCCCCGCTTGTTGTGGACCCGGTCTATGTGTAGGTCCCTTTGTAAATGGATAAAGTCTATGTTAGTTCTAGACTCGCCATCATGAGATCTAGTAAAGAATGAGAGGTCAAATCTGATCTGAAAAAGACATGCTACGCTCCTGAGCAGATGGGATAAGGGCAAGGGGATAAATGATGATGAAGAGGTCAATTTGTCATGTTGATCTAATTTGTTGCCTGATAGCTGTATCATCATCATCATATTAGCCAGAAGACGTCCTCTGCTGGACTTAGGTCTCCCCCAAAGACTAACATAATTACCCGTCCTGCGCCACCCGCATCCAGCGGACTCCGCGACCTTTAGGCGAGGTAAAATCAGCTGTGGCCGGTTACTGAGTTTTATGCTTGAAGCTACTTATGATTTTTGACAAACCTTAAAAAAGCAGCCAAACCTTCTAGAAACATTGGGCTGTTTCAGAACCGCTCAATTCTTTAGCGTTTGATCGTGAGAAAGTCTATATCATTACTAGCTTCCGCCCGCGACTTCGTCTGCGTAGACCCGTGATAAAAACTATCGTATATTTTAACCCAGGCTATAAACTATCTTCGTGCTAAATTTCATCCAAATCGGTGGAACCGCTTAAGCGTTACGAGTAACAAACATCGAAACATCCAAACTTTTGCATTTATAATATTAGTAGGATCATCTTCCTATACATATACGTCCCCCTGATGGGCACAGGCATCCTCTTTTTATTTAGGGAATGGGCAGTACTCCCTACGCTGTCCCAGAAAAAAATATTTTTATTTTTAAGAATTAAAATGATTCCTACTCACCTATTATACTGAGCCTTAAATATCTTCCCACAAGTATCGCAAGGAAAGTCCCCCTCCTCATGCCTCTGCTGGTGCATCACGAACCGCCCCTTATCCACGAACCCAAGCCCACACGTCTCACACACATAGTTACTAAAGTGCTTATTCATATGCTTGTTCAAAGCGTGAAAGTAAGGGAACACTTCATCACACATCGCGCACTGTTGCTCGTTCAAAGTCAAACGGAACGGCAGAATCAAGTCTTTAGAGTTAAAATAGTACTTCTTCTTATGCACTGTCGTTATATGCCGCTTAAATTCTTCTATATCACTGATCTTTTCGCTACATAAGCGACAGTCTATCCTGGTCAGGTCCATTTTGATCATCTTCTTGTGCTCGATGACTTTGAACTTCTTCGGATGATGCTCGTCGGCGGTGTGTTGTCGCAGCAAAACGGGGTCTGAGAAGTTGGCCCCGCAGTAGTAGCATAGCAGGTGGTTGTGGCGACACTTGAAGGGACAGACGTACGAGTATTCGACGATGGTGACCACGTTGGAGTCGATCATGTAGGACGGGTCGCGCTCGCGCATTATTTGCTGGACTTTGTGCATTGGGAGTTCTGAAACAAGGAAACAAGCGTTAATTCTCGTTAATAAATAATTGGGGTCCGTTTTTTTTAATACAACGAAGCGTAAGCGGACACCGCAGCCTATAGACGCATGCAACTCCAAAGGAGTAACATGGGCGTTGCCGAAGGCTGAAGGAACAAATTCTCTCGCTCTGAACACAACGCATCCTCGGGAGCTCTGGCGACCTTGCTCACCTCCAGGAACACAACACTACTACAGAGCAAGTAGTAGTGTTATTATGGCTGTGGTCTTCTGCAAGGCGGAGGTACTTCCCCAGTTGGGCTGCTCCACATTCGAGCGGGATGACATTTCGCTGTGCCCTACATCACCACCTATTAATGTCTTAAGGTACTGTAATATGGGGTAATTCTAGATTCTGAGCGAGTTTATACTTCAAAAACGCGTACTTCGGTTGCTGGCCGGAGTGCAACAAAGGCATTCTTGCTTCATTTTAAAGTTCACCATATTCTGACGCATTATTCCCTCTACATATTCGAAGAACTGATGTTTGTAAAGAATATTCTTCAACTGTTCAAACGAGTAGAGGCGACAGGAAAACTGATTAGATCCACAGGCGGACTCAGAACAGTTCCGCGTCGCATGGCATTTTCGGAAAGAAACCCGCCAAATTAATAATGAATCATCTGACGAAACATTCAAGCGCCATCGTAGAACCTTTTTATTGGTAAAACCATTTTATTCTGTTAATGACTTCATGAAAATTAAATATGTTTGACATTGATTCTTGATCTGTATTAGTTATAGGTATTTTAATGTAGTTAGTGTGATTATTATTTAAGTTTTGACGAACTTTATTGAGATATATAAATTCTTTATTACTTAACTCCTATACTGACGTTTATAATTTGTATTTTTTCTAGTTCATTTTAATTTGATTCTTTGTTTAATTATTTGACGATCAATAACTATTTTTTAAATTCGTACAAAGAATTTAAACTTTCAAGGTATTTTGAGTTCATCAGAAGATATTAACAACCCTGGTTATTGTCTATAACAGCAGTACGCAATTAAGTGGCAAGTTCTTGCGATTAGCCGAGCGGACCCTGGGATTCAAAGTATTAGTCAAAATTTTGTACACTTACTGTTCCCTAGCACACCTCACTATGCTTCGACCTCATATGCCCCTTCCAACTGCACCGTTGCACGAAGCCTACCCCACAGATCTCACACTTAAACCGCCTCTCCTCGTGTACCCTCATGTGCGCTCTGAGCGTCTTCTGTCGTCCGTACGCCTTCGAACAGACCTCACACCGAAACTCCCTCAAACCCGTATGCTTCACGGAATGATTCTTGAGTTCCTGCTTCCCGAAAAACGACATATCGCAGAGAGGACATTTGTGAGGACGCTGCATTAGATGGTCCCTCTGGACATGAATGGTTAGAAGTCTTTGGTTTTTGAAGGTCTTCTCGCAAGCTTGACATTTTACTGCGCTAGAAACTCCGTGGATTTGAAGCATGTGATGTTCTTTGACTCTGTAGCTTTTGAAGCGTTCTTGGCAGACGCCGCATTTGTTCAAAAAGTTGGATGTTGCGTAGACATGGACGAAGCGTTCGTGGAGCTTCTTCTTCTGTTCAGTATTAAAGCTTTTAGGGCAGTGTTCGCAATTGAAAACGCCAGTTTTGTGCATATTGCAATGCTGAACTAGCATCCTTTTAGTTGGATATCCAGTCTCGCAATCATCGCAGATGTAGTTCCTAAAATGGACGTTCATGTGCTCCTGTAAAGTCCGAAATTTTGTGAAAACCTTCGCGCACACAACACACTTTAAGCCATCAGTGAATTTGAATGGAAGTAAATGACTTTTAACATCCGTATGTAATCTCTTCTCATGCGTTACTCTCAAGTGTTCCGTTAGGCGTTCTATCGAGTCCATTTCCAGCTCACATATCCGACACTTCAATCCAGTTATATCAAGTCTAACAAGGAACGCAAAAAGCAGGTTTCTTTGCATCAGCACCCGACGTATTTTCAAGTCATGTTTCGTCAATGTGTGCGTCTTCAAGTCGTTAGGATTAGGATATGTGTCTGTGCAATAGCAGCATCTGTAGCCGACGCCACTAAAACACCGGATTGGGGTGGCGTTGGAGAATTCTAGAAGGATCTTTACGTTGGCGCGGTGTTTTCTTAACTCTGCTTCGTCTTGTGGACTCATTCTGGGTTCTTCTTGGTCTTCCGTGAGGCCTACAAAGAAAAGTACATGTTAATATCTCTTCTTTCTTCTCCCGTTCTTCTAAAGCGTCGACAATAGTGGGTCAGGTCCTATAATCCGATTGTATGGGAAGTTTGTACTTTTCTATGCAGTAATAGATGCCGGTGCCATATTTTACATTAACCGATCCGTGATATGTGGTTGGTGCTACCTGTCTTTGCTCCTTTTTTAGGGTTCCGTAGTCGACTAGGAACCCTTACAGTTTCGCTTTGTCACGGACAGACAATCCGAATATCCGTCCGCGGATAATCTCAGTAACCGTTAGAACTAGGAAGCTGAAATTTGGTACTAATATGTATATCAATCACGCCGACAAAGTGGTAAAATAAAAAGTGTTTTGGTTTATTTTATTAGGGTACCTCCCCTATACGTAACGTGGGGAGTGTTTTTTTTTTTTCATTTCAACCCTAACGTGTGATATATTGTTGGATAGGTATTTAAAAATGAATAGGGGTTTGCTACAATCATTTTGTGATAATGTTAATATTTTCGGATATAATCGCTCCAGAAGTAAAAAAAAATGTGTCCCCCCCCTCTAACTTTTGAACCATAAGTTTTAAAAATATGAAAAAAATCTCAAAAGTAGAACTTTATTAAAACTTTCTAGGAAAATTATTTTGAACTTGATAGGTTGAACAGTTTTTGAAAAAAATGACAAAAACTACGGAACCCTACACTCAGCGTGGCCCGACACGCTCTTGGCCGGTTTTTTACGCTTACGTCTTTGTGATTTATGGCCGTCTTATATTACACAGGAGATCTGCACGTCTATCATGGGACGGCCGCGACATACTCTCGATTTTTCTCGCACTATACCTCTTGTTCTAAGTGTTTGTCGCGAAGCCACTTCTGGTCACTCTCATGGCCGCGAAATAGTACCTATAGCACTCTAGCTTAGGTATCTGTATTAGCATATATGCAACTATGAACCTACACATACAGCTTCCGGAATCCTTTATATATCTGACATATGAGCTGCCGCCTACCAGCTCCATCTGAGATGTGGGGACCTTCGTCCCCGAGAATGTCCTCCACCTCCCCTTACAGACATCCCTTACCACACGACTGATACTGTACCAATTCACACACTATATTGTTCCAGTTATAATTACCCGGGTGCACCCTTGATTGATGACGACATGGTCTGAGGCTGAAACTACCGAACCTGAGACCCTTGTTGTTACACTTGTTACTAATCCTTTCACACTAAAGAACTCCACGACTAAGAACTGTGGTATCGCATGTACGTGACATGTAGGAAAACCTTATTCATATACATAATATATCGTCACGCCTCCCAAATAGAATAAGACCTGTGGACGCACATAAATACATCACATCATGAACAATCATCGTCCGAGCTGTGTAAACACGTGAACCCACGTGTAAATGAACCAAATCGTTACAATGTCATAGGATGCATTGAAAGTGATTATGGAAAGAGCTCACCCTGGTTTTCCTCCAAATCTAACACTACAAATCTGCACTTAACTGTTCGTACGCAATATAGCCGTTAAGAACTGTGACAACTCACCTACCCGTCAACATTGTTATAAAAAGATTGTGGGTGTTGCTACATGAAATAAATCGGCTGTTTGAGACATGATTATTAACATCAATGTAAATACTATCGTGAATCATGACTATTCACGACACTCCCGGCCCCCCAGAAAACTAGCGATCATATATCCAGTAGAGTATTAATATAATCATCATTCACAGCTTTATTTAAGTCTTCCTCAGATCTTTGAAATAACCGTTCTTTTCCCATTGTGAATTCTGACAAGCTCTGGATCCTGTCCTTCGCCTTGATTGGCCAATGCAGACTTTGTAGGTGATTGCAACATCGAATAAAATGGATTAGCTGGAATAATGATCTATATAATTTCTGATAGCTGTAAAGTCTGATAAGCTCATCTTGACGCACTTTCTAAATCAGTTCCAAACGTTTCGTGAGACCCGAGGTATACGTGCCAACTGCGAGGTCCTTTATCCTCTAGACCAACCAAGCTTCATCGTGTCGTGGCATTTCATTTTGTAATAAGCAATCAGTCGTATCCTATATACTATATCGTAAACAGTATGTTGGATTTGCTAGCGTATTTTTGCTGTTAACGTGAATTATTTATCCATGGTGGCAAACACATCACGACTTCTTCGAATCTACGTATGATCCACGTCGAACTGAGACACATGCATACCGAGTACATAATGCATCAACGTCTTTCACTCTCACGACACTGAAAGTTACGAAACGACAAAGAACTGAAAAAATACTTCTATACATTGTGCATTGCTGATTCATGAACGTACTTTTAGGTTGCCGCAATAGGAGTTGCTTTACCTTGCTAGATTAAAACGAATGTCTGGACAGATTTTACTATCGTCTTAATATTCGTTTACTTTTTCCATGGTATGGAATCCTCCACGACGGGCAAAATTGCTTACCATAATTATTAAACGGTCGTCCATTACCACCACTAATCTTAATCTATCTGCGTACTCATTTACTTGATTTCCCTGATTCCTCCTCGAATGTAACTATTTAAAAATTATTCTGCGCAGCTCAGTGTGATTGAATTTTAATTTTCTTGACAATGCAACAAATAAACTTTATTGTACACCTCAAAAAATAACACTTTATTTTATAAAACCGAAAATAAAATGAATTATTTCAGTAGGTACAGGTACCTACCACCACAAACTAAGTTTGACCGTGGAGTGAGCATTGCAGTCTCAATAGGTACATAAATAAAATTAGTAATGTTTCATACTTGATATAAAACCTTTTGATATACAGTAAACTTGGTTTAGTGGGACCTCGATAAGTAAAAACCTCGATAGCTGGATCTCATGCTTAAGCACTGAATTACCTCTGTTAGTGGCATAAACCAACCCTATAATATATCTGGAATTATTGCTTTCGATTTTATCTTCATAATTGCTTCTATAATTGAGACAGACAAGTGTATTTTATCTCTTTTACTAAGACTATATTTTAAGAATATTTTTTAGTGAATTGTTTTCTTTTATTTCATACCTCTTAATTTAACTTGGACTTTATTGCTGACTAAGCGACCCGCCCCGGCTTCACAAGGCAATTATACATATGAACCTTACTCTTGAATCACCCTATCTATTAAAAAAAAACCGCATCAAAATCCGTTGCATAGTTTTAAAGATGTAAGCATGCATAGGGCATAGCGGGAAGCGACTTTGTTTAATACTATGTAGTGATAGTGATATACTTTGGTCTTGTTCACTTATTCTTAGTTATTCCGTAAAATTCGCACTTGGCCGATTTGTGCCTAAATGACCTCAAGTTACTTCCAAAATTCAAAGTAAAATAACAGTGTTTGTTGATTGACTGATTCTGTATGCGTTTTTGTACTGTTCATAAAAACGTGCTTGATTATTTCTGTTTATTATTAGAGAGAAATTAATTTAACCACAATTTTATTTATAAACTTATATCTTATATGTGTTCAATATTATCTTGTTTGTAATTTTTATGTATTTATATCGGCCTTAATACGAGTCGCGCAATATGCTGTCCCGCACACCTCGCTAAATCCACAGAAAACCAGCGCCGCTGGCACTGCTGTGTCAACTGCATTGCTGAGTGGAGACCTTTTCGGTAGCACATCCCTATTTGTTAGTTCTTAAGGTGCATTATATTGTGAATGTATGTGTAATGATGTGTTATCCGAATACATTTCTATTCTATTCTATTCTATTAACTTTTTTTATTAACATTTAAAAATCGCACCTTTATAACAAACATTATTTCTTGATTCACCTGTATTAATGGAACCCTCTGTGAATGAGACAGACATTAATTAAGACACTGGATAAGTGGAATACCTCTTTAAGCGAGACACATTTGCCGGTCCCTTTAAGTCCCAGTTATGTCAAGGTGTCACTGTATATATCTGGCTACTTCTTTATCGGATCTTTCCTATTTTTATGCGCAGTTATATACGTTTTAAATCAACAATGACAGTAGTATCTACAACGGTGATCAGTTGTCGAGTCAAGCAAAACCAGCAGTGTTAAATGAGTATTTCCAAAGAAACGGTGCAAAACATTCGTGTATTGAAAAATTGAAGCACTATTGCAAACTGTGTTGAAAATTGTGCTCGAGTCTGAGGACTGCCAAGACCAGGATTCTGAACACCATGAAAACTATTCTGAGGACCGCTTATCTTACGCCACTGAGACTCTTGAAAATAATTCTGAGGACTGCTTAACCTACGAGTAGGCTCCTGAGCCTTACGAGAACTGTTCTGAGGATCGCTAAACCTAGGCCTCTGAGCCCTACGAAAACTGTTCTGAGGACCGCTAAACTCAGGCTTCTGAGCGTCACAAAACTGTTCTGAGGACCGTGAAGCTATTTTGAGCACTGCCAAACCAGTATTCTGAGCACTTCCAAAGTGTACCAATGATATATTGATGAATGATTTTTGAGGGATATTAAAAGTCATCATTTTGAGTATCGCTATTCGCTACGTGATTAAATTGGTTGAGTTTTAAATAAACACTTTGTTTCTGAGCTGAAGGCATGAAAATCATTATTTTCAACTATTTCTTGTATTCCTCATATTCTTTACCTCTGCCAAGAGCCACCGAGGGCGCCATTTTTGTACGGCGACTGTTCTTTAACATGTGATTTTTCGATGAGATGTTAAGCGATATGCATGTTTCGGAGACTGAATATTGCTTATTTTCAATCCTCGCACATGGACAATAGGCGCCAGTACATAGGTACAACACTTGTTATGACCGTGCAATGTCACATGATGTCCAATCCCATAGTGTATCGGTTATTATTAATGCTTAATTAGTTCAACTATTCGCTATACAAGTCCACCTCTTTAGTTCATAATCATGCACTGTGTCACAACATTGTCTATAAAATAACATCAGTGACTAAATTAAATTATTTTGTAACTTATTTCTCGGATATTACAAATAAAAGTTAACGATATAAAATTAACGCCTGCTATTAACTAAGTGTCACTTGCAGCAGTTCGTATTTCATTCGTTATCGATGGATAGTCTCTGTATGATTCCGAGTTTATATACATTTGGTGTGACGTGCATTCCATAGTGTTTGCGACATCTAACGCAACGTTCAGGTCTTTGTACTAGGTATACGGAAATACTTCATTATGAGCTTTGGATCAGTTTGGTCCTTATAGTGGTTTTTCGAATCTTTCAGATTTTATAAATCTCAGTTACTTATCTATGTTTGTAGAGATTATTCTCCTACTGTATTCATTCCGAATTTAGTCAAATAGTGTGACGCCCGCTCGCTAACATGGTAGCTTATTTTTAATGCTGCCTGTTGATCGCCCAATATTGAATATTATATTGAATACCGACCATTTACTATCAGTATACACTTATATGGAAGTACACTTCTCAATTTATTTTCCTTATCTTTTACCATCTATGTAAGGTCAGGTATCCTTGTCAGTTTGCACTAGAGCGATATCGATTCTGGGTTGTCTGTTCATATATGACCAGGTTCCTTACATTACATCTTTTCTAATATTGGGCTACCACGTGGATTTTGGTCTACCTCTTCATCTCGGGTGTTCGGGAAGCCTTAATGCAATGATAACGATATTGTCGATATTACGGTATTTTTCTCTTTTTGCGAACCATCACAGACGGGTTTTGAGAAGTTTGTCTTTGATTGGAGCTACTTTAAAACTTCCGTCGACATAACGTTATGTTGTTAGTGTCATTATCATTGCCGTGCACGCATGATATCTCTTCTGAGTGTTTTTATCAAGGAGACAAAGATTTTCACTAGTTTTTCTGCAGTTCCCAAGATTAGAACAACAATCGTTGCTCTAAAAAAATATCCAAGGTGATGGTTTTGATGTCGTTTATAATGAGATCCATAACGCATATACTTATAGAACACGGGTACCTACTATTGTCTGAGAACTGCCTCCCGAGATACCGACGAACGCCTTTTCAAAATATATAAAACGTATTAATTGTAATTAAGTACCATTTGAAGAGCTGCTCTAGGATGGATTGAAGAAAGTTTCTTGATTGAATTCTAGCTCGTAGCTGTCCACAATAGGATTATATATCAACTCGGAAGGTACCTCAAACGATCCTGTTAAACCCTAGCCTATTAACGCATAAATTCCTTTGATGCTTGCATACTGTTGGCGTCAGCTTATGCGACGGGCATCAGGTATATTCATATCGCAAGGCATGTTCGCCATATGAAGCTTATGACTTATAGTAACATGGGGATGGTCAGGTCCTTAGTTACTTTAGTTAGTGTTGAATTCCTTTGACGATCGTGTTTCTGATTTTAGAAAATTAAGTCTTGAACTGGACCTTCTTTGCTTTGACGGTTTGTTGAGTTTCTAAGTTCTTGAGACATCCATATATTTATTTTATTGGATCCACTGAAAATCAGCATCGTTGCACTCTTTGTCTCGACTCATCCTGAGTGGAGTCCTTTATAGAAGTAACAATAAATTCCATTTCTAGATTTAAGCCTTATGTGATGTGTATTACTGTTGTTGTTCCAAAATAAATTAATTCTGTTCTATTCTATATTTCTTACAAGTTAGTTACAAAATTAAAGCTTTCAACCAAAATTGAATTAGACTGAGATGAGCAGTGCGTTTGAGTTAGAGAAAACTCTATGAACTGAAGATCAAATCGGGATATCTCTGAACTGACGTGCACGTAGTCGTAGCAGACCACTCACCCACTGGTCTTATTAAATTAAAGTATGTGGTATATCTGTCTCTACCGGTCTTTATGCTGACTATAAAACATACGAATATAGAACCGACTGAAAAACTAAGTATAAAAGAAAGGTAGAGAAACACTAAGAAGAATTAACAATATGAAGTGTCATGCGTCTGACATGAGATGCTGCTCTGCGACTGTGCACACGAAATAGGACTGTCATCCTTGATCTCTTTCTGCTACTAATCGCCAGTTGCTGACATTTTTCTGATTAAAGAAACGTGGTGCTTCGTAACTTTAGCTTCTTGAGGTAACACTAATAACTGGTGGTCAGTCTTGCAGCAATCTTGTCTACAATATAGTTGTTCCGGCTCCGAGGCTATCTGTCTGCTAATGTACTTACAAGTTCGAGTTTTCTGAGCTGTTGTCACGATATTACATTGAGTATGATCATTGTCTGCAGGATACTGCATTATTTGTTTTCCTTAACGAATGTTTTCCATTTCAGATTCAAGTCTAAAGTCATGTTTGCAATATATCCAACGCCCGCTGCGCGTGTCTATACATATATATGCTCGAATGATGCTTAGTTACATTAGGGATAAGACGTATTTTTCAAGGTGACATGTTGAAATTATTCACATAACCTAGGATTCTGATGTTCACATCGTGAGGAAACCGGTCCAATCACAAACAAAGTTCAGTGCTCCTTCTGGGCTTAGTATTAGGTGTGCGACTAGCCATATTCCTAGGCACTGCTTTGAACTCGATTGTGAGCTGTTAAAACCAAGTGCTAGATGCAGCATTATGTACCTACACTCTGTGATTTGCCTCCTAGAGAGGCGTTAGACTCATCGGCCTCCCCATCGTGTATCGACTGTGTCTGATAAAGCTGATTGATAATAAACATTATGCATTTTACACTAATGCAGTTCAAACAAAACATAGCTTACTAAACATAACCACCAAAAACACCATTCATTCACCATCACAGATTGACTATGTATGTGAAAGGCTGTCCGCTACGTGCTACACACTGTCTAGAATCGCCTCTATATTGTCTCCCAGTAACTTGAGTAACGCTTATTTCAGTAATTTTCACTGGATTCTAATTCAAGGGGTAGATCTGTCCAAAGCGAACCTTGCGTATCACTGACCCTAACACGGTTCAAAAACTGTAAATGATATGTATTTAGGCTTGTAAATGTGATGCACTTATCAATAAATAATCTATAACCTGAAATCTAATATTTGCCTTTGTATGAAAGTCCAATTACGAAATATTAAAATAGTCCGGATTAGTAAATCTTTGTTTAACATTACCGAAGCCATAACATTAGATGATGCTCGAGTCTGAACGTATTCTACCCATGAGCCGAACTTTCGGTTGCACCTACCAAATGTTATTCTTTGAGATCACTTGACAAAGTCACGTGAGTTATCGGAGTTTCTACTTTCAAGTCAGAATTGAATATACTTATACAAGAATTCATACAACTACTTTGTAAGTAACGGATTAACAGAAACATCAACCTTTTACATAACCATTTTAGATCCTGATTCAGAGTATAGTATCGGAGTCGACGAAGGTAAGTGTTTACAACTTCTAGGTGTAGATCTTGTTGTATTTACCAAATAGCTACGGCTATGGTCACGCGTGTATATATTCATGATTCATATGTTGGTAATTTTACGATTTAATTTTTCTTTCTACTATGATGGGAAAAATTTGAATGATTAATACCTACTGATTATAGTCAATAGAGCATTTTACAATATTTCAACGTATCCAATGAATCTTAATTGATTTATATTCCAAGACTCCACCTAATCTATCGCGTGATGGATATGTGATGAAGATGTTTTGTAATAAATATTTTTTTTTTCTCTGCCACCTAACAATTGATAGGAACCTAGTGCATCTAACTTTCTCGTACATGAGGGCCGGGCCACCTGCAACCATTTTTTGGAATAGGTATACTATTGTGTATCATACTGATAATATGGTTACATCCCGTGTTTCGTCAAGCATCACGACATTCACCAGACCCCACACAGTATACGACTCACTATGCGATTTATAATACTTGACACTTCATTAAATTCTTTACCACCGTTCGTCTGATATATCACAATAAATGACACTTCCTTGATTTCACAGTAATCACAGAAATAAACGTGAATCGGCACCAAAGCCTCATCCAACTAATACAACAAACAAGTAAGTTCACAGGTTGCTCCCATTCTTCTCATTTCAATAATAAAAATATAAATAAATACCTAGAAACAAATACACTGATCAAATCTAAACGAAACTTGAGAATAACATTAAGTATACCGTCTAAATATTCCTCCTCCACTCCACAGATTATTTCAAAAGGTAAAGTGTTACCGGCATCGGCAAATTGAAAAAACTCATTCGCATTTTATTATTTGTGCCTGCTAGCTAATAGTCTCTTAAGTTCGTCCACTCTTGACCATCTGACGTCTTCACTGCCATCAGGACAATTAATCCGATTCACCAGAAAATGTTGAGCTCATTTTTTTTTTTTTTTCATAAAAACGCAACCTTCAAATATAGTACCTGGAAGACCGGGCCTTGCTCATTGGTTTTTACAAAGAAAACGAGGTGATTATTTTCACCCCCGTAGTCGTGCAGTAAATAAATATCGAAATCCTTTACGCTGTTTTCTAAAAACCATTGATAATCAAATAAATATACCAATGCTGCTCATTTAATAGTGTAGGATATATTAATATTAGTAATATAATCCCATAATTTGCCATTGTTTCAATAAAAAATACAAATGGTTTCAACTCTTTTTAATTGCCATATAATTTCTTTAGGCCAGTAACCATAACGTTACTTATCGTAACATAATATTGAAATGTACTGTATGGGAGCTTAATTATATTGTCTAAAAAGTCTAAAATTTTTGCACCACATTAAATATTGATTAATGTTATTGTTCTGTTAAATAACCTGGTTTTAACCGTCACCTTTGTATATAAGTAACATCTACTGACATAATACAAAGCAATTTGATGTTCTTATGTATGTTTTGTGTAAAGTTAGAAATGACTAAACCGATTAAGACACGTTTCTACTAATGATAAGCTCTTTCTTCTCATGGATGGTTTTAAATCTTTAGTTTAACTTTATGAACAGTAATCTGCTTTTGAGTCCATCATGCGCATGGTACATTTTACATTGTATTATCAGGAAGCTGGGGCAAATAAAGTGTTAATTTCATAAACAAACTAAGCTAAGACTGGTTTAGATCCCAGCATGCTCCACCATGTCGCGAAGCCACTTCTGGTCACTCTCATGGCCGCGAAATAGTACCTATAGCACTCTAGCTTAGGTATCTGTATTAGCATATATGCAACTATGAACCTACACATACAGCTTCCGGAATCCTTTATATATCTGACATATGAGCTGCCGCCTACCAGCTCCATCTGAGATGTGGGGACCTTCGTCCCCGAGAATGTCCTCCACCTCCCCTTACAGACATCCCTTACCACACGACTGATACTGTACCAATTCACACACTATATTGTTCCAGTTATAATTACCCGGGTGCACCCTTGATTGATGACGACATGGTCTGAGGCTGAAACTACCGAACCTGAGACCCTTGTTGTTACACTTGTTACTAATCCTTTCACACTAAAGAACTCCACGACTAAGAACTGTGTTATCGCATGTACGTGACATGTAGGAAAACCTTATTCATATACATAATATATCGTCACGCCTCCCAAATAGAATAAGACCTGTGGACGCACATAAATACATCACATCATGAACAATCATCGTCCGAGCTGTGTAAACACGTGAACCCACGTGTAAATGAACCAAATCGTTACAATGTCATAGGATGCATTGAAAGTGATTATGGAAAGAGCTCACCCTGGTTTTCCTCCAAATCTAACACTACAAATCTGCACTTAACTGTTCGTACGCAATATAGCCGTTAAGAACTGTGACAACTCACCTACCCGTCAACATTGTTATAAAAAGATTGTGGGTGTTGCTACATGAAATAAATCGGCTGTTTGAGACATGATTATTAACATCAATGTAAATACTATCGTGAATCATGACTATTCACGACAGTGTTCTAATAAGAGAGAGACGGATAGTGCGAGATAAATCGAGAGAGCTCGTGTGCCGTTGCGTGATAGCCGTGCTGGGGGATAACTTTCCCCTATGTATACTTTTGCAAATATATGCTGACATCAAGGGTCATCACCAAATCAGGTTTGCTAATTTTGTCCATACGTTCATTTGTGCATTCGTCTTCATGGCGCGGTCCTATACTTCGACAAGGAATGACGATTTCAGACGACATTTGGCTTGGTAGACCTGTGCACCAAGGTTTGCAGCAGATGCTGCAGGTGGTTCTACAACTAGAGCGCCAAGGTAATCACTAATCAAGGACATATTTTTACAGTAAAATAAACGCACGGAAGAGTCTTTGGTTCGGTTCGCACTCCGATAGAAGGGCAACCACAGCTGGTCCGCTTGAAAGGGCTAGTTCCCCTTTTACCCGTACTTGGTTGTTGGCTATACTCACGACATCTTAGAGCCCAGCTGCAACTTCAAGAGGCTCTTTCGCTTATACGTATGCCACACCGCTGTCGCTGGTACTGTATCTCGGAGTCATGACTTAAATACCCGCACGATATTTCTTGAAGCTCCGCTTCCCCCGCTACCCGCTTATTCTTTGGTGGACTGTCTCCAGAGACTGATTACATAAACTAAGCTGTGAAATCCTCCTAGCGTTTAACGGATGTGTCCAGAAAGGGTCCGCTGTGGCACCTAGATTCACCATAGGCACTAGTTTTACGAAAGCAACTGCCCCCTGACCTTCCAACCCAGAGGGAAAACTAGACCTTGTTGGGAGACCAAGGAAACCCTCACAATGTTTTCCTTCACCGAAAACTTACTGTTAAATATCAAATGAAATTTCGTACATATGTAGTCATCACACACCTAAGCATATACGCAGTTACGCACACACACATACACACACACACACACACACACACACACACACACACACACACACACACACACACACACACACACACACACACACACACACACACACACACACACACACTTTTTGCTAAAGTTAATGTCTTAAGATTATATAGTTTACATGCTAATATTTAAAAATAGCTGTCATAAGTTACATATATCCTATGTTTGTTTTAACGTTGATTTACGGACCGCACTTTATTCGGTCAATTCAGTGTGTTTGGTTTACGTTTGACTTCCACGATACAGGCCTAGCCTAGTGTGGGGTCATCGACTTTGAATTTTTTGTACTCAATATTTCTGGTAATAAAATTTTACTAACAAAGTACGTACGTACGTAGAAGACAAGTTCATATTACTGTGGTAATACTTCAGGTTTTAACAACATTTGTTAACTATTAATATTATCATAATGTGCGTAAATCTTTTTGATATGGACATAGTAATATTGACAACAAATCACGTGTGGCAAAGTAGTGTGTATGTATGTTTGTCAGTCAATCTCGTAAAAACGGCTCAATTGACTGTGATAAATTTTGGCACATGGATAGTTTAAAACCAAACTATGAAACATAATGTGTAGAATACTTTTTATATCTGTAGTCATTGCCAAAGGATTAACATGTCTGGTATTTTAATGGCATTGAACTTAACGCGGAAGAATTCGCCGGAAAAAGCTGGTAGGTACCTACGTAATTGCGTACTTGGGGGTAGTGCTTTGTACATAGACAGATTGATGTACCAAGCCGAGGCGATGAATGCATAGAAAACATCAAAAACATAGGATGATTCACATTCACATCTAAGTAACAACGAAAAAATTATTATGCATGGGTTGGTTACATCTGGAACGTCACAATGACAATGACATTTGTGACATTCGGCCATCTTTGGTAGCTTTTTTGGAATCAAAATACGGCGTTGAGTATAGTGGTTACCTTCCTCTACTACATACAATATAGTAAGTAAGAATATTGAACATGAAAGTAATTGGTAGTCTATTGTACACGACACTTGAAAAAACCTTGTTTTAGCTGCCGATAGATGGTACCTCACCTCATTTGAAGTAGGACATTGTCTGATTGATTTTTGGAAATGAGGTGCTCATACAAACTCATTTTAATTTCATGCCCTCCCCAACACTAGTGACTGATACAATCAGTCGCGTGGTAAGCACTCACCGGCGTCAACAGGCTTCGGCGGCAGTTTGGCGGGCGTGGAGCGGCCGTGAGACGAGCGGCGCTTGCGTCGCTTCAGCGGGACGTCATCCGAGTCCGCCGGGGAGTCGCACTTCACGCGCTCTGCTAGGAATAATTACGGCGGATAAACGTCGGAAACACGTTCCAGGTAATCTTGTGATAGCTAAAGAGTAGATTAATAATTATTGTGACATTTCTAATTTATGTGAATTTTTATCTTTTAATAACATTAGAATTTTTGTATTAATACATATATATTGTTGTCAATGACATTTTCATTACATTTTTAATATTACTTAACTTAAATAAAAAAGAGGATGTAACAATGATTATCATTATTACTCAAATTATAGTTTATTTCATTGCTGTGCCCTTACAGGGTTCATGTTGAACTGTAATCTGTAACTAAAGATCTGTATACTAACATGAGTGCAATAAATGATATGAATTTGAGAGTCTGTGAACAGGAAAGTAAACAGTTGATAGTACGTCGTAATCTTTAATATCTAGTCTAGATTCTATATAATATTATAAAGACATTCTCACATTTTTTAGAATTGTATAATTTATATTGCATTTCCTTTGCCAATCATGTTGATTTTATTGTAAAAATTCAACAATGTAATGCTTTTAAGTTAATGACTAATAATGTTTTGTAATGTAAATATTGCAATATCTTTCATAATGTGACATGATCTCCACTGACATTTGCATTCTACTAGAATTCAACGTAATTGGACGTTTGGTTCATAATTACGTTCCAAGGACAAAATTGTACTCAAACCACTGTTTTGTAATGTGCATGAAAGTTTTCAACAAGTTACCAAAATGTATACAAGAGCTACCTCTAAATATATTTAAAAATAAATTAGGTAAGCTCCTAACTGAAAGGAGCTATTATTTATTTATTTATTAGCAAAAAATATATACAACAAAAAGACATTAAGATTAAAACATAAAAAATACATCAATAAAACTAAAAGTAGGTGTCCTATCTACACAGTCATTACAGAGATCGGAAAAATTTGCGACATTGTTTGCAATTATGTGGACATGACTCCAAAATTAATCAAAATGTTAATTAATTATTCATTGAAAGATAATTTGAATGATTGGAGATAATAGTTTATTTATAAAGTGCTTATAAGCACGTATATACTATAATAAGTTAAAAAAAAAATGACGTTACGACGACGATGAATTACATAAATAATTATTAGCAAAAGGTTCGTATTTAAAATGGGTATCGTTTCCGTAAATATTTACATATAATAAATAAATAACGATTTTAAACTGACACGATTACTTACACTAGAAAAAAAAATTAAAAAAATACTGATTTTTTTTTTTTTATAAACCTATACTTTAACAAACTTTTGTATTTATTGACTAGGAATCAAATTATATGTCAAGTAAAAAATTAATTAACTGAATAACATTTTGATTGATTTTGGAGTCATGTCCACATAATTGCAAACAATGTCGCAAATTTTTCCGATCTCTGGACTCATTAGTCATTACTATTATAGTGTAAAGGATTACCTCTCTCAAAATATTGAACATTACGATTCCAAAAGATATTTGCATGCTAGTATTTAGTACAAAATATAACAGAATAAGCTACCTTTTGTCACCTACCGCCTAGTGACACTGATGTACCTACTTATTCTATGCAAATAAATTCTATTCTTCTATTCTATTCTATTCATGTCTTAAAGGCAAAATAGTTTGAGCTAAATTGTATCTGTGACCATCTCTTTGTACACTATTTTATGCAAATAAATTACTTACTTACTTAAGAGGAAGTCTGTGAGTTAGTAAGTTTGTATGTGGGGGGTAATATCCGAACAACTTATCCAATTTCAAAAATTCTTTCACCTGTGTATAGATTTAGATTTTTAAATTTTATTATAAATTTATATTATGATTATGATTGTCAAATAGAATATGAATTGTAATAAACATCCTAGATGGATATAGGCTATATGCTCTGTTTGGGTTCACTGTACTATGCAGGCACTAATACATCATAATCATAAATGAACCAAACTAAGAACCTCTGCTAATTTAAAAGGATATACATTCAAGCTTAACTTTCAAGTAAGATTCATACTTACGTTGTTCTAATGCCTCGTCGGTAACAAGATCGCTTGGGTCAGCAGTCTTCTCAGGTTCAGGCAGTTCGGGGTCGCCGGGGTCATCAGGGTCGGGGCACGGGGAGCCGGGGTCACGGGGGTCACCAGGCTCGCTGCCGTCGGGCGGCTCAGGCTTGATCTCCACCTCCAGCAAGGCGGACGCGTCTAAACGCGCTTGGTGATCTGGAAGTCAAGTCATTATTGCAAAATTGACGGACTAGCGAAGCGGGCTGGAGGGTCGGCCCGCCCTGGTCCTCCTGTCCAGGGTCTTCCAAATGTTTCGTTTTTGGTACAAGCTTTTACAGCCTACTGTACTTTTCTATATACCATCATCAACTACTCATTGAGACGATTCTAACGAGCCCAAACTCAACGGGGTTACGTCGGTTAAGTACTAAATTCCCATGGCCACCTTCTGTCTCCATCATCAGATCAGCTCGATGGTACCATAATATTGAATTGTCATCCAAACTATACTTATACCCAAAGTTTCAGTTCAGTCGGTCACCGGGAAGTGGGTCAAATTTAACTTGCAAGATTTAATGACAAACATCGGGCAGGCGAAACTAAATAAAAGCTTGTAAATGCACCTGCTATTCAGAAAAGAGTCATTGCTGCCCTCTAATGATGGATCAAAGTTGTAATTTTTCTCCCTGACATTGACGACACGGGACGGTGCGACAGAGACGAGTGTACTGACTGACACGCTAGGTGCGACAGAGACGGTACCTGCGGCCTCAGTCTCCCCCATCCTCAGCTGTAGGAAGGCCGCCTCGGAGCGCAGCACTTGTGCTCTGAACGCGGCGGCCTCGCGAAGGCGTGCCACGCACGTCGCGCATACTAGACGCACTGACGGCTGGTCGTCCAGGTGCGACAGCTAAGGAAAATGATTATTCGTTTTGTTGCAGTTTTCAAGTTTTTCCTGTCACATGTTGCCATGGTTATGTCTCCTTCACCCCCTTTTAGATGGCCCAGTGTACTAGTAAATTAAATAAATAAAATATGACATTAGGCATTGACACCAATAGATCTACATAGATTTTGTGGTCTTGATTTAGCAGTCAGAGTGTAGTCGTGTACAGAATGTCTTATATGTGATTAAACTATGTTATAAGTCATCATGCATATGCATTCTTATAAGTTGTCATGCCTCAGAGATGATTTCAGAGTAAAAAAGTATCATAATGTACTTCTCTGTGACTCCCCATTACAGATTTAATGTGAATTGAATGGACTATGTGTGATGATACTTTCACATTCTTAATAAAGGCGGATGCACACCGGAAAAGCGCAGGACAGTCTACACGCTCGCCCGAACAGCTCGGTCGAATTTGGTTGGTGTGGACACACACGCCTTGGGCAAACGCGCGCGGCAATTCCGAGCCAAATTAGCTCGGCCGAATTTACCTACAGGCCATTAGTTGAGATCGCCATCGCCGCACGTAGGCACAATATTTATAGGGCAAAAGTGCTTTCGTATGTCCGGCTGTCCCCTCTATAGGTCTGTTGTCAACAGATTCTCGTGAAATTTTGAGAGCCAAAAATGTTCGGTCAAAACGCCGACAACGCTGGGTGAGGCGTGCGGCCGAACAAAACAACCGTCCACATGGGCTGCGGCGCGCTCGGCTCGTCTGCGTGGATCCGCCTACACTAGTAATAACACATGAGAAAACAACATTGACTTTAAAAAAAAAAACCAAATGCTTGAACAAAGCAAAAACCTTATCTATGTTGATTTAGCATGAGTTCCAGCTATTCATTGCCTGCATTTTCATCTAATTTATTATAATATTTATTTTTATTTAAGCTTAATTATCTTCCTGCAAAATTTCATCCAAATCGGTTGAACTGTTTAAGCATGATTGGGTAACACACATCCAAACTTTCACATTTATAAAATTATAGTAGGATAGGATTGTAAGTGTTTTTATCTGATTTGTGTTAATTTTTATACTAATATGTTTTCATGGAACCCACTTGGCTAAAACCCTCCTTCATACCATGCCAAGTTACTCGGGCTTTGGCCAAATGCATCCAGCTTGGTCTGGCAACCTCAGTTATGTCATCTGTCCAATGTCATAATAATCATAAACATCATTTATTTTGCACCATGGTAAAATACAAGTTGTTACAGTACATATATAAAAGCCTCTCATGGACCCAGGCGGGTGTAGCAATTTTTTTTTTTACTTATAATATTTTACATAGGCACTACTAATTGTAATATAATTACACAATTAGGCCCACTAATTATCATACTTTGACAGTAACTAAAAGATACTACATTTATTTTTTACATTCTATCACACTTAGTAACTAATTGCTATCGTCAAGAAAATCCTCCAGTGTAATACGCTTTATTCTCTAGGAATGACATCAACTTTTTTTGCAAATACTGTATCTCGGTCCTGTCTAGTTTGTTGCTTCCTAGTGCCCATTATTTCTCAAAATATCTGGCTTTATGGCCTGCCCATTTCTACCTAATTATCTATACTAATATTACAAAGAACATAGAGTTTATGACTGAAACTTTGTATTTGGTTATCATCAAAAATATTCTACAGAAAAATAAATAACGCCGGTATATAGAATGGACCTTGAAGATGCAAAGTCTATGTTAATTGTAAAAAGTGGGCGGAATCTCAGGGACACCCAGTTTCTTTGTAACCACAAGTGTTGTGGTATTCTAGGTAAAACAAAATATCTTGAAGATAGATGTCTATCTAACCTAACCTGTACATTCATTTCATTCTTAACCGCCTCACTAAATTTATATCAATCCATGCTTACCAACAGCCCAAAGCAATCCATGATCATATCAGAGTAGACTTCTTTCTGGCCCATGCACTGGTATTCCACATTCAATAATCGGCAGCGCTTCAGGGAGCCACAGCACCGACAAACTCCCGGGTCGAAAATCGGCCCTTTGCTTTTAGCGACACTCATTATCGTCAAATTAGTTTCATGTTTATATTATAACAACAAAATATATTGGGATTATGAGCAAAAAGACAATTCTTTTGGCATTATCTTTGAAGTTTGCGTTTTGATAATGCATAGCATTTGTTTTGTTAGTCACTGTTCACGTCCACAGATTACTAATATGTAACTAACGTCAAATCGCTTGGCCAACGTTGCTGAGATGCTGTTCAGAGACTTATTCCCTTTCTTTCTTGCACTAATGTTATTGCCTCGAAGAAAGAGATGAGCCTATGTTCAACTTTTCTGCTACTGACACGACGGTTATTAACCAGACTATAGTTTAGCTACTCAACAACAGATGGCGCTACAATCTGTGAAGTCTGTTCCAGCTGGGTACACCAACACAAACATTGCAATTATACATACATAATGTTAATGTTAATTACATAATGTTTGTTTAAGCTTAAATTTATGAAAAAAATGATAAATTTGCGTGTATTAATTCACATCATTATTAAATAGAACTTTGATTTTTACTTTATTTACTAAATTAAATATGTAACATTACGTAATTACATTTCTGAACGAAAGTAAACAGTACGTCAAAATCTGTCAAAAAAGCGACTTTGCCAAGCGTATAAGATCAGAATTTTTCTAAATATTCTGCCTCTAAATCTATTTAAAAATGAGTGCCGCCCGCCGTAAAGGGCCCGTGTATGACCCAGGCCTCTGTCGCTGTTGCGGCTCCATCAAGAAATGCCGTGTTTTGAACGTAGAGTATGAATTCCAGGATGAAAAGGAAGTGTACTCTGATATGTTTATGGACTGTTTTGGGTTGATGGTATGTTTAGAAGAATAATATACGAAAATCATCTCATATTCCTAGTATACGACGTTTATTTAATTGATAAAAAATGCAGAGCAGTCTGTTAAGTCTCGTTTTGAATTCTAAATTTTCAACAACTGGCACGGCCTTTTAAAAGGCCTCTGGGCGGCTAGAGTATATAAAGCAATTCATATATGGTAAAGATGTTGAAGCGTATTAGGCGACAATCTTGACACAATTTGAACTGGCGAGCTAGCTCCATAGTAAGCTCAATATTGCTTGTGTTATGGTTACTATAGCGTGATATATTGAATACTTAAATACTGAAAACATCCAAGACTCAGAAACAAATGTAGCCCTTACTGGGGTTCAAAACCAGGACCTACATGACATCAGTAGGGTCATTTCGCTGGTTACGCGACCACCTTCGGTTAGCGACCACCTGAAGGAGAAGGTTTTTTCTATTGAAGATAACATCAATTCTACACACCCTATTGAGACAATTACTTGTACATTTTTTTGTTGTTTTAGAATAGATTTCTACTAAAAAATCGAGAAAATATCCTTTCAGTTCACCAACTCATCTTAAGTGGTCGCCCACCGGCACATTAAATTAGGTGGTCGCTAACCGGCGAAATGACCCTACATGATGTCAGTAATAATTCCTAACAAATATGGGAACTGTCCTTCCAATTAAATACTCTCAAAGCAGGCTAAATAAGCTAATTAATTACCTAATCAAATCATTTATTTAAGAGGCTCCCATACGCCAATGACCTTCGATCTGAATCCCTTAGTTTTCTAATGTTTTTTGTAGCTTATTATATTAACAACAACGGCTTTAAGCAATATAGTATCCCATATTTACTTCAAACTTCATTGTTTTCGAGATATTTGGCATCAAAGTTGAACAATTTTAGGCCAAAAAACTGGTTTTCTGGCCATAACTTTTGTATTAATTGGTTTAAAATTAAAACCCTCTGCCAGTTTTTAGAGACGTCATAGACGAACCCAAATTTGTAGATTTCGTATATGTTAGATCTTTCACGTCAATAGAGATGCGAAATAAGTGTTTTTTTAGACAATGTTTAAAAAAATCATACAAAATTAAGTATTAATTTGTTTCAAAATCCGGTCTGTCAAAATGGAGATAAAAGATTGAAGAACCGATAGCCGTTTGATTTATGATTCTATCTGTAGTGCAAAAGTAGTAGATACGATTCAAAACTTGTCAAAAATCGATGAAAACCTCGGGTAGCCCCTTAAATCAATAGGTTATTACTGAACCAGTTAACTTCATCTTAGGCTCTGTTGCCACTTACCATCAGGTGAGACTAGGATTACTCAATGAATAGAGTGGACAGTCTTTAAAAAAAAAGTAAACAATTTTTTTAGGATTGCTACTAGGTATATATGGACAAATGTTAATGCCATTACTTAAGTTACCTCTTGTATTAAAGTATATATGTAAAAATATGACATTTAAAAAGTGTTTGCCATGAATTTATATTGAATAAAAATTTTACTTACACTTACAGTGGGGATGTAATCTATTTTTCTTGTTAAACCCAGGTTGGATAGCTTGTTCAATAATATTATGGGTTTCTTAAAACCATTTTTAGGGTTCCGTAGCCAAATGGCAAAAAATGGAACCCTTATGGATGTCTGTCTGTCCGTCCGTATGTCACAGGCATTTTACTCGAAAACTATAAGGTGTATTTGAATAAAATTTTGAGGATAGGTGTATTTTGTTAGCCGCTACATAGTTTTGTAATTAAATTACAAAAAAAAAATTTGGTGTGCTCTCAACTGAAAGTCAAAAAAACTTTTTTCATTGCAAGCCCACGTGTGACACATCAATCGATAGGCCTTTCAAAATAAATATGAGGTTTCTCAGCATTTTTTTTGATTAAGTGAATAGAGTCAGAGATAATCGCCCCGAAAGTAAGAAGAACTAAAATTCTGTCCCCCCCCTCTAATTTTTGAACCGTGTATTTTAAAAATATAAAAAAAAACATGGACAATAGGGCTTATTAAATTCTTTCAGCGGAAATTGTTTTGAACAAGATCGGTTCAAAGGTTTTTGAGATATTTCTAAAAAACTGCCTTCCTTAAGAAAAGCATGTAAGTGCCATTAGATTTCAGTAACGATATGACCTTTTTAATAGGCACGGAACCCTTCGTTGTTCGCGGTCTGACACGCACTTGGCCGCTTTTCAACTCAGTGATTTGTTTGCGAGATATTGGACTTTAAAGCCCAAATTTTTGTTTGAGTCATGTGTCATCCATGTCATGCGTCAAAAAATCGTGGCAGTTTTACATATAATGAATTTAAAAGGAAAACTATCACGGCTAAGTAGACATAACTAGTTACCGAGTAACAGTTGAACAACTTTGTACTTAAAGGCCTTTCATACAAATCGAGGCAACCACACCATTTAGTTAGCATGTCGATGTAACTAAAGCTTGCTGCACACACTGGGCCAACGTTGGCGCGTGAGCAGAAGCTATGCGTTAGAGGGAGAGGGCTATACTTCGATCTCTTTCGTTTACATAGCTGCCTCCTGCTCACGCGCCAATGTTGGCCTTAAGTGAACAGCCGGCATACGTAAGACAGGCAGGCAACTACGGAACCCTACTTGCCCAGCAGTGCAATACTCACAATTGCTTTTATACACTCAGAGGCAATGAAAACGGGTCACTTCCCATGGATTACTTTACAAAGTGACCCGTTTTCATTGCCTCTGAGTGTAATTCCCAATGTGAACTATGAAGGTACGCTACCTCAGAGGCAATGAAAATGGGTCACTTTGTAAAGTAATCCATGGGAAGTGACCCGTTTTCATTGCCTCTGAGTGTAAATTAGTAAGTTGTGGTTACCTATGATAAGATAAGCTTCAGTCTTCAATGTAAATCCATATCCATACTTCCATACTAATATTATAAATGTGAAAGTGTGTCTGTCTGTCTGTCTGTTACCTCTTCAAGCTTAAACCGCTGAACCAATTTAGATGAATTTTGGTATAGAGATAGTTTGAGTCGCGGGGACGGACATAGAATAGTTTTTATCCCGGAAATCAAACTCAAAACTCAAAATGATCTTTATTCAAGTAGGCCTAGTTACAAGCACTTTCAAATCGTCATTTATTTTTAAAAGTATTTTATGAAACAAAAAATAAAAATATAACGAGAATTGATCTATTGATTGTATGGAGATGAGTTTGTATGGAGCTGCGATATAAACGAGTTCCACGCGGACGGAGTCGCGGGCAGAAGCTAGTTATATATAAGTGCATGTATGATGTATTATCTGTTGGTAATCCTAAATAAATGAATAAATCTTCTAGCTATCCCACTTAGAAGGCTCAGTGGAGATGGAGCGTCTAGTATGCGCAACATGCGTGTTGCGACTCCGGGACGCGTGCACCTTCCGCAAGCAGGTGCTGCTGTGCGAGGATCGACTCCTGCAGGCCTCCATCCATGTTCACCAGCCTACCGGTAATTACTCTACGGTATACGTTAGTTGGTAGTTAAAGGAAAACAGGAAGACCAATTCTAAGATGGTCAGATGACCTTAAAACAAATGGTGGAGGAGTGTGGATGCGGGACGCGAGGGATATCAAGGTGTGGAAAGCTTTGGAAGAGGCCTTTGTCGGAGGACAAGTTGAGGTTGTCGATGGAAACAAGTAAAGGAAACGCAGTAAATGATCAGTTATATTTTTAAGTAGTATAAGTGTTTGCAAATTGTAAACCTCAGCAATAAAGGCTATTTTATTTTATTTATTATACGTTAGTTAGTTATACTGGGCGTTTCCGCAAGTCGACATCCAATGTGCCTATTTTGCGTGAATCGGTGGGGTAGCGCTACTCTAACCACCCCAGCTCCTCTAGAAAGTTTGTGAGTGCCTTGGTGTTGCTGACTGCGTCCCGCAGTGTGTCCGGAGACCCTAGGTGCTTTTTCCTGTATACTTCTACCTGCTTGCAGTCCAGTAGAATGTGTTTGGTTGTTTCTTCTGCTTCCATGCACGCTCTGCACATGGGGCTGTCTGTGATACCTAAGTTGTATAGGTGTCTGTTCAAGGTGTTGTGTCCTGTTATCATTCCAACTAACTTGCGTAGTTGGTTTCTATGTGTCCTCGGTAGTGCGGTTGTGAGTTTGTTGTCTCGTTTCGACAAAATCTCTTTAGTCTGTCTGCATGTGTCTATCTCCTCCCAGTATCTTTGGTAGGTCTTTGGTGTATAGGTCCAGTTGATTATATATCTACGGTATATACAGAATGTCCCAAAACTATGAAAAATTATGAAAATATTATATATGCCAATATGCCAATATTATGAAAATATATAAAAAAAGTTTGTTTCCAGCTTGACATTGACCTGAGTCCTCCTGATTTCAAGCTCTGATATGGCTGGCTACTGGCTAGGCCAGACCTGCTCTACTGCTACTTTCAACATCTTTTGCGTGAAACTTTCTCAAATAACAATGTATAATTGGCCATTGAGTCTCAGCCGCCTCGTTCTAAGTGTTCCAATGAGAGAGAAACGGATAGTCTTGGCGCGAGAAAGCTCGCGAGCCTTGTGCTAACCGTGCTGGCTTGGTTCCACCTTGATGCCGTTCGAATTTCGAAACATTTCCCACTAACGATCCTATTATGTAAGGCCCAGAATTCGCGTCCGCATCTTTGTCTCCTCTTAACCGTTTTAACCCATGCATACACGGTGGAATTTAATCGGTGATCAGGAATCCAAAAATCTTAATTATCAATCTACACAGAAGCCAATACGTGAGATCTCGTTCAATATAGCTCACAATCTAATTAATCACACTTAATTAACATCGGTAAAATGTACACTGACTGAATAAATGGACACCCTACTTTTATTGAAGGGAAGTTACTCGTAAGTGTACATACGTCAAGTGCTTGCTGGCTTTGGCGGGAAACTAGACAGATCAGACGTTTGTTATGAATTTGACAATGACAAATTGACAGCTTATTGCTCATTTATGTTTTAAGTTTCTATGGCTGATAGTTTGAAAAGAGGTATTAAACTTTTCAGACTAAACCATTAGTAGGGTGACAATAAATTTTAATTAAAATTTAATTTCAACTTAAAAATTAGTTATGATAAAAAAAAAACTTGGTTCCACTTAAGTACTACATAAACGTGACCGCCATCGATTACTGAATTAGAAAAATGGGTTCCTGTTCACCGATTAAATTCCACCGTGTATATCCGATTTGGATAAAATTTTGCACGAAGGTAGTTTATAGCCTGGATTAAAATATAGGATAGTTTTTATCCCGGGTTCACGCAGACGAAGTCGCGGGCGGAAGCTAGTTGGGCCACACATAATAGGGCCCCTAATTGATTTCATTTTCATCGCCTATTTCCAGATACTAAACCAGGGATGAAACTGAAGACTGAAGTAGTGAAGGTGGAGTTTGAGCCTCCCGGCGAGGACACGGACTCCGATGCACACATGGACACGGACACACATACGGAAATGGATGAAATTGGTGGCAACAGTGAGTACATAATACAATTCTTTATCTCCACACTATACAGGGTGTCCCAAACTTATGGGACATGAAGGGGAAGTACCTTAAATATCGTAGATTACCATGTTACTCAAGCAGAGTTATTATTTTTTAGCTATTCTTTCGATTGGCATCATAAAAGTAGGGTGATTTTTTTTTGACATTTAAGTTGGTTCGATTCCCAGACGAAGCAAGTAATTTTTAGAAAATCTATGAATGCAGAATTACTAACTTTTAAAAATAACATAAAGTCTTCTTTGAGCAAAATTCACTATCTACGATATTTAAGGTACTTCCCCTTCATGTCCCATAAGTTTGGGACGCCCTGTATAGTAGGGGAATTAATGGCAGCAACGCACTTTTGTCTCAGGCGACGATTGTTCCTTTGGTCAAACTAAGCTGATTTAGCTACTAGGCCATGTTTGGTAACATTTTCGTATAATACACGTAGACTCGAAAATTATTATTACTCCTGTTAATTAGTGGACTGTAGGTTATTCGATAATTAGACTAAAATTTATGAAACTAGCGAAACAGAGCCTTGAAGAAACTTAAAAGACACTCACCGTTGCAAGGAGCTGCTGTGATGCCCCTTCGTCAGGTGTAGGACCCTGAGACCTGGATCATGCTGCACTTACCCGATTCCAAGGATACCTGGCACCTGAGTATACGCTGCTGGTCAGATGTCCTCCTGCTTCTTCAAGGCACTTAATGTATTTTAATGGGTCTAAAAGATAACTCCCAATAATTAGCGCGACTATTCGCGCGGAGCTCAATTTAAATCAACCGAATTTCAAAACGACAACGACACAAGTGACTCGACAGTTACTTTCGATCTGTCAAACGCGAGCATAGAATGTTGCCAGATTAAAAATACTAACTCAAAACATAATATAACAACTCCAAAAGAAAGAAGGCAAAAAAATATGCCTACTGACGAAAATCCCATTCAGATATCTCAAATAATTACGAAGCTACAACCGTTTTAATATTGCTTGTTAGAGAGAGAAAACGCAAACAGTGTGTGACGTCACAATATGCGAGGCTGCCAGGGGGGCCGCGTCGACGTTGGCGCCGACCACGAGGGGGCGCGGCACGTTGCCGTCTATTAGTGGCGTCACAATCTACAAGCGTCATCGTTTCATATGAAGTTGCGTTTTGCGAAAAAGGGACACCCCTTCTTAAAACTTTGGACACTTATATAACTTCGCGATTATTTACCCTCTTGTGTTGATTTTTTTCTCTATTAAACTACATTTTTAATCCTTTTCCTATTTGGGGATGACGCGACTTCCTTCCTCCCGTCATCAACTACTCATTGAGACGATACTAACGAGCCCAAACTCAACGGGGTTACGTCGCTTAAGTACTGAATTCCCATGGCCACCTTCTGTCTCCATCATCAGATCAGGTCGATGGTACCATAATATTGAATTGTCATCCAAACTTTACCTTTACCCAAAATTTCAGCTCAATCGGTTGAAGATATCTGCTTCAAAATTGAGTTGCAAGATTTCACCCGGACAAACAAAGTTATACACATTGCAAGTTAAATAAAAGCTTGTAAAATACCTGAGCATGCCATGCCGTTTGCCGGCACAAAAAATTACAATGCATACAGAGTGTACCAAAAATGGGGTGTGAACCGCTGAAGGGCATAACATAAAAGAAAAAACTAAAACATTTTTTTTTGACGCGTTTTTTTTACATTTGTATGGAGCAGGTCGCTCCAGTCGGCCAACGCTCCATACAAATCTAATAAAAAAATCGCGTTAAAAAAAATTCTTAGTGTTTTCTTATAAGAACACATATAGCATTAGCATCTGTGTGTATTGTACATTCTCATGGTTTTCTTATTTTTGTTAACTTTTATCGTTACTTAAGTAATTCAATGGATGACTGTTATAGGCCTTATTTTATGTAAGCGTTAATATGTTTTAGTTATATTTACGGCTGTTGTTATCCTGAATACCAATAAAATAAAAAATAAAATAAAATAAACACGATACCTGTTATGCCCTTGATCAGTTCACACCCCATTTTTGGTACACCCTGTATAAAGTGCACGGATGGTCAGTTAGCCCGTGTTGGCGTACATCCTACTATCCTATTCCTACTAAGATTATAAATGCGAAAGTTTGGATGTTTAGCCCCATCGGCACACAAACGTCTCCAAGGTTTTGCCTAGATGGGCTTTGTAATGATATTCATTGTTTTTGTCTTAATCAATAAAGTAAAAAAATAAAAAAACTTGTTTCGATGTTTGCTTGCTACTCGATCACGCTTAAACGGCTCAACCAATTTGGATGAAATTTTGCACGAAGATAGCTTATAATAATAATAATAATAAATCCTTTATTTAAGACAACTGGGGTCCACAGTGATGTTAATATGTACGTACTTATCCTAGGTTAGTTATCTTATACATTAACTTAAATTAAAATACGCTGGCATGGCAGGAGCAAGTTTGTTGTATCAACTAAGCAAACGCCTAGTTGACACAACAAACCCGCTCAGAGTGAGGGTTTATTAATGCCGACACCCAGTACCTTTGTACTAGTACTGTCGTGTCTGTCGGCCAACATGCTGCTGGTGTTGGGACTGTTATAGCCTGGCTTAAAATATAGGATAGTTTCTATCCCGGGTCCACGCAGACGAAGTCGCGGGCGAAAGCTAGTTGACATTAAAGCGACCAGGGGACTGACTCCGGTTAGAACGCTTGTAGGATAGCTCTTACATTATGTTTCAGTATCGGACACCAGTATTAAAAAGTTAAAGCCGCGAAAACTCAAACAACTCAAAAAGGAGAGTGAACGGGACATGCTGAAACGGATCCGCTCGCTCGGGAACAAACTGCGCATGCTAGAGCGGGACGGATGTAAAAATGGTAAGACGACATAAAATCGACATAAAGGCTCCTTTACACAATGGGCCATTATGGCCGATGATGATGATGAATGATGATACAGGACGTGGCTATGCGTTAGAGGGAGAAAGATATACTTCCATTGGGCCATGATTGCGGCCATGATGACCCATTGTGTGGACGAGCCTTAATACTATTGTATAAAAATCTGACGATTCTATCTAGTCCATACTAATATACTGATACTAAAGTCTGGCAAGGGCAAGATGACCATAGAAAAGACCGGCAAATTTAAAAAAAAACAGCAGTCACCCTTTAATTTTCTTAAAAAGCAAAATCAGTCCAATTCATTATGGAACGGTTGATTCTTCGTTACTATATCCATTATCAAGATTAGGGGACCATACTAATTTAAGACGTTTGACACATTTGACAATGATATTTATTGTTGCCATATGAAAAAAAGGATCATCCTTGACTGGCCAGACTTTATAAAGGCTCCTTTAAACATTGCGCCACCATGGCCCATCATACAGGACGCAACTAGAGGGAAAAATATGTACTTCCACTGCATTCCAACGCCTGCGTCCTGCGGCCATGATGGCCCATTGTGTGAAGGGACCTTTATACTGTGGTATAAAAATGCGACGATTCTAGGAAAAAGGTAAATATATTATAAACAGATACCTACTAGTCTATACTTATACTAGGTGCCCGCGCGCGTATAGAAAAGGGACAAAATATAACTTATAATATTAAATATAAGTGGTTCCGGAGATTATCCATTACATACAAACAAACAAATTTACATACTTTCAAAGCTACAATCTCACAGTCATCTTTATAATAGTAGTATAGAGTACACTCTGGTTACAACTAAAAATTGCACAAATTCAGTTTCAAATTGATTTAATTGCCATATTTTAAAATTGTATCCTAACAAATGAATACTTCCAGAACCGCCGCCAGAGAGAGAGCGGGCCCGCTGCAAAACGATGGACAGAGACGACAAACAGTTCTACAATTGCGCCACCATAGTCGAGAACTCATTTGTATGCCCCTTCGAGACCTCGTTCAGCGACTACCACTGCATCTACTGCCGTGAGGTCTTCACCGACCCCAAGGAACTCAGAGACCACACTCAGACCCATGATCCAACCAAATATAAGGACCTTGTGCGGGTCACCAAGAAAATACCACAAGTAGACGTGATTAGGATAGACTGTAGATTATGCGATCAGGAAATTAACGATTTAGACAGTTTCAAAACTCATATAACGACCATACATGGTAAGTATCTCTTCCCTAAGATACATAATGAGCTTCTACAGTTTAAACTGACGCTTAGCCACCTAGCTTGTATAGTTTGCAACGCGAATTTCGGATATTTCCACGCTCTCCGCAACCATATGGCAGTGCATTACGGCAACTGCATTTGCGATATATGCGGCGCGCATTTCTTCGAAGAGAGAAGGTTGACTGAGCATCAGAAGACGCATCAGAAGAAGCCAGAAGTCAGCTATCCTTGCAAGGAGTGCGGCAAGGATTTCAAGTCCAAACACGGACGGTACTTACACATAGCGACAACGCATAAGAAAGAGCCTACATATCAGTGCGGCAAATGTGACGACGTGTTCTTTTCTTATGCGTTACGCTGCCGGCATAGAATAGAAGTTCACGGGGAAAAGAGGGAGTTCGCCTGCGAGTACTGCGATAGGTCCTACGACAATAGGAAGTCTTGGCGGGAGCACAACCGTAGAGCACATCTCAAAGTCTCTAAACACAAATGTGACATCTGCGACCGGATGTTTTACCTGCCGTGTCAACTTAAAGAGCACATGACTACCCATACTGGGGAGAGGAACTTCCGGTGTGAGTTCTGTGGGAAGTCCTACCCCCGTCTGCGCGCGCTGCGGCTGCACATGAAGAGCCACAGCGAGAACAAGTACAGGTGTCAGGTCTGCGACGCCACGTTCACGCAGAACGTGAGCTTGAGGAACCATGTGAGGAAACAGCATCAGGGCGCGGAGGAGAGGAAGTAATTGGACCTTGGAGATGTTGAAGAAGTAATTGGAACACATTTTGGAGATGGGAATTTGGAGGATATAAGGAAGTCATGATGGAGTGGAGAAGTTATTGAAGATGGAGTCTATGGGAAGTTATTGAAAATGGACAATTTGAAGAAGTCATTGGAGATCCAGAATTTGGATCAGTCATTGCAGATAAAGAATTAGAAGAATTCCTTGCAGATCGAGAACTTGAAGAATTTATTGGAGATGGAAAATCATGAAAGAGCATATGACTTTCCGTACTGGGAAGAGGAACTTCCGGTGTGAGTTCTGTGGGAAGTCCTACCCCCGTCTGCGCGCGTTGCGGCTGCACATGAAGAGTCACAGCGAGAACAAGTACAGGTGTCAGGTCTGCGACGCCACGTTCACGCAGAACGTGAGCTTGAGGAACCCTGTGAGGAAACAGCATCAGGGCACGGAGGAGAGGAAGTAATTGGACCATGGTGATGTTGAAGAAGTAATTGGATCAAATTTTGGAGATGGGAATTTGAAGGATATAAGGAAGTCATGATGGAGAATTTGGAGTTATTGAAGATGGAGAATTTGGAGGTTATTAAAGATGGTTAATATGAAGAAGTAATTGTAGATGCAGAATTTGCATAAGTCATTGGAGATAACGAATTCGAGGAATTCCTTGGAGATAGAGAACTTGAAGAAGTCATTAGAGATGGAGAATTTGGAGAAGTAATTTCATTTCACATTCACGCAGAACGTCAGCTTGAGCAACCATGTGGGGAAACATCATCAGGGCGCGGAGAACTTGAGGAAGGAATGGGGAGTTTGAAGAAGATATTGGAGATATAACTTGCAGAATTGGACGCATCGTTTACATTTTTCGCACGGAAAAAATGTAAACGATGTTACGTCACTGTCAAAGTGTCAGATCCCCTTAATGTATGGGTGGGTATGTTCGGTGTCTATCGCGCTGTTACGCTGTCCCGCTGTTCTCCTCTACAGGTCGCATTTCAAAACCGATTCTTGTGAATTTTTGTGAGCAGGTTAGTAAGCTATATCGTTTTTTTTGTAGTAATTTTTTTTTAATTAAAGCTCACCAACCACTAGTGTAGTAGGTACCAGTAGTACGACAAATATAAGGTACAACGATGTACATGCGCAGAAACCATTTTAACCAATCATAAGGCAGCGCGTTTGCGCGGGTAAAATCTTCAACGCCCATTGGCCGAAATTTTGCGCGCGACGCCGGCAGCTCCGGCGCCCGCCATGTCTGGCGCCATGAGCGGGGAAGAACGAGTTCACCTGTCATTGCATATTGTACGTTACGTATAGTGCAACAAGGTCTTTATTGAAAGGTCATACGTTCGATATCATTCGGTACTTGTCAACACTCGTCGGCGTGGACGAAGATTGCCGATGTAACTTATATTTGTGGGTATGAAATTATAATGGTTTCTAACATTTATTTCATTAATTATCGGTACTTCGATCCCACTTTCAGTTTCATCGTCTGATACATCCATTCTAATATTATAAATGCGTAAGTGTGTCTGTCTGTCTGTTACCTCTTCACGCTTAAACCGCTGAACCGACTTAGATGAAATTTGGTATATAGATATTAGCGAGTCCCGGGCAAGGACATAGGATAGTTTCCATCCCGGAAATCATCCCCTAAGGGGGTGAAATGGGGGTGAAAGTTTGTATGAAGCTACGATACAAACGACATCTACGCGGACGGAGTCGCGGCCAGAAGCTAGTTATAAACCTGATATCTATTATCAGTTAATCTTGTGACGAGGACCCCCGGGCTCCTTGGGGCACAACCGGGAGAACGCCAGGATGATGATGATCGCCCATGTCTCATCTTGGTAATAAAAAAAAAAATAGCAAGCAACCCGCAGATGAACAACCCCGGAATATCACAAGTGATACCAGTGTCAAAAATCCTGCATATAAATACAGTATTTTATTGTTAAATTAAGGTCGTTGCCGACCGTTGATATGTTTGAGGATTCGCCGTGTTGACAGCTGAAGGAACAAATTCCCTCGCTCTCAACACAACGCATCCTCGGGAGCTCTGGCGACCTTGCTCACCTCCAGGAACACGACACTACTACGCAAGTAGTAGTGTTATTATTATAACTAGCTTCTGCGGCTGACTCCGTCCGCGTGGAACTCTATATCGTAGCTTCATAAAGAAATTCATCCCCTTAGGAATTCAATCATTCCGGAATAAAACCTAACCAATGTACTTCCACAGGACTCAAACTATCTCTATACCAAATTTCATCTAAATCGGTTCAATCGTGAAGAGGTAACAGAAAGACACTTTCGCATTAATAATATTAGTATTGATTCGCAACCACAGAAAATGCGAGGTGGCACCCCCCCCTCGAGTGGCAGATCCTGATTGTCACAAGGAGAATGGCGCGGCCATTTTGGAAAAAAAATACCTAGAGTGGCTCCTCATGTGTGGTCAGCTCAAAATTTGGAATGTAAGAAAAATTACCACTAAAAAAAATGTACGGATGCTTTATACAGACCATGTATCGTTGGTTTCGGCATAAAATGACCTATTTAATTATCTAATAATGAATGTCATTCCATTTATGTGAATTTTGCTAGGCTTGTTCATATCTCAGATGACGAACTTTTTTCTACTGTCATGTATAAAAATAAATATGATTAGGAAATAAATCATTAATTGTAGA
The DNA here is from genome assembly GCA_947578815.1 of Epinotia ramella. NCBI lineage: Eukaryota > Metazoa > Arthropoda > Insecta > Lepidoptera > Tortricidae > Epinotia > Epinotia ramella. The sequence goes on from OX388222.1 coordinate 11,755,502, forward strand.
AAACACAGGTTTAATGCCAAGAATATACCTTTATTTACACTTACAAGCCTTTTTATTAACCCCTCACCATACAATATTTTTACGCTACAGGGTTTTCAAAAACGTGTCTGAAATCGACGCGTGCGGTCGAAGAAAATTTAGTCATAATTCAAGGTGATTTATATTTTTATGACGAATATGTTCAGAAAAACCACGTATGTTGTTTATGTATTTAAAAGATAGTTATTGTCTAATACATCTATGCAAACATACCTAGCCTATGAAGCTTGTTAACATTTTAGTTGCAAATAAACCAGCATCGAAACAACATGTATTTTTCTGTATCTCCGCTCCCGCACACAAAATTGAGCTTTAATCGAAGGAACATATGGTCCTAAATCGAACCGGACTAATTACGGGAGCGATGCAGACGGCGGCCGGTGAATACAATGGGAAGCGCATTCCTTAGCAGATAAGCGGAGTTGTTTACATCGTTTAGTGCAGATTCTAAGCTACGTTAAGTAATTATGAGTTTATAACAAAGATTGAAGTGAATTGAATTGCATAGTTTAAAGTGTTTTAACCACAATAACTGTATATACCGTGACTATTGACTGTTATGAAGTGATACCTAATTGCGAATTAACTTTAAAGTGAATAATTGTGAGTGAAATATATTAAAATGCCACAACCAACTCCTGAACAAACTCAATTAATTACAAAGCTGGAAGATGTGGCCGGCATGATACAAAAGACGCAAACAAACATAAAAAAGTGTCCAAAGCAAAGGCTTACACAAGGTTATGTTACACAACGGATAAAAATACTTGAAGATTATTGGAGTATGTTTAAACAAGCACACAATAACCTCCTGCATTGCACGCCGCGCGAACAACGGGGTGATATGCAGTATTTTCTTAATGAAGATTACTACACAGTGGAGGACCTTTATTTATGTTTACAAGCCGACTTGACAGATTTATTGAACAAATGGGAGTCTGATAAAAGATCTTTAGAATTATCAAACATGTCTACTTCGTCAAACGACGGGCAGTTAGCGTTCGTGAATCTGCCTAAAATCCAATTGCCAACGTTTTCAGGCAGATACGAAGATTGGACAACGTACCAAGATTTGTTCACAGCCCTCGTTCACAACACAAGACTAACAAACGTTCAAAAACTACATTATTTAAAAACGAGTGTCTCCGGTGAAGCTGAGATTTTATTGCGGCATATACAAATAACTGAAGACAATTACACACAGGCGTGGGAGTTGCTTAAAAACCGCTTCGGCAATAAGAAGATGATTGTTCATTCTGTCTTCAAGAAACTGTTTGGACAAAAGAAGATTAATACCCAGTCTGCAAGCCAAATCAAGAATTTACTCGATACTACTATGGAATGTATCAATAGTTTAAATAATTTGAAGATAAATACGGACTCTTGGGATCCTGTTATTATATTTCTGGTGGGACAGAAGTTGGACACAGAGTCAATTAAAGACTGGGAGCAATCTACACACAAAGACAGCTGTGATGACATGCCTAAGTGGGACGAGTTACAGAAGTTTCTCGTTGCTAAGTTTCGCACATTGGAGTTAGCTACGGCAGTTGCAGCGGCGCCTACACGAGAAAAGTCACAAACTCACAAAACATTCCACGTCACTGATAACGAGGAACAAGAACAAGATAGTTCATTTCAATCTGCACATGCTAGCATGGCTGCTTCACAACCTGCATGTACCTATTGTCAGGGTGACCATTACATATTTCACTGCAAAGAATTTACAAAACAGCCGGTGGAACATAGACAAAATTTCGCGAGAAAGAGTCGATTATGTTATAACTGTCTTGTTCCATATCACAGTGTTATGCAATGTAAACAAAAGACGTCATGCCGCATCTGCAGTAAAAGGCATCATTCTCTTTTACATCAGGTTAGAGAAACAAGTCCAGAGGAAAATATACAACCATATTCACAACCAGAACCTGAAACAAAGCTGACAACCGCGCACCTTTCTAAGCAACAACCTGGTCGGGAGGTATTACTAGCCACAGCACAAGTAGAAGTCAAGTCGTCTGATGGTGATACACACATACTTCGTGCTCTAATCGATCAGGGTTCAGAGGCTTCATTTATATCAGAGAGAGTAGTTCAACTACTGGGCTTGCCAAGAACCAGTATCAACGGTGTAGTCTCTGGTGTGGGAGAAAGTGCGCATATAAACATAAAACACTTAGTTGACCTCACAATCGCATCGAGATTTGAAAACAAGAAGAAGATTCGAGTAACAGCTTACGTTTTAAAAACGATATCCACACGTTTGCCCTCGAAACACGTCTCGATCGATTCACAAGAAGTCCAAACATTACCATTGGCTGATCCTACCTACTACACACCCGGCAAGGTAGATATCTTGCTCGGCGCCGATGTCTTCTGTCAGATTATTGAAGAAGGATTGGTAAAAATGGATGACGGGGTAGTTGCTCAGAGAACAAGTTTGGGTTGGATACTCTCAGGTCAGAAACAACAAGACAAACACAGCGACCAGCACAATGTAATCACATTACACATAACAAGGATGGTTGCTGAAGACAATGATATACTACGGAGGTTCTGGGAAATAGACACAGATTTGTACACAAAGAAGAGATTATTTACAAAAGAAGACGATCGGTGTGAAGAGATATATAAACAAACAACAAAAAGAGACGAAAGTGGAAGATACGTAGTACACCTGCCGTTAAAGCAAAGTATTGAAGAAACAGTAAATCTATGTGGAGATACGAAACAGCAAGCTATCAATCGGTTCAAGAGTATCGAAAGGAAATTTGGAAAAAACGACAAGTTGAGAACGGAGTATACAAAGGTCATACATGAGTACAAGGACATGGGCCACTTAAGAAGATCAGAAGACAAAGACAATGACAGATCAATATATCTACCCCATTTGGCTGTCGTTCGAGAGGACAAAGATACGAGTAAAGTACGAGTTGTCTACGATGCCTCTGCAAAAGGCTCACGCGGTCACTCTCTTAACGACACAATGATGATTGGCCCCGTTTTGCAACCCGATCTTCGGAGCCTAATAACAGCTTGGAGAAAACATAGAATTTGTGTGGTAGGAGACATCGTGAAAATGTATAGGATGATCAACATGGCGGAAGAGCACACAAGTCTCCAACGCATCGTCTGGCGAGATAGTCCTGAAGATAAATTTGAGAGCTATGATTTGACAACTGTGACATTTGGTACGGCTGCAGCTCCTTTCCTAGCAGTGCGTACATTAAATCAATTAGCCGAAGATGAAGCACAAGACTTTCCGAAAACTGCACCTGTAATCAAGAAATCATTTTACATGGATGACTTAATGGTGGGAAATGAAAGCATAGGAGAAACAAAGAAAATGTGTCAAGACATAAAAGAAATACTAAGAAGAGGAGGATTCCAAATGCAAAAATGGTCCAGTAATTCAGATGAAGTTTTAGATACTTTGAAGGAAGAAAACAATACAAGAGATAGTATGGAAATAAAACTAGACAAAATTATTAAGATCCTAGGTTTAACATGGAATAGACAAGATGATGCATTTGAAATCACAGTAAACTTACCTGAGATGAGAAATCCGATAACGAAGAGATCTATTCTTTCTGATGTTGCCCGCCTCTTCGACCCATTTGGCTGGCTAGCGCCTGTAATAATAATCGCTAAAGTTTTAATACAAAAATTGTGGCTAATCAATTTAGAATGGGACGATGAATTACCGTCAGACTTGACTGACGAGTGGATAAACTACAGAGAAGAATTGATACATTTGCAAAACATCAAAGTACCACGATGGTTGAAAACGACACAAAATGATGAAGATGTACAGTTACACGGTTTTGCAGATGCATCGACTCAAGCTTATGCAGCAGTAACGTACCTGAGAGTTGTTAGAGAGGGTGTTGTGTACGTTTCTATGATTGCATCTCGAACTAAAGTTGCACCTTTGAAGCAGCTTTCAGTTCCAAAATTAGAGCTTTGCGCAGCGGCGATGTTAGCAGAACTGATCAATGATGTCGCAGAACTATTGAACATTCCTAAGAAGAGAATATTTGTTTGGACAGACTCAATGGTCGTACTGTCATGGCTACAGTCTCAACCTAGCCGATGGAAAACGTTTGTAGCGAATCGGACTGCGGAAATTACACGCTTGATAGATAATGACCGATGGAGACATGTGCAATCTGCTGAAAATCCTGCTGACCTAGCAACAAGAGGAATCAAAGCACGCGATCTTACTAACCAAATAATTTGGTGGAGTGGTCCAGAGTGGCTTAAAGATAATAAGCTAGAATACGACAAAACAGAAATTGCACAAACTGAATTAGAATCTAAAAGTACACATCACGCAGTTCTCGAAGAAAGACCGATATGGGAGAGATTTTCAACAATGTCCAGAATGAAGAGAGTGCTAGCTTATTGTAGAAGAATGTTACCGAAAGAGAAAAGAGAAGAAACAGATTACCAATACATAACGCCTCAAGAAATGGAGAAAATAGAAGACGAATGTATAAAATGCTATCAACATTTAGTATATGGAAAAGATATAGAAGATTTGAAAAAAGATGGAAGAGTTAAGAAAAGGAGTTCTCTGATCACACTTGCTCCATTCTTAGATGAGAGAGGATTGTTAAGAGTGGGAGGACGACTTCAAAATGCTTCAATGTCTGATGGGGCAAAGCATCCAATTATTATTCCATCCAACCAACACCTGACTAAATTAATTATTAATGAGGCTCACACTAAAACACTCCATGGTTGGAATCAATTAATGATGACTTATGTGAAAACCAAATATTGGGTTATCGGCTTAAAGTCATCGATCCGAAAATGCATCCACAATTGCAAGATTTGTGTCATAGACAGAGCAAAGGTTAAGCACCAGTTCATGGGTCAGCTACCAACGGTGAGAGTTAACCAGAGCCGTCCGTTTATAAACAGCGGCGTTGACTTTGCTGGACCCGTGCTAATAAGAACATCTAAAGGCCGTGGACACCATGCAACGAAAGGATATATTTGTTTGTTTGTATGCATGGCCACTAAAGCTATTCATCTTGAAGCTGTCTCCGATCTAACTTCACAGGCTTTTATAGCTGCTTTCAGAAGATTTGTCGCCCGCAGAGGTAATTGCAAAGATATTTGGAGCGACAATGCTACTAACTTCATTGGTTCTGCCAAAGAGCTGAAAGGTATGTTTGCACATGGGAAAGATAATGTGGCAGCTGAAGTGGCAGAAATGCTGGCTACTGAGGGGACCACATGGCATTTTATACCCCCAAGAATGCCATCATACGGAGGCTTGTGGGAGGCTGGAGTTCAGTCCGCAAAACGACACTTAGCTAGAGTAAATAAAGACACCAAACTTACCTTTGAAGAGCTGGCAACTTTACTGGCACAGGTGGAGGCATGCCTCAATTCTCGACCGCTTTGCGAAATAAACAAGTCGACAGGAGTGCCTCTGACACCGGGACATTTTTTAGTGGGCGAACCGCTGGTCAGTGTTCCTGATCAAAATTATGAGGACAAAAAAGTCAGTATGCTCACTAGATGGCAGTTAGTCCAAAAGATGACACAAAGTTTCTGGCGTCAATGGCAAACAGACTATCTTCATACTATGCAACAAAGGTACAAATGGCAAGTCACGGTACCTGCACCCGATATTGGAGATTTGGTGATCATCAAGGATGAGATTACACCCCCCACTAAATGGTTACTTGGAAGAGTCAAATATCTTCATCCTGGAGCAGATAACCTAGTGCGAGTGGTAACGGTACAGTGCAAGGGAGACCACGTACTTAAAAGACCTCTATCTAAACTGATACTTCTTCCTAAAAACTCTGATTGACTATATTTAAAAATGATGTGTGATAAAATTGTGCATGTGAAGTGATCAATTTAGCTAAAGTAAATAGAATGTTTAAAAGTCATTCGTTTGTAAAATAATAATTAACCTTTACCTAAACATGTATGTAAACGGCATTGCATGCTTTATTTTTTTGTAAATTTTTATTGAAAACTGTTAGTTTTGGCGGCCGGTATGTCTAATACATCTATGCAAACATACCTAGCCTATGAAGCTTGTTAACATTTTAGTTGCAAATAAACCAGCATCGAAACAACATGTATTTTTCTGTATCTCCGCTCCCGCACACAAAATTGAGCTTTAATCGAAGGAACAGTTATATAATGTTATTGTGGACACAATCACAGGTCCTAAAACTTGATAGTTTTATATTTACTCGTATTTACCAAACAAAATAGTAGGTACTTGAAAAGTTGAGTCGTAAAGAGACCTTCAGGAAAAGACTAATAAAACTCTATTCCATAGAATTATATTCGATTCACTACACTTGTGACTCTATAGATTCTCAACATGAATTAATAAACTAACGTTTTAAAAGCTAAAAACTACCTGTTTTTATACATAAAAACATTATAAAACAATAGTGAATGTAGTCAAAAATGTCTATAATCTAGAGTCATTTCGCCGGTTAGCGACCACCTAATTTCATGTGCCGGTTGGCGGCCACTTAGCTGAGTTGGTGAACTGAAAGGATATTTTCTCGGTTTATTAGTAGATTTCTATTCTAAAACAACAAAAAAAATGCATGTACAACTAATTGTCTCAATAGGGTCTGTAGAATTGATGTTATCTTCAATAGGAAAAACCTTCTCCTTCAGGTGGTCGCGTAACCAGCGTAATGACCCTATGTACTTGCCAGCGCTATATACTATGGATTAAACGTCGGATTTCATCGGAGAACTTATTTTTTCAACAAAAAATTAGTATCAACTTAAAAGTATCTAAGTAAGATTATTTAAGCACGGCCTGCAATCTTTGAACAAAAAACCCGGGCGTTAGTGTCTATGGTATCGAGGTCACGTGGTTGGATACTAGCATTGACTAAAAATTTACCGCGCTCCCCCCACTTCTTACCTACTGCCATCGAGCTGTTCAAGCTGTCACTCTTGCCGCTTGTTTTTTAATTTGTTTGAGTGTTTTAACCAACATATGTTATGACATGAAAAATTAAAATTAAAAATTGCCGCCATTACTGTTTTTTCTGATGGATAGAATGAATTTTCGCTTATTTTCAATACGATCATCAAAAAATTCATAAAACAAATTTAATCTTGGACTAAAACCAAAATGTATTACAAATGTTGTGTACAAAACTGCTCCAGTGAACGATCAAGGGTTAAATTACACCAGTTACCTACGTCGGAGAAAGGACTACATAAGTGGCTGGTGTGCTTAAATTGTGATAGGCTTCATAATTTAAGCCCTCGCGAACTAAAAAATGAGTTTGTTTGTCACAAGCACTTCGAGGGTAGGTTCGTGAAGGATAACGGACGAATTATTCTTGAGGGTTATCCCTCTTTATTCTCCGAAGAAGAAATAGAAAGCGGCGTGCCGAGTGCCACATTGGAAGTCAAACTAGTTGGTATGTTGGTCAATTCACATGTATATATCACGTGGAAGAAAACATTGCACTGTTTTATTAATGTAGGTACTTATATCTTTCAGCGAGTGTAAAGTTTGATCACTGTCATGGCCGACGTCGCAAGCATGAAGACCACACATACCCGAAACCCATGTCTTCTAACCCTACAGGTAATTTACATACCTAATGTAAATGTACTATTACATTGATCAATACTTAACTCTTGCATATGATTATTTTTCGTATGATAGTTTGTTTAGGGCACGATTAATACTCCAATGTGATAGTCATTATCATTAAATCGGATTCCGTTCAAAAATAACCACTAGATGGTTGAATGGGGCTCGAAATTCGTTATACTTTATTATTACCTACTTTAAGACTATTGGCTTTAACCGCGTATCGCAAAGATCGCAGAAAACCCCGCGAGATAACCTATAAGTAGTCTCAGAAAGTCATTTATATTCTATAGGTAGTTATTTATTCAGAAAACTAACAGCGATACAGAGTATAGCAAAGTAGCGCCTGTACGTCTAGTACAACTTGCTGCTAAGTCGCTTCGAGCGCGACTGAGTGTCTCCTGTCTCGCTCGCACCGTGCAAATTAGAAAGAGGAGGGTAGATCTTTCTCGACTCGCGCCGCGGCGCGGCGTCAGTTGTGCTAGCCCCGCGGGGCGACCGAGCTCTGCTCGGGTGAAAATAGACAAAATACGGAGAAAACGTATTTTCCCAGATATGAGACGAGACCCAGCTAGATCGGTTTTACGGCCCTACATTCCAATTTTCATCGAAGTCGTTTTAGAGCCGTTTTCGAGAACGTGAGTTCAAATATATATTTTGCTCGTATGCACAGTAGTATGGCCAATTACAGATTTACCTCCACTCATAATAGGTATAAGCAGGTTAAAAACACGCTAATTTGTCTATCTATAATAAAATCGCAAAGTTTGCTCTGATTTTGCATTTTCTTGTATGGTAAAACTGTTAAGTATTGGAATCTTCTACCTCGGAAGGTACAGTTGCTTTTTGAATGGAATAGTTTGGTGCAATTCTGTCAACTCAAATAATCTGAGATCGAGTTGAATGAGAGACACAAACCCCTCCAGATCAGCCTACCTAGTTTTGAAACTATAGTAAATATATACATACCTATATGAAATTTCAGACTCTGCACTGGAACAGCCACAAGTTCCTCAACAGGATACACAAATCTCACCTGATCAGCCTATCGTGATCGTGACAGGTAATTTGAAAAACGATAAACTAAATGCCTCCACGCATAGTATACGCGGGGGCGTGTGCGTGCGGCGCGAGGCGGCAGCAATGCAGTTAACGCGTCACATTTACACACCTCAAGAGTTGTAACTACGAAAATCGAATTACGAAGTTCTGATATCTCCGTCTCTATCGCACTTATGGTTTACGGTATAAGAACGACAGAGACAGAAATATACGAACTTCATTTTACGTGGTAGCGCCGCAGGCGGGCGGCGTGCCACGCGCGCTTTCAGCGCGGTCGCAACGGGCGCCCGCGTTCAAGGGGTCGTCCAAGCATTTGTGTCTTACCACGAATTCAATAAGTTTTTTTAACATTGATGTCCATTTTGCCATTTTTATAGTTAGGCTCACACTATGTAAATTAAACTAAACTATAATCCACATGGTTATGTGACCGCATAGGCCGAATCACGCGTCAGCCGGCCCGTGTAGCTCCTTTTGTATGAATTCGTATCCTTACTGCATAATTATATTAATTATAAAATAAAAATACTTTACTTACATTTTCATTGAAGTTTTTTTCTTAGATTTGTTCTGTAACTTAGAAAATGTAAATGTACCTACCCTGTAGGATATCTACTTTCCCTATTATAACATTTACATTCCGCCCGAAGTATCTGCAAACCTTGTTGCATACATAACATGCCCCATATAGGTTAGGTAGGTAAAGTAGGCACAGCACGGCTATCATGCGACAGCGCGCGAGATCTCTCGATTTTTCTCGCACTATCCGTCTCTTTCTTATTAGAACAAGATGTATAGTGCGAGAAAAATCGAGAGTATGTCGCGGCCGTCGCATGATAGACGTGCAGGTCGGCAGAAAAAGCTACTTACCAGCCGTAGCTTTTTCTGCCGACCTGTGCCTACTGTACCTAGGGTAAGTGCTCCAGTGAATGAACGAATCCAGTGAATGAACGAAACGCTGCTTATTTGCTTAAATTAAGAGTTCTGTATATTTCTAGCATACCAGGTATTTTTTTCTCGATTAGAAGCATTCACTGTAAGGGGTTTGTAACATTTATATCAACTCAGTCGCAACAATAGGGAATATGCATGTGATTTAGAAATGGACAAAAAAAATCACGTGTAATCTATATTGCTTAATAAATATACACACATGATTATTTTTTCAAATTATCATGTTTCTATTGATAAAATAAATTGTTTAAAAGTACTATTTTTCAAATTCCCTCGCAAATTTCCAAAACGCAACGCTATTGGCGGAGCGAAACGTGACGTCACCGTGCAGGTCGTTAGTATGATTATTGAAAGTTATTCGCATTGTTTGGCCGCTGTTTATGATAAATAATCAGTGTTTTTTGGTAATTATTAAGTGAAAAAAGACTCGCCACAATGACTGAAGGCGGTTTTGTCAAGGCACAGTCGGATAATCTGCCTAAAATTGATGTGTTCATGATGACTAAATTTAATACATACTTCGCAAATATTTGTGACTTTACGTCCGCTGAACTAAGAGGAGTAAAAGCTGCAAGGTAAATAAGTTACAGATATTCAATAAATTTTCATATTCCTTGTTTTTATACTCGTGAGATTGGTCAATTAAATAATTATAACCTATTTTGGCGATTCAAATAGCTAGACTTTTAAACTACTTCAAATAGGTGTCTTTGTTAAATAAGTGGAATAAAAAACTAGTAGATATTTATCCATACTATATACTATTTTACTATACTATAACTTTATATATTATATATACTAACTTCTGCCCGCGACTCCGTCCGCGTGGAACTCATTTATATCGTAGCTCCATACAAACTTTCACCCCCACTTCATCTCTTTGGGGGATATGGGGGGAGCTACGATATAAACGAGTTCCACGCGGACGGAGTCGCGGGCAGAAGCTAATTATATTATATATTTTATATATACTTACTTAATAATAAATTATAAATGCGAAAGTGTGTCTGTCTGTCTGTTTGTTACCTCTTCACGCTTAAACTGCTGAACCGATTTGGATGAAATTTGGTATAGAGATAGTATAAACGAGTTCCACGCGGACGGAGTCGCGGGCAGAAGCTAGTATTATATAATCAAAGATATGTAGGTACCTATTAGGAATGTTAAATGTTGAGAACATCTTTATGAACTTTAACAAACTAGGTTGTTTTCGTCAAGGCTTATAAATAAAACAAATTTGTGTAGGTCACTCAGTAAAAAGGATTAAATTCTTTTAACTTTCTTCGATCAACAGTGCAAACAAAGAAACTTAGCTAAAAGGTTTCTTACTAACACTCGTAGTCAGCTGTTGATCAACAAAAATCATAATATTTGTAACAATAATAACTAAAAAAATTGGGAATCAGAATAGTTTTATGAATAAGTATATAATACAATTTTGAGGTTAGGTTATTGTTTACCTATATTGTTCGCGAGTCGTAATAAAAAAGATTTTAGGTACATACATATTTAATACTCACGTCGAAATGATCTTCACAACAATATAAACTACTCAAGCACGATACATTATCTCTCCTCATCGCCTTACACCACTTTATCCTTATATTTGCACCTTTGGGCATATGAAAATATTTGCAGTTTTAATGTGATTTTCACACAGGGACAATACAATATTTATAATAAGCTTTTGTGTGCTCTTCCATTACAATAAGTTGATCTTATAAGCTTTAATCACTCACATTTATTAAAAGTGTGAATCAAACACTTTGTTGTTAATTTGTTTAAGAACCGCCGTGCACTAAGCTGCACGGTGACGTCACAAATGAGCGCGCCAAAATGGTGGCGTTTTGATCGTCCGAAAATGATAGTAATTTTAATTATTATTTTTTAGCTTATTTAATAATATTGTGAAAGTGTTATATTTTTTTCCGGTTATATAATTACTTATAGAATAGATAAAAAAAATAAAAAAATGTCATGAATATTCCCTATTACTAAATGAGAGAAGCTTAAAGTTCGCGGGCTACGGGCGTGGATGTTTTGTATGAGCCGGTAATAAGGGGACAAGTACGTCACCGTTTATTTGATGTGCCATTGTACTAGTTTTATAAACTTGTGACTTATGGTGTTTGGTTTTAGGAAATCATAAGAGTGAAATTGTGCTACTAAAACATCGTTTTACGTTATTCAAGTGTAGATTCTCATTTTTTAGTCGGTGTTCTATAACTAGAATTCAAAACCGCCCAAATCCAGTGAATGAACTGCAGTGTTCATTCACTGGCCACGACTGTTTTAATGTTTTCGCAATATCTTATGTTCTAGTGATTTTAATAAGATTTACTTTCTATTAACATAACCAGTAATGGCTTGTCTATCGTTGGCCCAGTGTTCGAACAAACCTCATTTTCGAACATGAAGTTAGTTCATTCACTGGTTTACAGATATCCAGTGAATGAACATCAACCGATAATTACTTGGTTCATTTATTGGTTTTACTATTTTTTTCGGAACCAGTTAATGAACGTACATTTGTTACAGTTTATTAATTGTTGTAGAAAAAGTAAACCAATAACGTTATTCCGTCTGTTGGTATATCGATATAAATCCAAACAAAATCGATAAACAACGATTTAAACCAATAAACAACAACTATAACAGTAGTTCATTCGCTGGTTTTAGTTGTTCATTTACTAGAAAACCGTGTTCATTCACCGGTGATTTCCCATTTTTCTACCTAAAAGGTCATATAACTTAAAATTATGGAAAACTATTGCAAAAGCAAAGTAATTTAACCAAACTAGAATACTTGTTTGATCTATACAAACAGTCATGGCCGATATTAAGTATAGCTATCTTACATAAAACATTTTTTGAAATCAAAAAAATCCTTAAGCGTTCATTCACTGGTGCACTTACCCTACATGGGCCATTGCTGGTCATAAATATATATACGTCGTAGTAGTTCCAAACCTTCCTGCAGGAGGGCGCTTCCTACCCATTTTGGCCGCTGAGATAGATCTCCTTTACAATACATAAGCAGTAGGTACTCTGTGCCACTGTGCCATACACTGGCTGTTCGTTTTAGTTCTAATGCCAAAACATCCATCAAAATTAAAAAAAAAGAAAGGTCTCGTCAATTCCAGTCGATTCCTATTGGCTAAACCAGCTATATGACAGTTGTGCGTCTGATACGTTAGTATCTCTTATTAGTCTGTGTATTTAAGTATGGTTTTACGTAAAAAAATCCAGATAAAAAAACCCGACATGCTCGTCAATGTCATTACAAAAAGAAGGTACAAACACAACTGTGTATACATGTAGGAAACGGAACGTAAGTGAGTGAAAGGGACAGAAAGAGTGAGATAGATATAGAATTGAATAGTAAGATGGCGGTTACCATATAAAAGTGTAACTGTAATGGTAGCTCCGAGTAATAATGGCAATAAATAATTGTTGAACAACAAGCAGTTTCACCGAGGTCACGTCCCAATCTACATACATGTATGTATACATAAATACAGAAAAAGGCGAACTCATCCGTTCAAGGAATCTCTTTCAGTTAACCTTCGACGATTGATAGGACACCAGAAATAAAAGTAGACAGATTCAAGAAAAATACACAAAAAACACATTTATATGAAAAATAAGCACCATTACACAAAAAAGTAGGCAAGTACATACAAAAAATCCAACCATTAATAGACCATTTGAAAGAAAACACTTTTATAACAAAAAAAGCAAAAAAAATAAGCAACCTGAAAACGGTAACAAGGATGAGGTACAAGAATATAAAATAAATATATAAATAATATCACAAATATACTAATAACCTATAATAGTTGGGGCGCAAAGGTTCTCGAGTGGCGACCGCGTACCGGAAGGCGCAGCGTGGGTAGACCCCACAAGGTGGACTGATGACCTGCTAAAGGTCGCGGGAGTCCGCTGGATGCGGGTGGCGCAGGACCGGTCATTGTAGCACTCTTTGGGGGAGGCCTATGTCCAGCAGTGGACGTCTTTCGGCTGATAATATGATGATGAACCTATAATACAAAAATAGACTAATGCATAGATAGGAAGCAAGGATTCATGCATGCCGCTCTACCGCAGCCAGAGCGGTCGGTGGTGACACACACTTCCGCCGATTGTGTCCCTGGATCTTCGGATTGTACTCATTTACCACCAGGTGGTGCGCATAGATCGTGCGCGGCGACGTGCTCTCGCCTCTGTGCTGCGGTACAGTCACCATCATATAGTTAGTAGCAGCCAAAGTAGCCAAACATATCGGAACACTTCTTTATTACTATAGGAGTAAGGAAGTGTTACGATATATTTGGCTACTTTGGCTGCTACTAACTATGTGATGCTGACTGTACAGCATCGGGCACTGAAGGAAAATGGGGGAATGGTGTTTTAAAAGAGACTCGATGAGTGACATTCGGAAGGACCGATGGAACTTGGTGGGATTGTTATATTTACATATAATATAAGAATTGAGTAAGGAAACATTCAGGAGACGGAGGAATAGTATCTTGTACCACACCCTCGTCCGTTTCCCTTCGAAGGGAAAAGCAGCCAGCATCCGATCCTTCTTATCCACGCCACCCATCATGATGTTGTATTCGTGGATAAGAAGTGGTTTAGTGACCCCCCTTGCGGTGACGGTACTGTTCCCGTGGTACGTCGAGATCGTCGCCACTCGGTTCCGATCTCTCCATACCATGAGATCAACATCGCCGGTCACACTAGCGATCTGACCCGGCCGCATATCCCGCTTCAACAAGTTTGTCAGCTCATGTGGAACGAACTGACGGTTGATACGTAGGGTTCCAACGCAGTAGATCCCTAGTAGGCTTGTGTCGGTCAGGTACTAGGAACTATTAGGAATGAATTCCCATCTCAGAACGAAAAGAATTAGTTCGTCAATCACGATCTAAATCGGTCTTCGGTCTTTAGTTCAGCAGCAGAGCGAGAGTGGAACGGAACGAGATGCGGGTCAGAAGACCGGGTCACATCGCGCACTGAATCAAACAGAGCTTTACTAACGACCACTCCCACTGACCGAAAAGAGCGAAGGAACTAAAATACCTCCCCCTTCACGACATGGACTCCTGCTTTACCTCATACTCTATGTGGCTCGTTCGAGCGCCCGCTTCGCTCTCAGACTCATCGTTCGCCAAAAACTCCTTGTTTTGTAACTCGTTCAAGTACTACTGCTAAGAAAATACGAACACAGTACAAAAATCTGTTATACAATGTGTATATTGCTTATACTTGATCAAACGAAATGTGCGGATACTAGACAAAAAAATATCGATAAAAAAATAAAAATAAAAACTATATTTAAAAAATTAAGGCGTTTTAATTTTTTTTCTGATGAATATTTCCGAGTTTGGTTTTTAATTCATATCTTTGCGTCTAAACGGTGTAGTTTCTCAAAAGTAGTCTTGTTTTAAAGCTACAAAATGCAGCTAATCGACCAACCAAAAAATAATAACAATATCAAACATAAACCTACAAAAAAAAAGGTAATTAGTAGAAATTTGTGAAAAAGAACATTCTTTTTTTAAATTAGTGTCTGTAACTTTAAAACTAGCAGTTTGAGGTAGACTTTTTTGCACTTTTTTGGGTTTTTTTTTTTTTTGGTAGGCTTTTTTTTTTTTTTATCGATATTTTTTTGTCTAGTATCCGCACATTTCGTTTGATCAAGTATAAGCAATACACATTGTATAAACCAGCCTGACACACAGATATTTATAAGAAAAATGCCTACAATATGAGTATAAAGATATACAATCAGCTCCCAGACGATTTAAAAACAGTAGAAGGCACGCAATTCAAAACTAAATTAACAAAATGGCTTTTGACTCGCTGTTTCTATAGTGTAAATGAATATCTGATTTTTAATGTATAATAATATTTGCTGAATCATAATTTGACATTTATAATTCGACATTTTTATATAATATGAAATCATTCATTAGCTATTAAGGTGATATATCTCTGGGATGTAATTTAATATGATTTGATATGATTTAAGAGCTGACTATTCTTTTTCGATTTAAGTGACTCATTTGTCTCCTGTTAAAAGGCATACCTCCACTCGGAAATTTGCATGTCGGATGTTCGACTGAATACTGAGACGCATTTATGTAGCACGTAAGATCCTTGTGAACGTATTCTAGCAAATAAACTATTATATTCTACTCTATGTGACCGGACTATGCACCCGTTCGCTCTCAGGGTCCTCCGCCTCATGCTCTGTCCTCCTGGCACTCGGGCTCCTTCACCCGCACCGCCTCCGCACCGTCCAGCGACATCGCCGGCAGCACCAGCTAGATATTACACGCCAGAAAATAGTGCGCTCACGCCCGCGTTCTGGTGTGTGTGACTACACACACTAATACGAGGGCTGCCTTTTAAGTTGTGTCGTTTGGAAAAACTAAAGACAATTTAAGTGTTAAATGGTATTTATTGTTTTTCAAAGTAATCACCGTGATATGTAATACACTTTTTCATTCGATCGAACCAGTTTTCGAAACACTTATTCCAGTCCGAAGTCGGGGTCTCCAAAATGGCCGTTTTGTATGCCTCAACCGCTTCTTCAGGCGTCTGGTACCGTTGACCACGAAGTCGTTGCTTGATTTTTGGAAAAGTAAAAAAATCGTTAGGGCTTAAGTCTGGACTGTACGGCGGGTGTTCCAGAATTTCGACGTTTTGCTCTTTTAAAAACGCAATAGTTTGCCGGGCGGTGTGCGAGCTCGCATTATCGTGGTGCAGTCTTATACTACGTCTTGGGTTATTTTTTCGAAACTCGCCGATGACTTCTGGTAAACAGACAGTGGTATACCAGTCAGCATTAACTGTTTTACGATCCTCGAGCACGATGGTGGCAACGTGGCCACTTTTCGCCACGAACGTGGCGACCATTTTTTTCGAAGTGCTCCGTGAGCGTATTACTTTGGTCGGTTTTGGCTCATCTTGGAACACCCAAACAGTCGACTGCTGTTTAGAATCGGGATCGTAGGCATATATCCAAGATTCGTCACCACTGATAATGTCGTAAACATGTTTCGAGTTTCCTCGGTTGAATTGCCGCAGAGTTTTGCGACACCATCGAACGCGAGCCGTTTTTTGGTCTTCACTGAGTAAATGTGGTATCCAGCGTGAGATCAACTTTTTTACGCCTAAGTGATCATGCAAATTACTGTGAACACTGGTCCCTGAAATACTTAAGGAAGCTTCTATCTCACGGTATGTCGCATGGCGATCTTCGATGATCAGTTGCCGTACAGCATCAATGTTCTCCTGGGTTACGGCTGTTTTTGGTCGACCTTCACGATGTCTATCACCAAGACTAGAGCAACCACGTTGAAATTCTAAATACCAGCGTTCCACAGTCCGAAGGCATGGTGCTTTATCATTGAAAACCGTAGTCAACTCTTCGAAGCACTGAAGTCGCGTTAAGCCCCTTTTGAAGTTGTAAAAAATTATCGCACGTAAATTTTCCTTCGAAATTTCCATTTTCACAACTGACTTGTCAAGTTTGAACGAACGCTGTACTAAAACGGTTGGGCCGATCATGCTATGGAAACTTAGAACCTATTGCAAATCCAGATTTTGATTGAAAACGGTGATGCCACCTACTCGCCACATTTCTAGGTAGCTGTTGCTGCAGCGAACTAAAATATCAGTGTTGTTACATTCAAATATTTTATTTGATGTAGGGAGATTGATACGTGCTACGTAAATGAATATGAGGAGTTAAATAATGAGAAAACCTGTAGTATTCAGGTTTTAATAAACATAAAATTGTACATTATTTGAAATAATACACGGAGAAATATTGAATGACAATGACATGGCAGGCAGGAGTAAAATTAGAGGTTGGCAAGGAAGGAGGTGGCAAATAGATCATATCACGTCAAGGAGAACAGTATATTGTATAATGGTAACACAACATTGTGTCTGCTTGACATAAGTATAATGTCGTTTTGCGTGAAATATGTTGACATAATTTGCGTCAATAAATCCAATTAAAATTTTAATATTTAACGAAGTTTGTTTGTGATTTGTGCATTTATCTATTACTGGAGGACCTGGAAGGGCTATAGACACCGCCAGTCGACCGAGCGCGGCGGTCTGTTGAGAAATATCTAGGAAAATGTAGTACCGAGTGACCTTGGTTTTGGATGAGCGTGTCGTTTTAATGTTTCTTGCTTTATATTAATAATATGCTCCTTTCCATGCATGAAGTTACTAATGTATTGTTAATAACTTAAATAAATCTGTGTATTCCTCATTTTTACGTTTCATTTCACAACAGTTATTACAAACATTTAAAATACTGATTAATAAAATACGACCGAATTGAGAAGTTCCTTCTTTTTTTTTATCGTTTGAAAAGTTTTATCCGCCACAGCACAGATGGCGCTTGTACGCAAGCATAAAATGCCTTCTCAATTTGGCTGAGTTGCCTGTCTATCTCAGTATGTATATTGTAGTCTTTGGGGCCGATTTCGAGTCATTCTTTTGTTTTCGAATTCTAAATTCAAATATTTTAACGTGACACTAGTTCTTTTTTATGCAATCACGGGAGGTTTGCAAACGACAGAACTTAAAAGGCAGCCCTCGTACTTTATGATTGTCCATGGAATTAACAGGAATGGTTACGAGTTGTCGTCATAAGGGCATTTTTAAAAATTCGTGTACCCAACTCAGTGTCACTTTTGTGACGACAATTAAGTACACAGTTTGTATAAAAATTCACTTTTTCTTTTCAATTCATATATGCTATGCCTATATATAATATGTATGCTGAATTTTAGTCACAAATCTGACACTGAGTTAATTTTTAGGGTGCCGTACCCTAAGGGTAAAAACGGGACCCTACTACTAAGACTTCGCTGTCCGTCCGTCTGTCTGTCACCAAGACCGCGATAGCTAGACAGTTGAAATTTTCACAGATGATGTATTTCTGTTGCCGCTATAACAAAACATACTAAAAACAAGATAAAATAAATATTTAAGGGGGGCTCCCATACAACAAACGTGTTTTGTTTTGCCGTTCTGTTTGCCACCAGGCTGTATCTCAAGAACCGCGATAGCTAGACAGTTGAAATTTTCACAGATGATGTATTTCTGTTGCCGCTACAACAACAAATACTAAAAACAAAATAAAATAAATATTTAAGGAAGCTCCAATACAACAAACGTGTTTTTTTTTGCCGTTATGACTGTCACCAGGCTGTATCTCAAGAACGGTATTATGATGAAAGAGAAGACCCGTGTGGTGTCGGGTTAGAACTTCACCACCCCCTTTCTTCCCGCGGGTGTCGTAAAAGTCGACTAAGGGACCAGGGTTAAAGTGTGTTGTGGGCGATGGGCTAGCAACCTATCACTGCAATATCACATTTTGACGATCTTTTATACCCACATTTATGCTAAAAGTGGCGCTGGAACATACGTTTCATGTGCTCTGCCTACCCCTTTTCGGAATAAAGGCGTGAATGTATGTATGAAAGAGAAGGCATAACATACATAAGAGAGAGAAAGTGCCGGTTAATGTACAGCCCAATAATCCGCGTCCATTTTGTACATGGATTATCAGGCCGTACTCACATTTGGCTGTGCATTATCACTGAGCAAACTTGTTCCGGGGCAATAATTGGAAGCCACTTTTATCCGGGCTGATAATGCACGACCCAATAATCCAAGTGCATAAAAAGTGGACGCGGATTATCGGGCCATTTAAGTATTCCGTGATCGGGCCGTACACAGTATATATGAATGGAATAAATGAAAGTATCCAATTTATTAAATGTATTTTATTAGATTATTACTATTGAATAAATACGTCCTCATATACAAAAAAAAAATATTTAGATACATCATACTAGTATTTTCTAGTAATTTTAAAATAAAAAAGTTGGAGCATACATTGTAGGCATTCTGTTGTCCGTTTCACAATACACTTTTTAATTTATCATCGTTTATAACATGCTTGCTTCTAGCCGCGTCACCGTCCGTGTCCAATTCGTTAATATCGTAGCCACATACAAACTTTCACCCCCCATTACAGCCCCTTGCAGGATGAATTCCGGGATAAAAACTATACCATGTCCTTCCTAGAAACTCCACAATATCTATACCAAATTGCATCTAAATCAGTCCAGCCGTTAAGCGTAAAGAGGTAACAAACACGTTCGCATTTTAAATTTTAGTTGGTATGGATTGCACTAGGACGATATAGGGCCGTTGGGTTTGTTTACATTTGATTCTGGTACAAATGAAAAAGTTGAAATACAGTTGAAATCTCTTTGAGTCTGGCCTGCTGTGACTGGCAAACCTAAGCAGATAAGCTAACTACACTTTGCTCCGCGCGACAAACAGTGGTTCGCTGTTTTTAAGGCGGAAAGGTTGCAGCAAACGGAGATTGCTAGCGCCATCTGGTGGCAAGTGAGCGAAAACTCTGCTACATGGGAGGTAGCTAGCGCCATCTAGCGGCGAATAGCGACAGCTGTGTAAGCTTTTGTCTAACTTCAAAGCGAACTTTTTTGATGCTACTAAACGTAATATAAAAATAACTAAATATTCTCAAAACAGTACATACTCTGTACTATTAAATAATTAGTCCACAAGAGCTACGGTAGCCTAGTGGTTCAGGCATGCGGCAGTCAAGCGGCGGTCGTGGGTTCGAATCCCGGCTCGTACCAATGAGTTTTACGGAACTTATGTACGGAATATTTGCCGTCAGCTTTTCGGTGAAGGAAAACATCGTCTAATCCCACTAAGGTCTAGTTTTCCCTCTGGATTGGAAGGTCAGATGGCAGTCGCTTTCGTAAAACTAGTGCCTATGCCAAATCTTGGGATCAGGTGTCATAGCGGACCCCGGGCTCCTATAGGGGCATTACCGGGAATAACGCTAGGAGGATGATGACTATTGAATAATTAGTACTTGAATTTGCGCGTTGTCCTTTACTAGGTACTAATTTTGTTTATTTTCAGGTTTCAAGGAATCTCGTCGCCATCATCGGCGTCTTGATGAGCCGTTCATGGTTGCGCTTCACTTTGAAATAACGGGCCAGTCTCGAGCACGGCAACAGAGTCCACTATACAGGCACTTCTCTCACTAGCCTACCCCGTCTTCATGTGCAACAGAGCCCACTATTCGTCAAGACGGGGACCATGTACCTCTCACAGATAATAAATAACACGGTTCAGCTTGATGGATGGTACGCGCGGTACGCAGCTATAATATAGAGCGAGATAGGGATATGGAAGAAGCAGAACTACCGTCTGGCCACCCTTTAATTCTGACGCGATAAATAATTCGCTTTTAAAGGGCCACTCAATACTTTTTCCATACTGAGTATTGCTGCAAATACTGACACACCAGGATCATCAGTATTTAATCACCGTGTAATGGCCGACTTTGATTTATAAGGCACAATTATTTGACACAACATTTTTAGGCTCGCCACATCCAGGCCGTATGATGGTTTCCGGAATGCATTATGTCACCACCTGGGCATGTAGCATGATAGGTTTTATGGCTTAAAGTATAGATTTCTACGCGTTGCTACAACAAGGGATGGAAAGGCCTATGCAGCTAAATTGAGAACTGGTTTTAAAATGGCTAACGGCTTACCATAAACAACCTACTGGGTGGGTAATGGTTTATTTGCCTCACACTAACTTCTCCACAACCTCTTAAGTAGGTAAGTTATGGTACAGGTTTTAATTTACCTGCTTAGGAGCCTTTCCGTCCCTTATTGTGGCAACGCGTATAGCTCCTATCTAGAAATCTATACCCCAAGTTTATATACACACTTTTTAGCACTACACTGTACACTTAAGTCATCGAAGACAGTCCCGCTATCACGCAAAATTAGTGTTCATCTCATACCCCTGATGCAAACTGTTCAGATGATTCTTCAAACTCCCATGCTGCGTAAACTTTGCATTGCACAAGTCACACTTAAACCTTCGCTCCGAATGCGACCTGACATGCTCCTGCAGCGACTGAAGTCGCGGGTAGCATTTATCACAGAACTCACAGCGGAAATTCCTCTCACCAGTATGCGTAGCCATATGTTCCTTAAGTCTGGACGGGAGATAGAATCTCTGCTCACACAAATCGCACTGATGCCTGTACACTTTTAAATGGTTCCTTCTGTTATGTTCCATGAGGGTTTTTCTCCTGTTATATACTTTGTCACAAAGCTTGCATGGGAAAGTTCTCTTGTCCCCATGCACTTCTATAAGATGCCGGTTCCTTAGAGCGTAAGACAGGAAGCTAGCGTCGCATTTGTAACAATTCACTGTAGGCTTCTTTTCGTGCACTGTAGCGACGTGCAAGTACCTACTGTATTTGGACTTCAAGTTTTTCCCGCAAATCTCACAAGGGTAATTCGCTTCGACTTTGTTATGACTTTTGATGTGAGTCCTTAGAGAGTTCTGCTCCATGAAGCAGGCTCCACACTGGTCGCATATGAACGTGCCGAAATGTTCTATCATGTGTTTTTTCAAACTGTCGAAGTAGGGAAACGTGCTGCTGCACTCGGTGCATTTGATGTTGTCTAAAGTGAGTTTGAACTTTAGGAACTCGTTCTCGACCGGGTATATCACTTTGTCGTGTGCGCTTGTGATGTGTTTTTTGAAGTCTTCGAGGTTTGAGATTTTCTCTGGACACAGACGGCAGTCGATCCTGAAATACATAATTTACTTTAAAAAAAAAGTTTAAACCGACTTCAATAGGTGTCTCATGTTGAAAATGATAGCGTCGTTACTAAATGGAAAGTAAACCATCAAATTATTGTATTAAAAAATAAATATAAGTCGTAAAAAGATATAGACCTTGACTTTTTTTATATGCTTTTTTTATTGACCAAGAGTACATTTAAAGCTACCAAACCAATAGAATCCTTACACTTTTATAAAAACAAACAAATTTTTAAATTTTAATTTAAAGCGTTTCGGCTGCCGCCAGCGAGTTCCGTCTTTGACTCAAGTTTTTAGGTATTTATATGCTCTTTACTTGTAGTTGCTGCCATAAAAACATTAAAACTGGTTCGAATGGCATCGTAAAAAAAAGACCGGGTTGCACTCCGGGAGTGCCGGCAGAAGTTAAACTCAATGACATTGTAACAGTTTTTCGATCAGGTCACGTGTCCGTCTTACGAATTTTCAATCTAATTTTACGGTCAGGTGACATCTTACGGTGACGTGACCTGTTGCGAGTATCTCTCGAATCTCACGGTCACGTTACATCTTACGGTCACGTGACATCTTACGGCCACGTGACCTCTGGCGAGTTTGACAATTTTTCCCCATCACAAAAAGTGCACAGCGCCGCTAAAGAAGTTTTCACTTCAAAACTCTTAGGTCTCACCCCTATTCAGTACCATACCAAGGAACATACACGAACATTTCCTCTCCACTTTACCGAACTGCTTTCCGAGAGCGCGTTGGTTATTACAGAAAATCTTAAGTCGCTATATGTGGGCCGATAGTGTTTTAGGAATTCCGTTGTTTCCTCAAGGATTTTAGTATCGCGTTGCACTTCATTAGTTGCTACTTAAACGGAATCATATCAGAATATGTGACGTACTTTACATCATTGAGGAGTACCATAAGTCATCAGTGGTCTTCATCACTAGTTCCACTTCACCAAATTTGTGGTATCCGAGTACCGTTTTTTAAAGTCGGCTAAAACTGGGCTGTAAAATATGGCGTGCGTTCGAAAATATCTAAACGACCAGTCTATTTATAAACATCTGGTAGGTAATTTGTTAAAGAATCTTAGAAAATTCGTAATGGGGAGTGGATTAGAAGAACACATTCGGTTTTTCCCATGTTCCCGGCTACGATTTATTTTGCAGTGATGACGAAAAGTACCTATATCGATTTAAAAAATAACTATCAAAGATTGGACTAAGACATGTAAGGTTCAAACTTTTCCTAATAGTCCAGTTTATCACATCCTTAAGTTCGTCATCTTTATCCCGAACACCCTGTAGACAGTCACCAGTATTAATATCTGCCACAACAAGGCGTCCAAATAGAGTCGTGTCAGATATTAATGCTGGTGACAAGCAAGGCCATACGTAAGCGTGAGCGTTTCCATACTCACCGGGCCGCGTCTCGCGCCGCCAAACGCTCCGCTTGTCCATAAACACGGCCTAATAGGAAGATCCAACACACCTGGTGATGTCCACCTTGGGCACCTTCTTCTGCTCGGTCATGCTTTCGTACAGGGTCGGCTTGTGTGTGAGCGTGTGCTCTCGGAGCTCGACCGGGTTCGTGAACTGGTCCTGAACAAGAAATTATGTTAAGACATGGTGTTGGTTATCGCATCCGGGGAAGTTCCGAATGAATTTGAACATCCGCATCCGAGAAGAAAGAGGTACTCAGAAGGTACCAAATTATTACATACATTTGGTGAAATAAAACGTAAGTTTTTTTTTCTACATATTTTATAGGTCCACCCGCCATTCTAACGTCAGGATGGCTGATGGAGCTATTTTTGAAGAAAGCTGGTTTTCAAGACAGGTACACATAATCAGGTACCAAATATCTTCCCTTGGTCCACCCGCCATCCTGACGTACACCATTTTCAGTGATGATCATTGTGTAATCCCAGAGAAAAGTGTGATAATGTCTTCGAGAAATGTTTGTTTACATGATAAGATACGTAAGGATGAATAGACAAGAAAGGATCCCAACGCGGCGCGAATACAATGAGCAGAGACCGGAATTTTCACGGCAAAACAAAAGACTGTCGCTGTTACCGACTGTTACTAGTGTTAGAAACGTATTTATCGATATCGATAATTGTGGAATAGAAGAAAACAAAACGGTCCAACAAATAAATAGAAAAAAAGTCATGTTTGTATAAAAATACATAGAAACAGATACAATTTCTTCTTAGAAATCGACTTCAGTACACACAGCAGCACATGACATTTTATTTGGTTTCTGAGTCTAGTTTTATGAGTAGATAATCATTAATTTCTCGTCATTCTCTGGGAGTAGACCGTTTCGTTACAAAGCCATTTCTGTATACTAAATGATCGATCGACTTCACTCGACGTCAAGGGGGCAAATTTATAAAATTTCATTGTAATCGGTATGTTGTTCAGGTTGAGTAAGTTTTTCAGATATTTCTCGTATATTATATTTTAAACTAACCGTCGCGAATTACTCGATATCTATAAAAAAATGTTTCTAACACTAGTAAGATTGCGACAGTCTTTTGTTTTGCCGTGAAAAATCCGGGCTCTGACAATGAGAATCTTCATTTTAAGCGTGAATTATATAGAAACGGCGTAAGGTGAAGGCGCAGCGCAGGCGTGGAACGGATACGGCATAAATTATATAAAAGAGGCGAATAGACGTCACGATGCGTCATTATACAGGCTGAATTCGTTGCGATACCATGTCTTCCTCTTCAGAAGACGAAGATATCATATCATACAGCGCCTTAACAAAACGATTTGAAGCGGTATAATGGCTGCGCTGCGCCTGCGCCGCGCCTTATAGGGATGTGCGACGTGAATTACACTCAAGTGACCGGCTTGAGTGTAATTCACCAATGGACCTTATTCCATTGTATTAAGATCTACAATCGTTTGAAGCGGCATACGCCTCGCCTTCACCTTACGCCGCGAAAGTGACACTGACACGCCAACTTTTTTCCATAAGAGTGTGGATATGAACCTTAATTGAAAGCAACAAGTGATAAATGATAATATACTAGATAGGGGAAATGACATAGCAGGAGTGACAAACCAAACCTAGGAGTTCCTAGTTAGGAACATATGAAACTGTAGAAGTTTTGTGGGCTAGTAGTTGCAATGGCCGCATAGATTACTGGTGACGGACAGATAGGAGGAATGACAGAAACAACAGCATTAAACTACTAATCGACTGGTTGAGGTACCGAGATTATAAAACAGTAGGAGAGAGAGACATAAATTGGGTATCCCTTGATATTGTCACGTTTTAAAACTCGAATCGCGCGACATATTGTCCATAAAGCTACTAGGGCACTAGGAACCCATTACACAGTAAAAGTACGTACCCTGCAGGAGTGTGGCTCATATTTTCCGAAAATCATTTTTTCTTTGTATCAATTATTCCGTTCCCATAATTTCCCGGTGTCATTTTTCTCCAGTCCCCTATTTTCTTAGTAGTAATTATTCCGTTGTGCTTACCTATGTAAATATTACTAAAAAAAAGGTTCTGCCGCTTCGCCGGCCGCTGCCGCGACACGCTCGCTTCCCTCGCTCGGCTCGCGCGCTGTAGGGTCGCAGTGCACCTAACACTCCTCCTCGCTTCGCTCGTCGTCGTACCTAACCGTACCGTCGAGCCCTGCCTTAGGGTAGAATATAGGTAGGCTACACAGCATTCAGCGCCGGAGCTTACGCATGAGTAAATTACGTTTAGAACATTAAATATCTAGTTAAGAGAATGGAAAGAAAAGGAAGAGAAAAAACGAAACCATTAAATAATAGGTGACTGGGGGAAAATGCCACTGAGAAAATATGGGAACGGAATAATTGGCTCGAAGAAAAAATGATTTTCGGAAAATATGAGCCACACTCGAAGTAACGAGGGTACCAGGACCCCATGACGCAGTAAGAGTACGTACCCTGCAGTAGTAGTTCTGATCCGGTTCACATATTAAAAGTCAAATCGCGCGACAAATCTACTCATGAAGCAACGAGGGTACCAGGATCCCATGACACAGTAAGAGTACGTACCCTGCAGTAGTAGCAGTAGTAGTTGCTGATCCGGTTGTGGAACGGGCAGACATACGAGTATTCCACTATGGTGATTGTGTTGCTGAATATCATTTCGTCGTGGTCGAGACATTTTTTCTGTTTGTTCTTTGGCTTCTTGGGCTGTTGGGGGGCTGCGGGGAAATAATACATTACTACAGAGGCCGGGAAGTAAGGGGTTGCCGGCCGAGCGTAGCGAGGTCGGATAGTTATGAGGCTGGCAACCCCTTTTCACGCCGAGGTATGTACAGTGCTTTTCTTAAACATGCAATGAAATAAATTATAAAAACTGCAAGAAATCAAACTTTAATTTTTATGGCTGAACGCCGTGATCCTGTGCCACAAATTGTGGAATGGAAATTAATAAAGACCATCTTGCAGGCCTAGGCCTGTAATTTTCTGAATATCTTCTCTGTGTTGCTGAATATCTTTCGTCTTGCTGCGCCCGTAACGTGACACTTCGAAGCCCGTTATGAAGAACACAACGACAATATTTCATTGCATGTTTGAGAAAAAATACATTAATTAAATGCATCATTTCATCCAGATCGGTTGCGCCGTTTGGGCGTGATTGAGTAACAAACATCTAAACATCCAAACTTACGCATTTATAATATTAGTAGGATTGATGCTATGTATTTATGCCTGGCTGACACTGCCGGACAGTGACTATAATTCGCACATAATCACGCGACAATCTTAAGTCTGAATAACAGTGGCAGTCACTAGTAAGTTTGACATTAACTGTCAAGTTTAATATTGACTGCCACCGCAGGCCGCAAGACGCATAAGTTGCGAGTAGTTTTCGACGCCACAGACCATTCAAGAACTTTCTTTCATTGCAACAGTATGCATACTTACGCGGCTTCTTGTCGAGCATGTCGTCGAGCTTGTCCTGCAGCGCCAGCGCGCGCTCGAACAACTCTCGCTTGATCCAAGACTCGTCGCAAAAGTACAAGATGGGAGTAGTTTTCGACACCACAGATTGACCATTCGAGAACTTTCTTTCATTGCAAATTGCAACAATATGCATACTTACGCGGCTTCTTGTCGAGCATGTCGTCGAGCTTGTCCTGCAGCGCCAGCGCGCGCTCGAACAGCTCGCGCTTGGAGCGCGGCCGGGTCTTCCGACGCTTCTCTGGGGGCTCCGGTTTCAGTTCTATTTCCACTTTGCACTCCGGTTCTGTTGATTAAGATAAGTTTTTTTTTAAATACGACGATGGCAAACAAGCGTACGGCCCGCCTGATGGTAAGCCTATAGACGCACGCAATTCCAAAGGAGTAACATGGGCGTTGCCGACTCTAGTTTCTGCCATCAATTTCATTTTTAGTTGCACCCGTCATAGGCCCAACCTCTGTACATCAGAGGTTCCTAAACTTATAAGCTAATGGAACATCCAACACAATACCTTTATTTTATTGAACCTCATATTAAATGATAACCAATTAAAGGATGTAATTTAAATAAAAACAAAAACTTTCATTAGAAATATTTCAAAACTGCAAGTTTCAATGTGGTCGATGTTTTTTGAATAATTGCTTTTATAACTAGTTCGGTGTCACGTGCGCCATAGTCCAGACTGAATTGTCGATAACTACCTACCTGCATAACATTAACCTGTCGTCTTCCAGATGAGTCGGGAAATTTTACACCGTCATTTGACAGAGCCTCAGTGACATTTGTACCCCTCGTATCGACTCCGGAGATCTCCGGCCAAATTTTGGCCCAATTGTATCTGTCGTATCCCCATCACCGCATGCACCCCGTTCCCTTCCCCGACCAATCACGGCGCACGATTTTTTGACCCCATGACAAATACGGGCTTTTTCATAAAGCCCGGAGATTCCCGAGACCAGACGACAAATAAGTTCTTTTCATGACATATTTTGCGCTATTTCAAAATAATATACATTGTTACCGACCTAACAAAAGCATGCCAAATACCAGTTGAATAGGCATGATGCCTCATGTTGAAATTGATAACATAGTGATGCTAAATGGATAGTGAACCATCAAATTATCGTAATTAAGTATAAATTATAAAATATAATTAAAATCATAAAAAGATATGAACCTTGAAAATTTAGAAAAAATATGCATTTTTTTTTATTGTCCAAGAGTAAATTAAAAGGTACCAATAGAATCCTTACGCTTTTCTAGAAACAAAATTGTATGACAACTATGTACTTAAACGCAGTATTTCGCGACCGAAACAACAATTTACGTGATTTTCCATACTACGATTAGAACAAATATACAAATGTGACGTCACAATTGTATAGACACACAGTATGAAGCGTTTCGCGCTGCCGCCAGCGAGGTCAATCTTTATCTCATTTTTTTAGGTATTTATGTTCTTTAATTGTAGTTGCTCCCATGCAAACATTTGTTCCTGTCCAAAAACTGGTTCGAATGACGTCACAAAAAACTCTTAGCCATCATCCCTATTGGATATCATTGCAATTTTTGGGGTGAACTTAGGGTGGGCGCACACGGCGACGTTTAGCAGCGATCCCTAGTGTTAATAATAAATACCGTATTCATGGTCGTCGTCAGCAGCTCCCATGGAGGCGTCCGAGTCGGGGGCGGGTTCCTGCTTTATCACTTGCGTGCTCAACAGCGGGACTTCCACTGCTGAAACAAGACAAACAACTTATGGTAGTCACTGTGCAAGTATTATGTACTGTGGGACTGGGACCGAATAACCCTTTCATAGTGTTAACTTTACTTTGAATAATTCGTTCGGGATCCTCGATAGCTCAGGCCAGAGCAACGCATGGAATGCGAAGGTCACGGTCTCAAATCGTGGCGAATAACTATTCAATTAAAGCGGCCTTTAGACCTATCTAAATGCAGTACACTAAATCAGAAAGACTGCAAAAAGACAAGTGATTCAGATTCATTTATAGCTTCTTGAAAATTTACATTATATTTTACAAATTTTCTTTGTATATAAATAAAATGAATTCACAGAAAGCTCGTCAGGTACATACAATAAATTTGTTACAATAATGTCTTAATATACCACAGAAATACCAATTTAAAACAATATTGATCGTAGTAATGTCAAAAATATAATAAAATATCGGAACCAGAAAAATAAAAAATGTACGTAGGATCTCCTAGCATAATGTAGGGATGTCAAAACATATCAATCTCATGTCAAATAAATGTATAAAATTACATATATGTCAAACGTACAATAATATAAAAACGGAAATTACAGCAATAATAATAAAAATAATTTATCTCTAGGGCGTCCTAGATTATGATAAAGTCAAAGAAAAACAAAATAATGTAAAGTAGAAAGACTGTTAGCATGTAAGTCACGCTAATTAGACAGTTAGACTCGACACTGCCACTGAATCAGCGTACTGCATTTAGATAGGTCTAAAGGCCGCTTAAGGCTAAGGATGGTGCAGAATCGCAGACGACAACAATGATATTTGACAGAGAAGGCAGTGCATGTACTTACGAGTATTAAACATGTGTAAACACATTTACTAAATACTAGCTGCTCAGCCCGGCTTCGCACGGATTACTCGTTTTCCCCTAGGAATGAAGCATTTTCCGCGGCAAAAAGTAGCCTATGTTCATCAGGGATAATGTCGGCTTCTAATGGTAAAAGAATTTTTCAAATCGGTCCAGTAGTTTCGGAGCCTATTCAATACAAACAACCAATCAAATCTTTCCTCTTTATAATATTAGATGCTATGGTTGATGCGATGGGCTAGCAACCTATCAGTGTAATATGACATTTACTGCCTCTTAAAACTTACAAAGCATTTCTTCTTTCAACTTGACAAACAACAGTGCCATCTCAGGTAATATTTCTGCCGTCACGATTACGATGAAGTGCAATTGAAAATTAAGTTTCACATGCCTACCACTTTCGGATATACAGGTGTCAGGACATACAGTCCACATCAGAAGTAGCTATGCCTAGTGCTCAAAATTATCTACACACTCTAATAAGGATCCAAGTAGATAACCAAGATAAGTAACCATAAATTTACTCTATGTTGGGAGTTTCTCTGCGTGATCGCATCAGAAATGAGGCTATCCGCAGCAGAACCAAGGTAACCGATATAGCCCTCCGAATCGCTAAGCTTAAGAGGAAACACAAGGGCCGTTTTTCCATAGAAACGTAGTCCCCTGTTTTCTCCCTGGATAATAGCAGTAGAGCAATTTTTTTTTTCCATAAATCTATGGCTACTATTGACATGTTCCTATGTTTTCCTTTTTTTCATAAATTTATTTGCCAGATTTTCCGCCGTGTTCAAACACCCAAAAAACAATTTTGACTGGATTATTTAGAAAAAGGAAAACATAGGAACACGGCCAAAGCCTTTCTTTGATATCTAATAAAATCAATAGTTAAATAGGTCAAGTTTTGGAAAAGAAATCAGGGGACTATGAAACGTTGATTTTATGTACTTTTAATAGGTATTTTCGGTCCAAGCTGCAGTTCTCTCTATCACGCTCTGCGGGGGGAGGCTTGAGGTTGGCGCGCCAGCAATACATTTTACAAATACCTATTTCTCAATTATCTCGTCCTTAGTGTTTCCGCTTAAGTGGCAGTGGGCGGGGCACATAGCACATAGCACATAGGCGCAGCGTGGGTAGACAAGGTGGACTGATGACCTGCTAAAAGTCGCGGGAGACCGCTGGATGCGGGTGGCGCAGGACCAGTCACTTTGGCACTCTTTGGGGGACGCCTATGTCCAGCAGTGGACGTCTTTCGGCTGATATGATGATGATGAATGTCATGTCTCACCATCTCTATTCTCCAGCCGGACGTGGAGGAAGGCCTCCTCACTCTGCAGCACCTGCTGCCGGAACGCCACAGCCTCCCGGAGACGCACCACGCATGTGGCACAGACTCCGCTGTCTTTCTGTTCCCCGTCTAAGTGGGAGAGCTGTAACAGAGTAATGAACTGGGGTATTCCAATAAATGTCGAGTCGTAGGAATGGGTCAGAGGAACCTAATGTGGGTGGAGCCCCAGGTACAATTGGAAGGCTAGAATTGATGAATTATTATTATTAGACAGGCAGCTGACGCTGATACGTCTAAATCATAGTTCACTTAGCACAGGTTCACACGGATTTTTCGAGTCTGTTTTAAACTGGTTAACACTTCCAGAGTTCACTACTTCTGAGGGTAATTGGTTTGATGCATTTACTATTCAATTTGAGATTAAGTTTTTGCCGATGTTTGTTGACAATTTAAAGTTGAGTTGTCTCATGTTTTGTTTGTATTTCGATGACAGTTGTAACAGCCATTTAAGGTTTTTAAAGTCTCAATCAATTGCCCCTGTTCACGTCTCTTTTTGAGTATAGTCTTTCCTCATAAGGCAATGAGCTGTACGGGAATGTTGCTGATTTCGGTGAAAAGGTCAGATTCTGTTCAATAAAATTTATACCATTCTAAGTTGGATCGGTCTTTCTCTATTTCATACTTGTGAGTTGATTCAAATTTCATTTCCAATTTTCCTTGTATGGTGGCTGGAAAAGGTTTTAAAATTTAAACCAATCATTTGTGAAAGGAAAGTTTCATAACAATCAATTTCCCTACCAACCAAGCCTTCTAAATTATAAGCCTACGAGAAAAAAAAAAAAAAAACTTAATTGCTGAGGTTTACAATTTGCAAAAACTTATACTACTTAAAAAATATAACTTATTATTTACTGCGTTTCCTTTACTTGTTTCCATCGACAACCTCAACTTGTCCTCCGACAAAGGCCTCTTCCAAAGCTTTCCACACCTTGTGATCGCTCGCGTCCCGCATCCACACTCACACTCTTTTAAGGTCATCTGACCATCTTAGAATTGGTCTTCAACTTTTCCTTTTAGTTCCTCTTGGATACCACTCAATTACTTCTTTTGTCCATTTATCTAGGTTTTGCCTAATCATGTGGCTGGTCCAGGCTTTGTGGCTACAAAGCCTAGGAATACAACAGAAAAATTAGCTGCTGTTTATTTATATATTATTTTATACATATCATGTTGCCCTTGCAGCGCCTGCTACAGCACCAGCTCAAGGAGAGCTTCTTGCGAGTATACTATACAAACTTGAGAACGGTGAGGGGCTGGCGTTAACACTGCGCTGCCTACATTACTTTTTCATTAAATACACATGGGAAATATACAAGCAGCCTTCTTTATACTATATAAGTTTCAGAGACTACGATATTATGGTTAAGCGGGCAATGGGTAGCGCGACCCCGCGTCGGAGCACGCTCCAATATAGATATGGCTTTGATTAGAAGTGTTTGTGTACAGGCCCGAGCGATTCCATATACGCATGACAGCGAAAGCCTTGCACCGCAAAACACCCCACTTATCCATAAAACCGCCTGAGAATGTCTACTGCTTCACAGTAACGTTAATAGGGTTAAATATACAATATACTTACGAGTAAACCGAAGCAATCCATCAACATATCCGAGTACACTTCCTTCTTACCCAACCACTCGTATTCGCTATTCAAAACTCGGCATTTCTTTATGGAACGGCAGCATCGGCACAACGCAGGGTCTACTATAGGTCCTTTAGTTTTACCCAACGTCGTACCAGCCGCCGCCATAGCGTTAAATAATTGTAAAATACAATTTATAAACACAAACCTAGGAAAATCGCTTCTGGGAACATAAGCATTTCTGACATTAGATGGATCCAGTTCTAGTAGACAAGATATGTTTGAGAGTTTAATTGGAAATATGTAATAAAAGATTTACAATTATACGTAAATCTTTTATTATAGTCTTACTTGAAACATTGAGTGAAAATATTGAATATTTGGTATATGAAACAATAAAAATACATAATTTCCCGAAGCCGTAACATGTCGTCTACTTGAACTGTGCTATTTGCGTTTTATTTTGGCACCGAAACTCATCACTAAGGAGGTCGCCCAATCAAACATTACAATCGATCGATTATGGATTCACATAATCGAGATAATGGTCTGAAGATGAATTTGCTTGACTATCTCTTTTTAACGTGACGTGTTATGGTTTGGTAGCCTAATTTAACAGAACTGCATTTGAATGGGATTTAAGTCTGGTCTAGTCTTTAGCAGAACGTTATATCACTCACATTTGGGGAACCCACGTGCAATAATCACTTACTTGTACTATGTGGTGTTGTGTTCCTGGATGTGACTGAGTAATAATGATTTTTGTCATTTCGCCCAAGTCAGTGCCAAGATCTTCAGTACTTATATGTTTCAGTATAGTAACAAACTTTTTTCAGGTGAGGTACCTATTTCATTATTGTTATGTTTATGCATAAGAAAGCGTTTATATAAAATGTATATTCAAGTAATAATTCATACAACTGAAATTTATACTCGAAAAATAAACACCCAACATCGCCAGAAAATATTTTATTAGAAAACTTTACAATGTACTTTTATCCAGCTTAAAACTAATTTGTATATTATATAATACTCAGATCAATGTATTTATACCCTAATATAAATATAAGTTACCATTATCAATTAATATTACATCATTAAAATTGTGATTATTGCAAATTAAATAAATGAATGGATAAACATATACCTAGTTAATGATTTAATTTCGTCACCAACTTACGGCCACTATGGAATACAAAGTTACGATTTTTCAAGTGTAAACAGGCAACACAGGTCAATGGCCGTTGTTATTGCCCAAACAACTGTGTTGCCAATTTAGACGTGTGCTTCGTGAAACAACCGCCATGCCAATTTGCGGAATTTTTTGACCCATTTTGTATCGAGCGTACTTTATGTAATCTAAACTATTTAGTGATATCACTAGTTGAAATTCTTAACTAGTGAAACCACCTAAAGGAGACGCTACACGGGCCGATATCGGCCGGACGGACTGTATGGCGGCCGGCGCGTGATTCGGCCCGTGTGGATACGTGTCGGAAGCTCGGCGGTCGGACAAATCTACGTCACTCCATACTAAATTTTCTGTGACCTTGCATGGCCATCCGCCGATACCGGCCCGTGCAGCGTCTCCTTAATGGTTACAACAAGTTCGGAACTTCAACTAGTGAATTTACCTAATTGTTATAAAGTTCACGCACATAAGTAAGTACACGTTTATGTAAAGCTCGCTCGATAGAAAATTGAATTCTATAAATCAGCCGGGGCCTACCTCGCCTTAAGTCAGTATTTTATGTAACGAAAATTGGTAATATATAATCCTACTAATATTATAAATGCGAAAGTTTGAATGTTTATATGTTTGTTACTCAATCACGGTTAAACGGCTTAACCAATTTGGATGAAAATTTGCACAAAGATAGTTTATAGCCTGAATTAAAATATAGGATAGTTTTTATCCCGGGTCCGCGGGCGGAAGCTAGTGATTTTTATGGGTAACTTTCGTTAAAAAGTGGAATTAATATTATTTTTGACGGATTGAACCCGTAACTATGTACATATTTCTAAATCCATTCAAATAAGTAATTCATATGCTTATATGCTAAGTCAAGTCGAGTACATACAAACAGTGTGGTTCTCATTTTGTTTAAGACGATTCAACTTTTGTGGACCGCTAGATGGCGCTGTCACTAGTATAAACTAGATAACGGTTGTTCGATTCGAATTACTTAGGACAGAGCCGTCTTGTCAGTGCCAAAGAGAATATAACCACTACGTTTTAAGAGGCGGAACTTCATACATTGTTTTAAGATTTTTTCGTGTCTACTACCAACGTAAAGAAAATATTGGCAATATATTATATTCTGTATTAGAGTATATATTACGTCTACGTATTCTGTGTTTTGTTAGGTTGGTTGCAATGGGACTTCGTCCCCGTATATTTTTTCATTATAAGAGAGTTTCCAAAGGCTGGTCAGTGCATAGTAACGGTGTAAACAAAGTGGTCCTTCGAACCGGAATACACACATTTTAAAGAGTCCGCAGTAATCTCGGCCGAATTTCACCTTCCCATACAAACGGAGTTTCGTTCTCATTTTAAAACTACGTGTTGGATTGTGACGAAACTTTGCATATACAATGACATGATGTATATCTATGTCTGTAATTAGTTTATATGGTTCCAGTTTATAAAACAAACGAAATACAGCAAAATCAAGTTTTGTATGAAAAACTAAAATTCACTGAATTTTTTTACTATGGTATCTGAAGCTACATAAACTAATTACAGACCTGGATATATTTATTTATTATTTCATCTTTATTGCACAAAATAATATCTTATGGTACAAAAGGCGGACTTAATGCTATAAAGCAGTCTCTACCAGTCAACCTTAAGGCAAAGCAGATAAAATACCTCATATAACATGCAAAGTTACGTTACAATCCAACACGTAGTTTTCAAATGAGAGCGTAACTACGTTTGTATGGAGAATCGAGCTTACTGCGGAGTCTTAAAACGGCATACAGAAAGACACGGAATTTTTACACAATGCGATGCGTGATATCTAGGTAAGATTTTTTTAAAATTTCTAGCAACAGAAAATAGTTCCCTATCTAGATATGGTGGATCCTTCATCTATACAAAGTTTCATGTTATACTATAGCATGTCGTATTAAATTAAGAACCACACTACGTTTGCATGGAGAGTCGACCGTCCTGGCGATCCTTAAGGTGGTTCGACGACCATACAAAACGTCTTTTGACATTAGCAGGCTGAAAAAGAAAGCCCCCTATCGCATATTTACAACCCTCGCCTACGGCTCGGGCCACAAATACCTGCACTAACGGGCTTTCTTTCTTTTACAGCCCTTGGTAAGTAATGTACGGTATTGTATATATGGAGAACAATTATTACAAGAACTTCAGGAACGGGTAACATGCACAAATACGACTTTATCCCTATGAGAAATTTCTTCCAGCTAACCTTTGAGCACTTTTCAACTAATAAGACTTTCGATCGAATTAAAAGTTATGCAAAAGCCCTTGATAGTGTCAGATGCTTAGGGTGATGTACAGTCGACTACAAAGATAAGTATGTTTTTTAATGTTACAAAGTTATGTATGTATATCTTATTACCATGGTAGTAAAGTCTATGTATACATATTTTTGTAACATCGTATGGATACATCACTTTGTAGTCGACTGTACAAGACACATGCAACTGAAACTAGATAATATCACACAAAATAATAAATAATACTTGTTGTGATGCTATTATAACAGTCAATGATATGGACACATATCTGCCCAGCTAGCACCATAGGTTTTATCGTCACGTTTTACGGCCAAACGTACTTTAAGTCACGTAACATAACGATAAAAATTATCATGCTACTAGACCTGAGGCCTTATCTAGAGTGGACTAATGCTTTACAATTTCTTGCAGATTATGGTAATAAACTTAATAATTATTATAAAATAAATATTTAAAATAATCTATTTGATCCTACAGTCTTGGAAAATGCTTACGTTCATACAATGGCTTAATCTCAAGGCATCCAACGCGTATAAAATACAGTCGTTTGCAAAACGTATACACTTAATATACATTTTGATTATAGTTAAATGCCATTTGAGTATTTTTCAACGTTCCATTGTTACGTTACTACATTTCATTTAAATTAAAAAAAAATTACAATGTCATCTGTGTAACGGGTGTCCCCATTACATTGTAACAAATATTTACAACGCCATCTGTGTTTTTACACTACCATGCTTTGTTTTTACAAAAAGTTGCAAGTGTCCATATCTAATTAGACTACGGTTACCACTTACGAGCTTGTTTGCCACCGACGTGGTATAAAAAAAGTGAGGCAAACAAGTGAAATTAAAAGATTTTTCAAAAAACCCAACTGCTTTTTTCTAATTTTATAGCCTATGTCACTCCCACGATTAATAGGAATCCAACGACACCTCATGTCGAAATCCGTCGAACGGTTTAGGCTGCAGGGCGCGGGCGTGCCAAAGAATAAGGTCACATACATACCTACATACGCTCGAAAAACATAACCCTCCTTCGGCAGCCGTGTAAAAAGGTCGGTGGTAACCGCACTACTGAGGACACATAGAAACCAACTACGCAAGATAGTTGGAATGATAACAGGACACAATACCTTGAACAGACACCTCTACAACATGGGTATCACAGATAGCCCCATGTGCAGAGCGTGCATGGAGGCGGAAGAAACGACCAAACACATTCTACTGGACTGCAAGCAGGTAGAAGTATACAGGAAAAAGCACCTAGGGTCTCCAGACACACTACGGGACGCAATCATAAACACAAAAGCACTCACCAACTTTCTGGAGGAGCTGGGGTGGTTAGAGTAGCACTACCCCACAAATTCACGCAAAATAGGCACACTGGATGTCGATTTGCGGAAAAGAGCCCAGGATAACTAACTAACTAAAGGTCGGTGGCACAACTAACGACCTAAAAGCGTCGCTTAAAAATAGCATTGCTCAACATCGCATTCAGGGTGGTGACTTTTTATATGCGACTTCAGGCTAGCATTCTGAATAAAGGCCTGTCCACATATGTGGCACCTGTATCTACGATCATTCGTATGCGTTCTTATATGATATTGCAACGACTTAAGTCTGGGATAGCTTTTGTCGCAGTATTCACAGCGGAAATTCCTTTCACCCGTATGCGTCGCCATGTGCTCTTTGAGCCGGGATGGCAAGTAAAATCTTTGATCGCAATACTCACATTGGTGCTTAAGGACCTTCTGATGATTCCGCCGCTGATGTTCGGTTAAAGTTTTCTGTCTATTATAGATTTTGTCGCATAGATTGCAAGGATATGTACGCTTCTGGCCGTGCGCTTCAGTCAAATGTTTGTTTTTAAGAGCATAAGACATGAAGCATTCGTCACAGCGCGGACAGCGAATGATCGCCTTCTTCTTATGAACAATATCCACATGCATATCCTTGTAATGATTAGATTTAAATACCTTACCGCAGACCTCGCAAGTATGTCGCTCGTCGTCTTTGTGCCGCTTGAGATGAGCGTCCAACCTAGGTTTCTCCAGGAAACACATGCCGCACATGTCGCATGTAAAGTTACTGAAATGCTCCACCATATGGGTGTTCAACGCGTTAAAATCCTCGAACACATCACTGCACATTACACACACTAGGTCGTTCCACGTTAAACGGTAGCTCAGCATTTTGTCCGGCGCCTCGAAGTATATCTTCTTCCCGTGTATTTGATCTATATGTTGTTTGAATGTGTTGAGATCGTCGATTTTGGTGGTGCATAGTCGGCAGTCGATTCTGGTGATGTCTACTTTGGGCATTTTCTTGTAGCCCATGAGGAGCTGGAATGGTTTGGTGTCGTGCGAGACCGTGTGGGCTCTGAGGTCTTCGGGTTTTGCGTAGTAATCCTGGCAAACAAACGAAAATGATCCTGTTACTAACCACTGAAATCGAAACCTTATGTTTTCTATAGGGTCTAATCCTAATTTTATTTTTCTCTCTGATCATATCATCATCATATCAGCCGAAAGACGTCCACTGCTGGATATTGGCCTCCCCCAAAGAGTGCCAAAGTTTATCTCTGAACCTGAAGTTAAATATATGACTGTGTATTGAACATTGTCATAAATGCTTGATTATTGCGTAAATTGTAATAGTTTTAGATAAGTCAACTATTTATAAGTTGTCTTGTAAGTGTATTTAATTTCTTTAGACAATAAAGTTTCTTTATACCGAAACTAGAGACATATTTGCGGGGGTGTGGGGACTACACAGGTTAAACATGTCGTGTTTAGTTATTTGTTATTTTGTTTTGTTTTTTTTTAGTTTTTTTTTTAATTATATGCCTAATAACAATAAATATACAACTTACAAATAGTATGAATGATTTAATTTATTATCAGATAAATATCATATGTTTATTAGGCAAATATTCGGCAGTTTCACCGAATATTTCGGCCGAATACCGAACATTGAAAAACATGTCGAATATGCCGAATACCGAATAATTACCGAATATTCGGTGCTCTGCCTACCCCTTTTTGAAATAAAACCGTGAACGTATGTACTTATGTATGTATGTATTCGGCGCATCTCTAATAAATATCATTCACAAATAATTACCGTGATAATTATCATTGATAAATAATTATCGTGATAATTATCATTGATAAATAATTATCGTGATAATTATCATTGATAAATAATTATCGTGATAATTATCATTGATAAATAATTATCGTGATAATTATAATTATTAATTATTTTTTGGAACCCTGCTGTATAGGCTGAAGAAGATGCGTACCTTGCAGTAGAAGCAGTAGTAGTTATTCCTCCTATTCTTGAACGGGCAGACATACGAGTACTCAATGACGGTGAGCAGGTTTTCTTCGGACATGCAGTCCATGTCTCTATCGTAAGTATTTTTCTTCTCTATGGGCGGTTTCTTCATTATTTTTTGTGCTTTCTTTGCTACGGAGGTACCTGTAATTAATAAAATTCAATTTTTGTTAGTATAAACATTTCTTAATTTTAAATGATAACGCAATACCTATACGCAATTGTGATGCTAATTATACGCGTCGACTTTAATGTTTGAGTGACTTCGTACACCAAACTAAAATCACATGATTTTTACTACGGAAGTCCCAAGTCAACATTTTACAACTGTTTACACAACTAAAATAAATTCGACCAATCAGGTGGCGCCTTTACTGAACTATCATGAATTTGACCAATAGGACGCCGTCTTGAGTACAGAAGAAAAGTAAAAGGCATCAACGACCAGAAAAGAAAAAGCCGTTGGTTGCACTTCGTTTCAGCAGGGCTTAGATTGTCAATAGATACCAAGTTTGTTTAATTAGTTCAGTTGACTCGTAGAAAAAGTATTGTATACAATAGTTATATAATTAGCTTTTTAAGTCTCGTACCTTAATCACGAATTAAACGTGGTACTCGACTAAAAAAGCATACATTATGTATAACGATTGCATAAAATACTATTTTATTTCAATATTGTTTTTATAATATATTGTGCCCCGCAAAGAACACAAAATAATAAACAAAAACATGAATACTAGGCAACACCAGGCGGTCTTATCGCTAAAGAGCCATTTCTTCCAGTTAACATAAGTAACATTTTAGTTTCGCTGTTAATTAATCCATGTATGTACAAGTAAATAAATAGACATAAAAATTATCATTTTCATTTAAACGTTATCCTGCATTGAATGTGCTTATTTTGAATGTCATTTCAAGTGTATAGCGAATATACATAGGCGCAGATTCTAATTTGACCAAGGTATTTTTTTATTTGGAGAAAAAAA
Source organism: Epinotia ramella (assembly GCA_947578815.1). Lineage (NCBI taxonomy): Eukaryota > Metazoa > Arthropoda > Insecta > Lepidoptera > Tortricidae > Epinotia > Epinotia ramella. The sequence continues at coordinate 11,796,192 of OX388222.1, forward strand.
AACATACAAGTGCTATCATTTTCGTATTTATTATATGATAAGAAGTATTTTATACCTATATACAAAATATCGAATGTAACTTTTATTACGTTACGAACATCAATAACATAGTCCTTTGTCATATTAAGGCCATTAGACATAGAAATTCGTCACAACAACTTGCTATAGGGTCTACTAGGGTTAAACCGTCAATGGGGTAAATGCGTCTTTTGAAGATATCTTCGAAACGCCACATTTTAGAACTATGGCCCTTGGGGCTTTGGTTTAAAGCCCTCGATGTTCAAAGTATGGTTACCAAACTTTCAATTTAACCGATTGTAATAATTCTACAATGTTCCGTTTCGGAGATATCATAAATAGACGCATTTACCCCATCGACGCATTTGTCCCGGTTGACCTTAGTTGAAACGGGACCGCAATACATACATTTCATCAATGCTAATAATTACACGGTTCTCACGTATTAAATGTCACTACGGGCGACATGTTTCGAACTCTTCGGGAGTTCTTCAGGATGAGTGTTTTCGCGGCGGTGTCGCTTGAATCACTGTCAAGTATGTGTGTGAGCATTATCTCGACATTTCTCACGAAACTTTAAATACATTTCATTCTAACTATAGCGAGTTGTTGTAACAAATTGCAACGCATATATATAAATATATATATATATATAATGTATGTACTTAAGACTTAAAACATAGTATGCTGAGGCACAGATCCCTGTTTTAAATATCAAAATTCTCAAGGGCCATCCAAATAATCCAGTTTTGAAATCTGCGTAATTTATTTATCGTTAATAAATCATATAACTAAATAAATAAACACTTATAGAAGTTTGATTCCATTGTGTAACGAAGATTCGACATACATAGAATTAATTAAATTGTATACGAATTCAGTCCTTTACTAAGAAAGTTATTATTAAAACAAGACTCATAATTTAAGCAATATTTATAGTTGACAGTGTTGAAAGTTGGAATTGTTTTGAATGGTGATTTGCTTTATATTCTCTCTTATAGAAATAAAATAAAAAGCACGCGTTTTGCGCCGCCGTACGCGTCGCCTTTACATAACCAAGGTCTAAGATTTTTGTCAAATTGAGTGCACTCATGCCAATCAATGAATTTGTTCTTGGGTACTACTTTGATTATTTTCTGCATATGAGTACTATCGACAACACAGCTAACTGACCATCCGTGCACTTTATGTGCATTCTAATAAGGTTCTATATAAGGTCTACTAGGGTTAAACCGTCAATGGGGTAAATGAGTCTTTTGAAGATATCTTCGAAACGCCACATTTTAGAACTATTAAAGCCCTCGATATTCAAAGTATGGGTACCAAACTTTCAATTTAACCGATTGTAATAGTTCTAAAATGTTCAGTTTCGGAGATATCATAAATAGACGCATTTACCCCATCGACGCATTTGTCCCGGTTGACCTTAATATAAATACAGGATGGTCAGTTAACTGTGTTGGCGTTTTTACATAAGACCTATGATTTTTACAAGAGATGTTACTTTGCATTGTTCTCCGCAGAAAAAAAAACCGGCCAAGTGCGAGTCGGACTCGCGCACGAAGGGTTCCGTACCATTATCTATAAAAACTGCAAAAAAAATCACGTTTGTTGTATGGGTGCCCCCTTAAATATTTCTTTTATTCAGTTTTTTAGTATTTGTCGTTATAGCGGCAACAAAAATAAATACATCATCTGTGAAAATTTCAACTGTCTAGCTATCGCGGTTCTTGAGATACAGCCTGGTAACAGACGTACAGACGGACGGACAGCGAAGTCTTAGTAATAGGGTCCCGTTCATACCCTTTGGGTACGGAACCCTAATAAGAAATAGATTTACGAAGAGCATTAAGATATGTAACAACAGGCGATCTTATCCCCAAGAAAATCTTCCAGACAACCAGGTTACTGATTTGCATATACAAACCCCCCATAATCGTAAAACTTAACAAGCCTCTTTTAACTAACATGTTTTATCTCCGTCTTACAAACACAAATATCAATAAGACTGATAAAGACATATATATTTTAAAGCTATATAACATGAAATATAGCTTTACGAGATGAGTAAGGGCTTTTACATTTAAAAGATAAGGCTAATATAATTATTAAAATAATGTAGGTATTTATATAAATAATTTGTGATGCTGATGAGATAATGTTATAAACTGAAAGATTTAATTCAACGATGTGTGATTAAGATTATTGATCTGTAATCATATTTTAAAAGAGTAGTTTGTTTATAGAACGAGTGAGCTAAGCGAACGAAATTCCGCACTTGAGCATTAGAAAAAAATCGTATGTCGGGCTGTCCTCCTTTACATGTCGCATCACTAAACCGATTTTCGTGAAATTTTGAGAGCATGTTCGATAATTCCATTCGTTTGTAATAAAAAAGATTAAAAAAAGACAGACTTGCGAGGTGAGACAGCTCACATAGAGGCTTGTTATTAATATTTCTTAAATTAACATACTGAATATGGAAATTATTTAGTGCAATTATTTATTACGAAGTCAGTAAAACTGATCAAAATTATAACTTTAATATTTTCAACTTTGATGATTTTCCTTCCTTTTCCGTGTTCTGTGTGCTATATAAATAAATTCTTATGCTTATTAGAAATAAAATAACACAATAAGGACACTTAGTATGCTTGAGAGCGCATTTGCAGTCTCAAAGCTCAACATCAGGTGGCTTTTGTGGTTGTTTGCCACTTCATACCATAACAACTCATCATTAAATAATAAGCCGATTGTTGTCAGGAACATCATCTGCAACTACAACATAACAGATATCTTGAAACCAAGTCTATTAATCAGATTCAATTATGATCACAGGATCATCGAATGATTTAACAGAATCCACTGAATCTTGTATTTGACAGCTACTTGGCTCAAACGGGTCATCAGTCCTTATAGAAACATCACGCGTTTCATTTGGCTGATTCAATGATTCAACCGTCCCATTAGTTTCATTTGGTCGATTTAATGTTTCAATATTATCAATCGATTCACTTGGTTGATGCAATGGTTCAATTGTATTATCAATCAAATCTTTTGGTAGATGTAATGATTCGACATCGTCAATACATTCATTTGGATGATTCAATGATTCAATTGGTACATCAATCAGTTCACTTGGTTGATGCAATGATTCAACAATATCAATCGATTCATCTGGATCATTAACAGATGCAACGGTATCCTCAGATACAATTGGATCCAAGCGATTGAAATAGGCAACAAATCTGTTACGGACAGTTATTGCTATATTGGTTGGGCGATGGCTGGTGGACCGGAAAGGTTTCAAGCCTTTCAGTTTCTTCCGGCCACCTCTTTTACTGCAGCTTGTGTTCACATTAGAGTCAAATGGATATATTTCCCCATGCTTAGCTAAAATATAATTATGCAAACAGCATAATGCTTTCAGAACGGCCACAGCCGACTCGACCTGAATCTCCATAGGCCTGTCGAGAATTGCCCAAGAATCCATAAGCATTTGGAAGGTTTTGTCAGCAGTACACGCCCTGGTTAGCCACCGGTTGAAGTTTTTTTTGGAATCGTCGTAATTCAGCGTTTTCGGGAATGGTCTCAACAAATTATACCTAACTGTGAACGACCCGTCGCCTATGAGCACGTGCGGGCACGGCGCCGTGTCCCCTGCCAAAGGTATTGGTTTCAAAAAGTTTTTCCTGTCCATATACTTGCTATAGAATTTGGATTTTTCCAAAATGTTACCGTCACCCTCCTTAGCGTAGTTCCCTATGTCTAAAGCGACGATTTTGTTGTAAGGATCCGTGACGGCCAGGAGAGCTATGGTCACGAATCTCTTGTGGCGAAGTAGTTCAGATGCTTTGGGGTACTCGGATTCCTTTTTATGTTTGGCTATGATATGCTTTCCTCCGATGCTTCCGACGCAGTTGGGAAAGTTCCAGGCTTCCTTGAAGCCTGCCTCTGCCTGTTTCCACGTGTGCTCCCTTGGGGCAGGCATGTAGATGGGCTGTAGGGCGCCCCATAGGGCTCTGGAGACCTGTTTGACGATCTTTGAGATGGTGGTGACACCGACGTTGTATCGCGATGAGAGAGAGAGGTGGGAATGCCCGGAGCGGAAGTGCCTGAAAATGAAAAGAGATATTAGTATAGTGAGTATTTTAATTGGAGTTCAAAGGGTTTGACTCAGGCGATGCGAGAAGTTGAATTTGATTGAAGAGTGATTTGTTTTATCGTATGCACTGCTACAACTAACAATAGGGTCATTATTTGAGCGTTTGTTCTGAATCACTTTCGTGGTCACATTTTTCTAGGAGTGGCTGCAGATTTCGTATTCCTTTCTGGTTAGGTATCTAAGTTAATCGGACACCTAACCAATATCCGAAAACGGGACCAAAATCTACGCCCAAATCCGCAAAAATATGGCCACGAAAGTGAGGCGGTTGAAACACTCGTACCCAAGTGTGAAATGTCTCGCGTTCGAAGCCGGTGTAGGAAGCCAGCAAACAACGAGAGAGTTGATTTTCCATATAAACAAAAGCAGTCTGGCACGTCGAGACACGGAAACTTGGAGTCTGAGTTTTTCAACAAGAGTATCCCCAATGATGTATTTCTAATGTGACTTTTGTGTACATGGTCATTGTCAGATTTAGGTGCGCGTCTTTTCGGTGGACATTGCCAAAGTTAAGGGCTTTAAAGCCTAATCTTTGGTTGAACTCTGAATCCGCATAAACGGCGTCGCCTCTTCTATAATTATATGCGATAAAAACATATATAAACATAAGCCCCTTAACTATTGCCCAGTGAAAAGACGATTTTTGTTTTACTGACTGACAACCCGATTGCAGATCTAACAAAAAAATATTAGTGACGGGAATAGAAAAGGTGGCAACATGTTTTTAACGCGTAGTAGCCATAGAGAATTATTCGGAGGGTTGCTACCAAAAACAAAAACCTATTCATAAGTGACGGTATCCTGAAGTGACAACATAAAAAATGGCGAACTGGAAACATGTTAACAAAACACCGTCATCAACCATAATGGTATAACACAACTTACATTTTGCTAATATGTAGTTGTGTCAACAAACACGGTCTCTGCCTACTGAGTGTAGGGTAATTCCTTTCCCAGCCAGTTAGTTCACATACAATTTATGTGTAAAAAAACAGTAATACGGGGTGCAGACACTAAATAAAATAATCAATCATGACGTATTTTCTCGAAAAGGGATTAAAAATGTAGTCAAATGGAGACAAAAGCAACGCAAGAGGTTAAATAATCACAAAGGTTTAAGAAGGGGTACGTTCTGTCCCTTTTCCGCCAAACTCAACTTCATATGAAACGACTGTCATTTACTGACGCTCGCAGATTGTAACGTCACTGACTGCGAGCGTTTTCTCTCTCTAACAAGCAATATTAAAACGGTTGTTCGTTATTCTTTCAGATATCTGAATGGGATTTTCGTCACTAGGCATATTGTTTTGCCTTCTTTCTTTTGGAGTAATAATAATTTTCGAGTCTACATTTCTAAAAGAAAATATGAACATGTAAAATCAAATGATTTTCCAAAAACCCAACAGCATTTTTAATTTTTTTTTGTGTCAATAATAGTTTTCGAGTACACCCGTATTGTTTGGGCCCTACGTGTGCGATATATGTATAACGCCGAGACTGGTAACGGATAAACAAAGAAAAAGTTTGCATACCTTAAGCATATAGCCAGTCTCTCTTTAGCAGAAACACACTTTCTTATGTTCGACTCGGCCTTGTCTATCAGCTCTTCCGTCATTGCGTGCAACTCTTCGAACGAGCTCTTGGACATATTGAAATAGCTGAAGTAGAGCTCCTCATTCCCCTCAGACTCCAGCTGCTCAAATTCAGATAGAGAGTCACATCGGTCGCGGATCCACGGTCTGCTCTCTCTCTTCTTTCTAACTCCTTGGTCGTCAGGAATCTCCGATGCTATATCTAGTTCGACAGGAACATCCAAATATTCTGTGCTGTCTTCTATAGATCCGTCCGATTCACCTGAGTACTCCATTTTGATTTCCTCCTTGATGATAATCTCTTCGTTTAACCAGGGCGCGTCTGAGTGGTCAGTGTCTGTGCAAAACAAAAGTAATTCTTGTTCTCTCAGTAGATGAAGTGAATATTCCTATCCGCGAGTCAACTGACTTTAAATTCCCACTAAAATACAGTGTTATAAGTTACAGTTGTTACAAATGAGTATATTTTAGTAAAGAGGCTCACAAATAGAAAAAACTGTGGCAAATTTGTCTCAAATGGATCCCAGTCATGGATTAAGATCCTAATGCATTAAATTTGAAAATTTATTTGGATCTAATTGAATCCATTTCAAGATTGGTTTCAATCATAATAGACAATGATGTAACATAAAAGGTGTAGACAGGTTATAAGCACTTCAAAGTGGCACACTAAAACCTAGTCAATTGCACCAACTTGCCTCAGTTTCGCGTCCTCAATGGATACGTATATATGCTGTCAGATTTAGTGGCCATTTTAATAAACACTGAAACTGAATTTCGGTTAGTCAACGTATCTGCCTCTTTTTTATATTACATCATTGATAATAGAGATACATTTTTATATGCTATATATGTAAATAAATAAATCCATACTAATATTATAAATGCGAAAGTGTGTTTGTTTGTTTGTTTGTCCGTTTTCACGGCAAAACGGAGCGACGAATTGACGTGATTTTTTAAGTGGATATAGTTAAGGGGATGGAGAGTAACATAGGATAGTTTTTATCCCCGTAATCATCTCCTAAGGGGGTGAAATGAGGGGGGGGGGGGGGGTAAAAGTTTGTATGGAGCTGCGGTATAAACGAGTTCCACGCGGACGGAGTCGCGTGCAGAAGCTAGTAATAACAAATAAATATTAGGGGACAATCTTACACAAATCGACCTAGTCCCAAACTAAGCAAAGCTTGTACTATGGGTACTAGACGACGATAAAAATACTTATGTAGATAAATAAATACTTAAATACATAGAAAACATCCACGACTCAGGAACAAAATATTCGTGCTCATCACACACATAAATGCCCTTACCGGGATTCGAACCCGGGACCTCTTGCTTCGTATGCAGGGTCACTATGTATTTAAGTATTTATTTATATAAGTATTTATATCGTCGTCTAGTACCCATAGTACAAGCTTTGCTTAGTTTGGGACTAGGCCGATTTGTGTAAGATTGTCCCAAAATATTTATTTATTATATTTTTATAAAGCAATGGCGTGCGGTATTGTAGTGGGTCGAATTATTTTAACGAAACACACTATTTATACGAAAAAAATATTATACTCGACTTGTTTCATTGTTTACAGACAATTTGCTCGACCACTGGTGATGATCATAGCCCGTAATTTTCATGCCGATGACATCAATTTGACGTCACGCTGCATATGGGATGATCCCAAATAGTTTTATTGTAATTATTAATCATTAGTCATCCATCAATCATTTTAATCATGTACAAATTACTTCAAAAGTAATCTACACACACGTGGAAAAATTAATAGGTACCTACTTGATACGTGAAACGTAAATTAAACTATTGGTTTTGTTTTATACATACATTTTATTAAACGGTATTGTTACCACATTTCAATAATTACGTAGAAAACATAATTCCTTCAAGTAGGTATACCTATTAATTATTCCACGTGTGAATAGATTACTTTTGAAGTAATTTGTACATGATTAAAATGATTGACGACTAATGATTAATAATTACAATAAAACTATTTGGGTTCATCCTATATGCAGCGTGACGTCAAATTGATGTCATCGGCATGAAAATTACGGGCTCTGGTGATGATCAATTTATCGATCTATAGACGACAAAATTGTAGCGGGGTGCCAAAGCGAACCCCAGGCTCCTTTTGAGCACAACCGGGAATAAACGCTATGGGGATGATAAAACAACAGCAAAATTGTGATACTGTCAACTACCTACATGTATGACTCCTATCCCATCTGTGATTTGCTGCAACCCTAGTTATGTCACCGATAAATTTAATAAAGAAATCATCATAAATTGTACAAATTATAGTTCAAAGATTGTTACTATAGTTATAGTTAAAAAGTGCAGTCATCCTTACTTGTCTTATTTGGTAAACAAAATTCTAACCTCAAAATGTATCTTTTTAGACTTTAACAGCTATTTTATCGCAAATAAAGCGTTCCCATTAAAAATTCGTTAAGTGATGTCCGAAACGTCGTCTCGGCATGATCTAATACTCACAACATTGCTATTCTAAATACCCTTATCACGAAACAAATTATTTTAATTAAATATTTTGTTTTTCGTGTTATTTTTAACGAGGAAGTTACCCCGATCATTTTATAATCGATATGATACAGAGAAAGAATAAAATGGACAAATAAACCGTCTTCGTCTGTAGGCCCCGACAGGATTCGAACCTGCGACCTTTCTATTAACGCTAGACTGCTCTACCAACTGAGCTACGAGGACAGTGACTTACGCTGTGTATATTTGCATTATATTCCCGCTAAGACTAGCGCCCTCTGTATCGTGTTATAGACTTGTTTCCCAGCCTTGGCACACCTCTAATGGGCGAGCTATACGCTCACTCCATTCTCATCGAACCACATCAGGTAGTTTCGGACAAGCGGGAGAGATGGCGCTGGTGTACATTTAAATACCCTTATCACGAAACAAATTATTTTAATTAAATATTTTGTTTTTCGTGTTTTTCCATTATATTCTTTCTCTGTATCATATCGATTATTGCTATTCTATCCTAAAAAGATATATTTTGAGGTTAGAATGTTGTTTACCAAATAAGACAAGTAAGGATGAATGCACTTTATAGTTATAGGCGCCAGAGTTGAGGTCACACACACAACATGTCATGTCATGACAGCGGGATTTTGAAATTAGCGTTCTTTTTTCGTACCGAGCAAACAGCAAGATAGACCAAAAGTTCCAATTAATTTTAAACGAATTTAAAAAAGGAGGTTCTCAGTTTGACCTGTATGTTTGTATGTATGCATACTTGACCGCGATTAGCTCGCGTTTGGCTGAACCGATTTGTATGCAATTTTTTTAGAAAAAATATCTGATTTAAACAAGACATCAGTATAGATAATATAATTTTACATGCGCCCTAATATTATGCAATAATGTTCCGTTTAAAATAGTTATATTTCAATTAATAGTTGGTTGGTACACTCGAGTTCTCCAATATCTACGTCTAATATCTAAGGTTGTCTGGAAGAGATCGCTTTAAAACGATAAGACCGCCTGTTGTTACCTTTATTTATTAAGCAATTTTTTTGTAAGATGTTTCTCTCGTGTCGTGGTGCAATAAAGAGTATTTATTATTTATTATTATTATTATCTACACAGACAACCTATCAAAAATATCTATACAGAGACTTTATTGTTACTGACATAAGACACATGTGTAGATATTTTTGAAAGGTTGTTTGTATAGATATTGAAGAACTCGACTGTACCTGAATGAATAAAGGATAGATATCGGTAAATGCATATATATTAACCGTAAAATCCATAGAAAATAATATATACAACCCATCAGTTAAATCACATTCACTCAATTAGTATTCTATGAAGCTGTATGTGTAAATATTTACCTCAACTCTCATGCCTTATACCTATACAAAACACTGAACCTTTCCCAGCAACCTCTAAACACCTACCTGCTTTCTGCTTCTTAGCCGCCTTAGCCGGCTTCTTCTTAGCCCCGTTAGCCTTAGCCTTGGTCTTCCGCTTGGCTTTCTTCTTGATCGGCTCGTCAGAGTCGCTGGAACTGCCATTGTAGTCCTCCGAATCCTCACTCTTCAATTCCTCGTCCTTCAGGGGGAGAGGATCGGCGGGTTTTGACTCCGCTTTTAGAGGTTTGTTGTCTGGAATTAATTGTGCATCGTTAAATACATCGTACAAGTGGTATAAAAGTTGGTTAAACATTTCATCGTTGCAATAGGAGTGTAGACTCGAAAATTATTATTACTCCAAAAGAAAGAAGACAAAAAAATATGCCTAGTGACGAAAGTCCCATTCAGATATCTCAAAGAATTACGAAGCTACAAACGTTTTAATATTGCTTGTTAGAGAGGAAACGCAAACAGTGTGTGACGTCACATTACAGGATGCTGCCGGGGGACCACGTCGACGGCGGCGCTGAACACGATGGTCTTCTAGTGACGTCACAATCTTTCAGCGTCATCGTTTCATATGAAGTTGCGTTTTTTGTAGAACATACCCCTTCTTAAAACTTTGGACGCTTATAACTTCGTGATTATTTAACCTCTTACGTTAATTTTTTCTCCATTTGACTACATTTTAAATCCTTATTCGAGAAAATATGACATTATTGATTATTTTACTTAGTGTCTACACCCCTATTAGTAAGTTACCTTCGTCGTCACATTACTTAGTGAGATATCTTTGTCATCTGTTGTTTGATCTACAGTCGGAAAACAAAAATATATCTATACAAAGTTTTTATTGTTACTGACATAAGCCGCATGTAGATATCTATTTGTTTTGTTTTTATACATACATTTTATTAAACGGTATTGTTACCACATTTTTCCTCAAAACATTGGAGAAATTGGTAGATAGACACATAAGGGATGGCCCATTAAGGAGACATCCGCTGCACGAACTGCAATGTGCATACCAGCCAGGGAAGTCAACGGAAACCGCACTTCACCTGGTAACAACCAGGGCTGAACGGGCTATAGAGAATAAAGAACTATGTCTGGCAGCTTTCCTAGACGTGGAGGGAGCATTCGATCGTACCACGTATAAAGCTATCAGCGAAGCAGCTGCAAAACATGGTGTAGAGCCGACCATATGTAAATGGATAGGCATCATGCTAAATGGCAGACTAATAAAGTCATCTCTCTTGGGGGATGAGATAATGGCCACGGCCACAAAGGGATGTCCACAGGGTGGGGTACTCTCACCAACTCTTTGGAGTTTGGTGGTGAACTCACTCCTGGTAGAACTCAATAAAGGTCCCATCCACACGGTAGGATATGCTGATGATTTAGTGATACTGGTTAATGGGAAATTCCCAGGCACGGTATCGGAAGTCATGAACAAGGCACTGCAGACAGTGGAGAGATGGTGCGACCGGCACCAATTATCCATTAATCCAGGCAAAACGGTAGTAATACCTTTTACTAGGAAAAGGACCCTTCGCGGCGTACAGCAGTTAAAACTGTACGGGAGGGTACTAGAACTGTCCAATGATGTGAAATATCTAGGTGTCACACTGGATAAGGAACTGAATTGGAAGAAGCATACAGATCTCACCATTACAAAGGCACTGAGGGTATTTGGAATGTGTAGATCAGCGTATGGCAAAACATGGGGACTGAACCCAAAGGTACTGAGGTGGATCTACACCATGATGGTGAGGCCCATACTGTTGTACGGTAGCCTGGTATGGTGGCCAAGGACTTTAATGAGCACATGCAGAGATGCTCTGTTGAAAGTGCAGAGATCGGCATGCATGGCTATAACAGGGGCGTTTCGTACCACGCCCACAGCGGCGCTAGAAGTCCTATTGGACCTACCGCCACTTCACTTGGTGATTAAGTCAGAGGCGCGCAAATCGCTCTACAGACTAAGAACTCTTGGATTGTGGAGCGACAGCATGCCAAAGACTAAGCACACGAACATGGAGACTGACGGTTTCCTAGACAGAATAACAAACATGGGAAGCGACAAAATGCTACCCAAGTTTGTATTCCATAGGAACTACACAACAAAAGTTCCATCCAGGGCTGAATGGACCGAAGGTCTAGAACCACCGAGGTCTGGTATCGAAGACAGTATATGGTACACGGACGGATCAAAAATGGGATCCGGTACGGGAGCAGGCATTTATGCGAATGACTACAGTAGTAGTGTAAGCATGGGTAGTTTGGCAACCGTCTTCCAGGCGGAGACATACGCCATAATTGCCTGTGTACAGGAGAATATAGACAGGCAAACCAGAGGACAGACCATCTATATACTCAGTGACAGTCAAGCAGCCCTTAAAGCACTTACGGCGCCGAAAGTGGATTCTAGACTAGTCTATAACGGCGTCCAGGCACTGAACAAGCTTGGAAAGCACAATAAGGTGCAACTAGTTTGGATACCAGGGCACGAGGGCTTCATCGGCAACGAAAGAGCGGATGAGCTTGCAAGAGGGGGGTCTACAAATCACTTTGTAGGTCCAGAACCATTTGTGGGACTCTCGCAGGGAACCATAATTTCGGCCTTTAAAGCCTACGCCAAAACCAAACACCAACACGAGTGGAGGAATGAGGCGGGCTTAAGGCATTCTAAGCTCTTCATAGAAGGAGTGGACTCGGGCTGGACTAACAAACTCTGGAAATCCAGCAGGAAGCAACTCAGAATCATATCTGGGGTGTTCACGGGTCACTTCGGGGTCAAGGATCTCTTGGCCAAGATGGGATTATCGGACAGTCTCGACTGTAGAATGTGTGGCGAGGAGGATGAAACCATGGAACACTTATTGTGTGAATGTCATGCCCTTGCCAGACAAAGAATGAATTACTTTGGTAACGGCTATCCGCAACCAAAGGAATTCAAGGTGCTCCCGTTAAGCTGCATCATCCGTTTCGTGGAAATGATGGAGCGAGCTTGGGAGTAGACATAAAGGAGAGGGCAAATGCACAAATGATCCCATAGGGTCGAAGTGTATCCGAAAGGGCCCTCATCTATATAAGATAAGATAAGATACCACATTTCAATAATTACGTAGCATACAGAATTCTTTCAAGTAGGTACCTATTAATTATTCCACGTGTGAATAGATTACTTTTGAAGTAATTTGTACATGATTAAAATGATTGACGACTAATGATTAATAATTACAATAAAACTATTTGGGATCATCCTATATGCATCGTGACGTCAAATTGATGTCATCGGCATGAAAATTACTGGCTCTGGTTGTCACTGTAATTAGATGCATTCGTCGTCACAGTAGTAAGTCATCTCTAGTTGTCATCAATGTAGTTAGTAAGTAAGTTACCTTCGTCGTCGCTGTATGTGGGCAGCGCGTCGTCGCGATCATGGAGGTCGAGGGAGGTGTAGTCTTTGGGCTCAGTTTTAGTTCCAGACTATACCTTCATTTGTCACAGTAAATAGTGAGTCGAGTTACCTTAATTATAGCTGTAGTTAGCGAGTTACCAACGTCGTTGTTGTTATTAGTTAGCTAGTTACCTATCTGGTAACAGGAGTTAGTGAGTCAACTTCGTCGTCGCTGTATGTGGGCCGCGTCGTCGTGATCATCCAGGTCGAGGGAGTTGTGGTCGCTGTTGTAGTCTTTTGGCTCAGTTTTAGTTCCAGGCTATACCTTCATTTGTCACAGTAATTAGTGTAAGTCGAGTTACCTTAATTATCGCTTTAGTTAGCGAGTTACCAACGTCGTTGTTGTTATTGGTTAGCTAGTTACCTATCTGGTAACAGGAGTTAGTGAGTCAACTTCGTCATCGCTATATGTCGGCCCGCGTCGTCGCGATCATCCAGGTCGAGGGAGTTGTGGTCGCTGTTGTAGTCTATCGGCTCAGTTTTAGTTCCAGACTATACCTTCATTTGTCACAGTAAATAGTGAGTCGAGTTACCTTAATTATAGCTGTAGTTAGCGAGTTACCAACGTCGTTGTTGTTATTAGTTAGCTAGTTACCTATCTGGTAACAGTAGTTAGTGAGTTACCTTCGTCGTCGCTGTATGTGTGCAGCGCGTCGTCGCGGTCATCGAGGTCGAGGGAGTTGTGGTCGCTGTTGTAGTCTTTGGGTTCAGTCTTCAGTTCCAAGCTCTCAAGCTCTAGTTTCTTCAGTTTACTTTCTAGAAAAACAAGAGAAAATATATTTTAGTAATTATATGTATCTTTGTTCAGTGTTTTCCAACCTTGTCTTTCATGTCGCGACCCGATAGGTACTATTGAAAAAAATATGATGTATATAAACACCATGTAGTAACATAACCCATTTCCCAATGGTCACCCAAATAAATTATTTTGACCATGGCATCTTGTTGAGGTCTACCCACGCTGCGCCTTCCGGTACGTGGTCGCCACTACTTTCGGCCCCAACCGCCATCTGTTATACGGTCAATGTCGACCCCCCTGAAGTGAAGGCTCGACCTTCAGTGTTGGAGTTCGCTGGTTGCGCGAGACCCCGGACTGTTTATTGTAGCACTTTTTAGGAATATGTTCAGCAGTAGATGTCACGCTGATGTGATGAAAGCCTTACCATAGTTCGTAGAGTTGTTGGTCTCCTCCTCCGTTGGTGACAGCTTGGCCTGCAGGAACAGCTCTTCGCACTGCAGGACCTGGTGCCGGAAGGTGATGGCCTCCCGCAGCCTGACCACACACGTTGCGCACACCCCAGAGTCTTTCTCATTGTCATCTACGTGAGATAACTGAAACAGAACAATTACAATGATTAATACTAAGCTGAAATAACGATACTAAAGATTTTCGTGGATTATTCTTGTACCTAAGGATTTTGTTAGTTTCTTCTCACGGCGTTGGCAAGCTACGGTAGCCTAGTGGTTCAGGCATGCGGCTGTCAAACGGCGGTCGTGGGTTCGAATCCCGGCTCATACCATTGAGTTTTATGGAACTTATGTACGGAATATGAATTCATATTTACCATTAGCTTTTTGGTGAAGGAATAACATTGTGACCTCAACCTGCAGTGTGCCCTGTGGTGGGACGTATACAGGCTGATTTCTTGAGCACCCCACTTTTGCCAGTCTCTGTTTTTTCCTAAGGTTGACTGGTAGATTGCCTAGAAGTATTAAGTCCTCCTTTTGTACTTTATTTTTGTTCATAGGGAACTTATTATGATTCTGTGAGTACAATGTTTGTATGGCAAAAGTGATCTCACAATTTTCTATGGTCAAAAGCATCCATTTAGAAAACCAAAAATAAGTTGAAGCATGGGTGTTTCCTGCGTATTTTTGTGAGTTTTATTATTAGTTATTCTTAATAATTGTGAGATTACCGACAATAGCGGACTGTAAATGAGAACGAGAAATGTGGGGGTCGCGGGGGAAACAAGAATATTATTATTTGAGGAGAATCTAAGTGTATGAAGTATATTAAAATGAATAATAAAACAGTGGTTCATCGGTCATACCTGGTCTATTGGAGCTGTGGAACACAGGATCTTCGGCGTCGCAAGCAGAGCACCGTCGGTTGAAGTCTCCAGTTCACCCGGACCAAGCTTACTCTTAACTCTTACCTCCGGTGTCAGCTACTTAGCCTCAGATTACTTCCAAAAGCCTTTGGCAGCCTCCAAACTCACTTCACTGATACTAGACACAAATCTACTAATACTACAGCTAGTGGTGACCTTAAATTTTACTATTCTTATCGACAGCTACAAGAAGGGTTGTTCTCTGTTCGAGATTTGAAAGCTGACAGACCGATTAACGGTTAGGAGTGGGGGTAATAGTGTGACCAACACAAGTTAAAATAACTTCTAATACTAGTGTGTTGCCACAATATAATTAAAATATACCCAAAAATTAAGAATGACAAAACTGAGCAATAATTGGTTTTTATTGTTGTCAAGTAACATATTAAAATCACAAAATGTATGATGTTTTGTACATTATTTTTGGATTGATTTTGGGATTCCTTGTTTCAACAGCTAAAGATAAATGCAGTTCCTTCAACGCAAAATATACTTAGGAGCTCTGATGATCTTACTGACCACCAGGAACAAATAAGACTACAAGACTACAGACCAATTTAGAGTTATTATGGCTGCAGGCTTCAGTGAGGTAGTGGTACCAGCCAGACTGCACCACTGCTTTCCGCTGTTTCCTACCTACCAGAAAAGGCCTCTAGGTGGCCAAGCAACTGTCATTCCATAGAAAGCTGTCAAATACATCAGTTAACAAACATTCAGATTTTAATGAACACTGATTACTGATGGTTTGATGCAACCCATCCTTAGCTAACATAAGATAAGCATTTTTTGCTTTGTAACTGAATTTTAGGCATAGTTTTTGTACTATAAATAAAGTTTTTGCACTTATTACCCTATTGTTTCACTATTTTTAATAATTATTCATACTTCATATAATGTTACTGTAGCTTATTTTAATCAAATATTTGTATTGTTGGACCTTTGGACTCAGCTATTGGTGTGCAAGCTAGTAATCTGATATTTACTTAAGTTATTGTTTTCAACAAAACATTTTATAAACCTTTTTTGTCAATACTTATCCCAAAACTGTCTCATGATGGCCTCTTTCATAAGGTATAATCGCCTATAACTAAAAATATATCGAATTGCACTAATTAATGTATTATTTTTAGTGTCCCTCTATTACGACCAAGTACTTTTATTTATATTGTTAGGTTCACAGAAAACTTACCAATATGCCATAACAATCCATCACCATGTCTGCATAAACTTCCTTCTTCCCCATCCAGTTATATTCGGCTGTAAGGACCCTGCATTTCTTTATAGCTCGGCAGCATCTACACAGAGCTGGGTCTATGATAGGCCCGTTACTCTTCTGAACACTCATTTTAAACTTTCCAGTTTTATTTTGTTACTTAAGCACTGATCAGGGACATTTAAACTTGTCACTCTTACTATATTTATACATAATTTTAAGGTAAGGTCGCTTAAAAACTATTAAGAATACATTTTAAGTAATAAAAATGCTATATTCATTGCCGAAAGCTTCGCTACACTCTAAAATGTCAATAACCAATCGCGTTTTGTTATTGCAATTCAGGTTATATTTTTGTCTCGATTATAAAGGTGGTACAATCGACACGATCTAGCACTATTGCCTAGTCTGTGGTTTAAAAAAGAAAATGCCCGTGATGGCGTCTGTCTTTTCGTTTGTTCGAATTCCTTGCATTTGAGATTGTTTGTTTTTTATTCAATATTTCATAAAAATGGATGTAGAAGAGGACAGGTTTTTTGGTTTGTGCAAGTGCTGTCTTCAAGATGGTTGTTTCAGGAGCTTGTGGGTTGAATACGATGTGAATGAAGAGCGGCAGAACTATGGGGAGATGCTTATCGAATGCTTTTCTCTAGATGTGAGTATACAATGTGGTTTTGCCCGCTTAGATTCAACATTTTGAGTTGAGGTCAGTGTCTTGGAAAGTTCAACAAGTATTTCACGAACAAATTTCAAAGTGGAAGTACTGAATAATTCAAAGTAGGGTTATATATTTATCTTATTGTGCTCCTACAAACTCAATATGCCTATGAATTAAATATTTGAGATAAGACAACTCTTTGAAACAACTAAGAGCTAAGCTTTCATTCACTTTCATACCAGACTCCAGGACTTGCTTATTATAATTTTAATACATACTAGTGTTTAAATAGTTGTTAAGTATGTAGTATAATTTGCAGTAAATAAATCAATTCTAGTGTATAATTTGTATGAGGTTATTATTATAGTGGTTTAATAAAAAAACAAATGAATAATAATTCCAGTGGGAGAGACCCGATAACGTCCACTTGGAGCAGATCTGTGATGAATGCGTGAAGCGTGCGTCGGATGCCTTCAGCTTCCGCCAGCAAGTGCTGGCGAGCCACAACCAGC
Source organism: Epinotia ramella (assembly GCA_947578815.1). Lineage (NCBI taxonomy): Eukaryota > Metazoa > Arthropoda > Insecta > Lepidoptera > Tortricidae > Epinotia > Epinotia ramella. The sequence continues at coordinate 11,813,830 of OX388222.1, forward strand.
TGGCTGGTCACTCCGAGCATACAGAACAGACCGAGGTCCTTGGTAAGGGAACAGATTTGTGTTTATGTTACTAAATTCTATTTGAGAACTTAACCTTTAAAACCAGTATATTGAACTTTTATAAGCAGTATATTGAATATTAAAAAATCTGTGTATAAACTCTTAAAAGCAATTGGAAGTATGAGTACATTGAGCTTTTACAAGCAGTATTAACCTTATACCTCTTAATGAAACAAATTATTTTATTAAATATTTCTGTTTTGTGTCAATTTAAAGTGGAATAGTTACCATGATCAAATTTTAAAGGATATGATACTGAGAACAAATATAATATGAACCTTCCTAAAACTGTATGTTTTTGACCATAATTTTTTCATTTTTCTGGATAGCCAGCCATTCTCCTTAACAGGTTGTGTTTCTGTACCGATTCTCGTGAAATTTTGTGAGCAGTTTCAATAACTATATATAATTTATTTGTCGAATGAGAAAATATAAACAAAAAAAATATTGAAAAAAGGCTCTCGAGTTCTACAGCTCAGAGCCACTAGCTTTTACATATATACTTTTATATACCTGGCGGAATGTAAATTTAGATTAAAAAACAGTGTATTTTAATTGCCATACGATAAATAAATATAATAAGAATAAGAATAAGAATAAGAAAAAATTATTCACTTAAACAACCCTTGTTTTACAATTTTTTTTTCTGCCAACTGCAGGACAGTTTGTTGGCAGAGGAAGGGGTTTGTTGGGGGGGTTGTTGGAGGTTGGTTTATATGGTGTAAACCATGGAAATAAAAATAAATAAATGAATTTAATGCCGCAATGGCACATTTACGAGTCAAAATTCTACCAGCATTTCTGAAAAAGATGACCCTGTCATGGCCTCCCAACTAGAACAACGTATAATTGATACTAAAAAGAACTCATAGATGGCGACACAGGTACCGAGCGAAACATTTGAACCAGTAATCGTGAAGATAGAATGATTTTTACACCTTAATAAATTCAACGTACCTTAATTATATCACAAACATACTTCCGCACATACAATAAAGGTATATTTTATAAGTTTAGTAAATGCAATAAAATTGATACTAAATCCATGTAACTCGTACTATACGAGTCAGCTTTCAAGCTTGCTACGTATTATTGGGTACTGTCACTAGATGGCGCCATCACGGGTCGTGAAAGTTCTATGGAACCACAGGCTCTCAGCATTGGGTTATGTATATTTTTGTGGGATGTGTAATATTGTCTCTAAAATACTACTTTTATATCGAAAAAATCAAAAATACTCTATTTGTTGCCCGGGAAGTCAACGCCATCTGGTGATATCTCAATGTATTACTAAAGGTTGACAGCGTCATAGCCGTGGTAGCTCGGATACTGCATCTACTGGTGTAGCTACGGGACTAAAATTGTATACAGAATTGCCTACATTAGGACGGTACGCTTTTGCTCTATGAGATTGGGTATCTGTACTTGTATTCTTTAATCTGTGACCCTGTCAAGAAAAACCGCCAGAACACACTCACCAGTCAAATATAGAATTTTGTACTGTCTTGCTGGTTACAGATGCTGCATCCGGCGAGATAGCACTGATTGTAAAGGAGGAGGCTGACGAGCTCCTGGACCCTGAACTTGGAGAATTTGAAGAAGTCGAGTACTTGGAGGTGGAAGTTGATAAGGAAGAACTGGTTGAAGGTAGGTATCTGGTAATATTGATTCATCATCATCATATCAGCCGAAAGACGCCCACCACTGGACATAGGTCTCCCCCAAAGAGTGCCACAATGACCGCGACGCCTCGGCATTCAGCGGACTCCCGCGACCTTTACCAGATCATCAGTCCACCTTTTGGCGACTGTTTAGACTAGTGGGTCACTACCCACAGTGTCACTACAGTGCCTATGAATCTGAGAAAAAATCAAACTCCGCAAAAAACGTATATTTCGACACTCAGGGATCAAAATTTATAGGGTACTTTCTGTTGACCTAGAACTATGAAAGAAGAACGAACATTTTGTTAGAAGCCTGGCATATCTAAAGTTGCAAGTACAGTAAAAAGTTGAGTTTGGATGTACTATCGGCTGCAATAATGCATGGACACCTTACGGCCCAGTTTCGCTTGCATCGTTTGACGTCTGCTGCTCACACAGTTGCACGTGGTGCGCAGTAATTAAACTAGATGGCGTTGTTGGCGCTACTATTTAGAGATACCGCGGAAAATAAGCACTATACTAGGCACATTAAATACCTATACATTGACACCTGTTATCACCAGAAATATTCTCATATTAGTATAATTATTAAAAAGGCTATTAAATGCTAAGTTATAATAGCTGTATTTAAGTGCGATACCACTGGTATGTGAATGCTATATTTCCACCATTACCTATAATGTTGAGATAGCTCAATGGATTAAGACATGTGCTCTTGGCTCAGCGGCCTAGAACGATTGAGGTTTGAATCCCAGCTAATGGGAGGTTTATGTTTTTGTATTTTTTTATATTTGTTCTATTTCTATAGATGAAAGTTTTTTATATACAAATATTAGTCATAAAGAAAGTTATATATTCATAACTTAAATAATTAAAACAGCATTTTATGTTTTAATATGTTTATTTTGTTCACTACAGTTCTGTTAAAGCAAATTTTATAATACTACTTAGTAATAGTTACCTATCAACTTTGTAACATTTTTATTGAGGTAATAGCTTAAGTTTCATTTCCATAATTGGAAAAAGATTGAAGCTTCACCCCAATAAATATAATATTGACAATATTAGCTTACAACCGGGTTATCTAACATTCAAATCAGCAGAACGCATTAAGGTTTTAATTGCCATAATATATCTTTACCTATATGTGAGCGTTCAAACCATGAATTATTGTGTTATTGATTTGAAAATAATCATAATAATTTTATTTGGGCTTTCACCGTTACTTACACTTGTTTGATCTTATGAAATATCACATTTTAAATAATAAAGGAATATAAAAAAACAAAGCAAACGGCATATTAATACCTACCTACTGAAACAATATATTTTTTTTAAATTTATTTAGGATAACCCGGTTTATAGAATATATAAATCTTAACGTAATCCGTACTCTTTGGGCGACAGCATCTGCTCTTTTTCTATATTAGGAACTACGCGACCATTATCACGGCGCGTTTTATTATAACACCATAAACTTAAATGGCCCTGTTGACTGGATTTTATACACTTCACTTTTTCACTCTTCACTTCAGACAGCCATATCATAGGCCAAATTACAACCTTGTTTTCTGGCCTTCCGTTAGCAACGACGAACTGGGTTTTCGCTTGTGTGGAATGTGGGTTATCCGCTTAAACAAATTTTCTTCGTATAGGTCATCTTCACAGCTTCATAATGCGCGGCATCAATGAGCCTTGGTCTACGAGATCCTTCCTCTTGTGCCCATAAAAGAACCGTTTTTCGCTGTAACAACTGTATTCGTAAATACACAATAAGAACAATGTAAGATACGAGCATGTAGTAAGGTATAATATATATTACAAAACATATGTAAACACTATATACTTACGTTTACATTATATTTAACCAATTAATTGTGATCTTTTAACTAGATCAATCGAGAACTCATTGTTATGGTTGTATAGAAGGAAATCGAATCGTAAATGGCCGACAAACGAACAAGAAGTAAGTGCCATAAGAAATATAAGAAATTGGATGGTAGTTATGTATTACAATACAGTCTACCCTCCTCAATTATTCGTAGTTGTGATGTGACGAATATTTGCATACAAAATTAAACTGATGACGAATTTCAACCAATCTTTCGACTATCATAATGGCCCAATGGTAACTAGACAGGTTTACCTCGACCTAAGTTATCATCACTGGAAGGTTCCGAGTTCAAATCTGCGCCCAGCCAAGTTATGGTGGGAATCAGTGTTTTTGTAATTTATTCGATGTTTGAATATTTCCTCGTAGCGCAAACATAAGAAAAATATGAATAAATCCACAAAAAGGTGAGTGACAAACAAAAAAATTGGCAACGCGCTGGAGTTGACTTGATACATATAATGTAAAAATAATAGGTGGTAACCCACAAGAATGCAGTTTTAAAAGACAATAAAAACATCAATTTTATTTTTGCCAAAAAATTGCTTACAACGCCATCTAGTGAAATCTCGCTAATAGTCGTGCGTCGTGCTCATAGATGGCGTAGGATCGGCGGACAAGCGATTCTGTTTCTGGAATGACCATGCACTTATGCTGTCTGCTGTACAGATTTTTTTTTATACGACGGTGGCAAACGTATGCACCTCCCAAGGAGTAACATGGGCGTTGCCGACCCTTTATATGTTTAAGGATTCGCTGTGTTGAGAGCTGAAGGAACAAATTCCCTCGCTCTCAACACAACGCATCCTCGGGAGCTCTGGCGGCCTTGCTCACCTCCAGGAACACAACACTACTACAGAGCAAGTAGTAGTGTTATTATGGCTGTGGTCTTCTGCAAGGCGGAGGTACTTCCCCAGTTGGGCTGCTCCAAATTCGAGCGGGATGACATTTCGCTGTGCCCTACCTCACCTCGAGATGTGAAACATATGCCAATCGACAGAATAGTACATTAAATTACGTACCTAGGGCGGTGAATTCGTGAATGCCCCAGATCGCAGGTGTTTGTGCCATAAAAATGCGATCTGGGGCTTTACGAATTACCGCCCGTGGTGCGTACACAATTTTAAGCCTTCTCCTGGGTGTGAAGTGAGATTTTCCGCTGCGCCTGTGGGCGGTAAATCTCACTTACCGCCCAGAGTGACGTAAAAAATATTACAAACAACAAATACTCGTTGACAGAATGTCTTAAGATATATACATTCGGAGTTATCCCAGTTTGAAACAACTTTAGGTATGCCACAAGAGGTTTGAACAAGGCAAGGTTGCAAGGCAAGGGGGGGTTGGTTTGGCAAGTAATATTGTCTTATAGTGCAAATACAGAGGAAAATCTGAAAACTATGTTGTAATTAAGTACAGAACCCTCGGTGGGCGAGGCCGACTCGCACTTGTCCGGTTTTTATTTTATATACCTATCTAATATATATATATTAGTAAATAACCTACCTTTGGGGGAGGCCTATATCTAGCAGTGGACGTCTTTCGGCTGTTGACGAAGTAACCTACATTATGCAAGTTTTTATTTTGTTTCTGTCGCCCTCGTCTGAAATCTAGTGATTTACAGTTGGTACTACTGTAAATCACTAGATTAAATATAAGTTACATCGGCAATCTTCGTCCACGCCGACGAGTGCTGACAAGTACCGAATGAAATCGAACGTATGACCATTTCAATGAAGAGCTTGTTCATTCAATATGCAATGACAGGTGAACTCGTGCTTTCCCGCTCATGGCGCCAGACAAAATGGCGGGCGCCGGAGCTGCCGGCGTCGCGCGCAAAATTTTGGCCAATGGGCGTTGAAGATTTTACCCGCGCAAATGCGCTGCCTTATGATTGGTTAAAATGTTTAAAAAAAAATGCTTTCTGCGCAGGTACGTCGTTGTAACTTATATTTGTGGTACTACTGTATTTATATTTTCTAGAACCCCGCTACCCAGAGGTCCCGATACCACCAAGAAAATGGCCCAAAAAAAAGAAAAAGGGCGAGCGCACGCGCACCTACAAGAACTACTCCAACGAGGACTTGCTGCAGGGCTTCGAGGCCGCCAAGAGCGGTCGGATGACCGTGGCGGAGGCCGCCGCGACCTACAATGTGCCGCGGAAGACCATAGCGGCGCGGTTGCTCAGCGATAAGCGAGGCGGTGAGTATATAAAATAAAAATAAAATAAAATTACTTTTACCCCCCCATTTCACCCCCTTAGGGGATGATTACGGGGATAAAAACTATCCTATGTTACTCTCCATCCCTTCAACTATCTCCACTTAAAAAATCACGTCAATTCGTCGTTCCGTTTTGCCGTGAAAGACGGACAAACAAACAAACAAACACACACATACACTTATATAGATAAATAAATACTTAAATACATAGAAAACAGCCATGACTCAGGAACAAATATTCGTGTTCATCGCACAAATAAATGCCCTTACCGGGATTCGAACCTAGGACCTCTAGCTTCGTAGGCAGGGTCACTACGAACTAGGCTATGCAGGTCGTCATCGTGGCCAATGATTGTAACACCTTATTATGTACATGACAATGCAATATTGAATAAATTAAATGAATAAATAAAATGAACTCCATTTCAGTGCCGACCGGCGTGAAGACCCTGAAGAACGACGTGATGGTGTCGGAGATAAAGACCCTGCTGACGTACACCAACGCGACCCCGTACAAGACGCGCACGGCGCACTACCACTGCGCGTACTGCGGCACCGACGCAGCGCTCTTCGAGGAGCCCGACCAGCTGCGCACGCACACCAGGACGTGCCACGCAGGTACGAGTACACGTGCATTCAATCAATTCATGTTTTTTTACGTCACACCTTGCCATAATGCGAGTTCACAGACCAGTAAACCTATAGACGTCGCTTAGTCGGGCGACCCCCTCTGCCACACATACGGTGAATTCACTCTATATTTGAGACACCGGACCAATCACTTACGCGCGCGGCTTTGAATGCACCAATCACAGCGCACTAGACGTCCCCCGCGCCCCGCAAGTATGGCAGCTTTGTTTGTAAGTAAAAATTAGGCTAAGCGGGGTCTTTAGGATATATGGTCTGTGTGCGAGTTATACCGCACGCTGCGCGTACGGTAAACTCGCATTGTGGCCAGATGAAGACGTAGAATTGTGTACTCACCACGGACGGTAATTCGTAAAGCCAGCCAGTCACGAATTCACCGCCCTAGATACGTAATATACTATTCTGCAAGTAGGATGTAATGGCACTTTTACAGGTCACAATTCTACCAATGTTTCTGAAAAAAACAGTCAATAGTCAGTAATTTTTTGCCAAAAAAAAGCTTATTACAATGATAGTTCTTAACCTACTTAAGAGTCCGCAGTAAGCTCGATTCTCCATACAAACGTAGTTACGCTCTCATTTTAAAACTACGTGTTGGATTGTAACGAAACTTTGCATATATAATGACATGAGGTATATCTATGTCTCTAATTAGTTTATGTAGCTTCAGATACCATAGTAAAAAAAATACAGCAAATTTAAGTTTTTCGTACAAAACTTGTTTTTGCTGTATTTCGTTTGTTTTATAAACTGGACCCATATAAACTAATTACAGACATAGATATACCTCATGTCATTGTACATGCAAAGGTTTTTATAGAGTCTCTGTCCCTGTGCGAGTGAAGACTGACGTAGGTTTTAGTATCTAGTTTTACTGCTAATTGGATTTGATAGAATTACATAGCATGATGCGTTAGTTAATGACATGAGATAGAGAATATATCATACATGTACCTACACTGCAAGCCACCTACTGATATACGGAGGTGTACAGCAGACTCAGTACACAACTCGACCCATGTACGAGGGCTGCTCCGAAAGTTGTTAGCTGCTCCGGCTCTACTCATGCGATTACAATATTAATTATACCATTGTGAGGGATATTTCAGTACTTATTGAAGTGGAGTTAATACATTTTTAGAAAACGCTTAGTTTTTTATTTATTTATTTTTTACTTCGAAGCGTCGAAGCCTAACCATCAGTCATGAAAATCAGTAATTGAGTCTCCATATGTGCTGTCATTTTATTAACAGTATTTGTTAAAGAAAAGCAATTGGTCTTTTTAGGTGCTGCTAATTACGAATCTCGACGGTTTTTTTACGTAATAAATCGTTTTGATTGAGTAAACATTATTATGATCTAATAGGTGTCAACAATGAGTCTTTCATTAAAAGTAAAAATTACTGATATTTCAAAAAATTAATATGTACTTATAACATTATTTATTGATTTATACGTTGGAAATAGCAAAAGAAATAGAATAAACAGTCCCGGGTAAATTGAAGTTCGATTTTCAAAGATTCCGATACGAAATTCATTTAATTGTGCCTAAACTTGCCGTTTTTTTCTAGGCAATTCGTAACTCCATACAAAACAGCTTTCAGTTAAAAATATATAATAAAAAATCTATTCGCATTAATTTATAAATATTTCATGGCCATAATTTAGCATTGAAATATCCCTCACAATGGTATAAATAATATTGTAATCGCATGAGTAGAGCCGGAGCAGCTAACAACTTTCGGAGCAGCCCTCGTAAATCACTTCCCATAGTATTCAATATACTTTTTCCCAGGTGAAAGAACAAAAGCCGTGGAACAGATCCTGCGGCCGCTCTGGCTGAACGAGGTCCTCAAGGTCGACATCGAGAACCTCCACTGCACGGTATGCTGCACCATCCTCGTCACCTGGAACGACATGTTCAGACACCTCAAGGAACAACACAACTTGGACTTCGACGAGGCCTACACTAGAGTCATCCCTTACGTGCTGTCCTCGCAGCTCCGGTGCGCCCTTTGCAAGGAGAACTTCCCTAATTACCACCATCTCGACTCCCATATGAACGCACATTACAATAATTATATGTGCGCCGAGTGCGGCGACACTTTCCTGTCCGCTTCGAGGCTTAAAAAGCACCTAAAGATTCACGAAACTGGGCGGTTCGTGTGCGACGAATGCGGTAAAGTTTTCTCTCTAGAGAAATACAGGAAGAAACATGTAGAGTTGGTTCACAAACAGTCGCAGAATATTCGCTGTCTGTATTGCCAGGAGAAGTTCCTAGGGACATATCCGAGGCATCTACACGTGCTAGAGTGTCACCGAGAAAAAATTAAAACGATCACATGCGAACTGTGCGGTAAATGTTTTGAGTGGAGACCGTATTTCCTAGCGCACGTTCGTAGGAAGCATAATAATGAGAGGAATTATAAGTGTGCTTTCTGTGAAGCCCGGTTCTTCATGAAGTCTGAGCTGCGGAGGCATGAGGAAGCTCACGCGAAGAAGCGCGGCGAAGGCGCGGGGTACGGAGAACACACGGGGAAGTATCAGTGCAACATGTGCGGTAAGCGATACTCTAGTAAGAATTGCTTCATTACACATATAAGCTCGCATCAGGTGTTAGATTTTGATGATTTGCAGAGTTTTGCTCAGAGTTGATGTGTTGGTACAGAATAAATACTATATTTGATTTGTATATTGATTTGTTTTTTTTATATGAGCTCGAAAACGGCTCTAACTAAATATCAAAATTGCTATGTATTATGTAGGTATTGTTGTTTGCCACCGTCGTTATATTAAAAAAAAAAAACTCACTTTTTGTAGACTATAACGAGGCACGGCAAGTTTATCCTTATTTCTAGTATTAAGTGAGTCATCATCATCATATTAGCCGAAAGACTTCCACTGCTGGACATAGGCCTCCCCCAAAGAGTGCCAAAGTGACCGGTCCTGCGCCACCCGCATCCAGCGGACTCCAGCAACCTTTACCAGGTCATCAGTCCACCTTGCGGGGGGCCTACCCACGCCGCGCCTTCCGGTACGTGGTCGCCACTCGAGAACCTTTCCGCCCCAACGGCCATAGGTTCTACGTGCTATGTGCCTGTATGTATTAAGCAGTCACTATTTAGTTTAAATAAATGTAGATTTCGTTTTACATACTTACATACAACATTTCTTTGAAGTCTGAGTCAAAGGGACCTAATCCTATTTCCTATTAATATTAATAATGATATATTTTTGTTAAGGTACAAAGGTCTAAAAATACATTAAGTCAAATCACCATGTTGGGCCGTTGGCAAACAATTTTTTAAGCTATTAATGGACGGCTTGTTCTCGCTCAATTCCATTAATTACAATCTGTCAGGAATTCGTTAACAGTATAGTAGGCTTTACTTACGAAAATCTTAAATCACTTATTATAAATGCGAAAGGTTGGATGTTTTTTACTCATTCACCCTTAAACGGCTTAACAGAGTTGGATTTCATCCAGAGGCTCTAGTATAAGTTTTACCGTAAGAAAACTTTACGATCGCGTTTGCGTTTTACCCTCAATTTGTATGGGATTTGACAGCTAAACGCAAACGCGGTCGTAACGTTTTGTTCCGGTAAAACTTATACTAGAGCCTCAGGTCTAGTTTATAGCCTGGATTAAAATACAGGATAGTTTTTACCCCAGGTCCACGCAGACGAAGTCGCGGGCGGAAGCTAGTTATTAGTAAAAATCATGTTGAAGGTTTTTTTTGATGTTCCCTTGAAATGTATAAGTTTTGTCAGTAGACACATCGTTACTGACGATTTCTCAATGTAGTTTGAGACGTTGGTGCCGTTCAGATGCAGAGTCTTCTAGGTAGATGTCGCTACACGCCTCCCTAAGGCGTAAGAGGGAACAGTTTGAATAATTTGTCTACCGAGTAAGATTCCGATAGCTCAATTGGCTAAGAGCGACGGGCTGCGTACGCCTGTGGTCGCCGGTTCGAATCCGGTATGGACCGATACATTTTACTTGACATTTATAAGTTTCGTTACTGCTTGATGAATATAACAAAATGAATTTAAGCCCAAATAATAATTATTACCACATCATCACCCAAAGACATATATTATGTACTTATAAATGACTAAGTTGAGTATGAATTCTATGTTGAGTATGTTACATTGTAAGTATTGTATATAATAAGTATTGTGACACATAGTGGAAGTATATACTGTTGTGATCACTTGTTTTCTAATAAAAAAACACTACAAAAAAAAAATATTTTTAGTTTCTTTGAATATCCAAGCTACGGTAGCCTAGTGGTTCAGGCATGGCGGCTGTCAAGCGGCGGTCGTGGGTTCGAATCCCGGCTCGTATTTACCAATGAGTTTTTCGGAACTACGAGGGTAGTCCCAAAAATATCCGACCTGACAAAAAAAAACAAAAGAAAATCTAAAACTTTTATTTTATTTTTCTACATAATCTCCTTTTAGTTCTATGCACTTGGCCCAGCGATGTTTGAAAGCTTCAACGCCTTGTTTGTAGTGAGATTTGTCGAGCTCGTCAAAATACCCATCAACCGCAGCCTCCACTTCATCATTGCTGGCAAATCTTTTACCACCAAGCCATTTTTTTAAATTTGGAAATAAAAAATAATCGGAAGGGGCCAAATCGGGCGAATAGGGTGCATGCGGAAGTAATTCGAACTTTAACTCGCGGATTTTAGCCATGGCCTTGGCACACGTGTGTACTGGTGCATTGTCATGGTGAAACAAAATTTTTTTTTTCGCCAGATGCGGTCGTTTTTCACAGATTTTTTCACTCAATTGATGCAAAAGGTTAGCATAATACTCGCCATTGATAGTCTTTCCTTTCTGAAGATAATCTATGAAGATTATCCCACGGCAATCCCAAAAAACGGAGGCCATGACCTTTCCTGCTGATGGAACGGTTTTTGCCTTCTTTGGGGCCGGTTCTCCTCTTCGAGTCCATTGCTTAGACTGTTCTTTCGTCTCTGGTGTGTAATAATGCACCCACGTTTCATCCATAGTGATAAAACGCCGCAAAAACTCCGCTTTATTGTTGTGAAATATTGCCAAACACTCGGTCGAAATATCTTCGCGACGTCGTTTTTGTTCGTCTGTGAGCAATCGCGGCACCCACCTTGCGCACATCTTTTTCATATCCAAATTTTCAGTCAATATGCGATGTACAGCACTTTTTGAAATCCCTGCCATGTCTGCTAGCTCGCGTACTTTCAATCTACGGTCATCTAATACCATTTTGTAGATTTTTTTTACTGTTTCTGGCGTAGTCACTTCATTTGGTCGACCACATCGATTTTCATCTTCGCAACTAGAGCGACCGCGTTTAAACTCTGCCACCCAATATTTTACTGTTGTAAACGATGGAGCAGACTCCCCCAAAGTAGAATCTAGCTCCGCTTTAATAATAGTTGGACTAAAACCTTTCAAATGAAAGTATTGTATCACATAACGATGGCCAATTTTCTCCATGTCTGAAAATTTGTTCACAGCGTCCACTATTGATGGCTACTAAACAAAAGACAAACGACGCTGCGTGTTCGAATTTCAAATTTAAACTTTTTAAACTGCATTATTTTCAAAAAGAGTATTTACTCAAAATAAAAACCTCTTTAAGCGTGTCAGGTGGGGTACTTCTGGGACTGCCCTCGTATGTACGGAATATTTACCGTTAGCTTTCCGGTGAAGGAAAACATCGTGAGGAAACCGGTCTAATTCCAATAAGGTCTAGTTTTCCCTCTGGGTTGGAAGGTCGGATGGCATTCGCTTTCGTAAAACTAGTGCCTATGCCAAATCTTGGGATTACGTGTCAAAGCCCCCAGGCTCCTTTAGGGCACAACCGGGAATAACGCTAGGAGGATGATACCTTGGACTTATTTCTGTAAGAAAATGGTAGTATTTTTGTATGGACTATAGGAGTCACAGGACTAGGTATCGAAAGATAAAGCTATAAAATGAGAAACTGTATGGTCCTTTTAGTCTACTATAAAAAAAAATGTCCCAAACGAATGATGAAATCATCGATCAGTTCGATCTGTTTACGAAGTCACAAAATTACGCCCATAAGATGACGCTGTCTTATCGGCAGATAAAATCGAATGCCTTTTGCCTTGTACAAGAATTATCTTATCTCTCACAGTGGACAATTTTTAAGAGCATATACCTAAACATACAGTTTACCTAACTCAGTATTAAAAGGTACACGCTGTGCCTAAAAGTCAAGTGCATTCACAGTGATGATTACTATTGCTATAGCAATCGGTCTAATCGTAGCGATTTACTTCCATCTCACTAAGAATTTCGATTACTGGTCGAAACGCGGCATAAAACACGACGAACCATGGCCTCTCTTCGGTACCAACATGAAGAACTACCTCTTCAGAGCCAGCTTCGCGGTCATGTTCACAGAGACGTACAACAAATACCCAGATGAGAAGTTAGTTGGATATTTTCGGGGCTCGCGTCCAGAGCTGGTCATCAGAGACCCAGTTATAGCGAAACGCGTGCTGTCAGTCGATTTCAATTGCTTCCATCGACGAGGTTTGATCCCGCCTACAGCCAGAAAAGAACCCTTGGACCACAACCAAGTCGTGTCTGATGATGATCTGTGGAGACTGTTAAGAATACGGATGACTCCGGCGTTTACGAGTTGCAAGATCAAAGCTATGGTCCCTCTCATCTTGGAGCAAGCAGAGCGTCTTCAAAGCAGATTGCTTAGTTTGGTGGATGAAACTGTCGACACAAGAGACCTTATGGCTCGGTTTACAACGGATGTCATAGGGACTGTTGGGTTTGGCGTTATCTCTAACTCGCTTACAAACGACGATGACGCTATGCGGCTGCTGGCTCTAAAACTATGCTCATCCAACTTCCCAAGACTACTACGGCAAACCTTAAAGAGTCTCTTTCCGGGTATATTCGGGCATATAAAAGTTTCCGGAGACGAAGAGAAAGATATCCTCGAAATGGTTCAGTCGATTATGGAGCAGAGGAAGTGGGAGCCAAGCGGGCGGCACGATTTTATAGATTTGCTGCTGGAATCTAAAAAGCACGGTGCAATGACTGGGGATTCTATGGTCGAAGTGAATGAAGATGGGACTCCAAAGAAGGTTTCTATAGAGATGGATTTGTCGATCATGGCGGCGCAGAGCTACGCGTTCTTCATAGCTGGGTTCGAGACATCTTCCACTGCTTCTAGCTACACTCTTCATCAGCTGGCGCACAATCCTCACATACAGCAGAAAGTGCAAGAGGAAATTGACAGGGTACTGTCAAGGCATGACAAAGTGCTGAGCTTCGATGCGATTTCGGAGATGACTTATTTGAGGTGGTGCTTGGACGAAGCTATTAGGATGTTTCCGTCGGTGGGGTTCTTGCAGCGACAAAGTGTCCGGCCTTACATGTTCCCCGATACCAAGGTAAGATACTACCTACGAAAGCAGCTACAGTTACCTGCAGTGTTGTACACAGATCTGACCCCGTATCATGGTCGGCCTTATCACGCGATAAGTGACAAGATAGAGCGTCCGTCTCGTTCTATTGAACGGTGTCAGTCAGTGACGGGCGCTCTATCGTGTCACTTATCGTGTGATAAGGCCGTCCATGCTATGGGGTCAGGTTAGGTTAGCATTTTAATATAATTGCACAAGTCTTACACAAGACATTCGAATACCTACTAAGCTCGCTAGAATCATCTCGATGAATATGCTTAGGAAAGTATAGTCTTCAGTATAGGTACTAAGTCTCAGAAATGTAAGTACCTAAGTACCTGCCTTCTATTTTAACATGCTTATATTTAGCTTACACTGTCGTATTTGACCTTCAAAATCTGTATCTATGTCATATTTTACATAGGTACTTACAAACGAACAAGGGGGCTTATTACGAGGTCCTAATGGCAGCCAGTTTGCGCCTTAAGTGTGCCCTAAAATATATTCGATAATATTTTTTTTTCAAGGTCACGTGGTTAAGTACATTGCAAAAATACTTTGGATGCTCTTCAGGTAACCATAGACGCCGGCGTGACTGTAATCATCCCACTAGCAGCCTACCAGAACGACCCGACCATCTTCCCGAACCCCACACAGTACCGGCCGGAAAGGTTCGACCCTGCAGCCGTCACAGCAGAGCAGAGGATGGCTTACATGCCGTTTGGGGGCGGCCCGCGCGCTTGCATAGGTCGGTTAACCATTATTAATATCGCCATCTATGAACTCAATATTCTTCGTCGTCGGTTCTTCAAGGCTGAGGGTCGTGACCATCAGCGCAATTCTTAACAATCGTTCTCCAAATCCTCTATTTTGGACTAATTGTATTCATTCATTTAAACTTTATTGCACAAATATAAAAACAGAAGTACAATTGGCGGATTAATGCCTTAAGGCATTCTCTACCAGTCAACCATTTGGGCTAAACAGAAACTTTAGTGGTGCAGGATCCTAAGTACAGAGACTCGAATGGAAACACAAATCAATTAATTTAATTAATATACATACATATATAATGCATACAATATAAACTTCCTTATACTTACATAAATACATACAATTATATGTACCCGAACAAAGATATCACGAGGATCATCAATCTTTGGTTAATAAGAGATGCTTACGCAACTTGCATTTTAAAGGAGAACTTGCTCTGAGCCTGACGGTAAGACGGAGATCATTCCACAGACGAATAGCCTGAACAGCGAAGGAATTTGAGTGGAAACCAGTACGGTGAAATAGGACAGAGAGTTTAAGACAGGATGTACGTAGCTCGCAACCAGGACGGGGTGTAACAAATTGAAATTTAGATTTAAGATATTCCGGTGCAGCTGGGAGTATTGCGCCTTGGATATTAACGCCCTTGGCATCGCGGATTGCATCAGCCCATCGTGTGGGTGATCTGCTTCATCACAATATATAAGCTCCTAATAAATGGCGTATCAGATGGTCTAAGTCCCATGCGAAATTATTGGTACAGAGACCTGTCGGTCTGGTACAAAGCCTCAGTGAGCCTTGCTGCATTATCGCGACATTGTTTAGCCATCGGCAGTCTTTCTAATTTACTAATCTCTGCCATTGCTCATTAACTTAGATGGTAGCTAAGTAATCAGATGTGCTTTTGGCTTGAGCCCCCCCGTAGGGCCTTTCGTAGAGTCTTTCTAATTTACTAATCTCTGCCATTGCTCATTAACTTAGATGGTAGCTAAGTAATCAGATGTGCTTTTGGCTTGAGCCCCCCCGTAGGGCCTTTCGTAGAGTCTTTCTAATTTACTAATCTCTGCCATTGCTCATTAACTTAGATGGTAGCTAAGTAATCAGATGTGCTTTTGGCTTGAGCCCCCCCGTAGGGCCTTTCGTAGAGTCTTTCTAATTTACTAATCTCTGCCATTGCTCATTAACTTAGATGGTAGCTAAGTAATCAGATGTGCTTTTGGCTTGAGCCCCCCCGTAGGGCCTTTCGTAGAGTCTTTCTAATTTACTAATCTCTGCCATTGCTCATTAACTTAGATGGTAGCTAAGTAATCAGATGTGCTTTTGGCTTGAGCCCCCCCGTAGGGCCTTTCGTAGAGTCTTTCTAATTTACTAATCTCTGCCATTGCTCATTAACTTAGATGGTAGCTAAGTAATCAGATGTGCTTTTGGCTTGAGCCCCCCCGTAGGGCCTTTCGTAGAGTCTTTCTAATTTACTAATCTCTGCCATTGCTCATTAACTTAGATGGTAGCTAAGTAATCAGATGTGCTTTTGGCTTGAGCCCCCCCGTAGGGCCTTTCGTAGAGTCTTTCTAATTTACTAATCTCTGCCATTGCTCATTAACTTAGATGGTAGCTAAGTAATCAGATGTGCTTTTGGCTTGAGCCCCCCCGTAGGGCCTTTCGTAGAGTCTTTCTAATTTACTAATCTCTGCCATTGCTCATTAACTTAGATGGTAGCTAAGTAATCAGATGTGCTTTTGGCTTGAGCCCCCCCGTAGGGCCTTTCGTAGAGTCTTTCTAATTTACTAATCTCTGCCATTGCTCATTAACTTAGATGGTAGCTAAGTAATCAGATGTGCTTTTGGCTTGAGCCCCCCCGTAGGGCCTTTCGTAGAGTCTTTCTAATTTACTAATCTCTGCCATTGCTCATTAACTTAGATGGTAGCTAAGTATTCAGATGTGCTTTTGGCTTGAGCCCCCCCGTAGGGCCTTTCGTAGAGTCTTTCTAATTTACTAATCTCTGCCATTGCTCATTAACTTAGATGGTAGCTAAGTAATCAGATGTGCTTTTGGCTTGAGCCCCCCCGTAGGGCCTTTCGTAGAGTCTTTCTAATTTACTAATCTCTGCCATTGCTCATTAACTTAGATGGTAGCTAAGTAATCAGATGTGCTTTTGGCTTGAGCCCCCCCGTAGGGCCTTTCGTAGAGTCTTTCTAATTTACTAATCTCTGCCATTGCTCATTAACTTAGATGGTAGCTAAGTAATCAGATGTGCTTTTGGCTTGAGCCCCCCCGTAGGGCCTTTCGTAGAGTCTTTCTAATTTACTAATCTCTGCCATTGCTCATTAACTTAGATGGTAGCTAAGTAATCAGATGTGCTTTTGGCTTGAGCCCCCCCGTAGGGCCTTTCGTAGAGTCTTTCTAATTTACTAATCTCTGCCATTGCTCATTAACTTAGATGGTAGCTAAGTAATCAGATGTGCTTTTGGCTTGAGCCCCCCCGTAGGGCCTTTCGTAGAGTCTTTCTAATTTACTAATCTCTGCCATTGCTCATTAACTTAGATGGTAGCTAAGTATTCAGATGTGCTTTTGGCTTGAGCCCCCCCGTAGGGCCTTTCGTAGAGTCTTTCTAATTTACTAATCTCTGCCATTGCTCATTAACTTAGATGGTAGCTAAGTAATCAGATGTGCTTTTGGCTTGAGCCCCCCCGTAGGGCCTTTCGTAGAGTCTTTCTAATTTACTAATCTCTGCCATTGCTCATTAACTTAGATGGTAGCTAAGTAATCAGATGTGCTTTTGGCTTGAGCCCCCCCGTAGGGCCTTTCGTAGAGTCTTTCTAATTTACTAATCTCTGCCATTGCTCATTAACTTAGATGGTAGCTAAGTAATCAGATGTGCTTTTGGCTTGAGCCCCCCCGTAGGGCCTTTCGTAGAGTCTTTCTAATTTACTAATCTCTGCCATTGCTCATTAACTTAGATGGTAGCTAAGTAATCAGATGTGCTTTTGGCTTGAGCCCCCCCGTAGGGCCTTTCGTAGAGTCTTTCTAATTTACTAATCTCTGCCATTGCTCATTAACTTAGATGGTAGCTAAGTAATCAGATGTGCTTTTGGCTTGAGCCCCCCCGTAGGGCCTTTCGTAGAGTCTTTCTAATTTACTAATCTCTGCCATTGATCATTAACTTAGATGGTAGCTAAGTAATCAGATGTGCTTTTGGCTTGAGCCCCCCCGTAGGGCCTTTCGTAGAGTCTTTCTAATTTACTAATCTCTGCCATTGCTCATTAACTTAGATGGTAGCTAAGTAATCAGATGTGCTTTTGGCTTGAGCCCCCCCGTAGGGCCTTTCGTAGAGTCTTTCTAATTTACTAATCTCTGCCATTGCTCATTAACTTAGATGGTAGCTAAGTAATCAGATGTGCTTTTGGCTTGAGCCCCCCCGTAGGGCCTTTCGTAGAGTCTTTCTAATTTACTAATCTCTGCCATTGATCATTAACTTAGATGGTAGCTAAGTAATCAGATGTGCTTTTGGCTTGAGCCCCCCCGTAGGGCCTTTCGTAGAGTCTTTCTAATTTACTAATCTCTGCCATTGATCATTAACTTAGATGGTAGCTAAGTAATCAGATGTGCTTTTGGCTTGAGCCCCCCCGTAGGGCCTTTCGTAGAGTCTTTCTAATTTACTAATCTCTGCCATTGCTCATTAACTTAGATGGTAGCTAAGTAATCAGATGTGCTTTTGGCTTGAGCCCCCCCGTAGGGCCTTTCGTAGAGTCTTTCTAATTTACTAATCTCTGCCATTGCTCATTAACTTAGATGGTAGCTAAGTAATCAGATGTGCTTTTGGCTTGAGCCCCCCCGTAGGGCCTTTCGTAGAGTCTTTCTAATTTACTAATCTCTGCCATTGATCATTAACTTAGATGGTAGCTAAGTAATCAGATGTGCTTTTGGCTTGAGCCCCCCCGTAGGGCCTTTCGTAGAGTCTTTCTAATTTACTAATCTCTGCCATTGATCATTAACTTAGATGGTAGCTAAGTAATCAGATGTGCTTTTGGCTTGAGCCCCCCCGTAGGGCCTTTCGTAGAGTCTTTCTAATTTACTAATCTCTGCCATTGCTCATTAACTTAGATGGTAGCTAAGTAATCAGATGTGCTTTTGGCTTGAGCCCCCCCGTAGGGCCTTTCGTAGAGTCTTTCTAATTTACTAATCTCTGCCATTGCTCATTAACTTAGATGGTAGCTAAGTAATCAGATGTGCTTTTGGCCTGAGCCCCCCCGTAGGGCCTTTCGTAGAGTCTTTCTAATTTACTAATCTCTGCCATTGCTCATTAACTTAGATGGTAGCTAAGTAATCAGATGTGCTTTTGTCCTGAGCCCCCCCGTAGGGCCTTTCGTAGAGTCTTTCTAATTTACTAATCTCTGCCATTGCTCATTAACTTAGATGGTAGCTAAGTAATCAGATGTGCTTTTGGCTTGAGCCCCCCCGTAGGGCCTTTCGTAGAGTCTTTCTAATTTACTAATCTCTGCCATTGCTCATTAACTTAGATGGTAGCTAAGTAATCAGATGTGCTTTTGGCTTGAGCCCCCCCGTAGGGCCTTTCGTAGAGTCTTTCTAATTTACTAATCTCTGCCATTGCTCATTAACTTAGATGGTAGCTAAGTAATCAGATGTGCTTTTGGCTTGAGCCCCCCCGTAGGGCCTTTCGTAGAGTCTTTCTAATTTACTAATCTCTGCCATTGCTCATTAACTTAGATGGTAGCTAAGTAATCAGATGTGCTTTTGGCTTGAGCCCCCCCGTAGGGCCTTTCGTAGAGTCTTTCTAATTTACTAATCTCTGCCATTGCTCATTAACTTAGATGGTAGCTAAGTAATCAGATGTGCTTTTGGCTTGAGCCCCCCCGTAGGGCCTTTAGGTACACCCTCCTTGCAATTTGTCAAGAACTGCCACTGACAGAGATGCAGTGCAGCAATAGTTGTCTGTAAGTTGTTGTGATAAGTGGCATCGTTTCTAGTGTGCTTCATAGAATCGTAGAATCCATACTAATATTATCCATACTAATATTATCCATACTAATATTATAAATGCGAAAGTGTGTCTGTCTGTCTGTCTGTCTGTCTGTCTGTCTGTCTGTTACCTCTTCACGCTTAAACCGCTGAACCGATTGCGATGAAATTTGGTATGGAGATAGTTTGAATCCCGGGGAAGGACATAGGATATTTTCCATCCTGGAAATCACCCCCTAAGGGATGAAATGGGGGGTTGAAGTTTGTATGGAGCTGCGATATAAACGATTTCCACGCGGACGGAGTCGCGGGCAGAAGCTAGTAAATTATAAATGCGAAAGTGTGTCTGTCTGTCTGTCTGTCTGTCTGTCTGTTACCTCTTCACGCTTAAACCGCTGAACCGATTGCGTTGAAATTTGGTATGGAGATAGTTTGAATCCCGGGGAAGGACATAGGATAGGTTTCATCCTGGAAATCACCCCCTAAGGGGATGAAATGGGGGGTTGAAGTTTGTATGGAGCTGCGATATAAACGATTTCCACGCGGACGGAGTCGCGGGCAGAAGCTAGTATTATATAAGGTCGCCCTGAGTTAACATTGCAATTCTTATTCTTTAACAGCTGAGCGTCTCGGGCTCATACAGTCGCTGGCCGGCTTAGTGGCGGTCCTAGCGCGGTTCACCGCAAGCCCCGCCTCCGGCGCGCCGCGGGCGCCGGTCACTGACCCCGCGTCAGGACTGGTGCAGCTAGTCAAGGGAGGACTGCCGCTTGTCTTTAGGGAGAGAGCCGTGAAGAGTAATGCGAGATAGTTTGATATTTTAGACGATCTGGTTTGCGAAATAAAAAAAATCTTTGTTCATACAATGTATTTCATTCTACCCTTTTAATGCACGTGTAGTCATACAATACCTACATTACATACAATACCTACATTACATACAATACCTACATTACATAGCGTCAAGATGTAAAGCTTGAAATCAGTCTTGAACCAGATCATGCAATAAACTTATTGCCATATAGCCAGTGGTTATTCGTGGGTTATTGTAACCACATTGGCTTGCCAGTATCACACTGATATTATAAATGTGAAAATTCATTGATATTGTCAGGGACATAATAAGAAGATCCTGAAGGAAATTGTATTTATACGACATAAATTAAAAACTTCAATAGAACATCACCAATTTTCACGTATATTCTAGCCTTAGTAGGTCCGTCAAACCATGTGAAACGTATTAATAAAGTTTTATGGAGTTAAGGTGACTCGCAGACCAAATTTGAGGATAAACGATTGGATGAAGTCGTGTATACGTAACAGCGCCATCTTTTGTTGTCAAGTGGACGCCCCGTGGCGGCGATGACAACCAGTATATTTTTGGGGGCAAAATTAGCAAAAACTACTCAACCGATTTTGATGAAACTTTCTAATATTGTATTTTAGACCTCAGAATAGGACATAGCGTGGCGTTTTTCTAGATATAATTTCTTCAGAGGGTGATATAAGGCTCGAAACATTGTATAGGAATTCATTTCTTTTTTAAGATAGAGACTTGAAACTTCGTAAATAGGTTCTTTAATGAAATACAAGAAAACCAGTTTCATCGTTTTTGCCAGTTCATACCCTAAGGGGGTCAAAAATGGGTCGAAAAATTGTATGGGAATAAGTTTATTTTTTAAGATAGAGCCTTGAAACTTTGTAAAAAGGTTCTTTAATAAAATACAACAAAACAAATTTCAGCGTTTTCGCCAGTTCACACCCTAAGGGGGTCAAAAATGGATCGAAAATTTATTTGAAGAATGTAGCGAACGTACCCGTTTGAATATAAGACGCATTAAAATTAATAATAAATAAGCGGATTCATACTGAAAATTAAACATTTATAGACGCGACTTTATTTGCGTGGACCCGAGATAAAGCTATCCTATATTTTAATACAGGCTATAAACTATCTTCGTGTAAAATTTCATCCAAATCGGTTGAGCCGTTTAAGCGTCATTGAGTAACAAACATCCAAACATCTAAATATCCAACCATCCAAACTTTCGTGTAATATATGTACCTATTGTGGGTAGATCTAATAGTAGATTACTGCAGAGGCCGTGAAGTAAGGGATTGCTGGACGAGATTGGGGTAGACGGCCGAGTCGTAGACGAGGCCGAATACAACGAGTCCAGCAATCCCTGTTCCGGCCGAGGATTGTATAGTACTTTTCTCAAACGATGTGAGGAAATATTAAAATTAAAATAAATACTAGGTAATCAATTAAATAATAGGTAATTTGCGCCTTTTTTATTTTTTAAACATGCCATTTGAACGAGCCGTTCGAGCACCATGTTTAACCGCACATAAAGTATCGTACCATATATTATTTTTATTTTTTCTATGAAGCAAGTATGCTTACAGTGTCTAGTGGTGGTTGGCAGTATGTAAATTTTCCTTTGTCAGTTTAATATTAGTAGGTAAGCAAATTTAAAAAGTTAGAGTAGCGGACAATAATGGTTTTACTTAGGGTTTTCATACATTACTTCTTGGCGTAAGGCTAAGAAGTAATGTAGAGAGCCATAAACAAGAAACTTCACGTCTTCATTTCGTGATATTAACGCGTACATTTCCGAGCATGTTTGAGAAAAGTACTATATTATAGAATAGGGTAGGCATGTATCTTGGAAATCAGTCTTCGATTAAACCTCCAACTGATAGTATCTGCGTGTGTTATTCAGACTACCTAGACTTCCTACACTTCCATATTCCTGGATTTCATAGTGGCGACGAGTCGATCTGGACCTTGTATTACGTGTGGCTAACGGTGCGCGGGCGCGCTGATAAGGCGAACTGATTTAATTTTTTTTGCTAGGTTGTGCAGTGTCGAACAATGGCGGTCGGTAAAATACCGGAATTTAAAATTGGAACCGACGACTGGCGGTTGTACGTGGACCGCTTAGAACAATATTTCATAGTTAACGCAATTGATGCAAAAATTCATGTGCCTACGTTAATTACAGTGATGGGAGCAGAGTGTTACGAACTGCTAGTTAATTTATGCACTCCGGATAAGCCGACGACAAAGACATTCGCACAGGTGACGTCGATACTTGAGAGACATTTACAACCTAAACCGAGTGTGTTAGCGGAACGGTTTAAGTTTAGGCACAGACAACAAAGTAAGAATGAATCGATTTCGGAATATGTGGCGGTGTTGAAGCGTATGTCGAAGACTTGTGAATTTGGCGGTTGGCTAGTAGAGAGTTTGCGGGACCAGCTGGTTTGTGGCCTGCATAGTGAAATTATACGCCAACGACTATTTACAGAGGAGACGTTGGACTTCGCAAAAGCGTATAAGTTGGCGGTCAGTATGGAGGCGGCCGAAAAAGACTCGGCTATCGTGGAGAGGCGCGCGGGGCCGTCTAGTGCCGCGGGCACTGTGGAATGTCAGGCTATGGCGTCACGCTGGGCAGGCGGAATGGCGGGCGCGCGAGCGGCCCGGGCGGCGACCCGCGGCGGGCGCGGCGGCGGCGGGCGCGGTTGGCGCGCCGGCGCCGGCGGCGGTGGACGCGGCAGAGACCCAGCGCGCGACATCCAGGAGTGCAGCGCCTGTGGTGGCGCACACGACAAGGCGGGGTGTCAATTTGCACGTTACGTGTGCAGAGTGTGCAATCGCCAGGGGCACTTGAAGCGGATGTGTCCGAGTATGGCGAGCCACCACAGTGTGGAGGTGACTACGGAACCAGACGGGCAGTATGACATGCACGTAAGGCGTCTTGGACGAAGGAGACCGCTACAGTGAAGACAGTGACGAGGTATTTATTATGACTTTATTATCGGCTATGGCATGTAAACCGATTATGATCAAACTGAATGTACAAGGTAAAGACTTAGCGATGCAGTGTGATACGGGCAGTGCAGTGTCCTGTATAAGTGAAGAGTTATATAAACAAATGTTTTGTAATTTAGAGATGAACGAATGCAATCTTAAATTACGATATTACACGGGGGAGTTAGTAAACCCTTTAGGAATAATAAGACCGATAGTTAGGTATAAAAATATGGAAAAATACCTCGATCTAGTAGTCGTCCGGAATGGAAAAACTATATTGTTAGGACGACAGTGGTTGTGTGAATTAGGTATACAAATTCCCACGACGAAATATTGCGAAGTTAATAATGTAAAAGATAACCAGTTTAATTATAGTGAATTCAGTTCCAGATTCTCTGATGTGTTTGCGGACGGCCTGGGGAGATATACCGGTGGCCGGGTCGGCATCCACCTGCGCGCGGGTGCGCGCCCCGTGTTCCTGCGCGCGCGGCCGCTGGCGTACGCGCTGCGCGAGCCGGTGGAGCGCGCGCTGGAGCAGCTGCCCCCCTATTCTCTAACTTGTTTTAAGTTCACCTCAACGCTCACCCACAAATATATCTTGACACCGCGACGCGTAGTAACTAAGCGTAGGTAGAGGTCTAGTTTCGTGACGGGTGACCGGCGGGGTGAGCCGCATTAACGCTTAGCGAATAACAGCCCTGGTGCGCGACGGCGTCCTCACCCCCGTCGACCGCTCCGACTGGGCCACGCCCATTGTGCCGGTCGTTAAGAAAGACGGTAACATTCGTATCTGCGCTGATTTCAAACTAACCTTAAACCGAGTTTTGGAAGTCGACCGTTATCCGTTACCCAGGGTGGACGATCTGCTGGCAACTTTACACGGGGGGGAACGATTTAGCAAGATCGATCTTTCACAAGCCTATGCGCAATTTGAGCTGGATGAGTCAAAAAAGTATACAGTAGTAAATACGCATAAAGGATTATTTATGTACAATCGATTTGTCTATGGACTTGCGTCTTCTCCAGGCATTTTCCAAAAACATTTAGAACAGTTATTCGCAGATATTCCGCATGTAGGCGTGTTTTTGGATGATGTTATAATCACGGGTACAGATACACAGACGCACATAAACAACTTACATAAGGTATTTGAGCGATTGCAGGCGTACGGGTTGCGGGTCAGAAAAGATAAATGTGCATTTTTCGAAGATTCAATAAGTTATCTAGGGCACGTCATAAGCAAGGCCGGTGTCCACACGTGTCCGAATAAAATTAGGGCTATTGTGAATACCCCAGCGCCAAGCAACGTGTCGGAAGTTCGGGCGTTTATTGGTATGATAATGTACTACGCAAAGTTTATCAAGGATGTGAGTTCACTACTCACACCGCTATACAATTTGTTGAAAATGGGGGCAAAGTTCATTTGGAGTCCGGACTGTCAAGCGGCGTTCCACAAGGTTAAGCAATTTTTGAGCTCGAGCGAAGTGTTGGTACACTATTCGAGTTCCCTACCTTTAGTACTGACGGCGGATGCGTCAGGAGTGGGGGTAGGCTGTGTGATCTCACATCTAACACCGGAGGGCGAGAGGCCGGTGGCCTATGCGTCGCGTACGCTGACCGAGACCGAGCGGGGGTACGCGCAGATTGATAGGGAAGCTCTGGCTATAGTGTATGGTGTTCGGAAATTCCACCAATATTTATATGGCCGGGAATTCATACTGAGAACTGATCACAAACCGCTTACATATATTCTCGGAGATAAAGTAGGTATTCCAGTAATGGCGGCTTCGCGACTACAACGCTGGGCTATATTGTTATCGGGATATACCTATAAGATTGAGTATGTACCTTACCTTCAAAAAAAAACTGTGCAGATGCGCTATCGAGGCTCCCACAAGGTCCACAGGCGAAGCCAGGCCTGAGGCCGCACAGCGAAGTGACGTACCTCAATTTTGTGGAAAACTTCCTACCCGTTACTAACGAACAGATCAAGTCTGCTACGGCTCGTGACGTTACGCTAAGTGGGTGCTAGTGTATGTACAATCGGGCTGGCCGGTTCCGTGCAGTGATGACGAAATTAAACCGTTCTTGACCCGACGTCACGAGTTGTATGTCGACCGTGGTTGTTTAATGTGGGGGTATCGTGTGGTAGTACCGACCATTTTACGCGAAACGATCCTTAAACAACTACATATAAGTCACATGGGAATAGTGAAGACGAAGGCGCTGGCACGGAGTTACGTGTGGTGGCCAAATATTGACGCAGATGTGGAGGCCCAGTGTCGACAGTGCGAGACCTGCGCCGCGGAGGCGCCGGCGCCGGCGCACGCCCCTCCGAGCCCATGGCCGCATCATGGCCAAGTATGGAGTAGACTGCATATAGACTTTCTAGGCCCCTTCAAGGGAAAAACGTTTTTGGTAGTGATTGACTCGAGTTCCAAGTGGTTAGAAATTTTTGAAATGAGCAGAACGAACGCGACGGCAGTAGTAAGGGAACTTAGGGCCACCTTTGCGCGATTTGGTTTACCACGCGAACTAGTATCAGATCAAGGGCCACCGTTCACGAGCACAGAGTTCAAACAATTCTTGGAGATTAATGGCATACGGCAGTCTTTCTCACCAACATACCATCCAGCATCAAACGGGGCCGCAGAAAATGCTGTAAAGTTATGCAAACGCGCAATTAGGAAGGCTTTTAGAGATCGGACAGACTTGGACGCGGCATTACAGACTTATTTAATGTCGTATAGGAATAGTGTACATAGCACCACTGGGGAAAGTCCGGCGGTATTATTGCAGCGTAGGTCGTTACGGTCCCGGCTGGATATGTTGCGCAGCGGAAGCGCTCTGCAGAACCGGGTGAGTGCCGCGCAGCAGCGGCAGGTCGCGCACGCAGGCGGAACGCACCGGCGCTTCCAGCCCGGAGACACAGTCTGGGCTCGCGACTTTACCGGAACTGACAAATGGGTTAGGGGAACGGTACTAGGTGCCGAAGGTTCCGTAAGATACTCACTGGATGGGGATAACGGTAGACAAATGCTAAGACATGTGGATCAAATCAGACGCAGATCGAGGTTGTCGAGTGTACCTTGCCCGGAGCAGCCCGCTGAGGCAACCGAGCGGTCCCCGGGGGCGGGGGACGTGGCTGCGCACCGGCAGACGGAGGTGGGCGGGGAGAGCGGGGAGCAATTACAGAGGAAGGTGGTCATAAATGAGGAGTCAAATAGTGGTGATGACACATCTGAAGCTCGTGCACCCTCTCCACATCCATCTCCGAAGCCACAGCGGCGGTCGCCGCTAAACCTCAGGCCCTTACCAGGTAGAATTCGTAGGTTAGAGATAGATTAGTTATTAAATCATGTATACATGCATATGTAATAGATTAAGCGGGGAGGTGTAATATATGTACCTATTGTGGGTAGATCTAAAGTACTATATTATAGAATAGGGTAAGCATGTATCTTGGAAATCAGTCTTCGATTAAACCTCCAACTGATAGTATCTGCGTGTGTTATTCAGACTACCTAGACTTCCTACACTTCCATATTCCTGGATTTCATAATCATAAGCATTTAAGCATAATATTAGGTGGCTCAATAGAATTTGCTAACTATGTAAACAACTTTTCTAAGTTGTAGTTTTGGCCTTTAAAGTTTTTCACTCTTTAGTACCCACCCAGGGGACAAGTGTAGGGTTGTGGTGTGGTAGGTAGCTCCCGCGGACGCGAGTAACAGTTGTGCCCCCTTTGTCAAGTGAGTGGGCAACTCGACCGTTAATAGGAGTTCTTAAGCCGCCCGAAGGCCTCTAACTCGGCTTAACGACTACGTCATAGACAGCAGCCGGGATCAACTGCTTAGCGTGCCTTCCATAGCACGGAAGCGCTCATTTATCACCCATCCAAAGACTGCTTTGCTTAACCTGCGTTATCGTTTCCGACTCGCAGCCGCCGCTAGGCTATGAGCGCTTCGAAATTAAATAAATAAATTAAACTTAAAATGCCCGTTAGAGTCTGTCAAGCGAGTCGTGTTCCTGGACATTTTGCAAATCCTACGTTAGTACTAATACCTATTATGAATGCTAAAGTTTGGTCCTCAACCACGCAAAAACGGCTTAACGGATTAAAAATAATTTTGGTATACACATTGTATATAACCTGACCCCGTATCAGGGTCGGCCTTATCACACGATAAGTGACGGGATAGAGCGTCCGTCACTGGCTGACACCGTTCGATAGAACGAGACGACGCTCCTATCTTGTCACTTATCGCGTGATAAGGCCGACCATGATACGGGGTCTGGATTAACATACGAGTATATAACACTTTTTATTCCGGGAATCATCCTCTAAGCGGGCGAAATAGGGGGCGAAAATTTGTAAGGAGCTACGATATAAAGAGTTCCACGCGGACGAAGTCGCGGGCAGAAGCTAGTACCTCATAAATGCATTTGCGGATCTATGGTGGGGGCCAATGCTTATCACGCGTTGAGTTGTTGTCGCTGTTCAGGAAGATTTCCACGACACCACGCTCTCAATGACATCGTTCGGAGGGCCTTAATTTCCGCTAACATCCCGTGTGTACTGGAACCACCTGGCCTTTGTCGCACAGATGGCAAAAGGCCAGACGGGCTAACTTTGGTGCCATGGCAGAGGGGGAAGTGCCTCTTGTGGAACGCCACGTGCGTCAGAACCTTTGCCGCCTCGCACCTCAGCCGAACGGTGCAGACAGCTGCTGCCAGCAAAGTTTGCTGCGGCTAGAAAAAGGGACAAATACTCGTACTCAGCCCTCCAAAATAATGATTATTTTGTACCTCTAGCTTTTGAGACGACAGGGTGCTGAGGGTCTGAGGCTTTAGCCTTCATAAAGGAGGTGGGGCGTCGAATTAAAGACAGAGCTGATGGGCACCTTTGCACCGGGTACAACTCGCGGGGGCTTGATTGACTAGACTTGGGCTTAATGTTATAAATGTACTTATGTTTTTGTTTGAGTGTGTTCTTATTTTTTATAGATTCATAGATTCATTTAATCATTGCTTAGTGTGTACAAAAGATCTTGAGATTATTATATCATGTTTCAACACCGCCCGGTAAGGGCACTGCAATAGAATTACAAACTAATCAACTACTTTACTTAGCCCTCTGCAACTGAGGTGGGATTCTTGTAATTATTCCACTGAGGAGTAGTCTGTCAGACGTGCATTTTAGTTACTATTATATAAAAAAATAATGAACTACTACACTCGCGGTCAAAAAAACCGGGTCAGTACGAAAATGTGTAATATCTCCTAAAATAATAAAGCTAGGGACATGAATTAAACTGCATATTGTAGATAATTTTATACTGAATTAAATAACATCAAATGGTGGAATCGTAATTCTTTTGTTTAATAAAATTACATAGGAAACAAAAAATCAACCAATTTTACGTACAAAAATAAGCAGTAGGTACTTCACATACAACACAAAAAATAAAAATTAATACTTCGTATTGCCTCCTCGGGCTCTTCTTACAGCTTCTAGACGATTCGGCATGCTGTTTATTAAGTTCTTTATGCGTTCTTGCGGGATATTGTCCCATTCTTCCACTAACGCCTGTTTCAGGTCTCTAAGTGTAGCTGGGGCGGGGTTTCGAGCTCTTACACGCCTCCCAAGCTCGTTCCATACATGCTCAATCGGATTTAAGTCCGGACTCCTCGAGGGCCAGTTCATACAGTTGATACCAACCTCCAAAAAATAATCTCTGACAATTTGAGCTGTGTGTGGCCTGGCGTTGTCATGCATAAACATAGAATTTCCACCCATATTAATTAAGTATGGGCCGACATGCTCATTAAGAATCTCTTCTACATATCTTGCACTCGTTAATGATCCATTTTCTATTAAAACTAACTCCGAGCGACTCTCTGAAGAGATTCCAGCCCAAACCATGACTGACCCACCGCCGAACGCCACTTTTTCCTCAAAACATGCTGGAATAAAACGTTCACCAGGCCGTCTGTAAACTCTTTGCCGCCCGTCATTTGCATAGAGCATAAATCTGGATTCATCGGAAAACTAAATTCTTGCCCAATCTTCGTCACCCCAGTATCTGTGATCGCGGGCATAAAGTCGTCTTGCTGTTCGATGTATTCTTTCAAGTTTTGGGCCATTGGCCGGCCTATGTGGGGTCAAATTTGCTTCTTTGAGCCGCCGCCTGACCGTCCGCTCGCTGATGCCGTCCCTTCGGGTCTCTAAAAGCTGATTTTTCACTTCAACTGCTGTGAGGTGCCGATTTCGGAGCATGGTTGTAACAATAAATCGATCTTCTCTAGCTGTAGTACATCTTGTTTTGCCGGTTCCTGGTCTTCTAAGGTTCTGCCCAGTTTGTAGGTAACGTTGGAGGACTCGCTGCACTGTAGAAAGTGATACACCTGTTCTTCTCGCTGTATACCTCTGACTTCTTCCTTCTTCTAACATAGTGATGATACGAGTACATTCATCTCGTGTTAGCGGCATGATAGACATTCAAGAATGACCACAAAATAAAACAATGACAGCCTTTTATCATAGTTCTTTGACAGATTGAAAATAATTGCTTAAAAACAAGCAAAAGTAAAACGAACGCAATTTCAAATAAGTACCTAATTGGTTTTTTTTTTCAATTAAACCTTTTTCCAGTTACTACGTAGAACATTGAAGGTTGGATTTAGAAGGATATTAAATTCTCTATAAAACAGAGTTAGTTTCATGCAATACGACCAACGATTTACAAAATATTGAGGTTTTCGTCACTGACCCGGTTTCTTTGACCGCGAGTGTATATATGTAAGTGTATTAGTATTACTTTATAGTAATAAATAGAACCGATAAAGGTAAATTTGATGGAATAAAACTCATAAATCAGTAAAATATTCAATATTGTTTATAATCATCATAATATAGGAACTTTTGACACAGCCCTCTTTAAAAAACTATATAAAAAACTTAAAACATAAAATCAATAATTATAACTTAAATTTACCTTCTTCTGGCATAAAACTAACAATAAAAAAATTATCAAAATAATCCTTAGAGCACTTTTTTTTTAATTCAGCCTTAAAATTCGGTCTTGCAGTCTTCGCAAATTTGCGCCGCACACTGCAGACAAATCGGTTTTGCGCAAGAACAACAGGCAAATCTCGTTTGCCGCTTCAATTTGCTTGGGCAAACACGACATAACTACCTTGCAGATGACGATTCAGGCTCAGTTGGTGGTGGTGGAGGAGGTAAATCACTACCTAAAACACAGCGTAAGGTCAGCCTTAATTCCCTAGGCAACTTTTCATTATAGACTCTCTGTTTCAAGGCAGGGAGCACTAATTCACGAGCCAAATGCAGCACAAAGTTTCCTCTTCTCAATTTTGGTCCTTGACACAAATGTGTTTTCTCTATATTCTCGGAATCCATAACCTCACCTTCCAAAGTTTCTTCTTCGCTTGCTGACATTTCGCTCTCCTCATGAAAGTCATGAACCTCCTCTTCAATGAGAAAGTCCTGGTCGGCTACATCATCGTCACAATCACTGAAGTCGTGCTCCTCCTCTTCATTTAACCATTCCAGAATTTGCTGCTCGTTGTTGATATTTACAGCTCGAGAGGCTTTTCTTTTCCTCGAAGCCCTAGTCTGAGCCTGGCTCGCCATCTAGAATAAGATACTTACCTAACAATATACTGAGCTGCACCTAGAAAATATTTTCATAAGAATTTACTGAGATTACGACTGGTAGACACTATGAATACAATTATTTTACTGACGTGACGTATGTGAGACAGTATGGGGTTATAAAAATATTACTGACAACACGTCTGCTAGACCCATCACTTATTACCACGTTATCCACGTTAATCCCCTAGCCTGATCCCCCAGGGGAATTAGCGGCAATTATTTTATATTCAACTAGGAAAAAATGATAATGTTCGGTTATGGCGC
Organism: Epinotia ramella; assembly: GCA_947578815.1. NCBI lineage: Eukaryota > Metazoa > Arthropoda > Insecta > Lepidoptera > Tortricidae > Epinotia > Epinotia ramella. The sequence goes on from OX388222.1 coordinate 11,845,270, forward strand.
TTCGCCGGACGCTACCGCGTCACGCTCGCTTCGCTCGCTCGGCTCGCGCGCTGTAGGGTCGCAGTTCAACTAACAACCTAACCGTTTTTTTCCCCTGGGAGATCAGGCTAGGGGATTAACGTGGACAACAGCCTTATTACTGACCTTATGTCCTGTGGACACCAAACAGCTCTAACTCCACACGCCGCCGCAGCTGCCGTCGGTCGCTGCACTGGCGGGAGGCGTGCGTCCGCGCAGGAAGGTACAGAGAGAGATGGAACGATACGCCGCTAAATGGCGACGTAGCAACAGCGCGTAGGTATTATGGTGTCTGTCAGACGTAACGTCAGTCGCAGAGGGTTAGTTATACTACTTACTTATATTACTTTTTTTTTTTTTGATTTGACTTACTGCAAGCAATGGCCGGCCGTATATAAGGGTGGCAGAGAGATCTACACCAGTAAATATTATACATTACCTCAGGAGTATAGATATTCACCTAAAGACTAGAATGGTTTTTCTACGACAAATGCCTTTACATTTTTCAGAAATTTGTTATCATTTAGCTCATTTTTTAGGTGGCTAGGAAATTTACTATAAATTCGAATTGACATTGGGTAATGGTCCCCATTTTTATGCATTACTAATTTCGACGTGGTTTGGATCAAATTATTTTTGAAGCGAGATTCGAATCTTCGGGGCACATCTACAAGCTTAGGATATAAATCAGGGTGCGCTCTTACAAATTTACACAATTCAAAAATATATATTGCTGGATGCCGTGAGAATTCCAAGATTTTTACTGCTATCAGGTAGTGTAATAAATATTTGCTAAAATACGAATGCATTTCTTTTGTAAAATTAGTAAATCGTCTGCGTTTGTACTGTTTCCCCATAAAATTATGGCATATCGAAACCATGCCTGAGCAAAAGCATAGTAAGCTGTCAGGGCAGTTCTTAAGTCTGCTCTTTTTTAATTGTCCCAAGGCGTAAATAAATTGGCTGAGTTTGGTTTTAACTTTTTCTATGTGGGCTTTCCAATTCAGTGAGAGTCGATCGTTATGCCGAGAAGTGGGAAGGAGGCCACGCATTCTATTTATAACCGACTTCAAAAAAAGGAGGAGGTTCTCAATTCGGTTGTATTTTTTTTTTTTTTTGTTTTTTTTTTTCAATGTTTGTTACCTCAGAACTCCGTCATTGATGAGCCGAGTAAGTATATGCTTCCAGGTGGGTCCCATTTTTTTCAAAATTCAGTTGGATGATGGGATCCATGAGGAATTGAGGGAACTCCTCAATTATATTAGGCACGCGTGTAGTGATTTTGGTATTTACACCCGGAAATCATAAATTTGGTGGAGTGGAATTGGTGATGAAGACCACAGACGACTTATGGAATTCCTCACTTATGTACTTAAAAGTACAAAAGTATATCACAGATTCTGATAAGATTCCGTTGAAATAGCAACTAATGAAGTGCCAAAGGTGATCCTTGTGGAATCGACGGAATTCCTCAAATATTATCGGCCCACATACAGCGATTCGGTTTTTTTCTCTAATAATCAACGCATTTGCTCTTGGAAATCAGATCATGTGGTAAATTGGAAAAGAAATGTGGAAATATTCTCGTGCCTTGGCGGAGTACTAAATTGAAGTCGGTTAAAACTTTATTTTTAAAGAAAATTATGTTATTTTGGAATTCAAAATGTATGTCTAATTCTTGTTTTTGATGGGGCCTGAATTGCATAAGTTTTGTATTTGAAAAATGTATTTCTAGATTGTGATCATTTGTCCATTTTATGATGTTTGTTATAACTTCCGATAGTTTGTAATTGAGATTATGTTATGTTGTTTGTGTGATTCTTGTTATTTTGTGTTTTCTCATATGCAATAAATATTACTACTTTCGTGAGACATGATGAAATAATATTAATAATGTCACGGTTCAATTCACGTATTAAATGTCACTACGGGTGACATGTTTTTAAAGATTTTTTTTTACAAAGATTTTTATTGAACATCAAAACAAGCATATTTAAAACAACAAAATCGTAAGCAGCTGCTTTAGTATTAAACTGTGTTGCAGCTATTTACGCCCACCTCGGACTTCGAACTTCGACTTTCGAACTCTTCGGGAGTTCTTCTCGTCTCACACTCATCCTGAAGAAGAACTCCCGAAGAGTTCGAAACATGTCGCCCGTAGTGACATTTAAAACGTGAGTTGAACCGTGTCATTATTAGTATTAAGATTATCTTTGGTTCACGTCCCATGCGAACCTGGGAAAATTTATTGATTAATGAAAATCCGATGTACTTAGATTGATTATGGAATAAGAAATATTTACAGAAACCAGGACAACACCTTTCCTGGGCGTTTGGATGCTGATGGCTCCCGCTGCTGACACCAGTCCGGGGCATGCCACGTTGTATTCAGCGTTGTAAATTCAGCCGTCCAGTAAATATCACAGAATTGTGCACAATTTTGGCATTATTTATTACGCAAACAGATTTCTTACCTAACGGGTCTCAATAAGAGTGCACTATTTCAATGCAAAATAACCCTCGAATTAGGTATTATTAGGGTTAGTATGCACTGTGATTCTTATTGACACACCCGTTATAAGCAATGTGTATCACACATAATAGTGACAAAACATATCCTTTATTAAATTAGATAAATATTTTTCAATGAGGCATCGGTTTGCTCAGTTTTTAACCGACTTCAAAAAAAGGAGGTCTCAATTCGGTTGTATTTTTTTTTCTTTTTTTTTTTTATGTTTGTTACCTCAGAACTCCGTCATTGATGAGCCGATTCGATTTTTTTTTCTTTGTTTGTAAGTATATGCATCCAGGTGGGTCTCATTTTTTAAAAAAAAATATTGGATGATGGGATCCATGAGGAATTGAGAGAACTCCTCAATTATATTAGGCACGCGTGTAGTGATTCAGGTATTTTCTATTATGTCTCGTGTCATAAACTCGTGTATTTACATCCGGAAATCATAAATTTGGTGGAGTGGAACTGATGATGAAGACCACAGATGACTTATGGAATTCCTCAATTATGTACTTAAAGTACAAAAGCACGTCACAGATTCTGATAAGATTCCGTTGAGATAGCAGCTAATGAAGTACCAAAGGTGATCCTTGTGGAATCGACGGAAGTCCTCAAATATTATCGGGCCACATACAGCGATTGGGTTTTTTTCTCTAATAATCAACGCATTTGCTCTCGGAAATCAGTTCATGTGGTAAATTGGAAAATAAATGTGGAAATGTTCTCGTGGCTTGGCGGAGTACTAAATTGAAGTCGGTTAAAACTTTGTTTTTAAAGTAAATTATGTTCATATTATATTATATCACAATTTTACGTGCACAATTATTTTAACAGTAACGGTGGCAATATTTCAGCAAAACCATGTAATAGTGGCTCGCAACGGAGCGTCGTATTGATGTGTTTTTTTGTATGGAGATAGTTTAGAAGCTGGAGAGTAACATAGGCTACTTTTTCCAACGGGAAAACATCTAATTCCCACGGGAAAATTCAATATGTTAAATTTTCCTATAACCACGCGGGCGAAGCCGCGGGCATCAGCTAGTAATAACTAACTAGCTTCTGCCCGCAACTTCGTCCGCGGGGTACTCGTTTATATCGTAGCTCCATATTCACTCCCTAAGGGATGATATCCGGGATAAAAACTATTCTATGTCCTTCCCCAGGAATTAAACTATCTCTATACCAACTTTAATCTAAATCGGTTCTGCGGTTTAAGCGTGAAGAGGTAACTGACAGACAGACCGACACTTTCGCATTTATAATATTAGAATGGTATACTGAGTTCTCAGCCTGCGTTCAATGGCGCAATTGCAGCAATTCGGCGGAAGTGTTTTTTCCGGTCAGGTTAGGTTTACATCTAACACGCCTATTCATTTCTCACAACTACTTACCATGATGCGGAAATAATAGAACCGTTCGAGATGTGGTGGCGAATGGAGAAAATTAGCTGGAGAGAGAGGGTAACCAATGAAGAAGTGCTGAATAGAGTGAGGCACACCAGGCAGTTAATGAGAAACTTAGAAAATAGAAGAGTGAAGATCATAGGGCACGTCATACGACGTGACAACTTCATACTCAATATAATTGAAGGAAAGATAGAAGTTCTCTGCAAATAATAGGAAGACCTAGAACAAACACATAGAGTAGCTCAAAAAGAGAGTTGATGTTAGATCGTATCCACCAAAGACCTACACCAAAGATACTGGGAGGAGATAGACACATGCAGACAGACTAAAGAGATTTTGTCGAAACGCGACAACAAACTCACAACCGCACTACTGAGGACACAGAGAAGCCAACTACGCAAGATAGTTGGAACAATAACAGGACATAACACTCTGAACAGACACCTCTATAACTTAGGTATCACAGACAGCCCCATGTGCAGAGCGTGCATGGAAGCAGAAGAAACAACTAAACACATTCTACTGGACTGTAAGCAGGTAGAAGTATACAGGAAAAAACACCTAGGGTCTCCGGACACACTATTGAACGCAGTCAGCAACACCAAGGCACTCACAAACTTCCTGGAGGAGCTGGGGTGGTTAGAGTAGCGCTACCCCACCGATTCACGCAAAATAGGCACACTGGATGTCGACTTGCGGAAAAAAGCCCAGTAAAACTAACTAACTAGATCGTATCCAGATGTCGAAGAGTTTGCCTGGGATCGGAGTAGAAGGAGGCCCCACTTTGAGCTACACCGACAAGAGCTTAGCTCTTAAATAAGAAGAAGAAGAAGACTTGCTATACGCAGTTAGAATGCAAGTCATGTATTATGAATAAAGTAAGTTTCTGACAAGTAAATAATTTTTGCTACAAGCTTTTATTGCCATCTGTACTTTTTTGTATACCGTCATCAACTACTCATTGAGACAATTCTAGCCTAAACTCAACGGCGTTACGTCGGTTAAGTACTGAATTCCCATGGCCACTTTCTGTCTCCATCATCAGATCAGTTGGATGGTAGGTACCATAATATTGAATTGTCATTCAAACTATTTATATACACCCAACATTTCAGCTCAATCGGTTGAGGTTAACCGATTCAAATTTCAGTTTCGAGATTTGTCCCACAATAACCAACTAACAAACAAACGAAGGTCAAGTTAAATAAAAGCTTGTAACAAATAAAAGGATCCATAAATAAATACATTTCGATCATAGTGGAAAATTGAAAAATTATTCGCCACGAGCGGGATTTGAACCCACAACCTTTGGAATCCGTCCAAATGATGATCGAAATTTGGAATTTCGTTAGCGGACGTTTCTGCTTAATAAACATTTACTCATAAATAAATAGTCATAACATAATAGTAATTCAGCTTTAATTATTCATAAAAATATCTCGTACCTAACAATAAACAAGGCCTAAGGCTTGCAGTTACAATTGCATACGAAATGATTAGGATAATATGGCACGTTTGAAAACACAGGTAAAGCTACTGTATTCCCCATAGTTCCTCCCATGTTCAACCCTTGACTTCCTGTTGGTCCTATATTTTCTATTTGTCCCACATTTCCTGCTGGTCCCACGTTTCCTGTTGGTCCAACATTTCCTGTACGTACCACATCTGGTGCTGGTGCCACACTTCCTGTTTCTGCCACATTTCCTTTTGGCCCCTCATTTCCTGTTGGTACTCCAAAAGACACACACTTCCAACGGACACACTTCCTGCCCGTAGCGGTTTCTGCTACTGCATTCCCCATAGTTCCTCCTGCATTCAACCCTTGATTTCTTGTTGGTCCTACATTTCCTGTTGGTCCCACATTTCCTGCTGGTTCCACACTTCCTGTTGGTGCCACATTTCCTGTTGCCCCCTCATTTCCTGTTAGCACTTCATCACACTCCCAACGTACACACTTACTGTCCGTAGCGGTTTCTGTGTTACTATTAGCGCATTCCTTGTCGATATCCGGTATGTTGTCCCTGACGAAGCTGCGGTGAGCGTAGAGGCTGGTGATGGCGGCTAGAGCAAAGGCGTTGCAGAGGTTCTCGTTGCTGGCGGCGGTGGAGGCGATCCCATGGAGGTAAGGGGTGGCATCGGAGTACACTACGAAGCCTCCTCCACTGTCGCCGCGGCAGAGCGCCTTGCCTGGAATAGAGGTTATTGCTTTGACTAGTTTTGAGGTTATTGTAAGGGTTATACTGTGATTATGAGCAGGCGACGCCGGCCTCGCCCTTGTCGGAAGTAGGAAGGAGCTAGAAATTTCAATTCATGGCATTCTGCTCACACGCTCGCCGCATAGCAGATGCTCTTTCACTTCCACGTATCGATACCTCGGAGGTGTGCGAGAGCCGAGGTTAGCCGAAGCGGCAAGAGGGACAGGCTTGTTGTCACGTGGCCGGTAAACGGTGACATCCGTCAAAATCACATAGAAAACGGAATGGCAATAATGAATGGGGTACTTATAGAACCGTGACGAACCCTTTATTTAGTCAACTGATATACCTTACGGTGTCAACCTGGGCACGGCCCGTGCTTATCATGGTATACTTTCTCATCCGTTAGGTGTAAATGTATTAGAACCAGATCATGCATTATGCGTACATACACGCCTGTGTTCTCATAAGGGTAAGCAAATGTATGAAATTAAAATTATTTAATTTAAAGACGGAGACAATGTGATATTGTAGTTACAAGTTGCTAGCAACACACTTAAACCCCCCGTAGTCAACTTTTACGACAACCACGGTAAAAAGGGGGTGGCGCTATTCAAATCAGACAACACACGGGGAATGTTAGAACCAGATTTTACCGGTAATGGTGTCGCCCGCGCAGATCTTGTCGCTGGTGATGAACTTGAGGAAGGCGGGGTCGGAGTCGGCGTAGCACTCGTCCACGTCAACGTAAGGCAGCTCCAGGTAGTTCAGACGCTGGGACGGACCGCCGTTCTGTTCTGTCAGACCATATCCGAGTACCTGCAGCCGTTTATTATAAGATTCAGTTAGGTTTTAGACAAGTTTTTAAAATTTCAAATAAAAAAAACACTCCGGCCGCCACGTGGTCCTACTGCTTTGTCCTACGATTCCTACGAACCATCTTGTCGAGCCGCTCTAACCAACTGAGCTGTCGTAACTGTTCTCAGTTCAACGAAATGTTCAGCCAGTTCCCTCTTTTACGTCTAAGGGAGGCGTGTAGCGACATCTACCTTAAAGCCCTAGCGTCGATTGGCCGGCACGTGCGAACGACCGCGTTCGAGGTCGCTCCATTGTTAAATTTCGTAGGCACGAAAAGCGGTAGCTATTAGCTATTTTGTTCAGACCTGAGTATCTGTTCGTAGAACAATATAGTCTGTGGCTAGGGTTGATACCGCTTAGAAAGTTTGGTCCGTGAAAGGCGGACATATCCACTCGGTTTGTCCCGTAACGGATTTCCACTGGGTAAAAAAAGATTTCAAATTTTTGTTAGTTGTAGTTAGCGTTCTACGTTTATCTGGCTGTAGCTGCTGCTTCTCAAACTTCCTATCAAACTTGACGCCGACCGAGAAGGGACTTGTTATGCGCAGGATGGCCAAGCCGTCTTTACTAGTTAATAACGCGACAACGCTGCCGCGGCTGCAATCTCCTTTTTAACAGTTAGTCAGAAAGAGTAGGAGATAGAAAGTCTATTACTTTTTAGAGGTTAGGTGTGGCTTTTCTGTCCTAGGATGCCAAATTTGTTAGTTGATGTGGTTCCGGCGATATAATCCGGCTTGGCCAACTATAGCCACAATCGAATTATGGCTCTGGTAGCCAGAAGCAAGTGAGTGGGTAGTTTTTTATTTTTCATTGATAAAAAGGGGCTTGTCGCCAGACGAAAATACCGCCCCATAACGGCAAAAAAATATCTACAAAAATGAGAAACTTATGTTCTACATTTTAAAGCTACTTCCGTTAAATTATATACAGAATCGGCTTCATCCGATATAGGTAGAGACGAGACAAAATACTGTTAACATACATATCCAGTGGCTAACGGTTTCCTGTCGAACCAAGCTTTTTTTTGTGTCTCCAGACCAGAAAGTAGTCCCCGCGAAGGACACATACTGGCGACTGAATCCGCGATTACTGTATGGTAAATGATTTCTAACGGAGTACTTAAGTGATTCTTACGTGTTTAAATGATGAGTGATGGTTGTAATGGATGATGGGTGAAATGAAGATTGAACTATTTGCCATCGAACTTTTTCAGGTTATTAACTAAGGAGGTGGCGAGAGAGAGTGCAAAAAGAGGCTTTTGTAGTTTCTTTATACGAATGTTTTCCTGCAGGTTATACGTCGAACCAAGCTCCTCTCACAGACAGCTCCGGACACACTCCAGTAGTATATGCACAACATCCTCAACAGTTCCACAGTCATTAAAATTTAGGGAGGGAACTTTTCTCATCTAAAACGCAAAATTATTTGATGGAATGTAGCAGGAACGTGACCTGAGCGCAGTTTTTATCGATTTCTGTTATGGGGCCTGGTGAGTGAGTAGTTACCGTTCCCTTGTTATCTGGCTGTAGTTGCTGCTTCTCAAACTTGCTGTCGAAGCTGACGCACACAGACTGCACCCCCGGGGCGTAAGTGAAGGGACTTGACAGGTGCAGGATGGCTAAGTCGTCTTGGAAGCTCGTGGTGCTGCCGCGGAAGCGGACGGGCAGGATTATCTCTGATACCTGCGATGATTAAGTTGACAAAATAAATTTAGGTTATAATACAGGCTGAATTCCGCGACCTAATTCTGACCCATTTCTGACCACAGCTGCTCCATACAACATCTATGGCATTACTCCAGACAGATCGATAAATTCGTGCCAAGTCTTATAATAGTTTGCATGGCCTTTAAAGGCCATCGATTATGCACAAAAATTACATTTAGTGTGTACACTACTAAATGCCAAAATGTATTTAATTTAAACGAGTAGAGCGAATGTGCTCTTATAGGGAAGTATGAAGGTTATTTTGACAACGGGATATAGTCATCGTGTAGTCTAATGCACGCGACTTTCAATGATTATTAGCCGTTGATTCAAGCAATCATCATCAACACAAAAACGGTTTACTAATAAAGATGGTGATGATGTTATTTGGTGGCCAAAAAATCTTGGTGAAATAGGGTTAGTTGTATGACTTGTATGTATGTACTTCGAAGATGATAGTTGTAACTTGTAACTCACATCGGAATGTTGCGCGTAAGTGTCCTGCGTGTTGTTCCACGGGCGGAACAGCTTGCCGCCCGCCGCGGCGAACTGGCTCGCCGGCTGCCGGCCCGCCGCGTCGTCCCAGAAGCAGTGGGCGGCTGAAACGACCACTCACATCGTACAGTCAAGTGAAAAATATGAATGAATTTACTTGTAAATATGTTCGGAAACCCTAATGAATTCGCCAACATAAGAGCCACGGGACACGGGACTTTACAACAGCATCATTTGAATGACAGCTTTTGTCCGCCTTTTAACCACAGGTTCGTAACCAGAGGGGTATAATCACGTAACGTTTTGAACGCGCGTTAGGTAGAACCAGCTGTAATTTTTCCATATAAAAAAATACCTAACCAAACGTGCGTACAATGCGTTATGTGATCGACCTGCACGTAACAATAGAGCACTATTTATTATTTGGAACTGAAGGCAGTTACAACTAGGTTTTCGTATTTCGGTACCGTATTTCAAGCCGGTTTGTTCTTCGGGCGTATAAAGCTATCTAACCTACCTAGTGTTTCGCGATGGCAAGGGTTTCCTATAAGGAAACTAAATACTTCGATTGTAACTGAATTCATACACGAATTATTGAATAATTCACTCGCAAGTGATTATGAAATTACGGTACGGTACCTACGGCATGTGTCGCGAAGCCACTTCTGGTCACTCTCATGGCCGCGAAATAGTACCTATAGCACTCTAGCTTAGGTATCTGTATTAGCATATATGCAACTATGAACCTACACATACAGCTTCCGGAATCCTTTATATATCTGACATATGAGCTGCCGCCTTATGCGTACCAGCTCCATCTGAGATGTGGGGACCTTCGCTCCGGGGATGTCCTCCACCTCCCCTTACAGACATCCCTTACCACACGACTGATACTGTACCAATTCACACACTATATTGTTCCAGTTATAATTACCCGGGTGCACCCTTGATTGATGACGACATGGTCTGAGGCTGAAACTACCGAACCTGAGACCCTTGTTGTTACACTTGTTACTAATCCTTTCACACTAAAGAACTCCACGACTAAGAACTGTGTTATCGCATGTACGTGACATGTAGGAAAACCTTATTCATATACATAATATACCGTCACGCCTCCCCAAATAGAATAAGACCTGTGGACGCACATAAATACATCACATCATGAACAATCATCGTCCGAGCTGTGTAAACACGTGAACCCACGTGTAAATGAACCAAATCGTTACAATGTCATAGGATGCATTGAAAGTGATTATGGAAAGAGCTCACCCTGGTTTTCCTCCAAATCTAATACTACAAATCTGCACTTAACTGTTCGTACGCAATATAGCCGTTAAGAACTGTGACAACTCGCCTACCCGTCAACATTGTTATAAAAAGATTGTGGGAATTGCTACATGAAATAAATCGGCTGTTTGAGACATGATTATTAACATCAATGTAAATACTATCGTGAATCATGACTATTCACGACAGCATGTACTTGGCAGGAAGTGGTGCAAGATTGTGAACTCTGTCGTACTTTGTTTCGGAGGCCAAGAGGCCTTTTTGGATCACTGCCAAAACAGTTAAAGTATCAATAATTTTCATTTATGTCCCTTTCTCCAAATCATACGAACCTGATATAACGAAGTCCCGTTTGACCAGCGATCCTCCGCAGATCTGCATGAATGGCGCCCAGACTTTGCTGTAGATCCCCACATGCCACTGAAACGCCGGTGCACTGGAGTCAGGCAACGTAGGCACTGACAACGACCCTATGCCTTGCGATGTATACACTTGATCATCCTCTGGAACATCATCTACGAACCCATCACCAAAATCAGATTCAGTAACAGTTTCGTTTTGAGGTGCTTCGTCCATCGTTGGATTTTTGTAAAACTGGACACATTCTTCAAGATTGAAGTTATCAAAGGTTTCTTTAAAGAATCTCCTTAAGTGGTTGGTAGCGCCGATGAGGTTGGTAAAGCTGCGAGTGTAGAATTTGGTGCACCGACGGTTCTCTATAATGTTCGTTGTGACACCACGGAGGTAAGGAGTCACGTCTTGGTAAAACACTAGAGCGTTACCGCTGTCTGTTTCGCACTGGGTTGTGTCTGGAAAGAAAAAAATCAATGGATTTACTGTCGTTCGGCACAAAAGAAAACCTTAACACGAAATGAACATTTTGCAATTGGACCAAAAGTAATTCCACCAAAAGTGAATTTGGTGAAAATGTAATCTTGACTTTATATTTTTTTCCCCTCACTGCCTCGGAAAGCCGTCGTTTATCCTTTAAAACAAGCGGGTAAAAACACATTTTATCCACTAGTGGGGAAAGTCATTTGACCTTGAAGCGTGACCATTTGTTGTCTGTATTTGGCGGCGCGGCAAAGGAGCATCAGTGTTTTCATAGAGTATAATGAATAAAGTGTTTTCTTCGCGCGCAGTTGGGACGGATGTGTTTTGAGTGTCGTACTCTCGTGGCGCCCACGCGCCTTTTAAAAGGCCGTATCAGTTGATGAAAATTCAAATTAATTCCATTTAAGGGAAACTTCTAATTTCACTGTTCGTTTTTGCGTGCTGGGCGCCACGAGGTTAATGGAATTATACGGCTCTACGCAGTAGCAGTACCTATCTTCTAAAGCAAAATCTTGAGGGAAACTAGGTATTCAATTGTTTACGCCTAAGACGGAAATATTTTTGCAACCGAGTGACACAAACTGCTTGACACACCTTCTAAACATTTATATCCCTTATTTGAAGGGCAACAATGACTGTTTTCTGAATAGCAGGATCAGGGAATTAAAGTACAACTTTGATCCCTCATTTAAATGTCAATAATAAGTTTTGACGTTTTGAATAGTAGAAAATGAAATCTTAAACTCACTATTAATGTCTCCCGCGCAGATTCTATCACGCCCATCGGTTTTTGAGCTCGTCTTATACTGACACCGATTCCCTTTTACGAACGGGAGAGACAACCAGGTAAGGCTCTGTGACGGCTTGCATTCACCATCTTCTTGTACGGACCAACTTGGTATCTGCAACATAATGGATAAAACATAAGCTGGACGCCGCGCCGCGCCATTTATCCGCACCGAATGAATGACAGGGGGGTTGATGACCTGACCCCGTATCATGATCAAGATAGGAGCGTCGTCTCGTTCTATCGAACGGTGTCAGCTAGTGACGGACGCTCTATCTTGTCACTTATTGTGTGATAAGGCCGACCATGATACGGGGTCTGGTAAAGGTTACGGGAGTGCGCTAGATGCGAGTGGCGCAGGTCATTGTGGCACTCTTTGGAGGAGGCCAGCCCTGTTATTGCGAGAATATAAGATATTCTCGCAATAACAGGGGTGACAATGCGCGTTGCCGACTCATTACTGATTTGAAACTTCGTAGTGTGGACAGACACAAATGCAGGTCCCTTATTCTCAACACAGCGCTTATGACGGGTGGTCTTCTGTAAAGCGGAGCGCAACTGGGGAAGTGCTTGAAATATGAGATATATTATGCCCATGATAGGCAATAGGCTACGATATCTGTATACTATCAGTCAAGTCGTATTATGCTGTTTGCCACCATTGTGGTTTGGACCCCAACGCCGCACTTTAACGGACGCTGCTTCAATCATCTTTTATAGATGCTAAAGGCCAAGGATGATGTTGGTGTGGACTCCCGTTACGAAGAACTCAAGCGGTGCCACGGGATATAATTAGCCTCCAAGCAAGTGTACCTACTAAGTCATAACCTCCAAGATGCCCTCGAACTTACCGTTCCAAATATCCCTTCTTTGAGTTGCTCTTCTTCTAGTTTCACATAGAAATTGATGCACAGAGGCTTCACGACGCTGGTGAACTTGAAGGGTGTAGCCAGGGTCAGGACCGCCAAGTCCGGTTGCCGGCACGGCGGCTCTATCATTTCGATTTGTGATGTTGATGATATGTTCTTAATCTGAAAATAGGTATACCTTAAGGGCTTACGGTATAGTGGTGCAGGCATGCGGCTGTCAAGAGGCGGTTGTGGTTTCGAATCCCGGCTCGTACCAATGAGGTTTTCGGAACTTATGTACGGAATAGTTACCATTAGCAAACAAAAAATAAGGTCTAGTTTTCCCTGTGGACCTTCCAGGTCAGATGGCACTCGCTTTTCTAAAACTAGGGCCTATACCAAATCTTGGGATTAGGTGTCAAAGAGGACTCTGGGCTCCTTTAGGGACGCAACCGGGAATAACGCTAGGCGGATTATGATGATACTCGTATCTTAAGGGCGTGAATTGGAATATATCACGTTTTTTGAATCGCCGTTCTGACTAGATTAGGAAACAATAAGGACTCATTTTCGGAATTCGGATATATGATTCTTGACTATATAATTGTTTAGCTGATTTAATCGATACATGATTGCTTATAATTTCCAAGATATAAAAAACTTCCTTGGGCCTGGGCGTCGAGGCCCTTGGTCCGTGGGTTCCCAGCGCCCTCAATCTTTTCAAGGAACTCTCAAAAAAATTAGCCGACACCACACCGGGGACCGAAGAGCTGGCAGCTTCCTCGCTCAACGCATTAAGGTCACAGCTCATTAGAGCCACCCGGCGCCCGACCCGCACCGCGTCGCCTCGAGCGGTTAGTATTCTGTATATGGATTTGTACGGACATGCGCTCACTACATCAACTCCGTAGTTAGTACATTTACGAGGCGAGGCGGTGCGGGTCGGGCGCCGGGTGGCTCTAATGAGCTGTGACCTTTAGTATTGCGATACAGCGGGGAAATGCTGCTAGCATCTTCGGCACCACGCCGCGGGGAGACCCTTTGTTTTAGTTATAAGTAGTTTTATTTATTCAAATTGTAATTGTACTCGTATTAATAAGAGTTTATTAAACTTACCACATTTTAGGCACTTTAGAGCCATTCTAGTAAAACTTATATATGCCGGTCTAAGCCCAACATGGGCTAGTTTTGCCGCTAGGTTAAAACGTCAGACGGCAGAGTCGTTTTCGAAAAACGGCTACGCTAAATTCTGGGATTAACCTTTTCACCGCCATTGACTTGATACGAAGTCCGCACATTCCGCGGCAGTGACGACCGCTTTAGCCTAGTTGGTAGTGACCCTGCCTACGAAGCAAGAGGTCCTGGGTTCGAATCCCGGTAAGGGCACGAATATTTGTTCCTGAGTCATGGATGTTTTCTATGTATTTAAGTATTTATTTATCTATATAAGTATGTTTATCGTCGTCTAGTACCCATAGTACAAGCTTTGCTTAGTTTGGGACTAGGTCGATTTGTGTAAGATTGTCCACTAATATTTATTTATTTATTTATTTCGTGCCTCACACGCCAACGACTTCATATCTAGTAAGTTTCTTCAGTCAAATAGGTACTTACGTGCGTTGGCTGGAGGTTTAATTTCGCATTTGACGTCTGTGACAGGTGGCGCGTGGTGTGGGGCAAAACTTTTTGCTTGTATCGTGTCGGGGAATAGGTTAAAAGCGAAAGCGGGCCCCGGCTTTCTAGGGTATAACCAGCATAATGCTAGGACGATGATGAATAATGTATTGAAACTCACGTCAGAATACTGGGCGTTGATGTCCCGAGGGTCATCATACCGGGAGTATATCTTGCCGGCCGCCACCCTGAACAACATCGGCGGAAGCTGCTCCTGCACGGGTGTGAAGCAGTGACTAGCTGGAACATGGAATTTCTCTATTTCATTAGAGCTCTCTAGAGCCGTGCTGTAGAGCGGCTATGGAAACTATGACACTTTGGTGTCAACTCATAAAGAAGGCTTCACAATAAAACGTTTAACCCCACCCACGGCGCCACTATGCGTCAAGAACGGATATGTTATTTTATACTAACTTTTGCCCGCGACTTCGTACGCGTATAAATTATGGTTTACATGATATTCTTATGTTAAACCATTCGCATACTACTGACAAATTTGAAAATAAAGATTTCATTTCCATAGATAGTGCGTGTAACAGTTCAAATTCTCTTCAAGTCTTAGTAAACACTAACTCAAAACCTTGGTCGTCAATAAAATTATATAGATGCCCAAAGTACCCTGCGAGCCCCATGCATGTCCGAAGGCCCGAGAGCGAGCCCGACGGACACTCACTATCCCCAGGTGTCTTGAAAGCGACACCTTAGGCTTGCAAGAGCTTTTCATACCAATGATAGGTCCAAATCAAGCCTTAAGTAAGCGCTTTCAATGCCCTCACGGACACTTACTATCCCCAGCTGGCAGCAAGGCCAAAGGCCGAGCTTTACGTTGGAATGAAAGGCCCAAAGCATCTCTTTAGAGAGCGCTCTCAATGCGAGCCTCTAAGGACACTCATTATCTTCGGGTGTCTTGCAAGCGAAACCTAAGGCCCGAATTCCTGAAGTTAAAAGTGGAGGCCGAAGCCGAAGAATTCCAAGCGCATTTCATTTATTGATTTGAGAATTTGTTGTATGGCAGTTATAGACAAAGCAGGTCCCTCACTTTGACCACAGCGCATCCCCGGGAGCTCTGGCGACCTTGCCACCAGGAACACAACACCACATACAGAGTAAGTTGTGGTGTCACCGTCACCGAACTGTAACCAAATTCCCGTTATATAACAAAAACCCACCTGAAAGCACCGTATCCTCCTTGAGCAGCGACCCGCCGCATATATGCTCATAGATTTCTCCGTTCCACAAGTAAATCGCAACGTGCCACAGACTAGTCTTATCATCAGGCTTCGCTTGCAGACCATTCGCAACAGCTTCTGTATTTACTCTAGTTGTTGCGGCTGGTGTCCCTATATCGAAGTCAATAGATTCTGTCTTCACAGTAGTAGTTGCAACAGGTTTCTCAGAACTCTCCAAGTCGTCTTCAGGACCTAGGGCAAATGCTTGCAGTGTTGGTTTGTTAGTCACTACCTCTGCCAGTACGAACTGGGTGCTCGGAGCGGTTGTCGCCGCGATTTCTCCTAGTCTTATGTCGACGTCACTGATGACCGGTTGTGAAGGTGTTGTTGAGCTGAAGCAAAGAAATAAATTGGGGGGATTTTTGACTGTGTCGACACATTGTTGTTTTATATTGTGACGTGGTCGATATCGAAGTGTGGTATTATATTATTAATATTATTATCTACTCCCACCTTCAAGATCTTTTGCCACTCCTTTTAACAGCTTCACATAGTTTGTTTTTTATCAGACTACATATGGTATTGGATAGTATGGTCCGCAGCAGAACCAAGATAACCGATATAGCCCGCCCCGAATCGCTTAACTTAAGTGGCAGTGGGCATTGCACGTAGAACCAATGGCTGTAGGGGCGGAAGAGTTCTCGAGTAGCAACCACGATCGGAGGGCGCAGCTTGGGTAGACCCCTCTACAAGATGGATCTGGTAAAGGTCCCGGGAGTCCGCTGGATGCGGGTGGCGCAGGACCAGTCATTGTGGCACTCTTTGGGGGAGGACTATAATCCAGTAATGGACGTCCTTCGGCTGATATGAAAATTACTATTTAAGATTGTGACATTCTAATGTGTAAATGTTAATTTCAAATGCAATGTATGTTGCTCATGAATAAATCAATGAAAAAATGATAGTAACGAACGTTTTAAATTACCAACTTTAATCATTTCATCAGAAAATCGTTAGTAATGCCCAAGCACCCACTACCGCGTTACTGCGTTACAGTATAACAATACAAGGTAATTTTAACCTATTGCCTTCATATTTTCTAACATATAATTATTTTGAGGTTGCTTATTAGTTATGCCAAACTTTAGATAAACGATAATTTTTTCTCGTAGATTATTTAGACACCATTTTCTTTATCAAAATTTGAGGACGTTAGTACAGTATTTATTGTTACATAATCATCATCATCATATCATAACAGCGCCCCCCGCGTCCAGATGACTCCCGCGACTTTTACCAGGTTGTATCGTAGGTATATGATATGATCATTAATAAGTTTCTGTCAAATATTTCATTTTTGGTACAAGCTTTTATTGCCAAGTGTATTTTTCAGTATAGGTACCGTCGTCAACTACTCGTTGAGATAATTCTAACGAGCCCAAACTCAACGGGGTTACGTCGGTTAAGTACTGAATCCCCATGGCCCCCTTCTGTCTCCATCATCAGCTCAGCTCGATGGTACCATAATATTCAATTGTCATCCAAACTACACGTAAACGTTTCAGCTCAATCGGTTGAAGATATCTCCTTTAAAAAGTTGCAAGATTCCACTTCCACCCGAACAAACATGGTTACGTACATTGCAAGATAAATTGCTTGTAATGAAAAGGCCTAGTCACCTTCTAGGTTCAGGTCTAGGAGCCTCAGAGGTCGTAGTACTCCTAGTCGTAGACCCCCTAGTCCTGGCCCGCTGTGTAGTGTGACCATACCAGTCGCTCTCCCAACCGTGGGACCAGTCCCGGCTCCATGCAGACCTGTCTTGACCATGGAAGTAGTGGTAGAAGCGACCAGGAGTGCTGTGGGTCAGGATGATGAGGTCTGGAATAGAAGCGTATAATTAATTAAATGTTTTCATGTCACACCCGGGGGGTAATTCAGTGTTAGGACAACTCTACTGCCATTGACGACCGGTTAGCCTAGTGGATAGTGACGCCGACTACGAACCTGAAGGTCCTGGGTTCGAATCCCGGTACGGACAAATATTTGTATCATGAGCATGAATATTTGTTTCTGAGTCTTGAATGTTTTCCATGTACCGTAAAATGGGGTGAGTAGGGATCGCAAGGAGAGTTGGGTTATGAATGGGGAGATAAGGGATGAAAGGGGGTGAGATGGGATTTTAAGGCTACTGCTACCTAAATAATGTATTCCAATTTTAAATGGAGCTATAGTAATATTCATAATAAAAAAAATCGATCCAACAATCTTCCACAATCACCTTTATATGAAAACCCATCTCACCCCAACTACGAGGGAATACGGGGTGAGGTAGGATTTCGAGTTTATCGTTAAAAGTTATGAAATGGAACTACCCAAAATCATAAAAAAACCAAAATACAAACGTCCGGAACACTCAGTTTATATACAACATTCAGTTTGCATATGTAAAAACAAAATGTTATCGAGGTTTGAATGTCAGTTTTGTTCCTACTCACCCCGTTTTACGGTATTTAAGTATTTATATCTGTTACATATATCGTCGTCTAGTACCCATAACACAAGCCTTTATTGAGCTTATGTATACTGGGGTTAGTTACATCTTTGTAAGATTGTCCCATAATATTTATTTATAATACATGCAATAAAATAAATTTAGATCTACCTAATGTACGCACGAAGAAGAGAAAATGAGAGATCTATGGTTCTCTCCTTTTTTATATTTTGAATTGCTTTGTACGAAATGTTATCCAAACGGCTAGCAAATGGCCATAATTGCTGGCTGCTACATGCAGAAAATCTCAGTTCCTAACGAAGGGAATCATCACAACGCGGAGTTCCTTTGTTTTAAGGCGCCGTAGGTTCATGGTCTTCTCTCCCTCTCACTGAGCATAAGCGTGAGCGAGATGGAAGTGCGTGCTCGGAAGCGCGGATATCTTGTTTTCTAATTTTATTTTTTTGGCTGTTTAAATAAATAAAAATGTAATCACTGTTTTCCTTCGAACATGATATTGCCGATTTTTCGAAGCATATGTATAGCTTCTGTGCATAATTTGTTACGAATATTTTAAGTGTATTTTTGTGTATTTTAGACCTATGTTCGTGATTTTTTTCTATCGAGCGAAATTTGCTTAATCATGTTTCGAATCACTGATCTCGCTGCAAAAAAGCCTTAAGATTACTATTCGTATTTTTTTGAAACCATATTATTATAAACAGACGCATTATATTGTTTCAAAAACTCTGTTCGCTTAACTTCGCTGAACCTACGGCGCCTTAAGATACAATGTTACTAACGAATTATGATTTAGTAGAGATTGCTTAGGTACTTCATTAAGTCCGGCTTTTGTAAGAACACTTCTTCTTTTCTCCAATAAAGATTAAATAAATTAATTTATTATTTGAACTTCCGATTAAGTATTATAATTTTGAAATCTTGTTTTACAGTTGATCAGTTGCCAGACCCCGTATCATGGTCGGCCTTATCACGTGATAAGTGACAAGATAGAGCGTCCGTCACTGGCTGCCACCGTTCGATGGAACGAGACGGACGCTCTATCTTGTCACTTATCGCGTGATACCGGGCCAGGTTAAGTTGAAATGCATATTCTTTTTTATTAGGTACTTAGTATTAGTTTAGAGCTTATACGTATTTGAATGTAATCATTCTTTACACTTTTGATTTGATATAATATTTGTATTTGTATGGAATGTTATTGTGTTGAAATAAAGATATTTTACATGCAATTACATTATCTATTTAAAATAAAAATGTCTCTACAGAGCAAAATTTTTAAATATCAAAGGTACTTTCCCTTCAAGTCGCGTAGTACTGTGGCACAATGGCAGGTACCTACTTATTACAATTCTGCACTTGTTGACAGTATGACAGCTAAGAGGGTCAACAAACTAAAAACCTTCGGAGCGATGAAGGGTATCTACCTAACCATAAAACCTAATTGAGTAGCAAGTTTGTGTACACACTTGACTGAGTACATTGTAGTTAGGTAAGTATTAATACTTATTTCATTGACGTCGAGATGATTATACAGAATGATAATCATCTCGACTATAAATAAATTGATAGCCATTTCTATTATTTATGCGATAGCAAAAATACTTTTTTCTTACCAAAATATATCTACACTAATATTATAACGAGGAAAGATTTGATTGTTTGTGTGTTTGTATTGAATAGGCTCCGAAACTACTGGACCGATTTGAAAAATTCTTTTACCATTAGAAGCCGACATTATCTCTGATGAACATAGGCTACTTTTTACTGCGGGTAAATGCTTCATTCCTACGGGAAAACGGGTAATCCGTGCGAAGCCGGGCCTGGCAGCTAGTCGGAAATAAAGTTAGAACTCAAGCCATGGTACAGTCCACGTCATATACTTAGTTAGTAGCAGCCAAGGTAGCCAAATACTTCGGTGCACGTCTTTATTACTGTAAGAATAAGGGTGTGTTACGAAATATTTGGCTACACTGACTCCTACTGACTATATGACGCTGACTGTACCCCCACAACTTCTGACACATGCTGTGTGAGAAATGATACATCGAACGTCGTGCTGTATTGGATGACCAAATTGTGTGAAATTATCCTACTTAAGTATATTATCCTACTAATATTATAAATGCGAAAGTTCGTTGTTGTTGTTTGGATGTTTGTTACTCAATCAGGCTTACACGGCTCAGCCGATTTGGATGAAATTTTCCACGACGATAGTTTATAGCCTGGATTAAAATATAGGTTAGTTTTTATGCCGAGTACACGCAGACAAAGTCGCGGGAGGAAGCTAGTGTTTTAATAAAATCTCCACATGTAATATATTGCGTCGGTATTACTTTGCTGCGCGCGGGGCCATAAAGTGTGGGAGAGAGACACCTATGTTGCGCTCTAAGTTGGACTTACATGGCATGATTGGCAAGGTATAATTAGGTCGAAGAGTTTATTTACAGGCATGAGCGGTTCGAAACTCGCCAGTAGCATACTCGGCCCAGCAATGGCTCCGTTTGTCCATAAATACAGCCAACTATTATAAATGAGTTACTAATTCTTGTCTTCACTCTCAGAGTTCCCCAACAAAACGAGGAAAACCAACCGGTTGTAACTTTACTTACTCACAAAAGGGCTTTAGCAACATTAGTACACGTTTATTATCCGCTCTTTTAACTTGGCACACGGCATCTTTACCTTGATATTTGCAATATATCTTGAATATCTGGACATACCGGTACGTTGCCAGTTGCAGCATTAAAGTAGATGTGTATCAAAATAAAACCTTAGGTTTTATAAGTTAGGTCTACTTTCGGAAAGTTCGTGATGATCTTTAAGAATTATGTGTTTTTAGGGTTCCGTTGGTACCCAAAGGGGAGAAACGGGATCCTGTTACTATAAGACTCCGCTGTCCGTCTGTCTGTCTGTCCGTCACCAGGCTGTATCTCATGAACCGTGTTAGTTAGACAATTGAAATTTTCACAGATGATGTATTTCTGTTGCCACTAACAAAATACTAAAAAGCAATAAAATAAATATTTATGGAATACAACAAATGCGATTTTTTTTGCCGGTTTTATAGATAATGGTACGGAACCCTTGGTGCGCGAGTCCGACTCGCATTTGGCCGGTTTTTAAAAAGACTGAAGTGAGCTTGGGATGAATTACTATGTACTACCACCAGTATTCTGGCAAATAAAAAGTTATATTCTAATCTATTCTACTATAAAAGTTATCCCCGTAATTCGCTTTCCTGACTTCAAAAAAACTTCCCATCCCATTGAGTGATGATTTCCGGTAGGTAAACAGACAGATAGACAGAGTTACTTTCGCATTTTACATTAAGATTTAACAATGTAATCAAGTATTTCTATCGATTTTCACCCCCTTCCATTAGTCGTACCTATCTGCAACTTTGAAACAAGTTAACATGAAAGTTTAGTTTAGTATGTTAGTTTTAGATACAACTAGCTTCCGCCCACGACTTTGTCTGCGTGGACCTGGGATAAAAACTATACTTACTATATTTTAATAATAAACTAGTTTCGTGCAAAATTGCATCCAAATCGGTCGAGCCGTTTAAGCATGATTGATTGAGTAGCAAACATCCAAACTTTCGCATTTATAATATTAGTAGGATAATTTACTACCATCGAATTGATCTGGTGATTTAGTGGAAATGTATACAATGGTTTATTGTACGTGTGGCGTATAGCCACCACAAATATATATGCGAGGGCAGCAGCTGTGCTGTGGCGAACCGACAGCTCGAGTCAGTCGCTGGCTAGCTGTCGGTGAGCGAGGTCACGTCTGCGCGTCTGAGCTAATAGCACCCAATGGTTGTTTTATTTATACGAGTATACCCTGAGAGACCCAAGGTGAAACGTCACATTGGCGACGAGTCCTCGAGTAAGTGACAAGCCATATTTAAAACATTCCTTGGGTTTCTTAAAAACGCTAAAAAGAAAAGAAGAAGCAAATACGAACCCGTGTGTGTCAATAAAATAAAAGTTATCGAGGCATAACAACTATTCAGTGTACCGTTCGTTGAGTGTTTATTCAGTGTTTCGTGTGTGTCGTTGTAACTTGTAACCTAGTTCTAGATATTTAATTGACGAGAATGATATTATTGGTTGATTTACTATATCAAAATGGTCATTTACAAAGTGGCAGAAAACAGAAATGAGAATACGAGGAGTACTTTAGCATTGGTATCTATAGATAGCAATTGTGCGTAGTTATTGCATACGTTGCGTACGTGGGACAAGTACGAGTATGTTCCTAGCTATAGTGTGCACCTTGCAGGTGCAGTCTTTTACTTAATCTCGCAGTGAGATAGCAATAAAACCGAAAACTCAACTTATTTAGTGTTGTGTTGTTTATGTTTTCTTTAAGTACCTACTTGGATACTCGTAGTATTTTAACGACACAGCAGAAGGTATTTATTAAAGCATAGAGGTGAATCAACTTTTTAGTGTCCTCCCCGTCATATTTGCTGTCTAAAAGGGGATTACGAGAAATACGATGTTGCTGTTGCTAACTGTCGTTGCATTCCTTACTCAATTAATTATAGCGTGAAACTAAATGACAATTGTATTAACAGATATTAATTTGCCCTCGACTGGTGCAATTGCACCAGTTGCCAGGAACGTAGAATGTCCCCGATTTGTATGAAAATTGTATTTGTCCCCTAGACAACCATGTTTCTGCTAAAATACGTTTTGCGGGATGCAACATTATATGTTCAAACAGAGTGTTTATCTGGCTATAAGAAAATTTACCAAATACACATGTCGTGGTAACTGACCATGAAGAAAAGCTAAGGGACAAGAAAAGTTGATTGACCGATAAACATACAAGTACCTTCTTTCAAAAAATAAAAAAATGGAATCGCACTAATTATAATAACAAGTGTGAGTTTAAATATATCTAAACCTATTGCGTTTAACTTCTTCGAGTAGCGTATTTAATAGGTACACTGAATAGGTAAGCCCCAAACAACAACAAAAGTACCACGGTGGAGGAAAGCGTTTAGATGTAGATGCTAGGTGCCTGGGAGCACGCGCTCAGTGTAAAATATGCCATTGAGCATATGGTGTAAAATATTTCAAGGTTCATAAAGTGATATATATATATATATATAAAATATATGATGAGGTATACATGAATAATTTCCTGTACCGTGTCTGTGGGGAAATAATCCAAGACAGGACAAAAATATGGAATATAGGTATTACATTAACGTTACTATCATACTATAAAGAAATCATCTATACCTATGCAGTAGTCATTGTTATCTATAGTTTTGTGGATTTAAATGAAAGGCCAGAATAATAATTATCATAATTAGGATCGTGCCCATCAATGAGGCGTGTTACATGATCGTTTTAAATTATAATCACATTATACAAACGGCATTTATATAAATTGATAAAATCCTTATATCAATATTATTATTTGGCTATAAGTATCTAAACGGTAAATTCTAGTCACGTCTAAAGAAAGCACAACCTTACCGGCTTTCCATGGTAGTACATTAATAATAACATATATCTAGTGGTTACGAATATATTTCGTAACTATGAAACATAAATTATTCGTGTATTCTAAATCAAAATTACCAAGGTTAAATCAAAAGCACCATACCCCCACCAAGTGCTAAAGAGCGAAATCTCCCCGAGTTCCACATAACTAGTGATATATGATGTATATCTGGTTATGCTATTAACATAAATAGTAAATAAATAGACCAAAATGTGGTTATGACATGGGATGCATGTCACAAATAGTAAATAAATAGACCAACATGTGGTTATGACATGGGATGCATGTCACAAATAGCAAATAAATAGACCAAAATGTGGTTATGACATGGGATGCATGTCACAAATAGTAAATAAATAGACCAACATGTGGTTATGACATGGGATGCATGTCACAAATAGCAAATAAATAGACCAAAATGTGGTTATGACATGGAATGCATGTCACATAAATAGTAAATAAATAGACCAAAATGTGGTTATGACATGGGATGCATGTCACAAATAGTAAATAAATAGACCAAAATGTGGTTATGACATGAAATGCATGTCACATAAATAGCAAATAAATAGACCAAAATGTGGTTATGACATGGAATGCATGTCACATAAATAGTAAATAAAAAGTTGATTTTGCTCATGATGTGAGTTAATACACGATTATGACATGGAATGCATGTCATATAAATAGTCAAAGAAAATGAATAAATAATTGATTCTGCTCATGATGTGAGTTAGTACAAAGCGTCAGTTGCTAACCCATAATGTGGGTAAAATTTTAGAAGTTGTATGCTAGTTTATAAGCAAGTCCATAATGTGGGGAAAAAAAATAATAATAATAATAAACAAAAAAAAAAAAAAAAACAGCATGTGCTAATTTTATAAACCAATCCCATAAGGTGGGTATAGCAAAATAATTGCTGATTGAGATGAGGTCTCAAGAAAATAATGAAGTAAAATAAAAATATTCAGATACCTTTTTATTGATGGTTAGATTGCCAAGGGCAATCTGGAAAATATGAATTGGAGCAAGGACGGTAAAATTGGCTTTAAATATTTTTTTATAAACATATTTATGTGCTATCAGTCAACGTAATTAAATAATGCTA
Source organism: Epinotia ramella (assembly GCA_947578815.1). NCBI lineage: Eukaryota > Metazoa > Arthropoda > Insecta > Lepidoptera > Tortricidae > Epinotia > Epinotia ramella. Next base: position 11,870,217 of record OX388222.1, read on the forward strand.
TCCAAATCAAATTAGAAATACAGATAATATTTTTTGACTGTTACTGTTAGACAAGAGCAAATATGTAAAAGTTCTTATCTTGAAATTTTAGTTCTTTAACTGAAGACCTCATCTTAATACGTCCCGGTCATTTGCCAAGTAATGCCGGGAATAATTTAATGAGAATAAGTTAATATTCTTATAATAAGTATTGCTTTAGCTACAGTTGTGCAATGTGGCTGGTAACTAGTTAGTAAATTGATAGCCGTCCCTGGTTTATAATATCATAGAATAATGTATATTTTTCGGAAAAATTACATAAACCCAAAATTGAAAACTGAGAACAGACTGGCGTTTCTTCTCATCAACTTGATGACATCAGGTACTAGTACTACCTACATTTCCAAACGCTAAAAAGTGTGCGCCTCTGTGGAATAAATATCGATCTCTACAAGTGCATGACACGAAGTAATGGATACTTACATCAAATAATAAAGGTTAAACGTGGCAGTGTAATAGGTACCAGAAAAAGGCCACCAAACTAATCATTTTAATAGAAGTTGTATACTTCCATACCAAACTTTGTGACGATGTATGGAACTGAGATTAAAAACATATGAAATAGTTTTGCTTGTATTGCTATATTTCATCAGTTTTAATTTATCAGATCATCAGTTTAATAATGAATAATATAAACAGGAAATACAGCTTCATCTCATTTTAATCTGCGAATTTAGCAACTTAGTCTCACCCAACACTGAGGAAATAAACGAATGTGAGATAGATACTAAACCATAATACTTCAGGGTATACTATGACTATGATATCAAGTATGGGGTATTGTAACCCTAATGATGTTTCAAATTTTAAGTTATAAATAAAAAATAAACATCTTGCAAAAAAAAAAAAAAATCAGAACATCTGAAACTAAAAAATTAAGTTGTATGAAAGTGACTGGATCGGATTTTAATCCGTCGGATCGCGTTGACTCTTCAATACATGACCCATGATCAACCAATTACATGTCCAGCATACTCGTACAATTGTGGGTAAAATGTAGTCATTTTAGATGAAATTAAGTAAATGTGATCATTATTGGTGTGTCATTGGATAGATTAATAATGTATGCTAATTAGTAAGACATTGGTAAATATGAGCCGTGTAGTGTGTATGCAAATAAATAAAATAAATATATAGGAGCTACCTTAAAATACATGTGTGCGTGATTTACCAGAAAAGTTAAAAATAAATTGGGTTTCCAAACCATAGTATGGTAAAATTACAATGCACTAATATTTTAATATTACAGATTCAGATTCATTTGCTCACAATATTAGATTACATGATTAATTACATGTCAATTTAAAAGAATCCCTATTGTTATCGTCAATAACATACAATAACATTCAATCAAAATAATTAGAAGAATAATAACTAACAATTGAAATATAACTATGTCCACTTAATTTAAATGTATGTCATAGTTATCAAAGTTCACCTAAAAGGATCTTCAGTACTTACATAATATAACAATAATTTAATTTAATAAAAAATAAAAATTATAAAAGCGGTTATGTCAAAAAATCCACTTATAGAATACAGTGGAATTTCCAATAGAAAGTTTCTTAATCGACGCTTGAATAAAGGTATTCAGAAGAATATAATTACATATGTATATACATACCTACCTATACTTGGTCGTGTTTTTACGCTGGTTCTGCCCGTGGCTTTCTTTCTAACTTTCCGAACGTGGTAGTTAGTTACTGACATTTATAGGTGCACAAGCATTAATGGAAAAAGTGCTATAAAATTAGCCATGAAATTTTATTATTCAATTTTACAATCGTATTAGCTAACATATTATTTTGCTAATTAAGACTTTATACTTCCACGAAATAAAATAAAAGCGAAGTATCAAAATCCAAGTTAAAAGTTATAACTAAACTAAATCTTAAAACAGCCTCTGGTGGCATTGTGATAAAGATGCTGGCCGCATTATCTCAATGAATAGCTAGGACAATAAATAAATAAATTATATCTTTCAAAAACCGCCTTATCCTATAGATTGTTAAAATGGCAAGTTTTAGTACATATGTTACCAATATTTGGGTAAGAAATACCCCTATTACTATAAGGTTGACAATTATTCACAATATAATTTTAGTAAAAAATATTGCAGGAATATTCAATTTCACTTGTTTACAAATCATAATCATAAGCGGTGTATAATTTATTCAGAGCTTATATGTTTGTGACATCCTCCTCCTAGAGGTAAATGTTATAAAGGTAATTTGTGTATTTGCAAAAATGAAATTTGAATTTGAAAAAAAAAAAAAAAAAGAGAGAGATACACTTAAGTTAAACTTAGTCACAAGGCTTTCGTCAATTTGATAAGGTATTCCTGAATTCTATTCTAGATAAATAAGGATATTTTTATGAATGTGTGGAATACAAATGCACCATTTAAATATTAATTTCTCGGTGTAATCTTGTAGACTAAACCGTTAAAGTAAAACTGTAATATTGTAAAATATTATGTAATTTGTAAAAAAAGGAGAGATGTGGCGTATAGCCACCACAAATATATATGCGAGGGCAGCAGCTGTGCTGTGGCGAACCGACAGCTCGAGTCAGTCGCTGGCTAGCTGTCGGTGAGCGAGGTCACGTCTGCGCGTCTGAGCTAATAGCACCCAATGGTTGTTTTATTTATACGAGTATACCCTGAGAGACCCAAGGTGAAACGTCACAGTACGTACATCGATTTGACAGCTTGTACTTAAGTCAACCAATAAGTTACTGTCAAAAATTTTTTTTTGGTTTTATTTAAAAAAGCTTTTATCGCCAACTGTACCTACTTTTCTTTACGAGTATAGCGTCATCAACTTCTCATTGAGACGATTTTAACGAGCCCAAACACAACGGGGTTACGTCGGTTAAGTACTGAATTCCCATGGCCACCTTCTGTCTCCATCATCAGATCAGCTCGATGGTACCATAATTAACGAACTGGGAAAGTCACGGTGAGGACCTTTGGATTGTTGTAGATATTCCGGCACGTCCAGCGCGGCGGGTGGCTCTCTGTGCAGTTTATCTACCACCTCCTGTTAGTCGCAATTCGTTAAAATATTTTTTAGATCATTGTAACGCAGTGTTAGAGGAAGTTGATTTTGATGTTTGTATGGTGGGAGATTTCAATCTAAGTGGTTTTAATTGGAAGCTGTTTGAAGACACAAAGAGTAATTATATCGCACCAGGTTTTCACAACATAATGCCAGACTTTCTTTACGTGAACAAACTGAAACAATTTAATTTTGAATCAAATAATAATGAAAGAATTCTTGATCTAGTTTTATCTACCATGACACCCAAAGTAAAAAGGAACATGTATCCACTGACCCCTGTTGACTTATTTCACCCTCCTCTTGATATCGCTATTCATTTTGGCAATGAAGCCAGACTACCATATAACTGCACAGACAGCAGACCTAATTTTTACAAAGCCCAGTACGAACATATACGAGGTCACTTACATAGCCAACAGTGGGATAAACTATTCTCAGGAATTAGCAATGTTGATGACATGGTTACAATATTCTATGGGACCGTTCGGCAAGTTATTAAAAAGTACGTACCTTTTGTGAAACCAAAAAATAATCGATACCCGCCATGGTTCGACAAGACGTTAAAAAAGAATCTCAGTTTAAAGAATAGAATTAGATTACGTTACAAAAAATACAATAACCCACTAGATGAAATCGAATTATCATTAATTAGCAAAAGGTGTGAGAAACTAGCTATTTCTCGCTACAATCACTTTATATCACGGGTAGAAAATGATCTAGCTGTGAATCCCAAGCTGTTCTGGACGCATATTAAGGCTAAGCGAGGTGGGTCGAATCCGGCAACGTTATCGGACGGATCAAATGTAACATCGAATAACTCAGAAATTTGCGACATGTTTGCTACGTACTTTTCATCTGTATACAATCTAAACGCTAACCAAAGGGACATTATTAGTTTGAAATCACTGCAGTTGTTAAACACTAACAGTCAATGTTTATCAGCTCCAAAGATTGACCATGACACCTTGCTTAAAAAACTCGAAAGCATTGATTGTAGAAAGGGAGCGGGGTCAGACGGTATTCCACCAATATTCATTTCTTCATGTGCATCAGAACTTGTCTACCCTTTACTACTGATCTTCAACAAATCACTAGCTTCAGGTATATTTCCCACTGAATGGAAAAAGGCAAAGGTTGTTCCTATATATAAGTCCGAAAAAGATGACATAGTATCAAACTACAGACCAATTTCTATCTTGCCTTCAATTGCAAAAATCTTCGAATCACTTGTTTGCCCATACATTCAGAATCACTTCAAACTTTATATAACGAACCACCAACATGGATTTGTTGGAGCCAGGTCAACGTGTACTAATTTAGTTACTTTTACCGAATACTTAGCAGACGTTATTGATCGTGGCGGACAAACCGACGTTATATATACAGATTTTAGTAAGGCATTTGATAAAGTTCCCCATAATATTTTAATGCACAAATTGTCTGCTTATGGAATATCTGGATCCTTGTTGGAATGGATTTGCTCTTACCTTAATGATCGGCAGTTCTATGTAGTGGTTAATGGCTACCAATCAACCGCCCGTAACATAGTTTCAGGAGTACCACAGGGTTCCCACTTGGGACCTTTATTATTTAACATATTCATCAATGACGTAACGGACTGCTTTCATAATTCTAGAGTATTTATGTACGCCGATGATTTGAAATTCGCTCGTGCTGTTACCTCACCCGTAGACGTCACATTACTTCAGGACGATATAAACAGGCTCAGTAGATGGTGCCAACATAATCTTATGCACTTAAACCCAAAAAAGTGTGTCCACTTGAAATTCACTCGTAAACGCACAGTGACACCATCCAGCTATCATATTAGCGATCATAAGCTAAAAGAGGTTGAATCTATTCGGGACCTGGGAGTACTGTTTGATGCCAAGCTCACCTTTATACCGCATATCGAAAACACAGTTAAAAGGTCGTCTAAAATGTTAGGATTCGTAATAAGAAATGGGAAATCCTTTAAACGAAGCAAAACAAAACTAATGCTGTATAATAGTTTAGTTAGGAGTATCATGGAGTACTGCAGTGTCGTTTGGCGACCCCATTATGCGACACATTCACTGCGACTTGAGCGGGTGCAAAAACGGTTTGTTCGACACATGGCTTTTCATGAGCGAACTACTGCACTGGCTAGAAGGAAAACATCGTATAAACGTAGATTGCAATATTTTAAAATTGATTCCCTTGACACCCGTAGAAAAATTCTAGACGCCTTATTTTTACATAAAATTCTTCATCATAAAATAAACTGTCCGCAATTATTAGATCGATACCCGCCATGGTTCGACAAGACGTTAAAAAAGAATCTCAGTTTAAAGAATAGAATTAGATTACGTTACAAAAAATCATAAAATAAACTGTCCGCAATTATTAGATCTTTTTCAATTTCGCGCTCCATGCAGATTTCCTCGAAATTCTATTACACCGTTATGTCCACCTATCAGAAGGTCAGTGTTAGGTAGGAACTCGCCAGTAAGCAGGTTATGTCAGTTGGCCAACAGATGCAGTCAAGACATGGATATTCACTTTGACCCACCCAGCAAGTTACGCAAAGCCATAAGGAAACACACAAACCCTTAAACTTTTAAATTGTATCGCTCGGATTTTATTGTCTTAATAAGCACTTATCTTTGTTTGTACCTATTAGTTGTTGCTAGTTACTGTCAATTTTAGTTTAGATTAGTAATCTTCACAAGTTTCGCACGTGGAGTTTACCTTTAAGTAAATGTTACGCTACTCTTTAACACTAATTATCATGTAAACTATGTTTAGCACTGGTGTAAACATTTGTTGGTAAACCTTGATTAAATAAATAAAAAAAAAAAAAAAAATTAATATCATCAAAACTATACTTATACTCACAGCTCAATCGGTTGAGGTTAACTGGTTCAAATACAGTTCCAGTTGTCTTTCACTAACAAACTAACAAACAAACGAACGGTCAAGTTAAATAAAACTTGTAATAATCATAATAAAAAACCCACCCTTTCAGTTTATTTACCCATTTAATCTTTATTGCAGAAAAGAATGACGGTGTACGGTGTGGAATAAAGGCGGCCTTAATGCTATTAAGCATTCTCTACCAGTCAACCTTAAAGTAAAGCAGATAAATAGTTAGGTACTTAGTTCGTAAGTATTAGACGAGCCGCAAAGTTTAAATAGTTATAATACCTGAATAATTCAAATAAACAAAACTTTAGTTTTTCCCCGTTTGAGAATCTAAGATAAAACTGATCATTGAATTAAGCTTAATTAAAATCGAATTATGTAGCAATAAATAACACTATAGTAAACACTCACCCAACACCACGAAACACAACCATTTTACATGCATGATTGTAAACAACAAAGCTTTTGAAACGATTTAATACGACACGTATCACAGATTAACACTTTGTTTTCTTTTACTTAAATTTAACAATAACGCCTTTCATGTTTCAATAAATTCACTTAAACTTGCTCAAACGAAATGAGATCTTAAGCCCTTGTCCTATAATAACTAGGGTCGCATAACCATAATGAAGTGAATGTTCACATCTATACTCGTCCAACCGGTCATTTCGAGCTCGCAGATTCGACTACTAAAAGCACGGGAAGCTCAATGAAGCCTTCGAGATGAGGCTTATTTATGTATATTTTATGTGTATAAAGGGTGTCCCAAAAGTTACGTACAAGTAGCCGGCAAACTTCTTGCGCATTAAATGACGTGGTGGGGGAAAGTTTGCGCATCCTACACTTACGATCAAAAAATGGACCCCGCTTGTATGGAATTACATTTATTTGTATAATAATGTGTATGTGTAATTTTTTACTAATTACTAAGTACCTACTCGTTTCGTAATGTAATAAAAAGAAAAATCAAACGTCGTAGACCATTTTTTGAAGTGAAAAGTTCTTTAGCGGCGCTGTGCACTTTTTGTGATGGGGTAAAATTGTTAAACTCGCCACAGGTCACGTGACCGTAAGATTCGTAAGACGTGAGAGTCGAGACAGGTCACGTCAAAACTGTTACAATGTCATTGAGTCTTCACTTCTGCCGGCACTCCCGGAGTGCAACCCGGTCTTTTTGAAGTGAAAACTTCTTTAGCGGCGCTGAGCACTTTTTGGGATGGGGAATGTTTAATGTGTGTTTATAAATATCTGTAGTTGCACCGCCCACAATTTGTCTGCTTTGCCCAAAGGTTGACTGGTAGATAATGCTTAAGGCATTAAGTCCGCCTTTTGTACGATAAGTTGTTCTTTTGTGCAATAAAGATTAAATAAATAAATAAATAAAATTTGTTAAACACGCGACAGATTTTTGTGACGTCAGATGTGAAGGAGGTCACAAACTTTTATATTTTGCTGCTAGCCGATTCGACTTCATTCAAATCTGAACGCCATTCGTAAGAGTATAAAGCCGTTAAACACTTTTTGCAATAGCATATTCTGCAAATGAATTTGTAATTTTGTCCACGCGTCCTTCACCGTTTTGCTATTGTGAAAATTCGAATAGTTCGAATTTGGACGTTATTGCTAAGCACATAAAGCTTTGAAAAATATTTAGCAATGGCAAAAACAAATTGGTTGGCGGCCCGGCGAGCTGCGACGCGTCCCACTACCAAATCAAACCACACACAGCAATGACGCGTCCGTGATTTTTATATTAACATTTTTGAAGTGAAAACTTCTTTAGCGGCGCTGTGCACTTTTTGGGATGCGGAAAAATTGTTAAACTCGCGACAGGTGTCACGTGGGCGTAAATGGTGAGAGATTCGCGACGAGGCTTGGGGGGGGGGGGGGGACCGATGCCGTAGTGGCGATGCGGTGCTTAGTTCTCACGCGCTAATTTGCAAGTGAAATAGTTTACTTCTGTTGCTACGGTATTCGTCGATTCGAAATGTCAAAATATTCAAGTTTTCACTTCTGCCGGCACTCCCGGTGTATCTTTTTTTGTCTGTCTTTTTACAACTACGTTACTTCGTGGTTTGTGGTGGCATTAGTCTTACTTTTCGTAATAAAACTCAACAAACATTTCATAAATTTAACAAACTACAATACCTCAATAAATAATCATTATATCTGTCCGGATGTCCAGCTGGTCTCCTCTACAGGCCCCGTGTCATGGTCGCCCTTATCACGCGATAAGTGACAAGATAGAGCGTCCGTCACTGGCTGACACCGTTCGATAGAACGAGAATGACGCTTATCGCGTGATAAGGCCGACCATGAGATTTTGGTGAAATTTTGTGAGCAAGTTTGATAATTATATATTTTTCGTAATTTCAGTTTTCAGAAAAAAATATATATATACTTATTTTCGTTGGGCAGTCGTATAAATAAATAGACTCGCCAGGTCTACAGCTCTCATTTTGGCACAACTTTCTGCTTAGTCGCTTCGCGCGCGACTTAGCGTCTCCTGTCTCACTGGTACCATGCAAATTAGAAAGAGGAGGGTAGATCTTTCTCGACTCGTGTCGCGACGCGGCGTCAGTTGTGCTAGCCCCGCATAGGGTTGCCATAAGGAACAATTAAATGTCCTGATAAAAATCCGGACATCACCCTAAAAATCCTGACATTTCTTGTAACAGAGATTTGGCGTAGCTTGAACGACGCCCCGGCAGCGCGCTGCGCTCTGCGGTGTACTGTATTGCAGCAAAGCCAATAAAATGTCGCCTGGCGGTCTTGGTGTATTCAATTCGTCCAAATAGTGAGATTCATTACGTTAATAAATAATGAAATAATGTATATAATGCATGTAGAATATACATTTATTGCTACCTATATTGGATGCAACCAATAAATGGGCAATACATTATTATATATTTTTAGTCGTTGTCAGCCCTCACTATCGGCGACGCGGCGAGTGAGCCAATTCATTTTCACCGTTCGTACACAGCCTTAACGTTCCGTTTGGCTTGCGCTGGAGTCGACGACGTCAGAGAGCCATCATAATGTTTTGGCTGAGAAAAAAGCGGCTTTTGTAAAGATCAAAGGGGTGTCCCTTCTGTACTTGTACTATTATCTATTCTGTGGCTGAGCTTAAGCTGGACATTCACGACCTCTCAAACAATCCGAATGGAGCACCGCGCCACAATCGGTCCATGAATGTATAAACTGCAGCGTTTAATGGGGCTTCTAAACGGGCAACATTTTTACGGCAATGTGTGGCCGGAAACTATATGCATCTTGCTCTAGCGTGCAAAGTCAGCGTAAGACAGCAATAGTTTCCGGCCAGAAATTGTAGCATAATGTGGCCCGTTTAGAAGCCCCATAAAGATAGTTGGCGCGGCCCGTTGGATGTCCAAACGGATGAAAAGCCATCGCGATGCGCCGACGCGCCATGCGAATGGAACGGTCGTGAATGACAAGATTAAATGTTGGAACAATATTACGTCCATCCATTTTTCGCAGAGACAAATGGCGCACCGGTAAATGTTAAAACAACACGACCAATGCGCGGTCATGACCCTGATGGAGGGAGGTCGTAAAAAATGTTGCCCGTTAAGAAGCCCCATTAAACGCTGCAGTTTTTACATTCATGGACCGATTGTGGCGCGGCGCTCCATTCGGCTTGTTTGAGGTCGTGAATGTCCTGCTTAAGCTCAGCGCGCTAAACAGATTCAAATTAAATTGTAATGCGAATCGTATCTCTCAGATGGAACCTATGTGATAGAAACGTAATTACACTAAGTATAATATTTATGATATATGAATTACCGCTCACCGATAAGTTAACGGAAATCTGATAGAAGAACCCTTTTAGAATGAAACAACTTCAACAGGAGTGTACCTAATTCTTTATAAATATAAAATAGTTGAGACAGCGTCCTACATGTTCACTGATAGCTATCACCTCCCCTGTCACCACACAGAGCTACAATCTACTTTGAAAGAAATATGGCGTTGGATTTCCAAAACCCTTTACATATTAGAACCTTCGAGCTTTTTAGAGTTCGTTAAAATCTGAATGCATGGAAAGTTTGACAAGTTTCTGTGAAACGGTAGCTACCTATCGGTTGATCGGTCTGTGATAGTAACTTCAACCCGCCCTTAACCTGCATGATGATCCGTATATTTCAAAGCTCTGGCAAGTATTTACTGAACAATGACGTCATAGAACAGCCCGGTTCTCCCTTTGTTACCTAACTACTTTAGCCCTAAATGCTTCATTTGACCTAATGTTTCACTATCATATTTATTATTGTCATTCTGTTGACCTATGTGATTTTCCGGCAGCCACGGGGCGCAGAGACGGCACGGGCGAATGTATGAAAAACAGTGACCGAGCGCCGGCGGGCGCGGTGTACTGTGGACTGTGTATCTTTATTTAAGGGTAAATGCGGGCTCGCGCGCGCTCCATTCAAGAACTTGCATTCCGAGCCGCCGTAGTCGCCTATTTTCTCCGTCTAGAGCTAGGTTCTAATAACACAGAGAGACGGATAGTGCGAGAAAAATCGAGAGAGCTCGCGGGCTGTCTCATGATAGACGTGCTGTTTATGGGAGGCCGCTGTCATGACAACACAATACTTGCCTTGCACTTTAGATATGTTGTGCTTGGGCGGTGAGTAAGAATCATGATAGACGTGCTGTTTATGGGAGGCCGCTGTCATGACAACACAATATTTGCATTGCACTGTAGATATGTTGTGCTTGGGCGGTGAGTAAGGATCATGATAGACGTGCTGTTTATGGGAGGCCGCTGTCATGACAACACAATACTTGCCTTGCACTAGATATGTTGTGCTTGGGCGGTGAGTAAGGATCATGATAGACGTGCTGTTTATGGGAGGCCGCTGTCATGACAACACAATACTTGCCTTGCACTAGATATGTTGTGCTTGGGCGGTGAGTAAGGATCACGATAGACGTGCTGTTTATGGGAGGCCGCTGTCATGACAACACAATACTTGCTTTGCACTGTAGATATGTTGTGCTTGGGTGGTGAGTAAGGTCAGAGCTCCCAAAAAGTGTGTGTAGAGAGTGAGACAACTGCATTTGTCTCTTATCTTCTCTTATCGTATCTTATCTAGGTGAGGGCCCTTTCGGATAAACTTCGACCCAATGGGATCTTTTGTGCATTTGCCCTCTCCTTTATGCCTACTCCCAAGCTCGCTCCGTCATATCCATAAACCGGATGATGCAGATAAGCGGAAGTATTTTGAAATAAATATTTTGGTTGCGGTTGATAGCCGTTACCATAGTAATTCATTCTTTGTTTGGCAAGGGCATGACATTTACACAGTAAGTTTTGTGTCTTGCCGTTAACACAGCGAAACCTCTAATCAATAAAAGGGTATAGTTCCGAACGTTTATAGGCCACAGTGGCTGCTTGTCGACAGGTTGTTTGCCACCTTAGTATAATAAAGCTAACCTGTCAAATAAAGAACGACTACGAGAAACATTATGATATTAAATTGGTATACAAAATGTAGGATCCAAATTGACCCTCGTATTCGTGAATGTGATAATACCGATAACAAAAAGATAAATAAAAACTCTATGATAAAGACGTATGTTCATGGCATAGTAACTCAATTAAGACATTATTTTAACCCTAAATCTATAACCCAGCGTGTGGACTCATAGTTAGTAACAATAAACATATTATAGTGTTCACGATTCTAAATATCTTGTGTTTTACGGTCACTCCTCATTTTAAATGCGTTCATAAATGATAGTGTTTTGTTTTGTATTATAACCTCAAAGCAGTGCGCTTCTGGACTCCGCCAGCGGTACTCAAACGATAGCGATTTGTTTTGTAACAATTACTTACTTCAAAACAGTGCGTTTGTAAAGAGTCTGCCACTACCAGAGCGGTAGAGGCCGCGGTTCACCACAGATGGGAGCGAGACGCTGCGTTCGGATGTCTCGCTCACTCGTATGCCGCTGCTGGTTATGAGTTTTGAACAGTCTTGGGTCGTGGCCAAGCTCTAAGGCCTTTCATGGATAACCGGAGCGTTCAGCGACGCGGGCTGTCATGCGAGCATAGAAATGTTGACACCCTGTACACATAAACATTCCTAAACAACGCTATACATAATATGTTGGTGTTCACGCGTGTTCCGACGCGGGCTCCGCAACGCCGATCGCCAGCGCCACGCTTGTCCAGAAACTGGCATTGTACTTCAGTTGGTTTCTTTTTTTTTTTTTTTTGAACCTGACTGTGGCTATAATAGGACGGGTCGTTGGTTTCTAGACAATTAAGTGACACAGTGTAATGTCTTATAATTGAGTTAATATAGTATTTCCAAACACTCGCTCCCGCAAGGCAATAAACTGTGGGAACGCGACGGCTCTGTTTCACTCTCTGTCGCGGCTTTCATGGCAGGTAAGTGGAACAGAGAACGCAACTGAGCTTTCTGGTTCCCACTGTTTATTGCCCCGCGCCCAGCGAGTGATTGGAGATACTTTAGTTTAAAACAAGCAGTGTTAGCGTGGCATGAATACCTAGTTATTCAATCGTGAAATGGATCCGTGGTTTACAAACATTGGGGCGAGTATTTGGTGAATATTTGCATGAACTTGGTTAAAATGTCGGAAAAAACAATGAAAGAGTGGTATTTAGATGTGCCGTGGGGAAAATTGGCAAGTAAGTTGTTTTGACAAATATTAGTTTAGTAAATAATCTTAGATCTTTAATGGGCCGTTGTCAATATTGCCATTCCCGGGAATCCAGGCAATATCGCTGGGAATATTGCCAGTACAGGAAATATGTAGGTATGTGATATTTTCTGTTGTAATGTTTTGCCCAAGTTCATTGATTGTAAAAAAATAACAGTATTCAAAACAATATGGCGAGGAGAAACGATTAGAGATGGACAAAACTGGTAACTGAATGGTGGCCAAGGTCATCGAAACGGTCAGCGGGCAGACGACCAGCCCGATGGACCGATGATATCTGCCAGGGTGTCGTGAACAGTCGTATCAAGGGCTGCGTGAATTTGGTCTGTCTTGTCTTGCTGCCCCTTGATCGCTTGTCTTCGATTTTCCCAGTAATAATTAGCGAAAGAAAATATACCATAGAAGTCTAAGTAGCGCCGCAAAATGGCCTCACAGAATGGGTGCCATTGCCGGGATCGGGGCGGGGTGTCAAAACGATGCCGGACAATCGTTTAGTTCGAACATGCGCATACCGGGCTTAAGGCACGTGTTTGGGTAGAAATTTGTAAGGAGCTCTCATTTTATGGTTTTTTCGTTCACTGGTAATAACTAAATACCCTGCGTAAACAAGAAGTTGACAACCTAGTTCAGATTTAAAGCGTAGCTAGGATCGATGCATTGGGGCGATATGCTTTGTTTATGATGTTTAATGGAGTATATATACAAGATCATAACTAACATTAACTTAATTAAATTAAAACTAAGTTAAATCTAAAAAAGGCCCTCGAGGCATTGTACTGAGGATGCTGGCGGCATTTCCTCGCTGAATTGCAATGCTGATGCGTTGCGCGAGAAAGCCGTTCGATTTCCGCAAATATCTTTTACGCACTGGGACCCCACGGACCGAGGGTCTCGACGCCAAATGGTACAAAGTTGTACTCTCTGCCGAGGCCTCTATATTTAATATGGAGTACTAATTCCAGTGTTGTCGTGGGGCTCACCCTCGCTGCCGCCAGTGCTGCTGGTGCACGGGTTCGTAGACACCGCCGCCACCTTCCTGCCCCTCGTGGCCGCCATGCCCGCCGAATACCACTACGTCAGCTTCGATCTGCCCGGTAACGTACACTATTCTGTACTTCAATCTGACTCTACCAGGCTCCAGTAGAAGGGGAAGGCCAAGAAAATCTGGCATACCGTGATTTTGGTGACAATATTCAGAACATTAAGGACGGAGGAGGATGAGGTGTCAATATCCAGACGATTAAGGATGGAGGAGGATGACGAAGATTATTAGGTAACAAATACAAACAAAATACAAATAATTTATTTTTCATAAACTTTGTCTATAACAATATATAATGCGAACCCCTATAAGTAATTGCCTGTCTCTTGGTGGAAATATGTAACTACTACAGTTGACGTACGAACACGAAGTATAGCAGTAAAATGACGAAAATTGGACGGACGTCGGGTTTCAAAACACCACTTGAGGTTGCAACTGGAACAAACGATAAGATGTAAGAGAGTGTAGTTGCTATACAAATTTTGGCTTCTTTAGCACGGCTCGCTTGATGGTAAAAATGCTCTGTTTTAGGGGACTAGACTATTATTGGTGTTATTTATCTGCTAGTAGTACTTTTCATCTCCGACTATGCTGCTTTCTAGTTCTAGATCCAGGTCACGTGCTCGGCTAGTGGCAATATACGCCAGAACTAATAATGACACAACATCCATCGAAATTTTTACAAGTACAGATTTTTCCCAACTTTCGGGTCAAATATCTCGGCCATTTTTGATTTTAGAGAAAAAAGTTTCAAGCAAAACATTCTGCGCAGATTCCGGGAATATATTCCCTGTATTATTCCTGTGCTGGAAACATTCTCAGAATTGTCATTTCACTATTTTAACGTCTTTCTCCCGGGCTAGGTCACGGGCGCTCGGATACGCTGCTGGGGCCGCCAATCTCTTACATGCACCTGGTAGAGGCGGTCAGACAGATCGTGGATCAAATGCGCTGGGACACCTTCTACTGCATCGCTCACTCCATGGGCTATTTAATAAGTAAGTACTATCTTTGTATGATTGATACGAGTAACATAATATTTAACTTTTATTTATAGTACGAGATCATAACTAAAATATTCCCGTACATATTTTCCGGTAATATTGCCAAGGTGAGAATGTTTCCGGGAACAGGGAATTAATCAAACAATACGAATAATATGTTTCATTCGCAATCAACAGCAGGATTGTTACAAATATATGGATTGTTTTCAAAGTAACATTGTCTACAGTTTACAACAAAATAGAGTTCACTTTAAATACTGCCTGGCTAGCATTATCGTGTTTATGCCAGACCTTTCGTCTTTCAATAGCAAATATGTAAGAGCAGAGATGAATGCTTTATGTCCGATCCCGGTTTTGCTAACTAGGCTGGTGTTTGTTCTATATGAAAGGAATTAGATACACAAATAATTGGTTATAAAAAAAATCACATTGACGCATTGACTGCCAACTGCGTAATAGTACGGAGGTACCCGGTAGGAAAAGACTACGTAATGTTGCGCAGACAATGGCTTAACATGAATAAGTTCTATAAACTATCCCGGCCTAACATTAAAGGTGCATTCTACAACGCGGCGTACCCAGGGCGGATACGACGGCTTGTGTCAGTAGCGGGAGCCATCAGCATCCAGCTCCACGGGCTAGTCGAGTATCCTGACAAGTGGTTCGACATCAGTTACGCCAGCTACTACCGTCGCTACTGCCCGTGAGTGAAATGTTGGTCAGCCAATAAATATATAACCACCATTATCTTATAGCAAACATGCTATTAGATTCCCCAAAGGTTCAGCATCAGTTCCGGACTCATAGAAACTTCCACTCCTCTTCTCACCCCTTTAAGGGAATATGTACAGGCGTAGCATTTATGGTTTAAAAAATGCAAGTAAAGGAAGGAAAGGAAGATGTCTGGCTCACTCTTACATCAAGTAATATCAGTAAATCATATAAAGAACCTTCTGCGTGTTGCTCACACGTTTATTTCTGTCCAGACCTCCACCACCCTTAAGTTATACATACGAGAAAGCAGTGAAGTCGCTAGCGGCGGCGAGGCGCGTGAGCAAGGAGCACGCGGTTGGTTTGGCGACCCGTTGTCTCCAGTCCGTCGACGGGAGGGTTACGTAAGTAAACGGCTGACTATGTCCATCCACCAGGGTAACTTCAAAACAAAAATGGTAGATGGCGTTGTAATCTGGTGTCTCATTCCATCCTCCATTTAAATCAGGCAGTGTGCTTGTTTCATTTAATTTAATTTATTGAACCAAAACAAGGATTACACAGCATAATAAAATTTACAGTTAAAATTACCCCAAACTACGTAACAGCACTGGTTTACTTTCCCTTATCTACTGTGTAAAAATACTTTTCCATTAATTATTAACTAAGTACAATATCTATTTATAAGTTAGCGCCGAGACTTTGTGCTTGTTTCTGTAAATATTTCTTAATAAATGATCGAGCCACATCAGATTTTCATTCATCAATGATTTTTCCCAGATTCACATGGGACGTAAAAGCAAAGAAAATCTCCGTACCGCCCATCCTAGAAGACATGCTATACGCGGCCATTTCTATACCCGTCTCCACGCTGTGTCTCGTACCAACTGAGGACGAGACTCCGGTGACCTTCAGGGAGTACCACGACAACATGTTGGGAAGGCTGGCGAGCGCGCGCTTCGTGCTCGTTGACGTGCCGGGGGGACACAGCGTGCACTTGACCAATCCGGAGTACGTTGTTCCGCACATCGTGAGGTTTTTTAATGAGGACAGTACTAAATCAAAGCTGTGAATAAACCAAAAATATATTTAGGCTTTTTAATGTGCATTTTTAGTATTCGGCTCCGATTGCTCGTCCGCAAACTTATCGTTCCCGGGAATATCCCCGAGATGGAAATATTGCCATGCATAGTTCCCGTATTAGTGTAGGTACCTATCCTTGGGTGTTGGCAGTATTTCCTGAAAGATGATAAATATAATAAAAAGAACTGGAGTAAGTCCATAGATTTATAAAATTATGACGTTTGTGATCACGATCACGTAGATAGTTACGCGCCCACCCGGTCCTATGACGTAGTTGTGAATGGTCACAGTCATGAAACCAGTTTATAAAAACCCAAATATGGGGTCGGCGCGTTGGAAAAAACGCAACAATTAGGTATCTTTATTCACTCAGTTGAATGAACACGGTTACACCAGCGAACGAAATAACTATAGAATTTTAACTCTTTATAAATTTCTACCCAAACACGTACCCTAAACGGGGTCCCTTTGTTTCCCATAAACTTATTGTTCCGAATTTCGATAGTCAGAAATAGATATCCATATAATTTAAAGACATTATAAACACCAATAGTAATCATTTTTGTTAAGTATAACGCTTTACTACTTCTAACATTAATCTTACAAATCATCATTAACATTAATCTTATTATAATGACCTATAATATTAAGTATTATAATCTCAAAAGTCAGAAAATTGATGTCCATAACGATCAAAGGTCTATCGATAATTATTCATAAATATTCTAAGGCATATATTTCAACGTACTAATATTCATATCGTTTTAATGCCTAAAGTGAATTACGTCTAAGAGACCAAATCTATAACATCCATAGTCATATAAGATAATTACTCAGAAAAATTTCCAGACATACATTTGAAAGGGGTACTAGGTACTACTGTGCGGTGGGTTTATGACTGTTTCGTAAAGAATATGTCTAAATAAGCATGTTACGTCAGAAACTTTTTTCTCTGAAATTAAAAATGGCCAAGATATTGGACCATTAAGGCAGGTCGGTGTAGGTACGACGACGAGCGAAGCGAGGAGGAGTGCTAGGTTTACCGGGACCCTAAGCCGAGCGAGCGAAGCGAGCGTGCCGCGGCAGCGGCCGGCGAAGCGCCAGAACCAATAATGACACAACATCCATCGAAATTTTTACAAGTACAGATTTTTCCCAACTTTCGGGTCAAATATCTCGGCCATTTTTGATTTTAGAGAAAAAACTGTCAAACAAAACATACTTATTTTAACGTATTCTGATCACTAAACAAAACAGATTGATTGATTGATTGATATGACTGACTAATCAGATGACTACCAATCATTATGACTTGTGAAAAAAGACCTTAGAACAATTATTATACAAAATAGATTACTGCCTTTAACATTATGTTTAATTGCCAACCACCGGGACATTGAATGTTATGGCTAACCAATTTTATGACTAACAATAATGATGACCTGCAAAAATCGGAACTCCAATTTATATTGTTAAATTTTATGACTCGACAATATGACTAGAAAAAAATATGGTGGAAAACGTGATGGACTGAAAAAGTCGGATCTTAAATTTTATGGGAAACAATATAGGTCCGTTTCAAGACCCTTGTACAATAAGACAATAACCGTTAATGCTACATTAAATTATTTTTCACTTCTCATGCTCTAAAAGTTCGTCTTTATGTCGTGCGTAGGCGACATAAAGTCGCTTTTTATGCTCTAGAGCATAAAGTAAAATCTTCGTCGAAGACCAAGGCAATCGCTGCAACAGCCACACAAACATCTTTAACTTCATACAACAACCTCTTTATTTTATTTCGTTTCGTTCGTATTCTAAGACCAAGGCAAAGATATCAACAGCCAAAGTACACAATAAAACTTCATGAAATAAACTTATAATTTGTATTTCGTCTCATTTATTATTTTTTATATTTGTTTATTTTTCAATTTAGTAGATCAGTATAGTATTTAAGCCATAACAACAACTTATCATAGTTATAAAAAGAAAATGTTTTTATAACTGAGCAGTATGTAACGACCTTAAGTCAGGTGTCACGTCCCTACAGAAAAAAAAAGAAAAAAAAGTTAACTGGCGGGAACCATAATTATTTTTTCATTGTAATATTTGTGTTACAACTTGAAATTGTTTTTTGATTAACGATAAATAATGTCGTCAAGCGAAGAGGAAATAACACTCACTCCTAACACTTTAATGGAGCGGCACGCGGAAAACGTCGTTGAACAGATATTGCCGTCGAAATCTAAGCGAATTTATCTTACCGCTTATGAAAATTTCATGCGTTGGAGGGCGGAAAAACAAGTGAATAGTTTCTCAGAGAGCGTTTTCTTAACGTATTTCAACGAATTATCTAAGAAGTTTAAGCCGTCTACACTATGGAGTGTGTATTCTATGCTCAAGACTACGCTGCAGATGAAAAACGACGTGCATATAAAAACCTACGTGAAGCTCACATGTTACCTGAAAAGGCTTTCCACTGGGCACAAAAGTGTAAAATCCAGGGTTTTCAATGCGAATCAAATCGAAACATTCTTAAAGACCGCTCCGGATGTAAGATATTTGGCTGCAAAAGTACGTAAAACTCTACATTGTTAAACAGCAATTTAATATTGTACAATAATTCATTACCTAGTACTTATATTAGTGTGCAACGTTGTAATAATGATTACTATTTTAATTGTAGGTGGCGCTCATATATGGAATCAGTGGTGCATGTCGAGGTATAGAACTTATCAACATTACTGTGGATGACGTGAAAACGGACACTCAGTTGCAGGCTATAAACTTACCTGACACAAAAACAAATAAAGAAAGAACATTCGTCGTCAAAGGCGAATACTTAAATATAGTTAGAAAGTATCAAGCCCTACGTCCAGAAAATGTGGCAACGAAACGGTTTTTCCTTAATTATCAAAACGGGAAATGTACACGGCAACCCATAGGACGCAATAAATTCGCTGCAATGCCAAAGGAGATAGCAGCCTTTCTCAAATTAGAAAACCCTGAAAAGTACACAGGCCATTGCTTTCGACGAACTTCAGCTACGCTGTTAGCCGATTCTGGAGCAAATCTCACAACATTAAAGCGACATGGCGGCTGGAAGTCTGACCAAGTGGCAGAGGGCTATATTGAGGAATCCATAGAACAAAAAGCTAAAATTACCGACTTGATTACCGAAGGAATCGACATAGTCCCAAATGAACCAGGCCCATCTAGTGCTAACTTACCATTGGAACAGAGCTTAAATGGTAATCCCGTTCCTTCAAAAGAACCTGAAGTTGACAATATGCCAAATATCGCATCACAAATACAATCTAATACAACATTAAATATGCCAGGAAAAACGATTACTTTAAATATTTCTCATTGCTCTAATGTAACTTTCAATTTTAATTAAATTAGCATTTACTATATTTACATGTTGCTGTTTCATTTCCTCGCAATCGAAGTGAAAAGTAGAGTGTACAACTCGTCCATAAAACCCATTTTACACTCGACTTTATATCTATCCTCGCTCGCAAGCTCGCTCGGATGGATAAACGTCTCGAGTAAAATGGTGCGTTTTATGCACTTGTTGTACAATCTACTATTATAGTTATAAAAAAAAAAAGAAATCTTCCCAATATAATTATGCTAGATTGTTTCTATGAATGTACCCTGTAATATGCCGAAGTTAACGGAAATTCCCGGGAACACCGTGTATATGGTTTTTTCATTCCACGATATAATATTTTTTTACTGAAAACTACAAAGCCGCAGTCAGATTTACTCACAGTAAGGTCTCCAGAGCTCAGGAGGATTTTCTGTTTTTGTAATAAGTTAAACTTAGTCTCTTTCTATTCACACAGGTTTGACAGTGTAATTATTGACTACGATGTACGTTTACAATCAGACAGGCAATATGATTGTTTGCCACATACCGCCATTCTCGTACTCACAAAAGGAATGCCTTGTAATGACGATGACTAGGACAGTGATCCAAAAAAGGTCAACGAATGCGTATTAGGTTTTCTACATAATAGCAGTACGTATCCTACATCAATATATAATAGTCATGATGATATTAGTAATCTCTCTTAGTGTTGCAATGCAAAGGCTTGCGCATAGTCCTTCGAGCAAAATAATATATTTACTGTGTTGTTAGTGTACTTAAAACAATAATGGTATTTTATTGGAATTCGAATAAGAAAATGTAAAGTTAAAGTTTGTTTGCTGTTCAATTGGTTGTAGTGCAGTGGTGATTCTAGTGTCTGTCAAATAGCTAATCATGTTTAGGATCGTCTGTGTTTTGGTTTTTTTAGGTAAGTATTTTATTCACATAATACTCATATTAAAGAAAAGAAGGATGAAATGATTGATTAGGAAATCAAACCTGATGCTTGACGAGAAAATATCGTCACAGAGCCTAAGTTAATTTAAAAAATGTTTCAGGCTTGTACAAATACTGCAACGGGACTCAAACAGACGAATGGAAGCGACACTTCTACCAACCACGCCGAAACTATTCCAATCTGATTCAAAATGAGAGCTCGTATATGCCGAAGACCAGTGAAAATATCCAAAGTCAAGTATCAATTACTTTACTTAAACCAATAATAGAAAGGCAGATGAATCAATCTACAGAAACGAATATAAGAGTGCGACAGAGCTTGACCCAATGGAGAAGTAACGATAGTCAGAATGACAGTACTTCTAGAAGGAAGATTCGAGAACCTTTTGAAAATAACGCTCTGAAACACAATGAAATTGGATTGAAGAATGATCAGGATTCACTTAGAGCCAATATCAATGCGAAACAAAAAAGTTTGTTTTCTTTTATACCAAGAAATAATCGGAATAGTCAATTAAGAAATTCAGTTAGAGCTGCTTATGATGCAAAACAGAAAGACAATTTACAAATAGAATATAATCAGGAGAGTCAAATCTTTTCAGACTGTTGTGGCGTTACATCGAATGTATTGTTTATACGTAATTCCGCTACAAAATCTATTAATAATGGTCACAATTCTTTTAAAGGACGTGACTACTTACCACCTCGAGATAAGCCTACGATCATGTACAAAGCGCCCGAGTATTTACCACCAACTGAACGGCCGTATTATACAATTAAAAATGTAACTAACTCTTTTACTAAAACTACTATAGCAGTTTCTTCTACTCCAGCTGTCAATACTAAAAAGCCTATTGTGACTCAAAGACCAGAAACAAATCATGATTGTAGCACTTGTTCTTCTACCAGTGGATCATTTTATACACCAGTTACACAACCGTCAACTATATATATCTATAATATATCTATAACTATATTGCCTTCTATATTTCAAACAAATACTTATAAAGGGGAAGAATACGATCCTGCAAAAGCGATGCAAGTGCCAGCGGAAGAAGAAGAGGGAATGGTAAATATTATTCCATTACCTCCTAAGAATGACCAGGCAGATAAAGAAATACCAAGAGAAGAGGGGGTAGAACTGAAAGCTAATGTACCAAGGAATGTGACTACGACTACAACATTTCGTCCTGTTGACCGTGGTGACGTCAACACCGTGGTGACATCTGATGATCAGTCTACTTTGACAACAGACGTGCCATCTACACAACAAATGATCTACACTTCAAAGATCGCCACGACTACTACAAAAATGACATTGATAACAACAGATCATACAACTCAAACCTACATAAAAAAAAAGACTCCATTCAAAGGACTTGAATATTTACCTCCCGACGATACCACAACCATTGCGTCTCCTACTACGCCAGAACCACTTGCTCAGCTTGCTCCTGCAATAGCCATGCTTGTCCCACCGGAACCAGAAGATATCCCTCCAATACCTCCACCAGTGACAGTCGAAACTGCTCCAACAACCACTGTCGACATTTCATTCATGACTCCTGGGAATCGGTATCAGACGGAAGCAAATCTACGAATGAATAGATCATTTACAGGGCCCGAATATTTACCTCCGAAAGAACCAAGAATCCCAACAGCTACAGCGATGTCCGAAGTTGCCCCAGCGGCGCTACCACGAACTTTGAAAGTCGAAGTTCGGGTATTTCCATCTCTATCGCACTCCCTTACTCGAGTGACAGGGATGCATGTATTACGAACTTTGACTTTCGAAGTTCGTGGTAGCACCGCAGCTATGGCTATGCCTGTTCCACCCGAACCAGAAGATATGCCAATTTCCACATCTTCAGCTACAACTCCAACGACTTCAACCGATGCTTTCAGAGCGGCCGAATCACCTTCCTCAACACCTAACACTCGAGCCGATACCAACTCTAAGGCTCCTGAATATCAACCACCTAAAGAAGTGATACCAACATTACCGCCGTCTCCAGCAATGGCTATGCCAGTTCCAAAAAAGCCCGATTGTGAAAATGATCCGAATAACACTCCAAACATAGACCCCCGCTTCGCTGATACAGATTCATGCGGCAACAAGAAACCAACTGAACCATACAAAGGACCTCCATACTTACCTCCGTCAGCAAAGACCATGGTCAAATGAGGTTGGGACATCTGGAAGAGACGGTGGTCCACTTCTCGAAGCTACAGTACCATACCTACACTGAGGCGCTTGGCTAATAACGGCTGGCCATTGACCTGTGTTGGCTGTTATAGGTAAGACTGGTAACATTGTAAATTGTAGCTTCGTGGAATGAGCCCAGCGGCGCTACCACGAACATAGAATCTCGAAGTTCGTATATAGCCGTCTCTATCGCACTTATGGTTTATTTGTAGTACTCGAGCGACAGAGAGAGATATACTCGTAAGTACGAACTTCGAGAATCGATTTTCGTGGTTTTACGTCTCGTTTCAGGAGTAGTATGCTGGTACATTAAATAAAGGGCAATTGGGCAACTTTGTATGATATAATTTACGTTTTTTTTAATAGTCGTTTAGAGGTCATCTTAAGGCATGGATATCCTATGCTATTAAATCCTATACTTATATTTACATTACAATATTTGTAATGTAAATATTATGTATTTCTAATCACGTTCTCGAAAACGGTTCTAACGATTTCGATGACATTTGCAGTATAGAGGGTTTATGAGGGCGAAAATCGATCTAGCTAGGTCTCCTATCTGGGAAAAATCGTAATCTCCATATTTTTACCCGAGCAGAGCTCGGTTGCCCAGAGACTATAAATTGAAACGCGTTAAACAATATCGGAGCCGAGATATTCAAGTTTTAAGTTTTGTATGTAACTTATCAATATGAACTGTGGAAATATATATTGCAAATATCTCGGTTCCGATGCATTTTAGAGTATTACAGTAAGTATGTCATAACAAAATATGTTTGTTTTGAATAGATCTATTACTACACAACATTTTATACTCAAACCCTAAAAATCTATCTTTCATTTATTTTGACCCAGATCTAAGGCAGTGTATTAGGCAAACCCTCCGAAGTCCGCTTAAGTGTATTGAAGCGACGCATGTCTGTGTGAATGCGTCCAAGCCTTTTCGGTAGTTTGTACGGATTTGTGTTACTGCTTAGAGCTTTATATCTACCGTGTATATGATGCGCAACAAATACGCTCAGAACCCGTTTTTAGGGTTCCGTAGTCGACTAGGAACCCTTATAGTTTCGCTTTGTCTGTCCGTCCGTCCGCGGATAATCTCAGTAACCGTTAGCACTAGAAAGCTGAAATTTGGTACTAATATGTATATCAATCACGCCGACAAAGTGGTAAAATAAAAAGTGTTTTTTTTTACTAGGGTACCCTCCCCTATACGTAACGTGGGGAGTGTTTTTTTTTCATTTCAACCCTAACGTGTGACATATTGTTGGATAGGTATTTAAAAATGAATAGGGGTTTGCTAGAATCATTTTTTGATAATGTTAATATTTTCGGAGATAATCGCTCCAGAAGTAAAAAAAAAAGTGTCCCCCCCCCTCTAACTTTTGAACCATAAGTTTTAAAAATATGAAAAAAATCTGAAAAGTAGAACTTTATAAAACAATACTAGGAAAATTATTTTGAACTTGATAGGTTGAATAGTTTTTGAAAAAAAATACAAAAACTACGGAACCCTACACTGAGCGTGGCCCGACACGCTCTTGGCCGGTTTTTAAATATTTGAAATATTCCCTGACTCAGAGTGTTTATCCTCATATGGAACGTGGCATTTCCTTGTCTGATGATAAATCTAATCGTTTGTATCCAACGTGTCATTAGTATCCTTATAGGAGGAAAATAACGAGACTAGTCGTCATTGATAGTAAGTATCATGTTCATTTATACCAGGGATACCGCGGATGCGACTTTTTAGACATCCGCGGATGCGGATTTTGAGGCAAAACACTCAAAAACATAAATACGTGACGTCTTTCGGGTCACGCAGTACTCGTTACAATCGTTGCAAACCTAACGCATCACCAATAGCGAATACGACGAATCGTCAGATTACAGAAACGAAATGAAGATTCTTATTGACTCATGACGAAATTACTGAACACGCGCGTGGCACGCGCCGTGTTGGCCACACAAAAGTCCGCATGAATTTTTGCGGATGCAGGGGCGGATGTCTGCAACATCCCTGATTTATACTGCTCTGGAGTTTTATTAATGATTTTGTATCTGACTTTTGACTTGCTATACGAATTTAAATAAATCTATACTAAACAAATTATTTTTACTGCACGCCTCAAAACATGAATCAAATGCATAACAATCTATACTTATCTATACTAATATTATAAAATGTATAAGTCTGTGAGATTGTACCTATGCAAGTTTATTTATACGTTTGTAAAGGACATTGCCGAATCCTGTAGGTACCAACGTTTCTATGCCACAACAAAACAGGCGTCATAAAACTTTTATTTTCTACCCAATCCTTGTTTATTGTAGCTACATTTCAACAGGGATCAACCTGAAATAGTACATTGTTTAACGAGGGGCGTAAGTGCAATATTCTTACGCCCGTGTGTATACACAATGTTTTTCATCACATCTGCGAGGAAACTAATACATTTTTGATGAAATTAATACAAATCGTAATCATGTCAACATGTCAGTTGTCCATTTTGTTGAATTTGACGACGCGTATGGCAAAGACCCTTCGGTATACAGCCACGATTTGAAAACAATTAAAAACATTTTACATAGACACTAAAAAACTACGTATTAAATCTGTAAATAATTTTGCTAAAAATTAAATTGCAGTCAAATTTAATATAAAGATATGTTTTATACATATTAAAAGTTGGTTGTAGCAAACTTTTGAAGATATGAGATACACCTTGGCTGATTGGAAACATCCTCAGTCCGAAGTGAAGTATGAGTGGGTTCTATATTTTAAAACTAAACTTAACTATAACTGCTCTGTACGCTCGCAAGTAATAACGCCATTGACGAGCAAGTGTGATGAAATAGTACATTACTTACCAAGGGCTGTAAAAGAAAGAAAGCCCGAAATCGCAGGTAATTGTGACCCGAGCCAAAGGCGAGGGTTGTAAATATGCGATAGAGGGCTTTCTTTTTTACTGCCCGTGGTGAGTATATAATTTTACGTCTTCACCTGGCCATATTGCAAGTTTTACCGTACGCGTAGCGTGCAGTACAACTCACATTATGGCCAGGTGTGACGTAATAGGTATTTACGATACAAGTGCCGAAAATAGGAAATTCGCAACGAGTGGTGATAAATTAAAACACGACCGTAGGGAGTGTTTTAAATCGACACGAGTTGCGAATTACCTATTCGCACGTGTATCGTACAACGTTTTACTGTACATATCGAAAAGTGCTCTTTTCCGCACTAGTGCGGGAAAGTAGCACCATATGTACTGTAAAGATATTTATAATGCATGTGCTCGAAAAGAGCGTTTTCCAAGCACCCAAATAGTGCGGAAAGTGCCACAACATCTTTTTCTTAGTGCTGTGGAATTTATAGGTCCAGGACTATTGGCGATACTTGAGCTCTTCCGGGTTCTGGAAAAGACGTCTGTGATTATTCTTTTCTTGTTTATCATCGATTCAGGTATGTTTACGGCTGTTAGACTTATCTATCTTTTATTTGAGAGAGACTGAAGAGATAAAAGGCTTGTGAGACCACTAAAAGAGAGAAGAGTATCTCTAAGAGAGATAGAGAGCTTGAGAGAGCAGAGAGAGAGAGGGCCTCAGAGAGGCTAAGGGAGAGGGAGAGAGCTTGAGAGAGACTGGAGAGAGATAGAGAGGGCTTAAGAGAGCTGAGAGAGAGGGCTTCAAAGAGCTGAGAGAGAGAGAGAGCTTGCGAGAGAATGAAGAGAGAGGGCTTCAGAGAGGCTTTTGAAGAGGGAGCGATACTGAAGAAAGAGAGAGAGGGCTTGAGAGAGCGGAGAGAGAGATATGACTTCAGAAAGGCTTATGGAGAGGGACAGAGTGTGAGAGAGTCTGCAGAGAGAGGGCTTGAGAAAGCTGAGAGAAAGAGGGCTTCAGAGAGGCTGAGGAAGAGAGAGAGAGCTCGAGAAAGACTGAAGAGAGAGAGAGAGGGCTTGACAGAGACTGAAGACAGAGAGACTTAGATATAATTAGGGTCAAGTACCTACATAAATGCATTTCGAAGCATCTTTGATTACAAAACTTAGATTTGAAAATAAAAATGCGTGGTTTTGAAATAACAATCACATTTATTCCCAAAAGCGGCATTTCTCAATGTCGGGCAAATGGTCCCTCAAGAAAGTGCGGTGCGCGTACAGCCACGTGAAGCTACCGTACGCGAACACATTGCACGCGGCGTTCTTGTCCGCTGGTGCCGCGGACGCCACGCCGCGCAGGTATGGCGTGGCGTGTGACGCCGGGCCCTGCCAGAACGCCAAGCCGCCGCCGCTGTCGCCACGGCACAGCGCTTTACCTGAAACAAAAATATCGTCTCAGCAAATAAAAATGCTTCTCGGTCCTTCGGTTTGACGCAGAAGCATGGACATCAAAAACTTTACTATTTTCATCAGAAAACTTTTTAGTCAAAAAACAAACGAGAAAGGCTCTAGTATAAGTTTTACCGAAACAAAACTTTACGATCGCGTTCGCGTGTTACCCTCAATTTGTATGGGATTTGACAGCTAAACGCGAACGCGGGTCGTAACGTTTTGTTTCGGTAAAACTTATACTAGAGCCTCTGAGTGAATGCCTGCATTTAAATGAGCGCTTCCTGACTGGCGCGGAATGCGCGGAAGCGGGGCGTTGCAAATGACATACTTACGTAGGCACGTGTTAACGCACCGTTTCCGCGCATAAAATTACTACGAGTACTGTGCAAATGTTATATTGACTAGGTGAGTAAGTAAGGGAAGTGCGACATCAGTAAGCTCACATACCTATACTTATTAAAACTTTCACGATTCTCACACATAATTTTCACTAAACGGGAATAAACCGCGCGCGGAGGGGATTATACACGCTCAAGAGGAAACACTAAGGGCGCGATAATTGAGAATTAGGTATTTGTAAAATGTATTGCTGTCGCGCCAACCTCAAGCCTCCCCCCGCAGAGCGCGATAGAGACAACTGCAGCTTGGACCGAAAATACCGAAGTATTAAAAGTACATAAAATCAACGTTTCGTAGTCCCCTGATTTCTTCTCCAAAACTTGACCTATTTAACTATTTTTTTATTAAAAATCAAAGAAAGGCTTTGGCCGTGTTCCTATGTTTTCCTTTTTTTTTAAATAATCTAGTCAAAATTGTTTTCTCGATGTTTGAACACAGCGGAAAATCAGGCATTTTTCTTAGGTTTTTGAAGGTTAATAAAATATCTCTTTTAAGAATAAATTTATGAAAAAAAGGAAAACATAGGAACATGTCAATAGTAGCCATCATCATCATCATCATCATATCAGCCGAAAGACGTCCACTGCTGGACATAGGCCTCCCCCAAAGAGTGCCACAATGACCGGTCCTGCGCCACCCGCATCCTGCGGACTCCCGCGACCTTTATCAGGTCATCAGTCCACCTTGTGGGGGGCCTACCCAATAGTAAATGCAAGACAATAGGGGCAATAGTAGCCATAGATTTAAGGAAAAAACAATATTGCTCTACTGCCATTATCCAGGGAGAAAACAGGGGACTACGTTTCTATGGCTGCGCTCGGCTCATACAAAAACATGAAATTCGACCTTCGGCCGTGTACGAAACCGCAAGTTCGTAACCAGTTACGATCGAAGAATTCTTCTTCCTTGTTGGAAACCTGGTACGATCGCAAAACACTAGATAGGTTAGGTTCGTTAGGTAACTTCTGATGCCGAAAGGGCAAACAGACCAGAAGTAGGAGCCGGAACGGTCCAAATACGAAAAAAAATGTCGCAACTGGTTTCGTAGGAAGAAAAAAAAAATCTACACACCTAACTGGTTACGTAGCGTTGGTTTCGTAGGCGGTTGAAGGGGAAATTCGTGCCGCCGTAGCCCCCGATTTACTCCGCCAAATTTAAACCTTTGCTGATAACATTTGTAGCAATGATTAAGTAAGGGTTTCTCTATATTTCTATGTTGTGTTTTAATTGATAACCGATTATATTAATAAAGTAGAGCGGCCTATAAAACCGCTAAAAATACCCTAACTTTATACCATCGCTTACAGATATGTGAAATGTTATTTAAGTTTAGAAAACTACTAGACTACAACTAACATAATTATTACCTATATCATAAATACATTTTTAGTTTTAGATCCTAGCAATTATTTTGAATATTAAGCAAAATTATTGAACATTATTATTTGACATGACATTATTATTTGATATTATTATTTGATATTATTTGACGTTATTATTATTAGACATTTGTAATTTATTGTAAGCATGTATAAAAAAAAAAACTATGATAAATTAGGACTAATAAATATGCTAGATTTAAGACTTCAAATTGCTGTGCTCAATTCTTAATTGCTCCTACCAGGGTCCATGAGAAACCTACTTACTTATCTAAAACCTAAATTTAAACCATGGATGCAATAAACGAATTATGAATTATCAAAACGAAACATATGAGCATAGTAAAATAATTGTTTAATCTGTGTACGAAAATTCATTTACATCTCTTTTGGCGGAGAAAATGGAGAAATACGTCGGCTCGTAAAGCAAATTGTTGTGAGCCACGCTACCTCATGTACATACCATCTTCTTAAATTCCCTCACCTGTATTGTTCTCGCCGGCGCACACCTTGTCGCTGGTGATGTACTTTAGGAAGGACTCCTCGGAGTCTTGGATGCACTTCCCAATCTCTATGTACGGAAGCTCCAGCCACAGCAGACGTTGAGTCGGCGTGCCCACCGAGTCGGTGAAGCCCCAGCCAGCGAACTGATAATGAACACGTAAACGCGGAACTATAAGCCACTGACTATTTTCAAGAATCAAACATTTATTCGTGACACAACACAACACACAGTGTTACAAGACAAAGATAAAAGAAAGAGCGTCTGTCAAAAATTTCATTTTTGGTACAAGCTTTTATTGCCGACTGTACTTTTCTGTATACCATCATCAACTACTCATTGAGACTATTCTGACGAGCCCAAACTCAACGGGGTTACGCCAATTAATTACTGAATTCCCATGGCCACCTTCTGTCTCCATCATCAGATCAGCTCGATAGTACCATAATATTGAATTGTCATCCAAATTATACTAATACCCGAAATTTCAGCTCAATCGGTCACCGGGAAGTGGGTCAAAAAAACTTGCAAGATTTGATTACAGACAGACAGACAGACAACGGGACAGGTGAAACTAAATAAAAGCTTGTAAAAAGTTAATCTGTGCCGTTTCACGAAATGGGCCCAACTCAGCAAAATGCTGGGTTTGCAGCCAGCGCTGGTCTTCCGTTTGCTCAGTCCATCCAGTGGAGGGTAGGTAACGCACATCCTTATCCTTACTTAATATTATAGTGTTTGTATGTTTGTCCTTCTTTCACGTCGCAACGGAGCGTCGTATTGATGTGATTTTTTGTATGGAGATAGTTTAGAAGCTGGAGAGTGACATAGGTTACTTTTTCCAGCGGGAAAACATCTAATTTCTACGGGAAAATTCAATATGTTACATTTTTCTATAACCACGCGGGCGAAGCCGCGGGCATCAGCTAGTAACACGTAATAATAACAAAGAACGGAAATAAATCATAAAATGCAAGGCTCCATGCAAGGATTTAAAATAAAATTCAATAAAAAAGCAATAAAAACCAAAACTGACAATTTACGAAAACAAAAGGCAAATAATAATTAAAACTAAAACCGTCTAACGAAATCACATTAAAATAAGAAGCAAAAAAAATAAAAAAATATTTAAATTATCGGTATCTACACACTTTAAAACGCTAGACTGTCAGTGCAAGCCTTTATTTTGCGCGATCCGTGAACGCATCCATCCGCCCGCTTGTCACAAATGTCAACTAGACTGGCAAAGCATGGCTGCGGTGCGCTGACGGATCGCAAAGACAGGTGGTTATTTCGTATATTTTTACCTTCTTACTTTGTCTGGTTCAGAAAACCACATAATTCGATAGAATATCCCCAATGAGAGATCTCAAACTTCGTAACAAATACCGCGATAATTTCAAATCTGAATCCAGACCTCCCTTAGTCCTTACTTTGACAAATGGTTGATATTCTTACCGTCCCGTAATGGCCAGTCCTGAGCTGCTGGCGGTCGAAGCCCACATCAAAATCGACGCAGATGGGCCGCACGCCGACGGGGGTGAATTTGAAGGGGGTTGCCAGCTTCAGAATAGCGATATCCTCCTGGAAGCTCGCTTTAACGCCGAGGTAGCGAGGGGGGATCGTTATGTCCAATACCTGGAATCAGTAATGAGCTTTTAAACAACGTTTTTGAGTAGAGTGGTGTACTTCTGTGCTTCGTTGTTGACATATCATATGTTGTCATATATCGCACCTGAATGGTTTGTACCATTCAGTTGCGATAGATGTTTATTTATTTAGGAACACCAACAGACACTACATCCTACAACTTAATATGTAGCTTAGGTAACATTCTTGGTTGATATTCATCTAATAATAGGTAACCACGGCTTATTTTAGTATCTAAGAACATACAAAA
Source organism: Epinotia ramella (assembly GCA_947578815.1). Lineage (NCBI taxonomy): Eukaryota > Metazoa > Arthropoda > Insecta > Lepidoptera > Tortricidae > Epinotia > Epinotia ramella. The sequence goes on from OX388222.1 coordinate 11,901,823, forward strand.
AGAAAACTAAACAAAAGTAAACTATAAGTCCTGCAATGGGAACAAAATTAAAATAAAACATAATGTACAAATGTTAACGGAGTTCGTGAATGTTATATGTACTCACATCAGATTTCTGCGCCATCTTGTCCATGGGGTCCTTCCAGGGCTTGTATATTTTACGGGTTGCAACTGCGAACAGTTCAGCTGGCTGTTTACCACCCACGTCGTCCCAGAAGCAATGAGCAGCTAGAAACCATATTTTTATAAAGTGACTAATTTTTGACCCTAGTCTCTAGGGGTCGTATCTTTTCAACTTTATAATTGTCACCTGAGCTTGACTGGCAATTTGCCAGCGGTGGCAGCACCTCGGTGTTCTAAGTATAGACTTGTAAAATGATAACTTATAGCTTCGTGATACGGGCTGCAGATATGCATCGTTCAATCCATGGGAAAGCGCCCTACTTCTTGTCACTGCTACTAGTGTAACATTTTTCACTTGATACACATAATTTTCATAAAAGCCGTCAGCAGTTACAAAACATTTACTGCGACAAAAGTGGGAGCGAGAGGCCACGTTCTGATCTGAATATCTATACCTTTGCTATAAAAATGCTACTGACCTGATATGACGATATCCTCCCGAACGATTGACCCTCCACAGATCGGGTAGTACGGATCCGTAACTTTCTTATATATGCCAGCGTACCAGACCGGACGAGGCTTCCCAGCTAAGTCTGCCAACCTCAACGTGTCTTCACTCGACCTTCGAACCCTGGTCTTTGGAACACATAACTCTTCTGGAGGTGGAGGTAGATACAAAGGTCCTTTGTATGGCGTTTTGACAGTAGTCGTAGTTGTAGGTGAACACGGTGAATCTCCGAAGTATCGCTGGTCTTCTTCTGACGGGTAAGTGCTTGGGTCGAGAGGATCGCATTTAGGCTCCGGTGGTACAAGGTCAGCCATAGCTGGGGCTGGTGGAGGTGGTAGTAGTTGTTTCGGTGTAGTACTGTCAGGTGGTAAGTATTCGGGGGCTTTGAAAGTGGTCGTTGATAGCGTTGTGATTTCAGGAGGTGGTGGGGTGGGGCTGGACTCATCTTCTATTAGATTGCGGTTGGGATCGGGAGTTGTAGTTGATGGTGTAGTTGACGTGGTTGTAGATGGTGTGGTACTGGTAGTTGTTGATGGTGTGGTCGTCGTGGTTGTTGAAGTGGTTATGGAAGGAGTAGTAGTGGTAGTTGTGGAAGGACTAGTACTGGTGGGTGTTGATGGTGTAGTCGTTGTAGTAGTGGAAGTGGTTGTAGGCGGAGTAGTACTGGTCGTTGTAGATGGTGTGGTAGTAGGGTCATCTTCTTCAGGCGGTACGAACATAGCCATTGCTGGGGCTACGATCGGTCGTCGTGTAGTAGTAGGCTCTGGAGGGACTTGTGAAGCCATTGCAGGTAAAGGGCGGACTCTTTCCGTTGTTCTAAAAGTTGTGGTAGTAAAGATCGGGCGCTTTGTGGTATTCGTAGTAAATATTGGCCTATTGGTGGTAGTTGTAGAGTAGAATGGTCGATTAGTTGTTGTTGTGGTATAAAATCGACGTTTGGTGGTCGTTGTTGTGTAGAATGGTCTTCTAGTGGTTGTCGTGCTTGGTTCTTTGGGAGGTAAATATTCTGGGGCCATAAAACGTTTTGGTGGGAGGTAATCTGGGGCTTGATAATGGTGGCCTTTGGTGAATGCAGAGTTTGAACCAAAGGTAGAGAATGCATTCTGAATTTGGAAGCTTTCAAAAGAATTTTGAGGCTGAATGTTCTGTCCAATGTTTCCGAAATAATTTTGACTCCGGTTGTTGAAATTACGTTCAAAATAGTTTTGAGTTTGAGTATTCTGACTTAAACTGCCATACGGTTGACTGCTTGTTTTAACTGCAGGCTTGAGACTAGGATGACTGAAGCTTGATCCAAACGAATTCTGACCGTTGTTTGCTCCTTGAGAATTCTGACTGAAACTGGCTGCAAAATAATTCTGACTAGCTGATCCCAGAGCATTTTGTGTTTTATTCTTCTGATTATTAAATGAGTTTTGACTGTTAAATCCAAATGTATTTGGTCTTTGAGTATTTTGATTACTTGTTCCGAATACACTTTGATTGTAATTCTGACCGAAATTCTTTCTTATTGTATCCGAGGCTTGAGAATACTGTCTACCACTCCCAAATGAGTATTGAGGCTGGCTATAATTGGAACTGAATGAACTCTGCTTTTGAGTGTTCTGATAATTTACTCCAAAAGGTTTTCTTTCATTCTGCCCATTAGTCGTTCCTATGGAACTTTGGCTGATTTCTGACCTGAAGGCATTTTGGCTTTGGTAGTTCTGACCGCGGTTCGCCTGGTAAGTGTTGTCATTCTGACTTTGACTAGGATAGTTTCGTCGTGGTCGGTAGAACCCTTGACTCCTCCAGTCATCTGTTTGCGTTTCTCCTAGGCATGTTTGGTGCTCGAATGCTCCTGGAACAAATGAGCAAGCAACTGCATAATTTTTGAGGAACTAAGTAAAGTAAATTAAGATTTCCGAACCACTGAACCGATTGAAAACAGTTATTGGAAATCTGACCCTGTATCATGGTCCGCGCTTATCACACGATAAGTGACAAGATAGGAGCATCGTCTCGTTCTATCAAACGGTGTCAGCCAGTGACAGCATTCTATCCTGCGTGATAAGGCCGACCATGATACGGGGTCAGGTGTCAACCATTGGGACGTTTACCTTAATCGAAATAGTAAAATATGAATTAGTCACGTAAATTAACTATTAACAAAATAAAAATGCTTATTTTTACCTAGATTTTGAATATAATTACATAATAACATTGGTAAACATTAATAATATATTATAGTAAGTACCTATGAATGATGATGATTACCGCATAACTAGTAAACATGATAATTTATTGAATCAGGCGTTACTTTGCGGAAGTCCATGATATATTACGAGAACAATATTTCTTTGCTATTCCGCTAAAAAAACGTGCTGGTCTATCAGTGAAGATAAGATGCAACTATTTGCGTATAAACATGCAAAAAATTACAGCAAACCACCACCAATATTGACAAAAACCTCGACACGTGTTTCGCCTCTCTACGAGGCATCATCAGGAGATGCTGGCAGGAGATGTTGCTTGCGCCACGTCCACTGAGCAAATGAGCCGCCCGGAGCCGTCCGCCATATTTATATTCTGTCCCCCCATACTACCATTCATGCGTGAAAGAGATGGAAGAACACGTAGTAACGGTGATGACGCAACATTCAATTGTTCGTTAATAATAACGCCTCTATTGTTGTACCTAATTATTTCTAGTTGTTCTAGAACACTTAAACGCAATCCTTTTTCGCAAACATGCAAGATGTTGTAAGAATGATTGTCAGACAACGCATGGTTATTCTCCAATAAATGTTTTGCAAAATTAGACTTGTCCGGGTGATTATGCCGGTACGACGCAACATGTTCTTTATACCTAGTGCTAAAACTACGGCCTGTTTGTCCCACATAAACTTTATTGCAATTGTCACAGCCAAGCTTATAGACTCCCGACTTTTTTGCGCTTTCCACTTTCTCCTTGCCATTGCACAGTCTAAAGCGCAAGGTGTTATTCGTTTTGAAAGCCACGTTTATGTCGTTAGACTTTAAAATGTTGTAGATCTTATCAGACAACTTGCCAACATAAGTTATGCTTGCTTTGTACTTTTTAGGTGGGTCCAAAGATCGTGCAGCGTACAGAAGATTGTTTGTCATTCTAGCCCGTTTTTTCCCAAAAAACGAAATTGGGAAAAAACGGGCTAGAATGACAAACAATCTTCTGTACGCTGCACGATCTTTGGACCCACCTAAAAAGTACAAAGCAAGCATAACTTATGTTGGCAAGTTGTCTGATAAGATCTACAACATTTTAAAGTCTAACGACATAAACGTGGCTTTCAAAACGAATAACACCTTGCGCTTTAGACTGTGCAATGGCAAGGAGAAAGTGGAAAGCGCAAAAAAGTCGGGAGTCTATAAGCTTGGCTGTGACAATTGCAATAAAGTTTATGTGGGACAAACAGGCCGTAGTTTTAGCACTAGGTATAAAGAACATGTTGCGTCGTACCGGCATAATCACCCGGACAAGTCTAATTTTGCAAAACATTTATTGGAGAATAACCATGCGTTGTCTGACAATCATTCTTACAACATCTTGCATGTTTGCGAAAAAGGATTGCGTTTAAGTGTTCTAGAACAACTAGAAATAATTAGGTACAACAATAGAGGCGTTATTATTAACGAACAATTGAATGTTGCGTCATCACCGTTACTACGTGTTCTTCCATCTCTTTCACGCATGAATGGTAGTATGGGGGGACAGAATATAAATATGGCGGACGGCTCCGGGCGGCTCATTTGCTCAGTGGACGTGGCGCAAGCAACATCTCCTGCCAGCATCTCCTGATGATGCCTCGTAGAGAGGCGAAACACGTGTCGAGGTTTTTGTCAATATTGGTGGTGGTTTGCTGTAATTTTTTGCATGTTTATACGCAAATAGTTGCATCTTATCTTCACTGATAGACCAGCACGTTTTTTTAGCGGAATAGCAAAGAAATATTGTTCTCGTAATATAGTAAACATGAGATATATTGCTTATACAAAAACATCATATGTGTTGTACGTTTCATAGACACAGATGTTATTTTATAACTATGTCCATATGCAACATTGAATGTAGTCCACCTTGGCATCTAAACCGATAAGGCTGGGTTTATGGACGAGCGGGTACGATGCAGGCGCACGCCGTGGCAGTCGCCCGAACACGACAATAATAAAGGTCCGATTATATTGTTACGACGGCGGTGTAATAACAGTTTCGTTACCATCGAAATAAACACGCCGTCAGGGTATTTCTAAATTCGCAGTGTCGTCTAAGACATCTGTAGCCCAACGGTACAAACGGCGGTCGAAGAGCCGATGTGCCCGGGTTCGAGTCCAGCGACCGACATGCACTTTTTGTATGTTTTTAATTAATGGTGAGTACATTTTCAAAACGCCGAGTAGCATAGAATGTTCTAGAAAGGGTAAGCGAATAGAACATTAGATGCTTAAGGAAATTTGTAGACGACGGGCTTGGAATATTCAAGAAACGTGGACGTAGCACGTTTATCTGGAAAAGCCCATGCTACTCAAAACAAGTGAGTAATGAAATGAACAACGAAATGAAGATCGAAATTAAGGACTAGAATCTTCGGTAAGGGGTATATAAGGAGACCACGTTCGCGGTACTAGGCAGTCTAGTAGTGAGTTCTTGAAGAGACAGTCTTGGAGTCAGTCTTGAAGAGTCAGTGTTGGGTGAAGGCTTGCAGAGGGAGTCTTGAGCGGAGACTAGAGTTTGGAAAGTGGAGTCTTCAGAGTGGAGTTCTCAGAGTGGGATACTAAGGGAGTAGTATCGGATGAGAACTGGTTGAAGAAGTACAGTGGAAAGTGGTGAATAGTGAAGTGGTCTAGTGCGTAACAGTAAAGCGTAGCTGTGTCAGTACTAGTAGGCGCGAACTAGTCACTTGTGTGAGTTAATTGAGTTGTCAGCGTTAGTGCGTGTGGACTCAGAGGACTTTAACCTGTGTAAATCGCAGAATAAATCTATTGTCGTGTTTTAAAGGTGTTTAACTCTATCCTACCCCCCCACGCTCGTAACAATATCTACAGACATTGAGCGTGCCAGACGCGTGGCAGACACGTTCCGGGGCCAGGAGGGGGGTTGGTGTCTGCGCGGCCAGATATAAATACGTTAATAGACACTGTATAAAAGAATATTATTTTGTCTGCCATGGCACGTGTCTGGCACGCTCAATTTAAGATAAGATAAGATAAGATTTATTTGCAACCAAGTACTTAAAACTAAGATACCTACATGGACCCTGGAAGGGTGTAGCAACAATCAGGTAACTTATACTATGTACATATAGTTAATTTTTAATGTCTGTAGATATAAACCGGCCTTTAGGCGTGGCAATTACCACACTGCCTAAAATCTTAAATATCTATGAACTCACTGTGTCCACGGGATTGTCACAACACATTGTCCACTTCAAGTCAGGATTAATAGGTGACATGGCGGTAACATCCATCCACCATCATGATTAAAAGAAGAGTTCGAAACATGTCGCCCGTAGTGACATTTAACACGTGAGTTGAACCGTGTAATTATGAGCATTATTGCAACATGTCTCACGAAAATTTTAATTTGAACATTCAAGTCGAGTTGGAATACGAAATGATGTCTCAAATTGACCCCCCGCGGGGATTCACGGTTTCCACAAACATATATTTGCCATTTAAGTCGGCTGGCTTTTGTTTTAATACGATATATTGAGGGATTTGTATTTGTAAAAATACTTTGGTACGGCTGATTCACGACGCTCATTAATTAGGTATTTTACATTTAAATTAAGCGGTTTTTAAGCATTGTATTATTTGGAACGAATTGTTAAGGGGGTGCTTTGATTTGAGTCGTACACGTCTACAGTAATCTACACTTCGTCACTAATAATGTTATAAAGAGGAAATATTGTATTGAATAGGCTCCGAAACTACTGGACCGATTTGAAAAAAAAAAATACCATTAGAAGCCGACATTATCCCTGATCCCTGATGAACATAGGCTACTTCTTACATACAAAGACGCTGATGCATGAACAAGTTACCTGATTTTCCATACGACGATAAGTACAAATGCCACTTGTGACGTCATACGTTTGACGACCGGTTAGTCTAGTGGGTAGTGACGCTGCCTACGAAGCTGAAGGACCTGGGTTCGAATCCGGGTAAGGGCAAATATTTGTGTGATGAGCATGAATATTTGTTTCTGAGCCATGGATGTTTTCTATGTATTTAAGTATTTTCTATTAAATATATCGTCCGTCTAGTACCCATAACACAAGCCTTATTGAGCTTACTATGGGACTAGGTCGATTTGTGTAAGATTGTCCCCTAATATTTATTTATTATTTATTATTTATACGTAGTAGGTGTCTATCAGTATGAAGCGTTTTGTGCTGCCGCCAGCGAGGTCAATCTTAGTCTAATTTTTTTGGATATTTATGTTCTTTAATTGTAGTTGCCATACAAACATTGTAAGGATTTGCTCGAGTTTTAACGACTTTGTCAGCCAAAATAAATTCATCGACATCTTCCACGACCACTACCCAAGTTTACAACGACATTATTGCCAAAAGTAATATAATTCTGTCACTGTTATTAATTCCATAGATATTTACATATAAATTCTGTTATTATTATTATTGTTATTATTAGTTTAGCTGTTTAGTTCATATTTTGTATTGTATATAGCTAACTTTTGTTGATCTCACTGCAACATGCGTAGCCAATGTTATGTACTTCCGTAATTGTTGTATATATCAGAAATAAATACCTCCTAATATACTAGCTTTAAGTGAAATGTAATATATATGATGTGGTTGTACTTAATAAATAAATAAATAAATAAAAAAAACATTTGTTCCTCTCCAAAAACAGTTCGAATGACATCGTAAAAAAAATCTTAGTGCGCATCCCTATTGCGTGACATTAAGACACTTAACTTAGAATTACTTAAATAAATTACTAAAAATCACTAAACTCACCTAATACACTTAATACTATGATGATCCTTAACATTGTAACTAAACACTTGAACTATTATAATATAATATACTTTATTAAGATTGTTTATAAAACCGCGCGCATGCGCGTACGATCCCACTATGCTGCCTTCTGTCAAAAACGGTGTGCATCCGATAACTATATAATACGATACTTGAAATAATTTAAGTTGGCCGAGCTGTATCAAATCAGTCCGTTGAGAAGCACCTTATCGTACCATCAAGAAGACTCAAAATCTAATGATGGTTTGATACAATGTCGGACATAAATTCAACGATAAACAAAACACAGCCTCCGTATGAGAACGTATCACTATTATAAGATCTTACGTCTTTGAAATAGAGTTCAAATTGGTAAAGTCCGATGTAGTTAATCGCTCGGAAATTTCAGCACTGGAAATTGAATTTTAAGTCGTTTGAAAAAGATTGAAATCGTCTTCTTTGCTAGATTGACGCATCTTGGTGAGACCTGCGTAGGAATTTAAACCTTAGATTGGTATTTAAATGGTATAGAATTAAATAAAACGAGTCTGGATACCGGTTGCTGCAAAGCTTCCGCGCGAAGTGAGGAGTCTTGCACGATGAAGGTTCCGCACCAGTTACTGAGCGTTTCAAAGCTTTGCGTCACAGTGCAGCCACATAATAAACAATAGTACAGTCAACAGCATACATTGATGATCATTTTAGTACTTTGTCGCACTTAACTTAACAAGAGTGCGACAGTTGGAATGCCTCAAATAGTGAAAGTGATAAGGTACTAAAATGACTACGTACAGCTCCACAACAGTACAGTAAGCTCACTATGTGCCTAAGTAATTTCAGCTAAATTCGTTTTTGCGTTAAGTTCAAAGAGTAAAGCGTGGTAAAACCAACCTTAACACATTCATTGCCCAGAATCGCTACGCGCTACGCTCGTAGCCGATCCCGTGGTTTTTCTCGTATGTAGCGGAAAGCGACTACGGCGGTCTGACGCATATGTGTCGTCATGGGCCCTGAATGGGCACATTCATTGCCCAGAATCGCTACGCGCTACGCTCGTAGCCGATCCCGTGGTTTTTCTCGTATGTAGCGGAAAGCGACTACGGCGGTCTGACGCATATGTGTCGTCATGGGCCCTGAATGGGCACATTCATTGCCCAGAATCGCTACGCGCTACGCTCGTAGCCGATCCCGTGGTTTTTCTCGTATGTAGCGGAAAGCGACTACGGCGGTCTGACGCATATGTGTCGTCATGGGCCCTGAATGGGTTAAGAGATACAGTGCCGCGGGTGTCTACGCCGTAGGCGTTTTCCGCTACATACGAGGAACACAGGATCGGCTACGAGCGTAGCGCATAGCGATCAGCCCCCCTTTTCTGTAACTTGTTTTAAGCTCAACTCAACGCTCACCCACAAATACATCTTGACACCCCGCAATGCGTAGTAACTGAGCGTAGGTAGAGGTCTAGTTTCGTGACGGGTGATCGGCGGGGTGAGCCGCATTAGCGCGTAGCGAATAACAGCCCTGAACGCGCCTCCAATGTGCTTCTTACGTAATTACAAGCTTTATTTACGTGCACTGTTAGTATTTAAATACAAATTATGTAGATACAGTAAGGGGTATTAATTTACGTATACCTACATACATTATCTGTACACGCCTTTATGACATTGACAATAGAGTCCAAGGCACCGCTGAGCTGATCAGATGATGGAGACAGAAGGTGGCCAATGAGCATAGAAAATCCTAAACTAGTGGCACTGAGCTGTGGAACTGGCAAGACTAAATTTTTTTTTTTTTGTAAAATTCTGAAACCTGAAACGACAAAAAACTACCTATATAGTTATGAGAATAGGCTGAGAAATGCGACCTGTAGTGGAGAACAGCGGGACAGCAGGACACCCGGACGTACAAACGATTTTCGGCCCAAGCTGAAGCATAGAACTTCGTTCGCTGCGCTCGCTCGTTCGTCAAGATAAACCTGACCTGAGATTGGTTTTTACTTTACTTGTTTAGTCTGCAACACATTCAGTAAACTTTGTAAATTACCTCCCAGTTTTTCGGCGACGACGGAACCCTAAAAACTCGATTAAAAGGGAATCCGTAGATTACAAAATTGTTGTCTGATAAGTGATAAATCATTGAAATTAATATAAGTATACAGACAAGACTGTCGCATGCGGAAATTCTTCACGGAAAATCCGTCGAAATACCTAGATGACGTGAAAGGATTTTTTGTCTGTTAAATCAGATTTATTTGTACAGCAATGTCAGTAATACCCCGGGTTACGCTACCTCGCTTTACACGGATTTCAATTTTTCGCGCTAAATTGCCCCGCTTTACGCGTTCGCCCGGATCGGTCAAATTTTAAAACAGCATGGCGGGGTGGCTTGAGGTACTTAGGCAAATCACTGGGATTTATTTCGTGTTGTGTCAAAGTTAGTTCATTTACGTCAGTTGTTGTTGTGTGAAGTTGTGTTTTTTTTTTGACCCCGTTATATACGCGACATTCGCATAACGCGATATTCTCCAACACGCATCCCTCGCATAAAATGGGGTATTCATCATATCAGCCGAAAGACGTCCACTGCGGGACATAGGCCTCCCCCAAAGAGTGCCAAAGTGACTGGTCCTGCGCCACCCGCATCCAGCGGACTCCAGCAACCTTTACCAGGTCATCAGTCCACCACGCCGCGCCAACTGGGGTATTACTGTATCCAAAAGTCAAAAAGATGGTATGCTTAGTAGGTATTATACCATTGGGCTCACGTCTCTCCGACTTTCTTCCATTCAGCCCGATTCCCCCCCCCCCCCCCCCGCCGATATTTACACAAATGTATACTGAGACTCAATTGGTTACTGAAATAATTGTTAGACTATAAAATACAATAAAGCAAAAAAAATATCACGTGTCTATTTATCTTTATTAAAGAAAGTACATTTGAAATAACTACTTACATATAAAGTAGCGGGTAGTATTATATTACAAGAGGGTTTCCCGCTTTTTTGCCTGGACCGTTAAAAACGAGCTTGCCCGGGTTATAGGAAATTAGGTGGACCCGACATAAACGTTTGTCATTCAATTAATTCCGAAAAGCTTTTCATTTATTTTCTAAAGTAGGTATGTACAAGATGATAACTAACATTAACTAAATTAAATAAAAACTAAGTTAAATCTAAAAAAGGCCCTTGAGTTATTGTACCGAGGATACTGGCGGGATTTCCTCGCTGAATTGCAATGCTGATGCATTGCGCGAGAAAGCTGCCAGCTCTTCGGTCACTGTTCAACTCCTCGCCTAGTGCGATGGTAGTGAACTGCCACGCGTTACGCGGGTCATATAAGCCAGTGGATTGGCTACAAAACTTGTTCAACTCACCTGATTCCGGGAGGCGCTATGTTCGCTTCAACTCCGGTTAGTGTCTGTCAAGGTTCAGTCAACTGTCAGGTCAAGTCAAGTTCAATCAAGAAGGTCTCCGGGCTGAAGAAGCAGCCGTGGTGTTCCGCCACGTACGCCAGTATCGCCAACAATCCGCGGCGTCAAATCACCAACTCTTCCGATATCACCGAAATATCCACACAAAACACTCGGACACCCGTGTGTCTTCAAAGCGAGCGATATTACACAAAAAAAGGAAGATGCGTTTCCAAAATTAACCAAAAAACACTCGGGACACCCGTGTGTCTTCAAAACCGAGGTTATATCTTTTTTTTTCTCGTTGACAAGAAGTGCTTGACGTGAAGTGTCACTGTCAAACCACAGACTCAAAAGAGGCGTACACACGTGAGGAGTCTAAGGGGGCGGGCAGACGGTCGGCCCGAACAATCACCCGCCTCGGAACGGCCTCTAAGCCGGTCCGCTATACTAGGGGAAGTCGCGATAGGGTTGCTACCGCTCGCTTCAGAACCGAGTCCCCAACCATGACCTCGGCAAACCGAGGGGTCCCGTCTTTACCGGGAAACAAATTAACGATGCGCCCCCGGCGCCATCGCAGTGGCGGAAGGTTAGCATCCTTAACTAGCACAAGGTCTCCAACTCTGGGGGGACTGGTTTTGTCAGTCCACTTGAGGCGCTGCTGCAAAACATGCAAATACTCTAATGACCATCTGGTCCAAAAGTTCTGAGCCATTTGTTGCAGCATCTGGTAGCGCGACAAACGACCGGAGGGTACGTCCCGGAGGGGGGGCTCCGGCAACGCTGCAAGTGGCTGACCAATCAAGAAATGGCCTGGAGAGAGCGCTTCCAGGTCATTTGGGTCGGAGCTGAGCGGACACAACGGACGGGAATTGAGGACGGCCTCAATTCTACAAAACAACGTCGCGAGTTCCTCAAAAGTCAATACAGTTTGATCTACTACCCGATACATATGGGCTTTTGCTTGCTTCACGCAAGCCTCCCAGATTCCACCCCAGTGGGGGCAGCCTGGCGGATCGAACGTCCAGGTGATACCCCGACGGGAGAGGTCTGTTCCAATATCAATCTTATTTTCAAATAAAAATTTTACAACATCTTGTAAATAACGGTCGGCACCCTTGTAATTGGTTCCACAATCTGACCGGATCAGAGATGGGAGTCCCCTACGGGATACAAATCTATCCAATGCAGCAATAAAAGCCTCCGTCGTAAGATCACCAACAAGTTCAAGATGAGCAGCCTTGGTCGACAGGCATACGAAAACGCACAAATACGCTTTTACAACCTTCGCATTTCGAAGTCGCGACGTTTTCACTAAAAAGGGTCCCGCAAAATCGGTCCCCACCCTAGAGAAGGTCCTAGCCTCGTTGACCCGATCAGGAGGAAGGTCCCCCATCTGGGGCTGCATCGTGGCTGCCTTGAGCCGAAAGCAAGGCAAGCACCGAAACACGATGCTCCGAATAACCCGTCGGCTGTTCAATATCCAAAAGTCTCGCTGCAAAATGCCCAAGAGTGCATTGCAGCTGGCATGCGAGTTCTTTATGTGGCGGTCAGTCACCAACAATTCCACCAGATGCCCCTTCTTAGGCAGCAAAATGGGGTGGCGCACCGAGTACGGCAAGCTAGCGTTGCGGAGCCGTCCTCCAACCCGGAGTGTACCCGACTCGTCAATGAACGGGTCGAGGCGTGCTATCGCCTTCGGTAGCTTAGGACGTCCCTGCCGCAGGGGCTTCAATACGTCCCCAAAGTGTTCTTCCTGCACAACCCTAATCCAATGATGTAGGGCGGCATTCCGCTCTTCTGTGGCGAGAACTCTAACGCGTGACCGGTTGTCAGGATGGCGACAATTGTGTATAAATCGCTTGACCCAGGCGGTCACTCCAACAAGCTTGTCGAGAGAGCTATACCGTTCTAGCAACCAAGCAGTGTCTGACACTGGAGCGGTCTCGACAAGGTGGACACCCAAGCCAGAGGATGGGGTCCCAATCACACAACTGGCAGGCCAGAGTGTCTCCGGTTCCAACAACCAATCTGGTCTCCACCACAGTGAGTGGGCAACAAGCTCAGGTGCCGTGCAACCCCTGGACGCCACGTCCGCTGGGTTCAGTTCACCTGGCACGTGTCTCCAAACCAAGGCAGTCTCCGAATTCTGGATTTGCGAGACCCGGTTGGCCACAAAGACCTCCAAAGTATGGAATGACGACTGCAGCCAACACAATACAATTTGGCTATCAGTCCATGCGTAGACACTCTCCTCAAGGTTCACGGTGTCCTTCAAGGTAGAGGCCACGTGGTTCAGTAGGCGTACAAGAAGAGCCGCTCCAGATAATTCCATTTTTGGGATTGTCAAGCGCGTGCGAAGGGGAGCCACCTTGCTCTTCGCCATTACCAAGTGCAAATCGACCGATCCGGCGGAGCTGACCGTCCGCAAGTAAACGGCAGCTGCATACCCTCGCTCGGAGGCGTCGCAAAACCCGTGTAGGGCTACTCGGCATTTCCCTGCCGGCAACAGCTTACGCGGCAGTTCGACCCGATTTATCTCCGGGAGCGTGGAGAAGAAAACCTCCCAATCGCTCAACAAATCTCCGGATAGTGGGTCATCCCAACCCAGTTGGACCATCCACAGGCGCTGCATAAATGCCTTCGCCGTGAAGATGACCGGCGCGATCCATCCATTCGGATCGTACGTCCTGGCCACCGTGGACAGCACCAGCCGCTTCGTCCAGACCCTCGGGGAATCCAGTTCCACCCGATAGGTGAACACATCTTGGACTGGTCGATACTGCACGCCTAGGACTGATAACATGTGCGGGCTCTCAACATTTTCGAACAGGTGCGGATCCTGCTGGTGATCCTCGGGGAGGCCGGCCACCACGGCCGGTGAGTTGGACATCCATTTGCGCAATTCATATCCACCCGTCCGCAAGAGTTCCACCAGCTCATCCCGCAAAACCAAAGCCTCTTCGACACTGTTTGCCCCGGTGCACACGTCATCGACAAATAAGTCCCGTTCCAAAATGGCGGACGCTCGAGGGAACCTCAGTCTCTCTCGAGACGCCAATTCTAACAAAGTTCGAATTGAAATGTACGGACTGCTCTTCAAGCCGTATGTATTCGTATTCAGCTCGTACACCAACATCGGTTCATCAGGGCTCTCACGCCACAAGATCAGCTGATACCGACGATCATCAGGATGGATCACTGTCTGCCGAAACATCATCCGGATGTCGGCGACGAACACCACCTGATGTTTCCTAAAATTTGTGAGGATATCCGTGATATCCTTGTGCAGCTTAGGACCTGCATGCAAACACTGGTTCAATGACACCCCAGTCGAGGTGGACGCGGACCCATCAAAGACCACACGAATCTTGGACTCCGGGGATTTTAGGACCGCGTGGTGCGGCAGGAAGCAGTGCTCCACTGTACTCCAGTCCGTCCGAGCCACCGACATGTGTCCCAAACCCTCGTACTCCCTCATGAAGTCCACATACTTCTGCCGGAAGAGCGCATCTCTTCTCATTCGGCGTTCCATCGACACCAGCCGCTTCTCAGCCATCTCACGTGACGCTCCAAGAGGAGGTCGGTGGATGAGCAGAGGAAGTCGTGTTATGAACCGACCAGAGCAGAGGCGCCCAGTATTATTTTGGTAAAACCGTTCGCACTCTTCCTGCTCGGGGCTCATACGCGACGCGGTAGGTGGTTCCTCAATCTCCCAGAACCGTTGCACGGCTTCTGAAAGAGCAGTTCCAACCAGACAGCCCTCCTCAGTAGGAGGCGGTGGAGCCGCTAACACCAAACCCATTACAGCATAGCCAAACACCGTTTCCAGTGTAACCAGTCCGCCAGGCTGTAAGGTACGGTTGCCGCTCAACAGCACCCGCCCAAGAACGTCTGCACCCAGCAACACGTCAATCGGACCAGGTCTGTCAAATCCAGCATCCGCCAGAACTAATCCAGCTGTCAAACTCCGAACCTCTGGAGGCAGCTTCACCTGGGGGAGTCTTCCCACCACTTCATCCAATACTAACGCGGGAGCATTAATCCTCGCGCGTGAAGTGGGATCCGGTCCAAAGGTGAGTAAGGTCTGCCCTACCAGGTTTGACACTGTCACATTGCCTACCCCACGTATACTTTCCGGGTGGGGTTTCACAACCAAGCCCAACTGTCGCACCAACCTACTGGATACCATGCAGCCTTGCGCTCCCGTGTCAAGGAGAGAGCGCACGCAGGCTGATCCTCCGCCAGGGCCCCAAACACAAACCGAAGCCGTGGGCAATAACACGGTCTCCAAGGGCGTGGCGGTTGCTGGTGCGTGGGCGGCGTATCCCTAGCAGGGATAACGCGTTGCATCCTGTTCCGCATGGGCGGGCCGCTCGTACCGCTCGAGCGGGTCCCACTCCGGCTGGTACTGCCGTCGCGCCATGCGTGCCGCCTGCGCCCCCTGGTATGTCCTACTCCGGCCGTACACCGGAGGTCCCGACCCCCAGCGGGGTCGCTCCACAAGCGGCGGCGACATCCGTGGCGCCTGCCGGGGTGGAGGCGTTTGCGGGCACCCGCCCGTAAGGACCCCCCGTTGGGGCACGGGTGCGTGCGAAGTAGTCGCGTAGTTTTGGAGGGGGGGGGGAGGGGGGTGTTACCCGACGTCCCCACCTCTCCTCGGCCATGGGCCCCTGGTCAGCCCGCTGCTGACTCCGAACAGGGGAGCATGACCCCTGCGCAGGGGGGGGGGGAGGTGTATCCCCACTGCGGTTCATGCATAAAATGGGGTGGTGCTTCCCACCACAGAACTTACACGCCTGCGGGTGGGCACAATCTCGCACAAAATGTGGGCCCAAGCAAACAAAGCACCATTGCCGCTGCTTAGCAATGTTGCGGCGTCCCACAACCCGCTGCGCAAGAAACTTCGGACACGCTGGCACCCGATGGCCAGGGTTCTTGCAGCATAGGCAGACTTCAGGGTCCAATGCACTGGTATTATATTGGTGAGGACCCGCTGGTTGTGGGGCCGATTTGCCCCACCCTCCCCTTTGAGGTGCAACTCTCCCCTGGGCCCGCTGGGCCCCAGGAGGCCTCGGGGGTGGAGGTAGATCCGAGGTGTCGGCCCGTCGACACTCAAGTTCCAATTGGTCGATAAGATTGGTGAAGGTCGGCAGATGCTGAGCACTTTCACCACCATACCGGTGCTCAAACCTGGCCCGTACATCAGCCGGCAGCCGGTTCAACAAAAAATTCAACAGTATGTAGGACCACTGGTCCACCGGCAAACCAAGGTTCTCTAACCCTTTGGTCGCTGTCAAAACAGGATTCAGCATTTTCAGCCGGATGTCTGAAGCCTGAGCGATCCGAGGGATATTCCAGATCTTAGTCATAAGAGTATCCGCAAGTCGCCGCACGTTCTGGTATCGGTCCCTCAGCAGCGTGCGCGCGATTTCATAATTGTCGTCGGTGACCGACAAATGCGCGATCAAGTCGCGCGGCTCCCCGACGAGAGCAGACATCAGCTGCGCCAACTTCAACGCCGCTGGCAGGTCCGTCCGGGCATGCACCAAGCTATCAAAGAGAATGAAGCTGGTCCACTCGTCCAGGTCTCCTCGGAAGACCGGCATCTGTATGGCTGGCAAGCGCGCTGCCAACCCTGGGTTATAGATAACTGCGTGTTTCGGAACGTCCCGGGCCGCACCATTCCGAACCCGCAGTATCTTAGAAGCTCTCTCGACAATCCTGTCCCCATAATCCATACATTGTTCAAAGTCCCGCTCCACCTGCTCGGTCTCCGGGGTCGTCCGGCCGGGCTCCGCTAGGTAGAGTTCAACCTGGAACTCCACAGCCTTAAAACGGTCTGACACCTCCTCGTACCGGGCCAACAAAGCCTCCTCCCGGTCATTCCTGTCAACCAAAGCTGCTGCAGATGAAAACCAACGCAGTGCAGACTGGATCTTAGCCTTAGGTGTAGATCCCATTTTAAATTAATTTCCAACAATACCAGAGAAAATTAAAATTAATTTAATTAATGTGGAAATTCCAATCTCTTGGTCACCCTAGTGAATCAAAACCAAATATCAACTCAATTACAGAAATGCCTTACAATAACAACCAATATAGATTCTCAAAACGCAGTGGAAGCTCAAAATATAATCTATAATTGGCCAGTTACATCACTTCTACACAATACTACTACTTACTTAATACTAATACTTGTGGTAACCTTATATTTTAGCTTATATTTTTAGCAACCTTGGCCGCTTATAGCAAACTGAATAAAACAAATGCCTTATTACCAAACAACAAGCTATGAAAGGCCTTCCAAATTACAATCAATCAAATATGTGGCTTACATTTGCCTTCAACTATTATTTGTAGCTAAATTTGGTTTTAACAAATAACCTCAAAATGCCCTTTTTTACCCAAAAGGAAAAAACTATCAAAATTCGCGTTTTTTCTTTGTCAGTAACCACGCTCTGGGTACCAAAAATTGTTCAACTCCTCGCCTAGTGCGATGGTAGTGAACTGCCACGCGTTACGCGGGTCATATAAGCCAGTGGATTGGCTACAAAACTTGTTCAACTCACCTGATTCCGGGAGGCGCTATGTTCGCTTCAACTCCGGTTAGTGTCTGTCAAGGTTCAGTCAACTGTCAGGTCAAGTCAAGTTCAATCAAGAAGGTCTCCGGGCTGAAGAAGCAGCCGTGGTGTTCCGCCACGTACGCCAGTATCGCCAACAATCCGCGGCGTCAAATCACCAACTCTTCCGATATCACCGAAATATCCACACAAAACACTCGGACACCCGTGTGTCTTCAAAGCGAGCGATATTACACAAAAAAAGGAAGATGCGTTTCCAAAATTAACCAAAAAACACTCGGGACACCCGTGTGTCTTCAAAACCGAGGTTATATCTTTTTTTTTCTCGTTGACAAGAAGTGCTTGACGTGAAGTGTCACTGTCAAACCACAGACTCAAAAGAGGCGTACACACGTGAGGAGTCTAAGGGGGCGGGCAGACGGTCGGCCCGAACAGTCACCGTTACGTCGATCAGACATTTCGCGATTTCCGCAAATAACTTTTGCGCACTGGGACCCCACGGACCGAGGGTCTCGACGCCAAATGGTACAAAGTTGTACTCTCTGCCGAGGCCTCTACATATACGAGTATTTAATGCGTTTTAGATTTTCGGCATTTTCCGCTGCTGCACCGTTGTGGTATAAAGGCCGCTGCGCCAAATCAAATTGCACATAAATATAAAGTAGGTACGGCAAAATTAATTAATTTTCGCCTTTTACTTGGCTGAATTTGATACTGAGATGCATCAACATGTCTCGAACATAATGGAACTTGTACGCGCAGGCAATTTGCTTGCCCGCTGCATGTGGCGGTTCATTTTTTTTAATTCTGGGTCTCGGTAAACTGCAAAGTATACATTTCAGATAAATTGCTTTCACTCGGCAATTTGTAGAGGTTCTTAGTGAATCATACTTTTTATCGATAATTATTGACTATCGACACTACCCTCATCTCTACTTACGAGTCTCGTGACACTGATTAACTCTATTGCAATCGCAATTAGGTTAAGTTTTACAAAGCTGGAAAAGGGAGTCTCGTGGGGAGTGCGTAGATTTAACTTATTTTGATTAATCAATGTCAATGTTATTATAGACTCTTTTTCAAATGCCATTAAATTATTTCTTACAAAGCATGAAAACAGAGTCTAATGGGGACTGTCATGACGTATCCAAGAGATAATTGTAAATCGATTACATAATCGTTTAATTTGACGTGTCATAAAAATATTTTCATAAAAATAATATTAAAGCAATACAAAAATACTAAAACTACTTACAAATGGAATGTTATACCATATTTTGCTTGAAGTGGTTGAACGTTTATTACACGTGCTTACAGCACATGCGTCCATTTTTATCATACGTGTTGTTTCTTGCGATGTGATTGTGTGAATGACCTTTAATCGATAGTGAAACTGTGTTTGTATAATTTTTTGCACATTGTGCAAGGTTTTCAACAGAGGGGTAAGTTACTGAAAGGCTACTCCAGGCACATGATAATGGATAATCTTAATAGACTAAAATAAATATTCCAATGCATCTAATCCGACCGACCCTATATAAGATCACCTCTACAGGTGGTGTCGCGAGGAAGAACAAGAACCGCGCGGTAGAAGACCGTAGGCCGAAAGGGACGAATTGGTCTGTAAACAAAATGAACTTAATGAAAGCCTACCGTACCTGATGTTCCGAGTCGAGGTTTTCGGGCGGCCGCCGCTTGCATTATTTGCAATTCAAGGGATACTGGTTGTTGTTCTTCTTGAGTGCACAAGTTATGGTTATATCGCGTACTTAGTTAAAAAACGTTTTATTTATTTCCAATTGATATCAATTTGTCATGCGTATTGACAGATATTTTTACATGTCATAATTTAAAATTTTACATACAGGCCATAGTGCAGATGATATGCGAAAGGAGTTTGAAAGTGGAAAAAGTATGGATGATATGCGTGACAATGACTAATGGCCGGTGAAAGAGAGGGCGTTAACAAGAGGGCTTGCCTTCAACAATCAGTACATCAACCTTATACCTTTTGAAAAGATTCCTGTGATAGTCAAAGGCTTTTATTTAATCATTCAATCAATAAAAACATTATTTAAAAAAATCGACGGGCTACCTTAACTGTGATCAATATATTTTACTGCGCTAATTTCTTAACTTTTGTTAGGTATGAAATCCGCACGCTTGATCTATTGCTTTTTTTCTTAAAAACTTACCAGCTGGTATTGTGTTGCAAAGACGCAAATTATGTGGTAGCCAGTCATTATCATCATCATCATCATCATCATCATCATATCAGAAGAATGACGTCCACTGCTGGACAAAGGCCTCCCCCAAAGAGTGCCACAACAACCTGCGCCACCCGCATCCAGCGGACTCCCGCGACCTTTACCAGGTCATCAGTCCACCTTGACCAGGTCATCAATCGCCTACCCACGCTGTGCCTTCCGGTACGTGGTCGCCCCTCGAGAACCTTTCCGCCCCAAAGGCCATCGGTTCTACGTGCAATGTGTCCCGCCCACTGCCACTTAAATTTAGCGATTCGGAGGGCTATATATCGGTTACCTTGGTTCTGCTGCGGATAGCCTCATACAAACTTAGCATGTGCAGCCGGCTAAATCAAAATGAAACTTGTCATAATACTAAATTACCATTGCTCAATAAAGCGACGGCATTGGCAAGTTGTAAATAAAAAGTTGTAGTTTACCGTACACATGTGTACGTAATTGTTATGATATTGGCATAGTTTAACATTTAATTGGAGGTTAGTTGAGTCACTATACAAAATAATAGTTGTTAATGTATTTAATCACTATGAGGTAGGAATGTTATTAAACAAATTATCTGTGTTGAGTTTCTTGTTGTGTACAGTCGAACTCAAGAAGCTGAATACCTTATCACGTCGTTTCATTCCTTTAACAACTTCGTTTGGGTTCATACGAGTATATGTCGCTTTTATCCGTTTAACAACTTCGTATGGTAGTTCATATAACGTTAAAACGAGGCGGTATCGGTATAAAGCTGTCCAGCAGGTCGATCACGTAACGCACTGTACGCGCGTCAGGTAGATCTAAATGTCACTTTTTGTATGGAAAAATGACAGTTGGATCTACCTAACGCGCGTTCAAAGCGTGATTACCCCTTTTTAGTTAAAGCAATAACGCGTAGTTCTTTGCAGTATCCGAGAACCGGATGGCTTGCGGCATTTTGAGCTCCTGCGGCGCTACCACGAACTCCGAAAGTCGAAGTTCGTAATACATGCATCCCTGTCACACGATTATGGGAGTGCGATAGGGATGGAAATACCCGAACTTCGACTTTCGAAGTTCGTGGTAGCGCCGCTGAAGTGTTGTGGAACGAGTGCAGGGCCAGAGTGGCCCTGCACTTGGTTTTGTGTCGTCCCTAGGTCGCGGCGGGGTTGGATCTTAGAGCATACATACCTGGAGTAGCCTTTCAGTAACTTACCCCTCTGTTGAAAACCTTGCACAATGTGCAAAAAATTATACAAACACAGTTTCACTATCGATTAAAGGTCATTCACACAATCACATCGCAAGAAACAACACGTATGATAAAAATGGACGCATGTGCTGTAAGCACGTGTAATAAACGTTCAACCACTTCAAGCAAAATATGGTATAACATTCCATTTGTAAGTAGTTTTAGTATTTTTGTATTGCTTTAATATTATTTTTATGAAAATATTTTTATGACACGTCAAATTAAACGATTATGTAATCGATTTACAATTATCTCTTGGATACGTCATGACAGTCCCCATTAGACTCTGTTTTCATGCTTTGTAAGAAATAATTTAATGGCATTTGAAAAAGAGTCTATAATAACATTGACATTGATTAATCAAAATAAGTTAAATCTACGCACTCCCCACGAGACTCCCTTTTCCAGCTTTGTAAAACTTAACCTAATTGCGATTGCAATAGAGTTAATCAGTGTCACGAGACTCGTAAGTAGAGATGAGGGTAGTGTCGATAATCAATAATTATCGATAAAAAGTATGATTCACTAAGAACCTGTACAAATTGCCGAGTGAAAGCAATTTATTTGAAATGTATACTTTGCAGTTTTCCGAGACCCAGAATTAAAAAAAAAAATGAACCGCCACATGCAGCGGGCAAGCAAATTGCCTGCGCGTACAAGTTCCATATGTTCGAGACATGTTGATGCATCTCAGTATCAAATTCAGCCAAGTAAAAGGCGAAAATTAATTAATTTTGCCGTACCTACTTTATATTTATGTGCAATTTGATTTGGCGCAGCGGCCTTTATACGACAACGGTGCAGCAGCGGAAAATGCCGAAAATCTAAAACGCATTAAATACTCGTATATGTAGAGACCTCGGCAGAGAGTACAACTTTGTACCATTTGGCGTCGTGACACTCGGTCCGTGGGGTCCCAGTTCGCAAAAGTTATTTGCGGAAATTGCGAAATGTCTGATCGACGTAACGGTGACCGAAGAGCTGGCAGCTTTCTCGCGCAATGCATCAGCATTGCAATTCAGCGGGGAAATCCCGCCAGTATCCTCGGTACAATAACTCAAGGGCCTTTTTTTTAGATTTAACTTAGTTTTTATTTAATTTAGTTAATGTTAGTTATCATCTTGTACCTATACCTACTTTAGAAAATAAATGAAAAGCTTTTCGGAATTAATTGAATGACAAACGTTTATGTTGGGTCCACCTAATTTCCTATAACCCGGGCAAGCTCGTTTTTAACGGTCCAGGCAAAAAAGCGGGAAACCGTCTTATAATATAATACTACTCGCTACTTTATATGTAAGTAGTTATTTGAAATGTACTTTCTTTAATAAAGATAAATAGACACGTCATATTTTTTTTGCTTTATCGTATTTTATAGTCTAACAATTATTTCAGTAACCAATTGAGTCTCAGTATACATTTGTGTAAATATCGGGGGGGGGGGGAATCGGGCTGAATGGAAGAAAGTCGGAGAGACGTGAGCCCAATGGTATAATACCTACTAAGCATACCATCTTTTTTACTTTTGGATACAGTAATACCCCAGTTGGCGCGGCGTGGGTAGGCCACCCGCAAGGTGGACTGATGACCTGGTAAAGGTTGCTGGAGTCCGCTGGATGCGGGTGGCGCAGGACCGGTCACTTTGGCACTCTTTGGGGGAGGCCTATGTCCCGCAGTGGACGTCTTTCGGCTGATATGATGAATACCCCATTTTATGCGAGGGATGCGTGTTGGAGAATATCGCGTTACGAGTATGCGAACGTCGCGTATATAACGGGGTCAAAAAAAAAAACACAACTTCACACAACAACAACTGACGTAAATGAACTAACTTTGACACAACACGAAATAAATCCCAGTGATTTGCCTAAGTACCTCAAGCCACCCCGCCATGCTGTTTTAAAATTTGACCAATCCGGGCGAACTACCATACGAAGTTGTTAAACGGATAAAAGCGACATATACTCGTATGAACCCAAACGAAGTTGTTAAAGGGATGAAACGACGTGATAAGGTGTTCAGCTTCTTGAGTTCGACTGTATACAACAAGAAACTCAACACAGATAATTTGTTTAATAACATTCCTACCTCATAGTGATTAAATACATTAACAACTATTATTTTGTATAGTGACTCAACTAACCTCCAATTAAATGTTAAACTATGCCAATATCATAACAATTACGTACACATGTGTACGGTAAACTACAACAAACTTAGCATGTGCAGCCGGCTAAATCAAAATTAAACTTTTCATAATACTAAATTACCATTGCTTAATACAGCGACGGCATTGGCAAGTTGTAAATAAAAAGTTGTGGTTTAAAGTTCATGACTCGACCTTGAAAATAGCAAAAACGAGTTTTTGGATTTGAAAATGGGAATTACGATGCATTCGTTTTATGCGTCTCATTATGTGGCTTTTGTTTTTATTATATTTTTAATAGAAATTGTTTACCTATGTACTACCCTCCTCCGTACCCAAAAATATGCCCGAAAATATGAAAATCAAAAATATTATTAAAATGAAAGCTCATGGTGACGTGGTATACCATGAGCTTTCATTTTAATAATATTTTTGATTTTCATATTTTCGGGCATATTTTTGGGTACGGAGGAGGGTAGTACATTACGTACCTACCTAGGGCGGTGAATTCGTGAATGCCCCAGATCGCAGGTGTTTATGGCCCTCACCTTCGGTTCGGGCCACAAACTCCTGCGATCTTGGGCTTTATTGAAATTGAAATTATTTATTTGCATAGACACAGTACAGGGATGTTTAAATATATTACGATCATGTGTATCTAGCTTGCATGCAAGCGTGCAAATATGTATATGAGAATTAAATAAATAAATAAATAAATGTTAAATTGTCAAAGAGAAAACATAAATTAAAATAACTATACAATGTTTACGAATTACCGCCCGTGGTGCGTACACAATTTTACGTCTTCTCCTGGATGTGAAGTGAGATTTGCCGCTGCGCCCGTGGGCGGTAAATCTCAGTTACCGCCCAGAGTGACGAGCATAAAAACGTTTAAAATATAATCTTACTTTTTACTTGAAAAACAATCTTACTTCAACTTTAACGTGCTCTTCCGCTTCAGAGCGCTATCGGGTGTGTCGACACCTCGGAGGTGTGCGAGAGCCAAGTTTAGCCGAAGCGGCAGGTCTGATAGTATGTCGGACCTCATCACGCGCGTCCTGTGCTAGCCTTGCAGCCCCGCTATTCAGTAACTTGTTTTACTGATGTTGTACTGACACATTGGGGTAAAATCACATAATCTGTTATAGCAAAAACACTGGCACTAGTCCTGACCTGACCCCGTATCATGGTCAGCCTTATCACACGATAAGTGACAAGATAGAACGTCCGTCACTGACTGACACCGTTCGATAGAACGAGACGACGCTCGTATCTTATCACTTATCGCGGGATAACGCCGACCATGATACGGGGTCTGACGTCGCAGACCGGACACTCCCGTATTAACTCAACCGGTTTTATGGCTGCAAGTATTGGACTTGAGAAAGGGTTCTGCAGCTGTTATTTTATTAGATAGATATATGTACCTATAGCCCATGACCTTCCTGACCTGAAGGTGCATTCTATAGATAGGATGGACGGATCAGCGGTTCTAGAGATTACCCATTACATACAAACTTATAAACTTACAAAGCTGCAATCCCACATACTTTTCCTCTTTATAATTTTAGGATAGATAACACATATTTAATCAAAGTTGTGGGTGATGCCAGACAGATTTTGCATAACATGAATCTTGATCTGTCGTTGTCTATTTTAAAGAAAGCGGATCAGTTCTTTCTTTAAAAAATATAACTCGCAAATTGTTTTACGCTGAACAGAAGTATTTTTTTTAGAACAGGTAGGTGGTTTTATACAGAAGGGTTCTTTTCTTTCTTCTTTAAAAAAAAGACCGGGTTGCACTCTGGGAGTGCCGCTGCCGGCACAATTGAAAACTCAATGACATTGTAACAGTTTTTCGACCAGTACCTCTAGCACAACTTGCTGAAAAGCCGCTTCTCGCGCGACTGAGCGTCCCCTGTCTCATTCCCACCGTGCAAATTCGAAAGAGGAGGTTAGATCTTTCTCGACTCGCGTCGCGGCGCGGCGTCAGTTTTGCTAGCCCCCCTGGTCACGAGTCCGTCTCACGAATTTTCAATCTGTTGAATCTTACGGTCACGTGACCTGTTGCGAGTTTAACATTTTTTCCCCATCACAAAAAGTGCACAGCGCCGCTAAAGAAGTATTCACTTCAAAATATAACTCGCTGAGTGGTTGCGTTGGTTTTTTCTCCATTTGACTACATTCGTAATCCTTTCACTTACTTACATCATTATGGATTAATTTATTTAGTGTCTAAACCCCTATTAGTAGTCCAGGCAATGAACTAACAACTTGTATGGAAAAAATGACAATTTTGGAAATAATTTATAATAGCTTATTTTTTATGTGTAACGGATATATTATCAATTAAATAGTTACCCAGCGACAAAATCCGACAAAATTTCAGACATCGAAAAAATGATCAGTTAACTGGCTTCTGAAAAGT